>OX336381.1:3181126-3781126 GCA_946902895.1 Fragum fragum
CCGAGTGTTGCGGAATCCTTCTCAAGGTTCCTTACCATAGAATCTTTGAACAGCGAGAGGAAAATAACTGATTTATCGTCCTTTGTTATCGAAAAAGTACTTATGTCTTTGGCTGGCCTTAAATCAGTTAAAAAGTTAAAATCAGGATCTCTGCTTGTTGAGGTTGACAAGGCTAAACATTCAGAAAACTTACTCAAAATTAACAAATTCTTTGGAATCCCTGCTAAATGTACATCCCATGAAACATTGAATACTTCACGAGGGGTCATTCGCTGCCCTGACTTGAAAGGTGTTTCTGACGAGGAAATCGTTCAGGAACTAGCTAGTCAAAATGTGACAGATGCTAGACGTATTTCCATTCATGTAAAAGGGGTGAAAACTCGAACAAACACAATTATTTTGACTTTTAAATCAGCCATTCTACCAAAATCTATTAAAGTAGGGTATCTTAGGGTAAATGTGGATATGTATATCCCAAACCCACTTCAGTGCTATCGTTGCTTCAAGTTTGGCCATCATGAGAAAAATTGTAAAAAAGAAGAACTCTGTCGTCGTTGTGGAGGACTTGCAGAGTCTCATGATGTCGATGATTGCGAAGAATGGCCTGAATGTTTGAACTGCGGCGAAGCACACTTGGCAACTTCCCGCAAATGCTCACACTGGATAAAAGAGAAGGAAATCGTAACTGTTAAATACAGGGAGGGACTTTCATTTTTTGAAGCGAAGAAAGTAGTAGAAAACCGAAACAACATTTCAACAGCTTATTCTAGAGCAGTTAAGGTAAACTCCGGTGAGGGTAGGGGCAGCGGTGAATGTAAAAACTGTAAAGATGTTTTTGCAAAGCTGTGTCTGCTCTTTCCTGAGAAAACTTCTGAAATAGCGAAGTTATTTCCGTCTTCCAAAGTGCCTTCTCTTCCAGTATCTAACTCTGAAAAGCCCCCCGTTTCTACGAGTAAGTCTTCTGATGTTCAGCCGAAAATAAAGTCCTCAAATTCAACTTTATCTAAGGAACCTTCTACTCCAAGTCAAAAAGCTTCTACAGTGACAGATAAGCCTACAGTTTCTGAGAAAGACAAATCTATGGTCGAGCTTCGGCCTCAAAGTAGTAGTTATTTAGGTCCAAGTGGCAATTTTGTTAGACCTCCTAGGAGAAGGTGTAACTCTCCTAGATCGGCGACCTCGGATCGCCAACCCAAAGGATCCGAGGATCCTATAAAACAATATAACCGGTACCATGGTCTTGGTGAAGACATGGTAACGGATGACCTTGATCAAGACGATGCAGATTCCAAAAAGAGAATAAGCAAGGTAAAATTATTATAGATCTTTCACACATAAAGAAATGAATCTCATACTTCCGTCAGTCGTTGTTATATTTTTTACACTTATTTTAATCATGGCGAACAATATTATTCAGTGGAATTGTCGTAGCATCAAGGCGAATTTTGAAGAAATTAATCTATTAGTTTGTAATAGAGAGCCAGTGGCATTTTGTTTACAAGAAACATTTCTTAAAGATGCTGATAATTTCTCTTTAAAGTATCATTCTTGTTATTTTAAAAATTTTGAGGGGCACGGAAAAGCTTCGGGCGGTGTTGGTATAATTGTTAACAACAATGTTCCCCATCATGTCGTTCAGCTCGAGACTAGCTTACAAGTTGTAGCTGTAAGTCTATCTCTTAACAAAAAAGTTACTCTTTGTTCTATTTATCTTCCTCCTAGTTCTCCTGTTGATGGCAAGTTACTTGACGATCTTGTCGATCAATTACCAAGTCCGTTTATTTTAATGGGAGATTTCAATTCTCACCATACGCTGTGGGGTTGTAAAAATACAGACGACAAAGGCCGCATTGTGGAGAACTTTGTAACAAGACATGATCTTGTTTTATTAAACAATAAATCATTTACCTACCAACATCCTACCACTGGATCATATTCGTCATTAGACTTGACTATTTGCAGTCCAGGAATCTTTCCAGATTTTACATGGAAAGTCGATACCGATCTTCATGGAAGTGACCACTTTCCTATTCATGTGTCAGAAATAGGATCATCAGTACAGGAACGCCCTAGGCGGTGGAAACTCAATAAAGCTAATTGGGATCTTTTTAAAACCTCTTGCGAACAGTCTATTACACCAGAAGCTTTCGATGACTGTGACAACTCTGCCGAGCTTTTTACATCCTAACTACATTCAGCTGCAGAAAAAGCCATTCCTCGAACATCGCCTGATCCTAAAAGCCCTAGTAAGCCATGGTTTAATGAAGATTGCAAAAAGGCTATAGCTGAGCGAAAATCGGCTCTTAGATCATTTGATTTAAGACCTACAAAAGAAAACCTGTATAAGTTCAAGATAGCACGTGCGAAAGCACGTCGAACTATTAAGCAAAGTAAGCGTTCGTCTTGGAGACAGTATGTATCTGGACTAAATTATAGATCATCTGTCAAAAAGACATGGGACATGGTACGAAAAATCAGTGGGAAGAATGTATCTCAAAGTGTTGGTCATCTTAAAACCGACAACAATAGTACCGTTTCTTCCAAGCATGACATTGCTAATACCTTGGCAGATACTTTTGCCAAGAAATCTTCTTCTTCCAATTATTCGCCAAACTTTCAAAAATTTCTGGGCGAAAAAGAAAAGTCAAAGCTGAACTTTAGTTCTAAGAATCTAGAACATTACAACAGAGACTTTTCTGTAAAAGAGTTGAAGAAAGCTTTAAAGAAGTGTCATGACACTGCGGTAGGATCTGATAATATCCATTATCAGTTCCTTAAACGTTTACCATCTCGCTCCCTTCATTGTTTACTTGAAATTTATAATCAGGTTTGGAAAACGGGAATAATTCCAGCCTCTTGGCGGGAAGCTATTGTGATTCCTATACCTAAACCAGGTAAAGATTCAACAAACCCTTCAAACTATCGTCCTATAGCCTTAACAAGTTGTATTTGCAAAACCCTAGAAAGAATGGTAAATGACCGTCTTGTTTGGTTTTTAGAAAAAAATAAACTGATTACGTCAGTCCAGAGTGGCTTTCGTAAACAAAGAAGCACTCTTGATCATCTTGTCCGCTTCGAGACTTTAATTCGAGAAGCCTTTATAAAGAAAGAACATGTTGTGTCTGTTTTTTTCGATCTTGAAAGTGCTTATGATACTACTTGGAAGTATGGAATCATGAATGACCTCTTTGATTTCGGTATTCGAGGTCGCCTTGCTTATTTCATTTCTGCATTTTTAGACGAACGTCAGTTTAGAGTCCGGGTTGGAGATACGTTTTCAGATCCCCATGAACAAGAAATGGGAGTACCCCAAGGAAGTATTTTGTCCGTGACACTATTTAGTGTCAAAATAAACAACATTGTCAAAACTGTTTGTCCTGGCATCGAATGCTTTCTTTATGTTGATGATTTCTGTATCTGTTACAGATCAAAGCATATGTGTACCATTGAAAGACAATTACAACAGGTCTTAAATAACCTTTCTAAATGGTCGAATGAAAACGGCTTTAAGTTTTCAAAGACAAAAACCAAATGTATGCACTTTTGTCAATCAAGAAAATTGCACCCTGATCCCGAAATAAAGCTAGACGGAGTGCCAATAGAAGTTGTTCCAGAATTCAAGTTTTTAGGACTTCTCTTCGACTCTAAACTTTCGTTTCGTCCACACATTGATAACTTGAGCAATAAGTGCCAAAAAGCTTTAAATCTTTTACGTGTCGTGTCCAGTATGGACAGGGGAGCCGATAAATAAGTTTTATTGCGACTTTACAGGTCGCTTGTTAGATCTAAGTTGGATTATGGCTGTGCTGTTTATGGCTTAGCACGCCCTTCATACCTTCGTAAACTTGATTCTATTCATAATCAAGGGTTGCGCCTAGCATTGGGTGCCTTTAGAACATCACCAGTAAACAGTCTTTATGCAGAAGCTAATGAACCATCCTTAAATCTTCGCCGAAAAAAGCTTTCCATGCAATATTACTTAAAACTTAAATCAAATCCCAATAATCCTACTCACGAGTTTGTGTTTGAACCCAAACACAGAGAGGACTTTGAAAAGAAAAAGAACCCTATACTTCCCTTTAGTTTACGTTGTGAAGCAGATGTAAATGCTCTAGATTTTGATCTAGAAGACGTGGCAGAACATATTGTTCCTGACGTTCCCTTGTGGACCTGCAAAAGCCCCACGTTTCTTTACGATCTTGCTTCAAGCAAAAAGGATACAACAGATCCAACTGCTTTTAAAACTAAGTTTCTTGAAATTAAAGACAGATTCTCATCGTACAAAGAGATTTACACGGATGGTTCCAAAAACGAAGAAAAAGTTGCCTCAGCCACTATATTAAAAGGCGAAAAGTACCAATTCCGTTTACCAAACAACTCTTCTATTTTTTCAGCCGAGCTAAAAGCGATTGATCTTGCACTTGATCACATAATTGCAGAGCGCTTCTCTCGCTATATTATTTTCACTGACTCTATGTCAAGCATGCAAGCGATTGAATATGAGAAACCTGACAATCCCCTTATAGTCAGATTACAAGAGAAAATGGCTCAGCTTAATGATGTTGATCTCGTTTTCTGCTGGCTCCCTAGCCACATTGGTATTCGTGGTAATGAAGAGGCAGATAAGGCTGCCAAGGAGGCATTATCACTCGATGTTTTACCCTTTGAAGTTCCTTTTAGTGATTTTAAACCGTTGATAAATAGTTTTATTCATAATGTCTGGCAGAATTGTTGGGATGATCCTGTAAACCAAGGAAATAAACTTTACGCTATTAAACAGAGTCTTGGTGAATGGCCACCTGGCTATAGATCTTACCGCCGTGAGGAAATTATTTTGGCCCGTTTACGCATAGGTCATACACATCTAACGCATTCTTTTCTTCTCAAAGGAGAAGAAGCTCCAATGTGTATTCCATGCGACGCTCCTCTTACTGTCAAACATATCTTTATTGACTGCATAGATTTTTATAATACTCGAGAAAGATTTTTCAAGGTTGATAGTATGAGGCAGCTATTCGAAAATGTTCAAATTGAACTCATGTTTGATTTCCTGAAGGCCATTGGTTTGTACAACAAAATATAATTTTAGGATCTTACAAGAGATTTTTAGCATTTTACATGATTGTTTAAATACTTTCGTTTAAGTTTTCAACTTTAGTATTGTTTTTGATTGTCTAAATTTTACTTTTCAAATTTATCACAGTTTTTATTTGTGATACGTTTGCAGTAACTTTTATTGCGCCCAACATGACCATAGATGTCGACGGGCCTTAAAACAATATTCATTCATTCATTCATTGATCCCATCTTTCAAATGTCTTAGTGCATTTAAGATAGGAGTTTTCATCCATAATCTGTTTAAGAGCCGCTTCGATCTTAGTAGACTTTTTAAAGTATTTCATGTCGGTGGCAATCGGAGTTTTGAATTAATTAAAATACATATGTATAATTATGTTAAAGGGTACATCTGGGCGTATCTGTGAAGTTTTATTGAAATCCGATGGTTGATCTAGGGTTTATCTTGGGCATATCTGTGAAGTTTTACTGAAATCCGAATGGTGATCTAGGGTTTATCTGGGGCGTATCTGTGAAGTTTTACTGAAATCCGATGGGTGATTCTAGGGTACATCTGGGGCGTATCTGTGAAGTTTTACTGAAATCCGATGGGTGATCTAGGGTACATCTGGGGCGTATCTGTGAAGTTTTACTGAAATCCGATTGGTGATCTAGGGTACATCTGGGGAGTATCTGTGAAGTTTAACTGGAATCCGATTGGTGATCTAGGGTATATCTGGGGCGTTTCTTTGATGTTTTACTGAAATCCGATGGGTGATTTATGGTATATCTGGCCGTATCTATGAAGTTTTACTGAAATCCGATAGGTGATCTATACCGTCTGTTTACTGTTATGGACAATGTTTTTGCATATTGTTTTTTCTTTGTGTCTATTTTTAGAACAAGGCTGTTTGGTTACCAGATAAGGAAGTCGACAGAATAATACGTAATGTTTTAGTTTCTTAATTATATTAAATGTATTTTATGTTTCAGTTTTACTGAAATCCGATAGGTGATCTATACCGTCTGTTTACTGTTATGGACAATGTTTTTGAATATTGTTTTTTTCTTTGTGTCTATTTTTAGAACAAGGCTGTTTGGTTACCAGATAAGGAAGTCGACAGAATAATACGTAATGTTTTAGTTTCTTAATTATATTAAATGTATTTTCTGTAAGAGAAAAGTCTAGAATATACTATGACCATATATAAAGTGAATATTATAGCATTCCTGGTTAACTTGCTTAACTTGCTTTAACGGAAATTGTCTGACTTAAAGGTGATTTATTTTGCAAGCACACTAGAAGAGATTTTCAGGAAAATTTGATATACTAGGAAAATTACCGCTTTTCCATTTATCGTTAATGTCATCTTCACATGAATATCCGACCTTCGTGTTGATACTAATAAATTACTAGGAATTTAATATGAAATATTCAAATGTGCCCTGCTTCGGTTTCTTTCGGATTACGTCGTTAGTCTGCGGTAATTTCGATAACGACCGAATGCCAGCGGAAGCCAATGACGTAAATGATACGTCAAGAAAACTACAAATCAGTCGTATCGACATTACCCGAAGATTAACGACCTCATCTGATTAATTCCATGTATTAAAATAGGACATCGGGAATTCATAAAAGTTAATTAAACTCAGGGTGAATTTAGTAGAAATAACACGAAGAAAGATATTTAAGGTGAAAAGGGCATTGATAGTTATTAAATCAAAGTACTGAAAACTACAGTAAGCTAGCAAAGCACATTGTTTTCTATCTAAATATCTAAATATCTTAGAATTTTCAACAACTGAAATTGTCGTCTGCAACTTCTTTAAGGACTCTGGTCAGAGTCATTTCGAACACGATGTGCTCAAGTGAGCCAAAACACCTAGGAGATGAACTTCCATGCAGAGTTTTCAATCTTCCTGCAATACATAAGAACTACTTTTTGTGGCGTAGGCATTTAGTGGTTAAGCCTCCAGTGGCGGTTTGCACCCCTTGAACTTTGAGACGACCTCAAAATTTTGTCTGTTAACTTAAGCTATCAAAGCTGACGCTTTGCTAGCTAAAAACAGAAAACTTTCCTATATCAGATTTTCACAAAAAATCTGTACAAGAGCTGCTGCAATCTCACTTTTAACAAATTACACGTGTAAAGCGGGATAAACTATTAAGCTCAACTGAGTACAACTTGCTGAAAGTGAGCTATTGTGATCGGTAAATGTCCGGCGTTCGTCTGTCCGTCTGTACGGCTGTCCATTCGAAAATAATTATTAGAAAATATTCTCATAAGCCACCAGGCCTAGAGCTTTGATATCTAGTACATATCATCGCCTAATGACCATATACCAAAAAACTTCAATGAGTCGCTGCACTCTGAGAATTAGCACTTTTGTTGTGCGATCCCTGATTTTACCAACATTTTAAGGAATAAAAAAGGAAATCTTTGAACATCTTCTTCTGCCAAACCATCAAGCAAATGTTTAGATATGTAGTATGTATTATTGTCTATTGACCCTCTACCAAAATACTGCAATGAATTACTGGAATATTAAAAGTAGCACTTTTATTTGCGATCCCCGATATTACATAGAAATAAAGAAGGAACTCTTTGAAAATCTTCTGCTCCCAAACCGTAAGCCCGAGATATATGATGTTTTGAATAAGTCATAATCTTTTGACCCTCTAATTTTTTACTTCATAGAATTAGCTTACTCTGAAAATTAGCCCTTTTCTGCGCAATTCGTCATTTTATATAGGAATAAAGAAAGATATTTTTGAAAAGCTACTCTTAAACCATTAGGCCTGCCTATAGAGCTTTGATATGTATCGATGTCTATTTACACTCTAACAAAATACTTTAAAGAATAACCGTACTCAGGAAATAAGCGCGGGATCATTAATATACCTGGGATTGAGGGAGAAATTACTTAAACATCTTCTCCAAAATAAAAAGGCATACGGATTTGCTATTTAGTATAATTCATCAAGCCATGAACCATCATACTTAGGGGAGCGATATAGGACCATCATGGTCTTCTTGTAATATGTTAGCATATTGTCAATCCTGATCATAGAGATAATCTCTCTGTCTGAACCTGGATCACATAGAAGGGTGGTTAGATTTTTTAGTTAGTGTATATCTTAAATTGTAGTTTTAGTGATATTAAGTCATATGTCAGTAAAAGCGATTGAAAATTTGCCCCCCAAAAAGTTGATGGGATTTCCTAAGGACTACTTTTTTTAGCACTAAAACAAAATCCCGCTATTGAACAGAAAATAGATAGGTCTGTTGACTAATCGCGGTTGTCAATCAAATAATCATTCGACCAATGAAATTTTCAATTAGAATGGGAGTTCAGTTTGAACGCCTACATTGGCCGCCATTTGATGAACCATTTTTGTTGGTTTGGCGACTTAAACGTCGTAACTACAGCTTATTCAAGCTGTAGTTACGACGTTTAGGTCGACAACCAACCATTCTACGTATTTGTAGTCTACTGGCCATCGAATTTATAATACAACGCAGTCAAAAATCAAACATTAACTTCCTGTCGGAGTAAATGGGCGGGACCAAATGAGTGAGTGGGCGTAGCCAGCGATTGGTCAACTTACAGGCTGTCAACCACGATGAAAGGATTTCCTGTTATCAGTGACCGTGAAAGCATGCTATTTCTGGTAAAACATTCGATGGCCGTTTGTGTTATATCCATCAAAACACTGAAGACAATTCTATTTTAAAAGTCTGTAAAGTACAAACGGAAGAGGTTTTTTTTTTGCAAAGGATTAATTGCATACTTTAGCTAATAATGCTGAGTTGTCAGCGAAACCAAATTTTGAAGAGAAACTCTACCATTTCAGACTCGTCTTTGATCTTCAAATCACTTCTGAGACGATTCGTTATCATTTGACAATTTTCTGCTTCAAGGACACGAAAGGTTTCATTTAAAATCACATTTTCTTGTTTTCATTTTCAGACCGGTTACTAATTTTTGAGACTTCAGATCAGTCGTTATTCATTAGTGTTTGAAATTCATGAATCTATTAATTGATTGAATATGGTTTAACGTGTTTCTCGAGCCGCCGTCATAGCGCAGTTGGTAGCGCGTCGGACTGTCAATCTAGAGGTCCCGGGTTCGATTCCCGACAGCGGCATTCATTCTTTCCGACTATATGTCTCTCACCAATGGGTCGATAATCGTAGAGCTATGTGGGATAGCAGCTGGAGGCTAGGAAAGGATGTAGTGGTAGTACTGGTGTGAGAAATACCAGGAATCCATTGTTGGGTGCTCCAGCCGCCGCGATATGACTGAAAGATTGTTAAAAGCGGCGTAAAACCCCATTCAAACAAACAAATTAACGTGTTTCTCTCATATCGTGTAAGCTGGAGAACCTAGCCAGGGGTTCCTGGTATTCTCATACAAGTACTATCATAACATTCTTTCTGAGTCTACAGCTGATCATACACCTTAGGTTTATGATTATCTACCCATTGTTGGGACAATATTTGCCAAGACCGGGTATCGAACCCTAGACCTCGAGATTGAGAATCAGGCAGAAAAAACGAATAAGACTTAATATTAACTGTCAGATTCCCCTTCCATACAAACGTACCTTTTTACTATACAATATTATGGAAAACATTATGAGAAAAGCAGGAACTTTTTGTTGCAATGAGTTTGTACTATATTTGCAATATTTTTCTGTAATTATTGTGTATTTTTATCTTTTTATTTTATTGGATACATTTTTAATTAATACTATTTTATCAGTTTAAAGGTAGGTATCGATGTTTCTTTTATGTCACAGATTTTAATTAATTTTATTTCCTCTCATATACTAGTTGAATACCAAATGCCGCAAAGTAGTTTTGCAAAGATCTTCGGTCGCTTATCGGCAAAAGCAGGGTATTTCCCTATTAGCCTACGTAGGCTATTAATCGATTTTTAGATTAATCCGAGACAGTTGCGAAGATTATAGGGCATTCACATGGAGCGAATAACCGTCGGAACCTTGCATTTGGTTAAATTACATCAGACCAACGTCATCGTTACGTCATAAGGCGTTATGTTCGCTAGCCGTTCTGTAAAGATCAGTCAAAAACTGTCGGAAGCGTAATTATAAATACTTACACTTACCATGGTTTTCATGTGACATGATTTAGGACGTAGGCTGTTTCGCTGGTAAATTTGTTACCTTCATTTGACTTTGGGTCATATGCAAATGAGGTCATTCGATGTCGACAGCCGAATTCGGTGATATCTAAAAACAACCTGGAATTCCGCTGAACTTTTCCGATATAACCACAAAAAGCCACCTTAGGTCTATTAGATTACCACCAAGACAATACCTGACCTAACTTAACGTATTAAATGTTCGTTTGGTTCTATTTTTCGGCACTTTGGTAATTTTTTCGTATCCTAGTTTCAGAAACATCGATACCTCCCTTTAAACCGGCTATTTAACAGATTTCCATTAAAATATGATAAAGTTCAATCATATTCTCAGAAGTTAATAATGTCAATTTTACGAGAAATGTTCTTTTATCGAGCTTACCTACCGAATTAATCTAAAGTAACAATGTAATCCAGTTTACCCCAATGCTCTACTTTGAAGCATCAGAATTTATCGGGTGAGCCTCATCGTTACCAATCGATTACCACTAAAATTATTAGCATAGATCAATGATGTATTCAATATGTCTTGGCACCCCAATTAGGTAACGTTCGGTAACATCGAAAGATAACATATTCTACGAATGAAATCCGTAACTTTTGAGGATTGAATTTTTAGCTCACCTGAGCACGTAGTGCTCAAGTGAGCTATTGTGATCGTCTTTTGTCCGGCGTCCGTCCGTCGTCCGTCGTGCGTCGTCCGTCAACAATTTCTTTAAACGACATCTCCTCCTAAACCACTGGGCCAATTTGAACAAAATTTGGCAGAAATGTTCCTAAGGTGGTCCCCTTCAAAAATAGCTAAAAGAATTGAAATCCGTTAAAAACTCTGGTTGCCATGGCAACAAAAGTGAAATTTTAAAATAATCTTTAAAAATCTTCTCCTCCTGACCCAGAAGGCGTAGAGCCTTGATATTTTGCATGAAGCATCAGTATATTGACCTCTTTCAAAATAGCTAAAATCATGATCCATGGGTCCCCAGGGGCGGAGCCCCAGGGGGGTGGGGTTTATAAAGAAATAAAGAACGATTTTTTAAATG
Organism: Fragum fragum; assembly: GCA_946902895.1. Classification (NCBI taxonomy): domain Eukaryota; kingdom Metazoa; phylum Mollusca; class Bivalvia; order Cardiida; family Cardiidae; genus Fragum; species Fragum fragum. The sequence continues at coordinate 3,192,391 of OX336381.1, forward strand.
ACATCTCCTCTCAAACCACTGGGCCGATTTGAACCAAATTTGGCAGAGATGTTGTTTAGGTGGTCCCCTTCAAAAATAGCTAAGAGAATTGAAATCCGTTAAAAACTCTGGTTGCCATGGCAACAAAAGTGAAAATTTAGAATAATCTTTAAAAATCTTCTCCCTCTGATCCAGAAGGCGTAGAGCCTTGATATTTTGCATGAAGCATCAGTATATTGACCTCTTTCAAAATAGCTAAAATCATGATCCTCGGGTCCCCAGGGGCGGAGCCCAAGGGGGGTGGGGTTTATATAGAAATAAAGAATGATTTTTTAAATGACATCTCCTCTCAAACCACTGGGCCAATTTGAACAAAATTTGGCAGAAATGTTGCTTAGGTGGTCCCCTTCAAAAATAGCTAAAAGAATTGAAATCTGTTAAAAACTCTGGTTGCCATGGCAACAAAAGTGAAATTTTAAAATAATCTTTAAAAATCTTCTCCTCCTGACCCAGAAGGCGTAGAGCCTTGATATTTTGCATGAAGCATCAGTATATTGACCTCTTTCAAAATAGCTAAAATCATGATCCATGGGTCCCCAGGGGCGGAGCCCCAGGGAGTAGGGGTTTATAAAGAAATAAAGAAAGATTTTTTAAATGACATCTCCTCTCAAACCACTGGGCCGATTTGAACCAAATTTGGCAGAGATGTTGTTTAGGTGGTCCCCTTCAAAAATAGTTAAAAGAATTGAAATCCGTTTAAACTCTGGTTGCCATGGCAACAAAAGTGAAATTTCAAAATAATCTTTAAAAATCTTCTCCTTCTGATCCAGAAGGCGTAGAGCCTTAATATTGTGCATGAAGCATCAGTTTATTGACCTCTTTCAAAATAGCTAAAATCATGATCCTCGGGTCCCCAGGGGCGGAGCCCAAGGGGGGGTGGGGTTTATAAAGAAATAAAGAATGATTTTTTAAATGACATCTCCTCTCAAACCACTGGGCCAATTTGAACAAAATTTGGCAGAAATGTTGCTTAGGTGGTCCCCTTCAAAAATAGCTAAAATAATTGAAATCTGTTAAAAACTCTGGTTGCCATAGCAACAAAAGTGAAATTTTAAAATAATCTTTAAAAATCTTCTCCTTCTGACCCAGAAGGCGTAGAGCCTTGATATTTTGCATGAAGCATCAGTATATTGACCTCTTTAAAAAGAGCTTAAATCATGATCCTCGGGTCCAAAGGGGCGGAGCCCCAGGGGGATGGGGTTTACAAAGAAATAAAGAACAATATTTAAAATGACATCTTCTCCCAAACCACTGGGCCAATTTGAACCAAATTTTGCAGAAATGTTCCTGAGGTGGTCCCCCTTAAAACTAGCTAAAAGAATTGAAATCCGTTAAAAACTCTGGTTGCCATGGCAACAAAAGTGAAATTTCAAAATAATCTTTAAGAATCTTCTCCTCCTGACCCAGAAGGCGTACAGCCTTGATATTTTGCATGAAGCATCAGTATATTGACCTTTACAAAATAGCTAAAATCATGATCCTCGGGTCTCCAGGGGCAGACCCGGGGGGGGGGGTATAGGCATGAAGCATAAGTTCACAGACTTCTTTCTTATTTCTGAAATTAAAACCCATGGAAAAAGTTTCCGCCTCCAATCGTGGCCCAGTTGTCTCATGATCCTAACCTTAACATGAAATTAGACCGTTGAAAGAAAAAGAGCCTTTATCTCAGTTGAGCGCCCCAGGGCCAACGGCCCTCTTGTTAAATTTTGGTGTAATGGACGCCAAATATATTTGCTTATTTCTTTGGTTTTTCAGAAGTTACGGACATTTTTTTTCCGATATAAGGTTAATCTCATTCTTTCAGTATAATGAAAGCATTTAGTTAGAACTTTGGGAAAGACAGTCCAGATTTACCCTGCATAATTTAAACACGCTGTAAATTCGATTAATTCGTGAATTAAGATTATAATTATTTCAAAAGCATGAAAATGTGCAGAAATCCACGTTCCTGTTTTAGGAGACATTATCTTTTAATTGATCTTGATTTTTCCTGACATAAAGCGAGTTTGATGTCTTCCTAGGACGATTTAAGCTAGTTGAATGTCTTGTTTCATTTCAATCTTATTTTAATGTCAGAACACCATTTAGATTTTTGAAGTTATTTATACATAAAGTCGAGGTCTAATAGAAATGTAAGAACATCCTGATGTTTAAATGCAACTTTGAATAAAAACCCTTTGTTTCCATACTTATTTATCAGATCAGTTTAGTCCAATATTTCAAAAGAATTTAGCTCAAAACAGAATCTGTGCTTGACTTTTCCAATATTTCACCGGTATACGACCAAAATTTTGTAAGGACAGTTTAATTCAACTCTTGCACATATGATGAAAGAAAAGTAAAGGTTCTCGATTTTCAAATTTCTGACTGTGATGATTTCAGACATTTGTAAGAAGGTGATTCAGCCGATTTTTATAATGAAAATGACTGCATAGCTTTTAAAAAAAAGAATACATATTTCGCGTTACCAGACACCAAAAAGCTCAGCGAAGTACAGCCCGATTGAAACCATAAGTAATCGGATAAATACGCTATCTGTCCTCCGAAAATTGCCTTTTTGGTGCTTTCCATGACGTATCAATTATGTCAATGGCTTCCGTTATCAATACACTCGTTTTCGACATCACCCGAAGACTACCGATCTCACCCGATAAATTCCGATGTTTCAATGCAGGACATAGAGAATATTATACTAAGTTTATTTTGAATTTAGTAGATTTGATACGAAGAAAGAAAATTTCTTCTGAAAAATACAGAAATAACTTCCGGAAAAGCCGATGACATTCGTATGTCAAATATGAAAACCTGCTCAAGAGCAACTTAAATTGAACAATCGCTGTCCCCGCCCACTGACTCCCTCAGCCCCGCCCATTAACTCCGACAGGAAGTTCCACTTCGATTTTTAAAGGCGTTATTTTGCAAAATGTATGGCCAGTAACATGTAAGAAAAAAGTAAAATTGTTGTTTGGCGACTGAAATGTCGTAACTGCAGCTTGAATAAGCTGTTCTTACGACGTTTAAGTCGCCAAACCCACACAAATGTTAACAAAAATTGCAGCCAATGTTGGAGTTAAAAAAAGCACTGGCTTGGGCTGAAAAATCATTTGATTATTCGGTTTATTACTTGTCGCGATTGGTCAATTAAATCTAATACTTAACCCATATCATGCTGAATAAAATCCTGTTTAAAATAACTCTGTAATCAAAGGACTGAAATCGCTTGAAGCTAGTTGTACAACAATAATTCGTTTGAATATTCATTTCATAATGCAAGGGATAAGCAGGTGGTGTAGAATTAGATCAGACTGTATATATGTGCAGGCTGTGCTTTATCTTTACCTCCTGCTAAAACAGGAATCATCCGGGTTCAGCATCACAAGGGTTGAGCATTCGGTTGCTCACTGAGGACATACACATTTTTGTTTGAGATGCCACGTAATGTTCGAGCCAGTCTACACTTTCGAGAAAACTGATCAATTCAAAATTACTGTATACTTTGTACTTTTGTTTTAACTCAAATTTTGAAGGACCCGCTAAGCTCAATCAGCAACACATTTTGCTCTCAATCGTAGGGTCGTGAGTTGAAACAGCTGCTTAATAAAAATTTATTCCGATATTTAATAAAATTAACCACGACATACGTCAATCATCTCCAAGTGAATAATAAATAGTGAACCTAAGTCGGATTTGCGGCTACTTGATGGAATATTGTGTCTGTAGTTGTTTGAGAAATAACTGGAATACATGGTTGGGTCGCACCAGCCGACTTGATAAATGCGAAATACTTTTGAAAAGCACGAAAGACAAACATTCTTGTTGGTTGTAAATTGGTGTGGTAAATGAGCCGTCATCTAGGTCGTAAGTATATACGTATAGCCGACCGAGTGGTTCGGAATAAAACGCAATTCCATTGATGCTTCTCCGGAGATCTTCTTAGGACGGATCAAAATGCCAACGTACATGTATACAAACTAATTGAATCAATTTCTGAGCGCATTTTTAAGACAGGAAGACTGACATTGGTGTTTACTGTTTATATTTTGTATTCTCACTCGCGAAAGCTTGCCAATATTGTTTTATTCAATATTTCTTCTTCGGGTAGAGTAAACTCGTAATGGGTACTTTTGCTAATCAGGATCGGTGTGTTCTCTCTGTCTCTCTCTCTCTCTGTCTCTCTCTGTCAGGTCAAATTCAGAGTCTTTTATGTAAATGTATATTAAAATTCTTAAAATATTAACATTTTACCACGAAACATTTTTTGCATGAAAAGAAATTTTACCAATATTGGTTCTTAACTGTACCACTTCCGATCTTAAATTACCAATGTTTCTACCGTAATGGCCAGTTTCAACAAAACTGGTATTGCAATGTTGATTTTTTTAACAGTTCCAAACATATCTTCATATATGACCAACTTCTTATTATCTCGCATCGAAGATTTATGTCTTCTATTTTTCAAAAAATGTTAACCTCTGTTGATATAATTTTCTTGTACCGATTTTGAACCATACTGTTATATTTGATACCATTAGCGTTTTTCAATGTGCTGGGTAATTATAGCTACAAGACTGATGAGTTTCAAATTCTCTTCTAGAAAGTTTTTATGTGTAGATTTCAGATGAATCTTGCATATCTTAATTATTTACATTTTATGTAGAATGTAGCAGGCCATTTAAAATATTGAATCATTGAAGTCAGTCGCGCATAAAGGAACTATTGGAAAAAAAACTTTCTGCTGTTTTTACAAAATGCATGTAAAAAGCAGTAATCTGCAAAAGGAAGGATCACTGCCCATGCAAACTAGCAACCGACAAGGCAGTTCCACTAATATTTCGAATGATATTTAACCCATTACCAGACAACAAAATTTTAGCCTAGTCCAAATTGAAAGGAGTTGCAGACTACAATTTAAAGTTTATGAAATTTTAGATTTGTAAACTTTCTGGGTTAAAACCATCGTGTAGAATGGAGAAATTGCTTGTAACAAGCACAATGTTCGACAATGTTTTCCAAGGCATTTGGTTGTTCAAAGTAATTTTGAATAGTTTAATTCTACTTCCGTCTATCAACATTCATTGTGTTTGGCTGACCTCGCTTAGATTTACGATTATTCAAATATTGGTGGGAGACAACTGTCAGTCCGACGCACTAAGCCGCGACCCACAAACAAGGGTATGCAATAGGGTATTCTGCTTGACAGGAATGTTTCCAGACAGTCTAACAATAATAAGCAATTAAACGCCAAGGTCGAAAAAGACCACAAATTCTACAAACATAACCAGTCCAGCGAAAAGGACATAACCAGTCCAGCGAAAAGGCAACCTCTGGATGCTGCGGAAAATATTGACTATAGCCTGAAAGATCGGACTGTTCATGGTGGGAACGCCTAGGCCATAGCGCAGTTGGTAGAGGGCCTTATTATGGGGTCCCAGGTTTCATTCCCGGTAGCGGAAAATATCCTTTCTGGCACTTGTCTCCCATTGATGGGTGCGTAATCGTAATTCTAAGTGAGATGAGCAGCTGGAGACTCGGGAAGGGTGTAGTGGTAGTACTTGTGTGAGAAATACCAGGAGTCTATGACTATGTGCTCTAGCCGCCTCGATATGACTAAAATACTGTTAAAAATGGTGTTATACCCAATTCGTACAAACAAATCATGGTGGAAACTTTTCGACATCAGTTTTTTTCATATAGAATGACACTTCTACTTAACTGTCCCTTTACAGTTTCACCTTTATTTGACCTATGCTGGGTCCGATCACTTTTGAAGTATTTGTTTTACGATAAACACGGAAGATTTCTTTTTTGCGTAATTTGTCACAAATAAGACTCCTTGCATGAAAAGGGATTAATGAAGTATTGTAATCTTCATGCGAAGGTCCAGTTATACAAATACTTGAAAAGAGAAAGGTTCTAGCAGGGGTCAGCCAGTTCTTTGAAAGTATATATGATAGTTAGGAGGACCATAAAGGATGACAAAAAGCTATACTTTTATCCTTTTGAGCTTGCGTAGTACATGTAGTGAACATGTGCGAGCGTTTGACAGAACGTCACACTTCGTATACGTTTGCGACATTTGCACTCCACTATAGATTAGTTTAAGTCTGTAGCGCATAAGAGTGCTAAAATGCGTCTGCACTATACCTGTACATGTAACAGCAAACCAACAAGGACAGAACCGGACTTTCGATCAGAAAAACTTCTTGTTGTAACGTAAGGGAGTTATGATATTATGGGCGCTTTGGGATTCCGTAATTAGTTAATGAAAAAATCCAACAAATCTTTTATTCAGGAGAGTTTGTTTCTTTTGAAACTTTCGGAATTTCTCAAGAAAACCATTGGCAAATCAAATTAAAAAGTTAATATAAATTCTCTACAATAGCCTTTGACGAAACAAAAGTCATTCGTCAACCAATTTCGGATTATACATGTCAACTTAACATCATAATATTTCTCAAATGGTGATTTTTCCCTCTAAATGCACGCAACTTGTCGTGCTCTTATGACACTAAACGGTTTCGTCAATGCTTGCAGTCGAGTTTTTTAGTGAGATAAACGGATGTACTTTACTGTCTTGCTAATTCCTGTGTTCAATATCTAAGCCAACATGTACTTAGTGTGAAGAATTACAGAATAAGTTATGAGATCACAATCAGGAAAAAGCCGACCTAGAGTAAGTCTAGAATTGAAAAGGTAGTAAGCGGGAGCCTTCATGAGCGAGATAACTCTTCTAAACATATAAAATTACCCCTTTTTAGACAAAAATATTCTGAATGTTTTTTCCCATAGGAATGTAAAGTATACGTCGAAATGTAAGAAGTCATTTCTGGGCCATTTCTAACCACAAACAGACTAATACTTAACTTTGAATTTTAGAACCAGGCTTTTTATTTGCCAAGATATATGTCTTGGCCAATCACAGCTCTTGTCATCGGTTCTTATATTAGTCTATTGAATTAGTCTAGTTGGTGAATTTCCGGGGCAGTCGATCCCATGAACCTAACAGACAGTGTCAGCATGTTAAAGGTAACTAGCCATGCGTGTTCAAGCATTGCACGAAACTAGTTTTATAGTAAATGTGAAGTGACATACTCTTAGGCAAAGAATAGGAACTAAATTTAAAACCGTTTTTAGAACTCTGTGTCAAACGCAAACAATCCTCTGTGGCAATGTAAAAGGGATTCGAGTAATGAAAGCGAAATCTGTAAATATAAACTGGCAGCCTAGTAGATAGACTGCGTAATTCGTCTTTAAAATTTAAATATTTCACAAATACTACTCTTAACCCTATGTTGTAGGTACTCATTTGAATCGTCATTACAAACTGCATTTGACTAATCAAATCATACATTTAGGCCCAAATTAACCCTTTCCTGTTTTACAAAATTTTAGACCTTTCCAAATTCAAAGGTTTTGCAGACGACAATTTAAAGTATATTTTATTTGAAAAATAACCTATCAGTAGGGTAGAAAATATTGTGAGAAAAGAAGAAATTGCTTGTGACAAGCAATTTCTTCTTTTCCCACAATGTTTTCTCAAGTATAAAATCACAGGGACGTAAAAACCAGTGATTGTACAGGAAAGGGTTAAACATTTGACATTACCACAAATTTACACATTTTCAATGCATCCAAGAAACAAGCTTTTGAAAATATTGTAGGTAAAAAAGAAATTGCTTTTACAAGCAATTTCTTCATTATCAACGATTTTATCAACTTAAAATTATTGTCTACAACTCCTTTGAATTTTGACCGGTCTTAAAAGTTTGTTACGTGGGGATGGGATTGAGAAGCATTTTTTTGTTGGTTTAGCAACTTAAACATGGTAACTACGGCTTATCGAAGCTGTAGTTTTGACATTCAGGTCGCAAACCAACCATTTTATTTTTCAGTTATATATGTCTGACCACAAACACTGTTTAATATCTAAGTCAAACTCCTTGTCAGAGGTTTTGGGCGGAGCCAGCTGTCTGTCATATCTCAATTTCTGGATCACTAACCATGCCAACAGACTTAGATAGAGCAATTTGTTTAACCCATTCCCTCACAATAAATTTTTAAATGCCCCTCAATATAAAAGCTTTGAAAATTTTTTTCGAAAATAATTGCTTGTTACAAGCAATTTCTTCATTTACGCAATGTTTTATACCCCAAAAGATAAAGATTCTAAGAATTTCATCAGCTTACAATTGTTGTCTGCAATTACTTTCAATTTGGACTGGTCTAAAATGTTACTGTGTGGGAATTAGGCAAGGAAACCATCCAGTGTGTTAGTCTGGAATTTTGACTTGCTACTGAATCATTATAATGGCTGAACCAATTACCAGATGACAAAATATTAGACTGTTCCTACTTTGAAGCTGCTGGTGCAGTCAACAAATTTTAGATGATGAACTTTTATAATTTTTTAACCCATTACCTGAAAGCTATATTTTAAACTGGTCCAAATTTGAACAGAGGAGTTCGAAGACGGCAATAAAGAGTTTATGAAATTCTGATTCATGATTTTTTTCAACTTTCCGGGTAGAAAACATTTTAGAAAATGAGAAATTGCTTGTCACAAGAAAACTTTGTGGAAGCAATATTTTCATTTTTCAGTCTAAACTTTTGTTGTAGGATTAAAAGTTTTTCAGCATGCTGCCACAGCCCTATACCAGGGAGAAAATTTATCACAGAGCTATCAAGAAATGAGGTAATAACAAAATAATACTATAATTCTACTCATCACAGATGGGCTGACCTATAAAGCACAGGGGGGTAGATTGGTTTCATCATGTCTGTCTGCCTGTGCATTCATCCATCTGTCCATCCTTAGATTTTTTGTTTCTGTGTTCTAAGTCTAAAACTAACGAACCTATGGCCCTTTCCGAAAACGTGGTTTACTTCCCTTTGATCCAAAGTCGTTAGAGTGATTACCCTTTGTACGGGTAGCAAATTTTGATAGAATTCCGTGAACCACGAAGGATGACGGCTTTCTAACAGACGAAAACATCGACTTTTCAACTTTTAAATTTGCTATTTGAAGAAATACTTGCGTGCCAGTAATTCAAAAAGAAAACTGACAACTAAGGTGTTTTTAGACCGACAGCTTAATTTCAAATTATGTGTTTCAACCAATATTGCATTAAAAATAACCTTGACAGATGCATATTATTTCAAAGATATATTAGAATGAAGTCTTATGTGGAAAGATTTTTTTTTTTACCAGTCATTTTCCTCAAGATCTTTTCCTTATCATAAGTAATATTTATCTATAACATAGAAAAAGGAATGGATAAAGAATTATACTATAGAACCCCCCCCCCCCCCCAAAAAAAAAAAAAAAAACTCTCCTATCGGAAACAGAATTATTATCATCATATTAACATGTAAAAATATGTCCAGCATCATCAAATACACATACTTGAAATAGATTAACCTATAAATATGTTACTGTTTTGCCAAATTTTAGACCCGTCTAAAAATCAAAGGCCTTGCAGACGCCAATTCAATTTTATCTTAAAAATAATCATTCAGTAGGATAGAAAATATTGTGGAAAAGGAAGAAAGGAAGAACGTAAAAACACAGGGACGTAAAAACCAGGGATTGAACAGGAAATTGTTAAGGGGTTGCAAACTAAAACCAATATATATCATTGTGAAGCACTGTCGTGTGTCCTATCAGCATGTCATGTGTGTACTTTACTTTGATCAAAAGAAGTCATCTCTTTGTAACATCTGCTGTATTTCAGTTTTCTTGGTAAATAATCCTTGCAAACCCTTTAATATTTTCTTGTTTCAGTTTCGTTCAACTAATTTTTAGAAACTTGAATGAGACGTTCATTCTTTTCAAAAATATTTCCATCAAAACTGTATTTATACATTTTTTTTCTCTTTTATCGAAGATAACTTCTTTTGACAAAGGTCTAAATTTTATCTCTCATTTCTTTTCGTTTACTTTGATGGATCATGTTATAGATTTCTCTGGAATAACTTTGTGCTCATAAATTTTGAAACAATTTTTAGGAATAACATGATGTATATCATTTAAAGGGGTATTCAAAAGAAAGTCATCATTAGACTTTGACAACATTTTGTTCTAGTTTAATGTGCAATAATTTCTACATCTCTGCAATGACTTAAGATTTGTTTCGAACATTCGCTCATTTATAATGGGCCTTACAATGTAAGTCAACCTTTTAACCCCTTACCAAGAAAAAATCTTAGACTGGTCTTAAATGAAAATTGCAGAAGGCGATTAATTTCGGGGATGAAAAGGAATTCCTTGCCACAAGTAACTTCTCCTTTTCTCATTATGTTTTCGACAGTTTATATTCTCTAGTGTGTAGAAAAAAAGAGATAATGAGGTAATGGGTAAACCAATTCCCACACAATTGCTGCCTTTTGACACCCTTCAAGAAAAGCGATTTTGAGACATTTTGGATAATGAAGAAATTGTTACAAGGTTGGAGCAATTCCTTCATTGTCCATAATGTTTTCTGCCATAAATGAAGAATTATTTAATCTAATCAGCTTAAACTTGTCATCTGCATCTCCTTTGAATTGGGACCAGCATATCAATATTTTGTTGTCTGAGAATGGGTTAACCCATTCCCTCACCATCCTGCTTTTGTTATGTGGGAATGTGTTAACTAGCTTCCGCTTATTTACGCCCCTAAAGGAAACAACTTTGGAAAACATTGTAGAAAATGGAGAAATTGCTTGAAACAAGCAATTTCTTCAATTTCAACAATGTTTCCTGCCCTATACGTGAGATATTTAAATTCTATCAACTTAAAGTTGATATTTGTAACTTCTTTGAATTTGGACCAGTTATATTGTTTTGTAAAGGGAAAGCAAGGATTTATTACCCAGGCAATCATTGGAGTTGAAACTAGTTTTGCTGTTTACTAACAGCTCTTATTTGGTATCTTACAAAGGTTCGTTCACCTCTGAGTGTGATTGCATCTTACCTCTAATAAAATGTGTTTGATCTGAGGAAACATTTTGACTTTTTTACTAACATGCGCATTTCAAAGCATTTCAACACATAAAATACTATTTCTTTATTTTTCGAAGAAAGCAAAATATTTGTTATTCAAAACAGATATGGTGTACACAAATGAAATGTGAACTTCAAACGCAGATTTATATGCAATATAAAGGAAAGTATTTCCTAGGACCATTTTGAAAGTTCACCTATATCATATCTGTAACATTCATTTTGACCAGTCTAAAATTGCATTATTCGGTAATAGGTTAAAGACATGGGACCAATCATTACTAAGGCCTTATTTACTTTATAATCCTTTTCAGAGACAAGTCACTCTAAGAGGAGATCTTTTTGTACATATTATATTCATTATATATACTCTTTGTACCTATAAACAGTGGTTACTCTTATCCGAACTAAAGTTTGAAACTCGCTTTTTTTAGCGGCGAGCTTCAGTGATGGAGCCGTGTCCATCGTCTGCCATGATAGATTGGCCATCAGCTATTTTCCGTCGATAATTAAAGTATACGTAACAATAAACTCGTTTTTTCTGAGTCGATTTAATTAATGCCTTATTAACTGCCATTTCTTTTATCTAAATTTGCTACCCGGAAGTAGAATTGGGACCGTTTTGTAGTTTCACCACGTGGGAGAGTATTCAAGCGAAATATCTCTTTCAACGTATTTTCGGAATGGGCTATAACCATGAAACTTCTTACAATTGTACCAATGATTCAAAGAAGTACCCTACTGTTTTGGGGTTATGTAGGTCAAAGGTCAACTGCGCTACTAGAGTGACAAAATGCTTGTGGGGCTATAAGTCGGCTTGTGACCTTCCTAGTTTGAATTTAGTTGTGCCTATCTAGATATTATAAATTTTAACGGATGTTGTCTTTTTCTTTATTTAAAAGTCTATTACATATTTTTGCAGGATGGTTTACAGAAAAATCAAGTTCCATCAAAGATACCTTTATTTAACCCATTACCATACACCAAAATTTTAGACTGGCCAAAATTGAAAGAAGTTACAAATGACAATTTAAAGTTTATGAAATTTTGTATTTTTTTAACTTTTTGGGTAGAAAACAGTGTGGAAAATGAAGAGATTGCTAGGAACAAGCAATTTCTTCATTTTCAACAATGTTTTCCAAAGCTTTTTTTTTGGGGGGGGGGGGGGGCGTCTAAAAGCGTCACTGAGTGGGAATGGGTTAACTGAATATCATACAATCCAGCATTTTGACACCCTGAAGAATAAAAGGACTCGGAGTCAAGGGGCGTGGTCAGCAATTGGTCAATTGGGAATGTCACACATAGGCTCGTTGGAAGTTGAACAATCCAAATATCGGCCCATTTAATTTCATATATAAATATTCTTGATTTCTAAGTGCGATCTTAATGAACGTTTTATCTAGATTCCACTGGTTTTAAAGATAAATAATTGCAGGTGGTCTACATCAAAATCACTAGGAACATTGTTTAAGCCACATGAACATAAAATTTAAGTTATTCCCTGCATGATTTCCTGGGAATATCGCAAATAATTAAATAACGAGCATCTCATCCCTGTCAAAAGATCTTGATTCTTTCCGCATACAAATTATTTTAAAGGACATTCAACTTGATTTGTTTGTTTGAATGGGATTTAATACCGCTTTTAACAATTTTCAGTCATATTGCGACGGCTGGAGCACCTAACAATGGATTCCTGGAATAACTCGTACGAGTTCCGCCTTTCATAGCCTCCAGCTGCTATCGCAATTAGGTTTACGTATATCAATCAATTGGTGAGAGACAAGTGCCGGAGAGGATATGTGAAGCCGCCGGATCGAACCCATGACACCCCATGTTTGACGATTTGGAGTCTGAAGAGCTACCGACTACGCTGTGACGGCGGCAACAGATAGCTTGAAGCATGTCGATGTTTTCTATCTCATAGAAAGACATTATTCAAACTCGCATGTAATAATTCGTTTTACCAATCGAATATTAAGATATATCGAGAAATTTGAACAATACTTAAGGACTTTTAGGTATCCGGTACAGATGTACAATAGTTTTTTCAATTGACCTATCGCTGGTCCCACCCATTTACTTCGTTAGCCCCGACCAGTGACTCCATCATGAAGTCCAACTCCGATTTTAGATTGCGAAATTTTGAAAAAGTTATGGCCAGTAGCATGTAACAAAAGTTGAATAGTTGGGTAGCGTCGTAACTAAAGCTTGAATGTGCTTTAATTACGATGTTTAAGTCGCAAAACCGACAAAAAGGGTTAACGGAAATGGCGGCCAATCTTGGAGTTCAAAACTCATGTCTAGGCTTTTAAGGAAATACCCTGCTTTTTTCTGATCAGCGACCTCACATTTTTGCAAAACTACTTTCCGGCATATTGTATTCAAATAGAGTATGAGAGGAAATAAAAATAATTAAAATCTGTGACATGAAAAAAATATTGATAAATACCTTTAATGCACAAATTTGAGTCAGATGTTATCTTCGCGGTAACCTGGTAGGCGTTTTTTTTTTGTTTTTTTCAGGGGGGGGGGGGGGGCAAATCTTCAAAAAATATATTGACATAAATGCCCGAGTTCATATTTTACTTAAGGTCTAAATGAATGATTAGATTGGACAAAAGTATTTTTGATCGAAAGCGAGAACTCGTCAATCTGACAAACAAGCACAAACTTAATCAGATTTTTTCAACTGGAATGTCTCCTTCAGCTAAGATTCTTTTCTTTTGTTTAGTTCTCGGCCCGAAACCCTAGGGTATTAGATATTAGAATTTTTTGAAGGAAACTTCCCGGATTGTCCTTTTTTGCTTGACAGGTAAAAAAATATAAAACCGAATAGAATCAAATAAGGTCGAATTTTAGTATCATATACTGTTCTGTACATTAAATTTCTTTAAAGGGGACAATTTTCACATTCAATTTATCAAAGATGAAACGAATGTTTTGCAATCTGCTATCTGATCAGATTAAAATCTTCTTTGAGAAGTGGATAGCGTCTGGATTTATTTTGATTAATTTCAACATTTTAGAGAATGTGTCTGACTCCCGTCCTATAATCGTCTTTACTTCGGAATTTTTACAAAAATAATCACCACTTTTTGATTCAGTTTTGCTATATGAACGGTACAATGGTGTTAACCCTTGTCATGCTGAATAAAATCCTTGCTGAAAAATAACGAATATAAGAGGGCTTTAACCGATATTTCGTATACAAGCCCGGCCTTGCCAGGTCAAAACTAACAGACAATATTCGGAGTTTATTTACATGTATTTCGTTAAAGACAATTTAAAGTTCATGAAAATTTGGATTTTTTCAACTTGCTGGGTAGAAAACATTGTGGAAAATAATCAACACTGTTTTCCAAAGCCTTTTCCCTTGCGGGCGTCTAAAAGCGTCACCGAGTAGGAATGGATTAACTACACTGACCTTTCATTTAGATAATGCATTTAATTTAGACAATTCATCGTGAATATATTACGCCGAAGTTTTTAAATCACTTTCCTAATAATTCACGACTAAAAGAAGACTGTGAGCATTCTGCAAGAAAGTTATTTTTTTAACCATTGATGAAACAAGATAGGGGCGATCATGTGGTATTCACTTCAAGTTCGTGAGCATGCGTCGAAATGCGCGGAAACTTGTTTCCGTTTGATCGATTTTAAATACCGGTTGTGAAAACCGCTAAAAAATGGCTGGTTCTGTAAGAGGTAATGAATACTTATTATTTCTTGGTGTGTACTACCATGTATGGAAACACGAAAAATACAGATTTTTTCATACTCTTTTGTATTTCGAAATTTTTATAAAGACATAAACATAACATTAAGTCTGTGGGTTGGCTTTTCTGATTTTCTGTTTCTTAGCTTAAATTGAGATACATTCACAAGAAAATCCCCTTTTTTGTTATAATTCACAACGAATATTAAATCAAGACAATTGTCATATGTATTTGTCTATACAACCAAAATATACTGTTCATACCCCCGGAATTGTAATTATGAATCATTAGGTCTTTATCCTTAATGTAAAGATTACAATTACAGGTCCAATGTCAAATGTTAGTTTATGAGTTTTTTTTTTTTTTTTGTTTGTTTTTTGTTTTTTTTAATCTCCTTTTTCATTGTTAACAATATAGTCTTTACATTTAAGTATAATAATCAATTTGTTGACATGGCAGGACGGAGGCTAAAGTGAATTATTAATTTTAAAGCTATGGTAAATGGGTTTGTTACAAGGTATTATCGCATATTTACTTAAATGTCGTTATTTTATGTGTTTGTATCAACATTTTACTATTTAGATGCTAGGCCATCCATGGGCGGAACACAGTCTAGAAATTTTTTTTGAGCAAAAGTTAGTTTACTTTTGTGGCCCTTTGGCAAACCATGTTTAATATTGTTAAATCTTTTGATTATATAGTATTATTATGGTTTCTTGAAAAAACAAATTACTAATAAATCTTCTATTTGAAAGGAATTATTAAATCTAAATTTAAGACTCGCGATGTTATTCACTGGTTAAGCCTCGCCCTGCCTTGTCAAAAATATATACAGTGTATATATATTTGTACTTTAAGAATTCTATAATTATTGATGTTGGTACGAGAGAAATTTTAATTCAGACCCTTTACCCTTAAATCCAGTATAACCCTCTTCTGCTTCGAACAATTCTAGACCTGTTCAAAACCAAAAGCCCCACAGTCGAAAAAAAACACGCGGTTTTAGATTGAAAAGGTACCATTCAGTAGGGTACATAAGTTGTATTGTGGAAAAGGAAGGAACCTCTTATTACAGGTAGTTTCTTCCTTTTCCACAATGCCTTCTTATTTTCAAAACCATTGAAAACAAGGGACTGAACAGGAAAGGGTTAAGCGTTTCTCTGTAGCTTTCACAGAAAAAGAAAAAAAATAATCATTACGATATTGACTGTGTAATGATGAGCATAAGTTTTCTTTCTTTACTCCTATTTTTTAGTTTACATCAAGTTAATCTAGCCATAAGTAAAGTTTCTTAATTTCTAAATATCTTCAAAAGCGTAGGCTGTTTAAACATTGCACCCACAGCTTATAAAAGCTGCAGTTGCAATGTGTCAACACCCCACTGATGATATTGGTATTTAGATTTGACTATGTATAAAAAAGGGGTATTTTTATGATTTCATGAAAAGTTTATGAGGTTTATCACCACATAAGACTCGCATGCATTGTTTAAGTTAAAAAGCTAAAAGCGCGCGGAAACGTCAAGCGATAATTCGACAACATTAGGTGAATGTTTCAAAACAACATGTTTTTTTCTCGAATCAAAATTATGGCATTTTCTAATTCTTTCCGCGGAAGTTGTGACAACAAATCACTACATTGAGATGTGTGTGGTGAAATTCTGCATTGCACTGTGTCAAGAGCGTGTTAAGAACGGAGGTGGAAAATTCTGGTTGCGCAGTGTACCAAAAGTTCGCAGTCGCGAGCATCCTTACAGCCTAGCCTCCAATCGATTCGTTTAACGATTTAATAATTTAATATGTAGTTTCGTCTATCAAAAACGGGCGTTCTGATTGGTCGAAAAAAATATTCATAACTCCACGAACAAAATTTTGAGCACGTAGCGATTTTGTATGCTTCCGCACAAAATGACCCCATACAAAAATGTATCAAAATTTGTAAAAAAATTCCCTTTTTCACTCGAATCTATTGAATTATAAGAAATGAAGAGAATATGTTCCGTTTTCATGGAGGTATGAACCGAAAAACCTAATCACACTTATGTATTAATCGCGGTTTCATACATAAGTGTGATAAGACTTTTTCAGTTCATACCTCCATGAAAACAAAACAAAAAAAAACTATTCTCTTCATCTCTTAAATAAATGAGGGATCGCGATGTCAACCAAAGAATGTATCGTCTTGATTCATTCAATTAAACAGGAAGAGCAATTTGAACCCCAAGATTGACCGATATTTATGTGAAGCATATTTGTCGATTTGGCGACTTAAACGTCGTAACTGCAGCTTATTCAAGCTGCAGTTACAACGTTTAGGTCGCCAACAAACCATATTACTCTATTGATAAATATTGAAAAACAACGCCGTTTTCATATCTGAGTAAAATTTCAAGTTTGAGCTCAGTAGGCTTGGCTAGCATTCCGTTAATTGTGGCATTTCGCACTAAAAGAGACACTCCAAGCGTTCACAAAGTAAATCTTGTGTTTACCGATCTCTCATAGAACGACCAAATGAATAGTTGCTTAAGAGAATGGTCGCATAAAACATATTTTTGTGACCTTGAAATTTGACCTTGACCTTGGAGCTGTCTGATTTTTTTTTTCAAATGGTACATCTATTTATGGTAGAGAACAATTGTGCCAAGTTATTTTGAAATCCATCCATAATTGAAGGAGCTATACTATGAACAGAGTCAATGTTGACCTTTGAACTTGAGCTGTGACATTGGAACCGTCCAAAAAAGGTAAAAGTACCCCGGGGCAATACCATAAGGAATTCACATGTGAAGTTTCAAATAGTTAGGCCCAAGGGTTGTGGAGATATCGGGGCGGACGGACGTTCGGATGGAAAACGGAAAGACGGACGGACAGACAGTCGAAGCTGCGACTATATGCGCTCCCTCCGGAGAGCATAAAAATATTTCAGAATTCTAGCTACATTCTATACTGTTGGAACCCATTAGAATCGTTTCACCGAGTCAATTCTAAGGAGTTTCATCCACATTTTATGTTTTCGCAAATAAGACCACTTCCTTACGTGAGCTTTATATTTTGAAAAAGGGAACTTCGATTATGGTCGTTTAAAAGAAATGGTCCTTTAATAGAGGTGGTCGCTGCAGCAAGATCCACTGTATGAAAAGCAAATCAGATCAAACACAGGCCAATCAGTAATGTAATCGCAAAAAAATATAATACGTGTGTGAGAGCGAATGTTTGACTTGTCGGAAATTCGAAAGGGGTCTACATTGCACAGCCTGAGTAAAAATGGCAAAAATTGAAAATAGTCCCGCTTCATTGAATGTCTCTCTACGCAAGATTGTTCACAAATTTAAACTCGTGCTCTAAGCGAGAAAAGCACGAGTCAGTGCTTTATGTATTACGGCTGCTCTGGTATAGAACTTTAAATAGCTTTTGATTTCGAACCCATCATTCAAACATACAAAATAAAGCTTTTCGGAAAAGCGCGTTCTGAACCGTTTTCTGTGCCATTTTGTGAGCTAATTAATTAGAGTAGCGAAGGCATTTGGAGGGTAATGGTGGAAATATCTCATACAATCATAACAGCATAATTTGTCTTGAATTCCTCACTATGCACCTAATCTAGAATTTTATTTCACACCGAAATGCATTTTTGATGACAAATATATCCGAAAACTGTGGGGTTTCAGTTCGTCTTATGCTCACAGCAAAGACGCATTAACTATAATTAACCAGTCTAAAAATGTAAGACATCTCGACCGAGTTTTCTTCTCCTTTAAACTCATCTTTGATCCGATTAGATACGGAATTCTCTAA
Organism: Fragum fragum; assembly: GCA_946902895.1. Taxonomy (NCBI): domain Eukaryota; kingdom Metazoa; phylum Mollusca; class Bivalvia; order Cardiida; family Cardiidae; genus Fragum; species Fragum fragum. The sequence goes on from OX336381.1 coordinate 3,210,924, forward strand.
ATATTCCAGTAACAGAATAATCAAAAAAGGAGGATGAGAATTTATCGTTGCTTGTTCACTAAACACTGACTGTTAAACCGAACGACTATCGGATGGACATCTTATACCTAAGCATGATAATGAGGCTTAAGGTATCGAAATCATTCCTACGTAATTAATTTGTAGTTGTACCGCTTAAACTGCCAAGCCAACAAATATGTTACACATAAATGTTAGAGTTCAAAACTCACTTCAAGTCCAAATGAATGATTTAATTGGTCAATCGTTTTTCAAAAAGACAGAAGTGATCATTTGGCTTCGAAGGACAAAAGTTACCAGCTTAAGAGCTATTTTACATAATGTAAGTAAAGTGACGAACATTTAGACCGTCTGTCCTAGATTAAATGGGTTGTACAAGCGGACATTCGGTTTCAATAAGTCTGTACTGATCTATTGCAGGAAACAAACTTTTTTGTTCAATAAACCTATTTGTTCTCTTAACCCTTGTCACGCTGTATAGAAACTATCTCGAAATTGCAATAGGATTAAAGGGCTGAAAACACTGATAGTGCTTGTTTTTCATCGATCAATATTTCTTTGAAAATTAAGTTCATTAATACCTCTCACAGGAAAAGTACAAACAAGGGGTGAAGACTAAGAGCAGACTGCACTTATGTGCAGGCTGATCTTTGTCTATACCTCCTGCCCAAACCGGAATATTCCGGTTTTAGTATGACAGGAGTTAAGTTTAATATCACATGCTGTCCAGAATTTAAATTGTGTTAAAAGTTTGACTCTCTAAGCAATTCCAATTTAACTATTTATATTCTGAATCATTGACACATCAATTATTTAACAAATCCTGGCACAATAGTGTTTTTTTTTTTGTTGTTGTTGTTGGTTGGTTGTTTTTGTTTTTTTGTAAATACGGCACACATATGTATTTGTCTAGACAAAAAAAACGCCTCTATGCTTATTGGTGGTGCACCACTTTCACATCCAATGAAGAATTAGGTTATAGATTTATTTCTCCGACTGTAGATATTAAAGCGGCTCTTTAACAGATTTTCCCGAAAATTTGATATGGGAAAATTATCTGCTTTTTCAATAGTTTTAATCTAATTTTCACGATAAATATTCTTTTTCATGTTTAATCGTCTGAATTATCTATTAATTCAATTTAACTCGTAACAACAAATATTTTTTCTTTCTTTTCTATCCTTTTCTACAATGATGAACAGACATTTTCTTACAAAGTCGGTTTAATACCTTTCTAACAAATGTATGAAAGCATTACAATTAGGAAATCGAAAGTTGAGTACCAAAATTTTTCTTTCATTATCTATGCAAGAGTCGCTTTAACCATCGATAGAATTTTGAACCTAAGCTGCTAAGAAAGCTAGAAATCAAGTCAAGGCTTCTTCTTGTAGCACGCTCTCAGCCAATCGATTACTTTTATTATTATGCTAAACTAAGGCTCACTGATGATGCCATATATTAAACATATCGTTGAGACAGTAATGAAAGTTAGTGAATTTTTCCACTTTTTAGTAATTGAACCATATTAGTATACCGATCAATTATAAAATAATTTAGTTTTGTCAGATTTTTTAACTACAATCATTTAATGCAACCTGATTAGCCTTTCAACAAGAGCTATAAGTGGACAGCAGCGCTCAAATATTCTGAGTGCTTGATAGTAACAGCTATTCAGTTTCGACATGATGCATAAGTAGTAATACGGATAAAAAACTTTCAATTAAATTTCATTTTTCAAAAAACAGTCTTCTAATCAATGATAAGTTTTTCTTTAGATATTTCTTTTTCATAAATATAACCTGTATCTCTGCTAGTAATTTGTATCTTACACAGATCCTTTATTTGATATTTTGTAGGCCAACTGATGTGCTTCCTTTGACGTCGTTGTCATTTCCTTTTTACTTTTTTATATCTTATACTTGAACAAGGTGCCAAATTGTCACAAGATACGCCCGTCACACTGCTTAATATTAACTGGGGGGTTTGAATAGAACTGAGGTTATTTTGAATTAATATTTTTTGTCAAACAAAGTATGAAAAACAACAAAGGGCAATAACTCAAAAAATAGGCTAGGTAGAGTTATGGTTCGTGTACATTGCACTCCCACTTGGTGTATCTATCCATCCATGAAGTTTCATGATTCTAGCTTTTATACTTTATGAGATATACTCCGGACAAGATTCAAGTATGAAAAACAACAAAGGGCAATAACTCAAAAAATAGGCTAGGTAGAATTATGGTTCTTGTACACTATACTCCCACTTGGTGAGCTCTATCCATCCATGAAATTTCATGATTCTAGCTATTATACTTTAAGAGATATACTCCGAACAAGATTCAAGTATGAAAAACAACAAAGGGCAAAAACTCAAAAAAGGCTAGGTAGAGTTATGGTTCTTGTACACTGCACTCCCACTTGGTGAGCTCTATCCATCCATGAAGTTTCATGATTCTAGCTATTATACTTTATGAGATATACTCCGGACAAGATTCAAGTATAAAAAACAACAAAGGGCAATAACTCCAAAAATAGGCAGGTAGAGTCATGGTTCTTGTACACTGCACTCCCACATTGTGAGCTTTATCCATCCATGAAATTTCATGATCCTAGCTATTATACTTTTAGAGATATACTCCGGACAAGCTTCAAGTATGAAAAACAACAAAGGGCAATAACTCAAAAAATAGGCCAGGTAGAGTTATGGTTCTTGTGCACTATACTCTCCCTTGTCGAGATCTATACATCCATGAAGTTTCATGATCCTAGCTCTAATACTTTTAGAGATATACTCCGGACAAGATTCAAGTATTGAAAACAACAAAGGGCAATTACTCAAAAAATAGGCTAGGTAGAGTTATGGTTCTTGTACACTGCACTCCTACTTGGTGAGCTCTATCAATCCATGATATTTCATAATTCTAGCTATTATACTTTTAGAGATATACTCCGGATAAGATTCAAGAATGAAAAACAACAAAGGGCAATTACTCAAAAAATAGGCTAGGTAGAGTTATGGTTCTTGTACATTGCACTCCCACTTGGTGTATCTATCCATCCATGAAGTTTCATGATTCTAGCTATTATACTTTATGAGATATACTTCGGACAAGATTCTAGTATGAAAAACAACAAAGGGCAATAACTCAAAAAATAGGCTAGGTAGAGTTATGGTTCTTGTACACTACACTCCCACTTGGTGAGCTCTATCCATCCATGAAAATTCATGATTCTAGCTATTATACTATTAGAGATATACTCCGGACAAGATTCAAGTATGAAAAACAACAAAGGGCAATAACTCAAAAAATAGGCTAGGTAGAATTATAGTTCTTGTACACTGCACTCCCACTTGGTGAGCTCTATCCATCCATGAAGTTTCATGATTCTAGCTATTATACTTTATGAGATATACTCCGGACAAGATTCAAGTATGAAAAACAACAAAGGGCAATAACTCAAAAATTGTCCAGGTAGAGTTATGGTTCTTGTGCACTGCACTCTCCCTTGTCGAGATCTATACATCCATGAACTTTCATGATCCTAGCTATAATAATTTATGAGATATACTCCGGACAAGATTCAAGTATGAAAAACAACAAAGGGCAATAACTCAAAAAATAGGCTAGGTAGAGTTATGGTTCTTGTACATTGCACTCCCCCTTGGTGAGATCTATACACCCATGAAGTTTCATGATCCTATCTATTATACTTTTTGAGATATACTCCGCACAAGATTCAAGTATGGAAAACAACAAAGGGCAATAACTCAAAAAATAGGCCAGGTAGAGTTATGGTACTTGTGCACTGCATTCCCCCTTGGTGAGATCTATACACCCATGAAATTTCATGACTCTACTTATTATACTTTTAGAGATATACTCCGGACCAGATTCTAGTATGAAAAACAACAGAGGGCAATAACTCAAAGAATAGGCCAGGTAGAGTTATGGTTATTGAGCACTGCACTTCGTATTGATGAGAAGAATATAACTGCCAAGTTTAAAGTCAATCGGACTTACGGTGACAGAGTTATGCTCCGGACAAAGAAGTGGACACCGCCCGGACGCCCGGCTACCACGGATGATCCCATACTACGTCCCGTCTTCGACGGGCGTATAGAAAGGCTAATGGCCGAAACGTAGTGTATTAAATAATAATAACTTTTTAAAGCCATTTTTGAAGTTGTTTTCTTTATTTTCAACTTATAATTAAATTCTAAGTAAATCAAGAAATTCTAAGACAAACAAGGTGCCAAACTGTCACAAGATACGCCCGTCACACTGCTTAATATAAGCTGGGGGTTTAATAGAACTGAGGTTATTTTGAATTAATATTTTTTGTCAAACAAAGTATGAAAAACAACAAAGGGCAATAACTCTAAATATATGCTAGGTAGAGTTATGGTTCTTGTACACTGCACTCCCACTTGGTGAGCTCTATCCATCCATGAAATTTCATGATTCTAGCTATTATACTTTTAGAGATATAATCCGGACAAGATTCAAATATGAAAAACAACAAAGGGCAATAAATAAAAAAATAGGTTAGGTAGATTTATGGTTCTTGTAAACTGCACTACCAGTTGGTGAGCTCTATCCATCTATGAAATTTCATGATTCTAGCTATTATACTTTTTGAGATATACTCCGGACAAGATTCAAGTATGAAAAACAACAAAGGGCAATATCTAAAAAAATAGGCCAGGTAGGGTTATGGTTCTTGTGCACTGCAGTCCCCCTTGATGAAATCTACACACCCACGAAATTTCATGATTCCAGCTATTATACTTTTAGAGATATACTCCGGACAAGATTCTAGTATGAAAAACAACAAAGGGCAATAACTCAAAAAAAAGGGTAGGTAGAGTTATGGTTTTTGTCAACTGCCCTCCAGTGGTGAGATCTATACACCAATGAAATTTCATGATTCTAGCTATTATACTTTTTGAGATATACTCCTGACAAGATACAAGTATGAAAAACAACAAAGGGCAATAACTCAAAAAATAGGCCAGGTAGAGTTATGGTTCTTGTGTACTGCACTCCCCCTTGGTGAGATCTATACACCAATGAAATTTCATGATTCTAGCTATTATACTTTTAGAGATATACTCCGGACAAGATTCAAGTATGAAAAACAACAAAGGACAATAACTCTAAATATATGCTAGGTAGGGTTATGGTTCTTGTACACTGCACTCCCACTTGGTTAGCTCTATCAATCCATGAAATTTCATGATTCTAGCTATTATACTTTTAGAGATATAATCCGGACAAGATTCAAATATGAAAAAACAACAAAGGGCAATAAATCAAAAAATAGGCTAGGTAGATTTATGGTTCTTGTACACTGCACTACCAGTTGGTGAGCTCTATCCATCTATGAAATTTCATGATTCTAGCTATTATACTTTTTGAGATATCCTCCGGACAAGATTCAAGTATGAAAAACAACAAAGGGCAATAACTAAAAAAATAGGCCGTGTAGGGTTATGGTTCTTGTACACTACACTCCCCCTTGGTGAGATCTATACACCCATGAAGTTTCATGATTCTAGCTATCATACTTTTTGAGATATACTCCGGACAAGATTCAAGTATGAAAAACAACAAAGGGCAATAACTCAAAAAATAGGCCAGGTAGAGTTATGGTTATTGAGCACTGCACTCCGTATTGATAAGAAGAATATAACTGCCAAGTTTAAAGTCAATCAGACTTAGGATGACAGAGTTATGCTCCGGACAAAGAAGTGGACACCGCCCGGACAACCGGACGCCCGGACACCACGAGTGATCCCATAATACGTCCCGTCTTCGACAGGCGTATAAAAAGGATTAAAATTCCCCTTAAATGAATGCCTTAGAATTGATAGAAAGACAGTTGCATGTAGAATTTATCCAGGGATTTCTAAGTCCGAAAAGGCTTAAAATTCAACTAAAATGAATGTCGGAGTACATTAAACCTGTGTCTAGAGGTTGATATTATTGACACAAAAGCATGTGCGGAGCATGTACCATCTGATGGCATGATGAAGAAAAACACTAAGAAACAACCCGAGTGGACCAAGGATTTTGAGTAAATTAATTATTCGTCGAATGTGCCGAAAATTGCTTTATTTGTAGTTTCCATTACGTCATTGGCTTTCGCTAGGAATTCAATCATTATCGACATTACCCGTTAAACAAAGAGGGTAAGCTAGGAATTTGTCTAATAGTATGTTAGAAAAAGGTTAACTGAATCTCTGCCTAAGGCAACAGATTTTTCAATAACCCATCCATCATGTACCCTATACTTTTTTAATATAATCCCTCGTCAACCCAATAGTAAGTGTGTTATTTAGTAAGAAACACTCTTTTGAAGAGGGATTAACAATAATCTTATTCCAACACTGATACGATACGAATTGAAAGAAGCTGCACGCTACAATTACAAGTTTATGAATTGAAAACATTGTCGATAATGAAGAAACTAATCGATACAAGCAATTTCTTCATTTTCTTCAACGTTTTCCAAATTGTTTTTCTTGGAGGGCGTAAAAGGGAGGGGTTGTGTGGGAATGCCATTTTGATTTAACTCATTCCCAAACAGCAAAATAATAGACTGGTCCAAATTGAAAGGAGTTGCTGATGACGATTTGAAGTTTATGAAATATTAGGTTTCTTTAACTTTCTGAATACAAAACATTGTGTAAAATGAAGAAATTGTTTACAAGCAATTTCTTCATTTTACACAATGTTTTCCTAATTGCTTTTCTTTATTGGAGTCAAAAAGCGTCACCATGTGGGTATGGGGTAAACATATTTATTGATGAATTTTTCGATAAAATATGTCATTTTCTAGAAAACAAACCAACAGGATTTGAACGGAAGCATCATTTATTTTGTTCTTTTCCTAAAAGATTTCTAAAGGTTAGATGACATGTTGTAAATAATGTATTTAAGGACTTATTATCGTCACAAGAATATGGGTTTAATGATCCAATGGTAAGCTCACAAAATATTGTTCTTGCTGCTCAAACATTTGATATAAGCTGGAATTACCATACTTTGACCACATCGACTGTGATTCGAGTAGATTAGAATTAAATAGAATTTATTTAGAATTTATGTAGGGTTTAAGCATATCCAGATAGGACAGAGGGCAAAATAAATGATCACAGAAGTAACTATTATCATTTAATATTGATCGTCTACCAATGATTATGCAAACTAACTCGGAATGTTATTGAAGAGTGTTTGCAAAATCCTGCTATGAAATTATCAGCATGAGCACAAAACTAAAGCTTGGTCATAGACTGTCAAACTTTCAATTATCTTTATGATAATTACTTTCAGCTAATGTTGTAAAAAGATCCGGAATTTTATTTCATAAGCCACTAAACAACTATTGTGAGCTTCAAAGAAGGTGCGGTATTTTAAGTACTAACGACGTTTTTAATTGTTTACACGTGCCCGGAATGAGCAGATAAAAAAGCGTAATAGAAATATGCGAGGAATCTTATACAACTGCAAGCAATTAAAAAAAAGAAACATCATTTACTGAGTATCATAAATAAAACACATAAGTTGAAATAATGGTTCTGCAACAACTATTACACCGAGTTCAAGTTGTATTCTCGGGAAAGCATATGAAAGGACTGCTGTACCGGATGATGGAAAGTATGGTACACGAAATGGGTCAAAAGTCCACTTTAGGTAGTACACGCTAAAATAAACGTGTGCACGCGTAAATTATACAGATGCAGTTTAAACATTTAGGCGTACGCGCCTAATTACTGAGCATTCAAGCGTATAAATGTGTGCGTACGCTTAATTACAAATGCACGCACGATATGATGATGGTTTTTACTTTTTACGCGCGCAAGCTCATATTTTGAGAGTGCATGCATTAAATAACGAGTGCATTTTCAATATGTTAGAGCGCAAACTGAAATTAAGTGGGTTTACATTTATTATGTTGTACAGCACAGGATAGTGGGTTCTCAAGAAACACCGTCATTGTCTTAATAAAAAATGAAAGTGGTGCACATGTGGAATGCAATGAGTTTTAGAAATAATGACAAATATCTAACGCGAGATAAATTAAACCGCTATCATAAGCCAAGTAAAGTCTGTGACATAGTGTAAAAAACGTTCTATGCGATTTGTATTCATATCGTTCCCGCGAGATAGCACGGAATAAAACAAAGATTTCATTGGTCAGTCAATGTTTTGATTGACAGCAGCGATCTGCCAATCAGTGGGGATATCAAAAATACCTCAAAAAGGTTTTTCAGCCTTAAAACAAGAAAAAAGGCTTAGTCACCATTTGTCAAGAAACCGGCGGGATGCACTATATTACTTATCGTTATTATCCCCATTATATTTCTCTCGTTTTCTGACATATGCGACTAAAAAATCCAGCATCCGAAGACAGATTCGATAGATTGCTTAATACGGAGATGCACTTCTATGAGTCTACAATATAATGCAAGTTTGCAGTTTTCTTCTAACGAAATAGATTGGAAAATTGGAAGTCCTATATATTTGATACTATCTTAATAGGAATTTGTTTTTTTCTCGAATACTGAAATATAATCACAAACCCAATTCACCTAAGGCAAAATTGTTCAAACACTTTACACGCATACATTTACTTGGCAGTTTTAAAACCTTTTAACAATCCAATTCAGAAAGTACTGATCGGTCAAGCTTTTCAAGCTGTTGAACTAGAACATTTTAACCAATGACAAGTCGAAAAAATATTCAACTAGTTTAGATTGTAAGAAGTTGCAGAAGACAACTTAAATTTGATTGAAATTGCTAAAAAGTAATAATAATTAAGAGATGAAGAGAATATTTTTTGTTTTCATGGAGGTATGAACCAAAAAATCTAATCACACTGTATAAATACGCGAAGCCGATTTATACATCAGTATGATTAGGATTTTCGGTTCATACCACCATGAAAACAAAAAATATTCTCTTCATTTCTTATAATTTAATAGCATCGAGCGAAAAAAAAAATCAAAAACTTTACAAATTTTGATACATTTTTCTAGGAAACTATTTTGTGCGGAAGTATACAAAATCACTGCGTGCTCAAAGTTTTGTTCGTGGAGTTGTGATTTTTTTAGACCAATCAGAACGCCCGTTTTTGATAGACGAAACTAAAAAAACTAAATTATGTACGTATCTTTGATTGTAGAAAACAGCGTGGACGTCATAATTCAAGATTGTGTGATAAAAGGTTTTGGAGAGTAAGTGCAACGAACAAAACTTTTGGCTACGATTTAGTCAACCTATTACCAGACGGCAACAATTTATACTGGTTCAAATTGAATATAGTTGCAGACGACAATTCAAAGTTTATGGAATTTTGATTTTTTTCATCTCTCGATTTAGAAAACATTTTGCAACAGGGAGAAATTACCTGATGCAAGCAATTTCTTCATTTACACATTGTTTTCCAAATTGTTGTTCTTGAGGAGCATCAAAAAGCGTCATTCTGAGGGAATGAGTTAAACCTATCTTGTAATTGTAAGTGAGCAAGCATTACTCAAGTGCATCTCCGTACCTCCAAATTAAATAGTCTGTGTTAAAATCTACCGGGGAGCAGTCTAGGAAATCGTTTGTTGACACAAGGGCAACTCGACTTGAATAAGGTACATGTATATTTGATCTCATCAATCAAAGCTCGTTGCCACAAAATCATAAGAAACGAAGAGAAACTGTTTTGTTTTCATAGAGATATGAACCGAAAAACCTACTCACGATTATATATTCGTACAGAGTGATTTGGTTCGGTTTATACCTCCATGAAAACAATAAAAGTTCTCTACAACAATTTTTACGAATCGCTGTCATAAATTACATCACCCGAAAAAAAATGTTAGAGGTCTGTTTACACAGCCAGCAAACGGTCAGTTTTACATACAACAGCAAAAGTTATAATTATTCTGTTGGGTAGCCACAATTAGTTCTTTAAAATTCTTCTATTTCCTGATCCTAATTGCTTAGTCCGAAGTGCTTTATCTCAACTCAATTGTGGCCAAATCAGTATGCGGACCCTATTGTATTTCAGCTAGCAGAGTGTGCATCAAATCGTTGCATTCCTTGTGCCGAAAGTCAACTCTTCTATAAAGGTAGAATAATATCAGAAATGATTTCAGAAAGACACACGGAAGCCCCTAAAATATCGCCTTTCCCCCGAGGTGTGAGAATTGCGTGTGAAACGAAACACGAATGCCCTGATGTATAAGTTTTGTATCGAAGGCGGTAGGGGCCATTTTTTTTTTATTAAAGTTGTATTCTAATAAGCTATGTTTAATGCAAAAGGCAAATGACAAGCGAGACAAATACAGTCGGGTGAAGAACCCCCTTTCTGAAACGTTTGGCGATGTATTCCTGGTATTTCTTACACACTACCACAACACCCTTTCCGACCCTCCAGCCGCTCATCCCTTTATGTTTGCGATTATACCAAGAGGGTGTGATAATATATTCTTCCATGCCTCAAATATTTTATTCGTTTCTTTTGATTAAAAATTACTAATTTTGGAACATGATAAAAAAGCAAATAAGTCTACAATTTCATAGAACTACCGTTTGCGAAAGTATGCCAAAATAGTTACGCACGTTGTTAGACAAAACTAAAATCAGTTAATTGTAATTTAAGAAGCTTTTTGAGACGTAAAGACTTTTTGTTGACATTTAGTGTAATTTCCCTGTTCTGAATATAGATTGTTAGAAGAATAGTTCAGTCAACTCCAGTTGTAACAAAATCCTTTGATACGATATTGCAATATACCGCTTATAACGAAATTGATTTCGTGATTCAAATTAGGTCTTTTCCCAAGAATAGTCATCCTTATTATAACGATATTCAACTATAGTTTCTTCGGTTTCTTAAGTATAATTAAATCATATCTCCCCCCCCCCAAACACACTACAGAATTAAAAAAGAAAACCCTACTCGAGGCCAATATGGCGATTGAAATAATAAGATCAAAATAATTCTATACGGTAAGCCTACAATTCATGAAGGAAGTTCTAGATAAGAAAAAATTGTCAATCGCCAAAAAATACGCTTAAAGGGAGATATCGGGTGTTTCTGAAGCCTAGGTAGGAAAAATAGTCTATCACAAAAAAGGCGCTGAAACGGACGCTTAAATTTGAGTCAGATATTGTCTTCGCGGTAATCTAAAAGGCTTAAGATTACATAGGATAGGTTCAACGGAACTCCAAGTTATTTTTTGATATCACAGAATTTGGATGTCGACACCGCATATTTTCATTTGCACGTGACCAAAAGTCAACAGAAGGTACAAATTGGCAAGTGAAACAAACAATGTCTTAATTTATGTGACATCAAATGGTTAGCGCAAAACTATGGTAAGTGACTATATTCGTATTATGACAGTTTTGGTCCGATCTCTACAGGATTGAAGACCGGCTAGCGAACAAAACTTCTGATGACGTATTGATGACGTTGTTTGAGCAAAATCAAACTGAATACAGGATTCCATCGGTTATACGAACCGCTTGAAAGACTCAGAATTCTTCGCAACTGTTTCGGCTAAATTCAAAAATAGATAAACAGCCTACTAGGCTATTAGGGAAAAACCCTGGTTTATTCAGATAAACGACATCTGATTTAAAGGGTGGTATCGATGTTTCTGAAACTTGGATAAGAAAAAATTACGAAGTGCCGAAAAATACACTCAAACGAACATTTAATACTTTACATCGAGTCAGGTATTGTCTTGATGGTTATCAAATATGCCTTAAAGGGCTTTTTAAGCGGAATTCCAGGTTAATTTTCGACATCACGGAATCCGGCTGTCGACATCGAATGACCTCATTTGCATATGACCCAAAATAAATTGAAGGTTACAAATTTACTAGCTAAACAGCCAACGTCTAAAATCATGTCACATTAAATGGTCTGCGCAAAACTACGGTAAGTGTTTCGTAAAAACACCTACGCCAGTTTTGGACCGATCTTTACAAAATTAAAGACCGGTTAGCGGACATAACTACTGATGACGTAACGATGACGTTGGTGTGATGCAATTCAAACTAAATTCAAGGTTCAAACGGTTATTCGAACCACGTGAATGATCATATATTCTTCGCAACTGTCTCGGATTAATCTAACAATAGATTGATAGCCTACGTCGGCTATTAAGGAAATACCCTGCTATTGTGATAAGCGACATCAGATTTTTGCAAAACTACTTTTCGGCAAATTATATTCAAATAGAGGGGAAATAAAAATAATCAAAATCTGTGAAATGAAAAAACATCTATACCTCTTTTAAGCCCAGGAGACTTATGGCTCCATAAATTTTTGCAATTTTGAAAGAGATAATTGTACTGATGCTTCATGCGAAATTCGAGATTCTTCAACTTCTGGGTGAGGAGGAGATGCTTTTTATTTTCTTTAATTCTATTCTTGTTGTCATAGCAACTAGAGTTTTCAACTAATTGCAATCTTTAGTTGAAATTTGCCCGATAGTTTGGGAGATGTCGGTATAAAAATCCTCCTTTATTCCCATTTAAACTCCGCCCTTGGGGACCAGAGGGTGATGATTTTAGCAATTCTGAAAGAGGTCAATGTACTGATGTCTCATGCTAAGTATTAAGACTCAAGACCCTCTGGGTTAGGAGGAGATATTTTTAAAGACATAAATCAAATTTAAGTTTTGTTACCACGGCAACCAGAGTTTTGAACGGATTTCAATTCTTTTAGAGAATTCAAAGAGTACCGCCCAAGGAACATTTATGCCGACTATAGTTGCGATCGGACAAGTGGTTTGGGAAGAGATGTCGTTTTAAAAATTCTTCTTAATTTCTATAAAGTCCAATCACCTTGGGCTCCGCCCATGGGGACCCGAGGGTGATGATTTAATCAACACTGAAAGTGGTCAATGTACTGATGCTTCTTGTCAAATATCAAGACTTGACGCATTCTTGGTCAGGAGAAGATAATTTTTTTAAAAAGATAAATTTCTAGTTTTGATACCATGGTAACCAGAGTTTTGAACGGACCACTCAAGGAATATTTCTGCCAAATTTAGTTGCCATATTACTCTTTTGATAAATGTTGAAAAGCAACGCCGTTTTAATTTCTGAGTAAAACTTCAAAATTGAGCTCAGTAGGCTTGGCTAGCATTCCGTTAATTGTGGCATTTCGCACTAAAAGAGACACTCCAAGCATTCACATATTCAGTAAATCTTGTATTAAGCGACCTCTCATAGGACGACCAAATGAATTGTTGCTTAAGAGAATGGTCGCATAAAACACATTTTGTGACCTTGAAATTTGACCTTGACCTTGGAGCTGTCTGTTGTTTTTTTTTCAAATGGTACATCTATTTATAGAAGAGAACAATTGTGCCAAGTTATTTTGAAATCCATCCATAATTGAAGGAGCTAAACTATGAACAGAGTCAATGTTGACCTTTGAACTTGAGCTGTGACATTGGAACCGTCCAAAAAAGGTAAAAGTACCTCGGGGCAATACCATAAGGAATTCACATGTGAAGTTTCAAATAGTTAGGCCCAAGGGTTGTGGAGATATCGGGGCGGACGGTCGTTCGGATGGAAAACGGAAAGACGGACGGACAGACAGTCGAAGCTGCGACTATATGCGCTCCCTCCGGAGAGCATAAAAATATTTCAGAATTCTAGCTACATTCTTTACTGTTGGAACCCATTAGAATCGTTTCACCGAGTCAATTCTAAGGAGTTTCATCAACATTTTATGTTTTCGCAAATAAGACCACTTCCTTACGTGAGATTTTTATTTTGAAAAAGGGAACTTCGATTATGGTCGTTTAAAAGAAATGGTCCTTTAATAGAGGTGGTCGCTGCAGCAAGATCCACTGTATGAAAAGAAAATCAGATCAAACACAGGCCAATCAGTAATGTAATCGCAAAAAAATATAATACGTGTGTGAGAGCGAATGTTTGACTTGTCGGAAATTCGAAAGGGGTCTACATTGCACAGCCTGAGTAAAAATGGCAAAAATTGAAAATAGTCCCGCTTCATAGAATGTCTCTCTACGCAAGATTGTTCACAAATTTAAACTCGTGCTCTAAGCGAGAAAAGCACGAGTCAGTGCTTTATGTATTACGGCTGCTCTGGTATAGAACTTTAAATAGCTTTTGATTTGGAACCCATCATTCAAACATACAAAATAAAGCTTTTCGGAAAAGCGCGTTCTGAACCGTTTTCTGTGCCATTTTGTGAGCTAATTAATTAGAGAAGCGAAGGCATTTGGAGGGTAATGGTTGAAATATCTCATACAATCATAACAGCATAATTTGTCTTGAATTCCTCACTATGCGCCTAATCTAGAATTTTATTTCTCACCGAAATGCATTTTTGATGACAAATATATCCGAAAACTGTGGAGTTTCAGTTCGTCTTATATTCACAGTAAAGACGCATTAACTTTAATTAACCAGTCTAAAAATGTAAGACATCTCGACCGAGTTTTCTTCTCCTTTAAACTCATCTTTGATCCGATTAGATACGGAATTCTCTAAATATTCCAGTAACAGAATAATCAAAAAAGGAGGATGAGAATATATCGTAGCTTGTTCACTAAACACTGACTGTTAAACCGAACGACTATCGGATGGACATCTTATACCTAAGCATGATAATGAGGCTTAAGGTATCGAAATCATTCCTACGTAATTAATTTGTAGTTGTACCGCTTAAACTGCCAAGCCAACAAATATGTTACACATAAATGTTAGAGTTCAAAACTCAGTTCAAGTCCAAATGAATGATTTAATTGTCAATCGTTTTTCTAAAAGACAGAAGTGATCATTTGGCTTCGAAGGACAAAAGTTACCAGCTTAAGAGCTATTTTACATAATGTAAGTAAAGTGACGAACATTTAGACCATCTGTCCTAGATTAAATGGGTTGTACAAGCGGACATTCGGTTTCAATAAGTCTGTACTGATCTATTGCAGGAAACAAACTTTTTTGTTCAATAAACCTATTTGTTCTCTTAACCCTTGTCACGCTGTATAGAAACTATCTCGAAATTGCAATAGGATTAAAGGGCTGAAAACACTGATAGTGCTTGTTTTTCATCGATCAATATTTCTTTGAAAATTAAGTTCATTAATACCTCTCACAGGAAAAGTACAAACAAGGGGTGAAGACTAAGAGCAGACTGCACTTATGTGCAGGCTGATCTTTGTCTATACCTCCTGCCCAAACCGGAATATTCCGGTTTTAGTATGACATGAGTTAAGTTTAATATCACATGCTGTCCAGAATTTAAATTGTGTTAAAGGTTTGACTCTCTAAGCAATTCCAATTTAACTATTTATATTCCGAATCATTGACACGTCAATTATTTAACAAATCCTGGCACAATAGTGTTTTTTTTTTTTTTTTTTTTTTTTGTTGTTGGTTGGTTGTTTTTTTTTGTTTTTTTTTTTGTAAATACGGCACACATATGTATTTGTCTAGACAAAAAAACGCCTCTATGCTTATTGGTGGTGCACCACTTTCACATCCAATAAAGAATTAGGTTATAGATTTATTTCTCCGACTGTAGATATTAAAGCGGCTCTTTAACAGATTTTCCTGAAAATTTGATTTGGGAAAATTATCTGCTTTTTCAATAGTTTTAATCTTCACGATAAATATTCTTTTTCATGTTAAATCGTCTGAATTATCAATTAATTCAATTTAACTCGTAACAACAAATATTTTTTCTTTCTTTTCTATCCTTTTCTACAATGATGAACAGACATTTTCTTACAAAGTCGGTTTAATACCTTTCTAAAAAATGTCTGAAAGCATTACAATTAGGAAATCGAAAGTTGAGTACCAAAATTTTTCTTTCATTATCTATGCAAGAGTCGCTTTAACCATCGATAGAATTTTGAACCTAAGCTGCTAAGAAAGCTAGAAATCAAGTCAAGGCTTCTTCTTGTAGCACGCTCTCAGCCAATCGATTATTTTTATTATTTTGCTAAACTAAGGCTCACTGGTCGATGCCATATATTAAACCTGTCGTTGAGTCTGTATTGAAAGTTAGTGAATTTTTCCAAGTTTTAGTAATTGAACCATATTAGTATACCGATCAATTATAAAATAATTTAGTTTTGTCAGATTTTTTAACTACAATCATTTAATGCAACCTGATTAGCCTTTCAACAAGAGCTATAAGTGGACAGCAGCGCTCAAATATTCTGAGTGCTTGAAAGTAACAGCTATTCAGTTTCGACATGATGCAAAAGTAGTATTACGGATAAAAAACTTTCAATTAAATTTCATTTTTCAAAAACAGTCTTCTAATCAATGATAAGTTTTCTTTAGATATTTCTTTTTCATAAATATAACCTGTATCTCTGCTAGTAATTTGTATCTTACACAGATCCTTTATTTGATATTTTGTACGCCAACTGATGTGCTTCCTTTGACGTCGTTGTCATTTCCTTTTTACTTTTTTATATCTTATACTTGAACAAGGTGCCAAATTGTCACAAGATACGCCCGTCACACTGCTTAATATTAACTGGGGGTTTGAATAGAACTGAGGTTATTTTGAATTTATATTTTTGTCAAACAAAGTATGAAAAACAACAAAGGGCAATAACTCAAAAAATAGGCTAGATAGAGTTATGGTTCTTGTACATTGCACTCCCACTTTATGTATCTATCCATCCATGAAGTTTCATGATTCTAGCTATTATACTTTATGAGATATACTCCGGACAAGATTCAAGTATGAAAAACAACAAAGGGCAATAACTAAAAAAATAGGCTAGGTAGAATCATGGTTCTTGTACACTACACTCCCACTTGGTGAGCTCTATCCATCCATGAAATTTCATGATTCTAGCTATTATACTTTATGAGATATACTCCGGACAAGATTCAAGTATGAAAAACAACAAAGGGCAATAACTCAAAAAATAGGCTAGGTAGAATTATGGTTCTTGTACATTGCACTCCCACTTGGTGAGCTCTATCCATCCATGAATTTCATAATTCTAGCTATTATACTTTTAGAGATATACTCCGGTCGAGATTCACGTATGAAAAACAACAAAGGGCAATAACTCAAAAATAGGCTAGGTAGAATTATGGTTCTTGTACACTGCACTCCCACTTGGTGACCTCTACCCATCCATGTAGTTTCATGATTCTAGCTATAATACTCTATGAGATATACTCCGGACAAGATTCAAGTATGAAAAACAACAAAGGGCAATAACTAAAAAATAGGCCAGGTAGATTTATGGTTCTTGTACATTGCACTCCCACTTGGTGAGCTCTATCCATCCATGAAAATTCATGATCCTAGCTAATATACTTTTAGAGATATACTCTGGACAAGATTCAAGTATGAAAAACAATAAAGGGCAATAACTCAAAAAATAGGCCAGGTAGAGTTGTGGTTCTTGTGCACTGCACTCCCCCTTGTCGAGATCTATACATCCATGAAGTTTCATGATCCTAGCTATAATACTTTTAGAGATATACTCCGGACAAGATTCAAGTATGTAAAACAACAAAGGGTAATAACTCAAAAATTGTACTAGGTAGAGTTATGGTTCTTGTACACTGCACTCCTATTTGGTGAGCTCTATCCATCCATGAAATTTCATAATTCTAGCTATAATACTTTAAGAGATATACTCCGGACAAGATTCAAGAATGAAAACAACAAAGGTCAATAACTCAAAAAATAGGCCAGGTAGAGTTATGGCTCTTGTGCACTGCACTCCCCCTTGGTGAGATCTAAACACCCGTGAAGTTTCATGATCCTAGCTACTATACTTTTAGAGATATACTCCGGACAAGATTCAAGTATGAAAAACAACAAAGGGCAATAACTCAAAAAATAGGCCAGGTAGAGTTATGGTTCTTGTGCACTGCACCCCCCCTTTGTGAGATCTATAGACCCATGAAGTTTCATGATCCTAGCTATAATACTTTTAGAGATATACTCCGGACCAGATTCTAGTATGAAAAACAACAAAGGGCAATAACTCAAAAAAAAGGCCAGGTAGAGTTATGGTTATTGAGCACTGCACTCCGTATAGATGAGAAGAATATAACTGCCAAGTTTAAAGTCAATCGGACTTACGGTGACAGAGTTATACTCCGGACAAAGAAGTGGACACCGCCCGGACGCCCGGAAATCCGGACTCCCGGACACCACGGGAGATCCAATACTACGTCCCGTCTTCGACGGGCGTATAAAAAGGCTAATGGCCGAAACGTCGTGTATTAAATAATAATAACTTTTTTAAGACATTTTTGAAGTTGTTTTCTTTATTTTCAACTTATAAATAAATTCTAAGTAAATCAAGAAATTCTAAGACAAAAAAGGATTAAAATTCCCCTTAAATGAGTGCCTTAGAATTGATAGAAAGACAGTTGCATGTAGAATTTATCCAGGGATTTCTAAGTCCGAAAAGGCTTAAAATCCAACTAAAACGAATGTCGGAGTACATTAAACCTGTGTCTAGAGGTTGATATTATTGACACAAAAGCATGTACCATCTGATGGCATGATGAAGAAACACACTAAGAAACAACCCGAGTGGACCAAGGATTTTGAGTAAATTAATTATTCGTCGAATGCGCCGAAAATTGCTTTATTTGTTGTTTCCATGACAAATCGATTACGTCATTGGCTTTCGCTAGCAATTCAATAATTACCGACATTCGGGTAAGCTAGGAATTTGTCTAATAGTATGTTAAAACAAGAGGGCCGTTGGCCCTTGGGCGCTCACCTGAGATAGGCTCTTTTTATTTCAACAGTCTAATTTCATGTTAAGGTTAGGATTATGAAACAAGTGGGCCACAATTACATATAAAGACTATGAACCTGGGGATCCAAAAGTCTGAATTACAAATTCCAAGGCTTAAGTGCTGATTTGAAAGAAGGAAAAAACTTTTTCCATGGGTTATAATTTCAGAAATAAGAAAGAAGTCTGTGAACTGATGCTTCATGCCTACCCCCCCCCATGGGTCCGCCCCTGGAGACCCGAGGATCACGATTTCAGCTATTTTGTAAGAGATAAATATACTAATGCTTCATGCAAAATATTTATAAAGGCTCTACGCCTTCTGGGTCAGGAGGAGAAGATTTTTAAAGATTATTTTGAAATTTCACTTTTGTTGCCATGGCAAGCAGAGTTTTAAACGGATTTCAATTCTTTAGCTATTTTTGAAGGGGACCACCTAAGGAACATTTCTGCCAAAATTTGTTCAAATCGGCCTAGTGGTTTGGGAGGAGATGTCATTTAAAAAATCGTTCTTTATTTCTGTATAATCCCCGCCCCCCTTGGGCTCCCCCCCAGGGGACCCGAGGATCATAATTTTAGCTATTTTGAAAGAAGTCAATATACTGATGCTTCATGCAAAATATCAAGGCCCTACGCCTACTGGGTCAGGAGGAGAAGATTTTTAAAGATTATTTTAAAATTTTACTTTTGTTGCCATGGCAACCAGAGTTTTTAACGGAATTCAATTCTTTTAGCTATTTTTGAAGGAGACCACCTAAGGAACATTTCTGCCAAATTTGGTTCAAATCGGCCCAGTGGTTTGGGAGGAGATGTCATTTAAAAAATCGTTCTTTATTTCTATATAAACCCAACCCCCCTGGGGTCCAAATTGGCTCAGTGGTTTGGGATGAGATGTCATTTAAAGAAATTGTTGACGGACGACGCACGACGGACGGACGCCGGACAAAAGGGGATCACAATGACTCACTTGAGCACTACGTGCTCAGGTGAGCTAAAAAGGTTAACGGAATCTCTGCCTGAGGCAACAGATTTTTCAATAACCCATCCATCATGTACCCTATACTTTTTCAATAATCCCTCGTCAAACCAATAGTTAGTGTGTTATTTAGTAAGAAAAACTATTTTGAGGAGGGATTAACAATTATCTTATTCCCACACTACAAAAGTTTAAACCGATACGAATTGAGAGAAGCTGCACACTACAATTACAAGTTTATGAATTGAAAACATTGTCGATAATGAAGAAACAAATCGATACAAGTAATTTCTTCATTTTCTTCAACGTTTTCCAAATTGTTTTTCTTGGAGGGCGTAAAAGGGAGGGGTTGTGTGGGAATGCCATTTTGATTTAACTCATTCCCAAACAGCAAAATAATAGACTGGTCCAAATTGAAAGGAGTTTCTGATGACGATTTAAAGTTTATGAAATATTAGGTTTCTTTAACTTTCTGAATACAAAACATTGTGTAAAATGAAGAAATTGCTTGTTACAAGCAATTTCTTCATTTTACACAATGTTTTCCTAATTGCTTTTCTTTATTGGCGTCAAAAAGCGTCACCATGTGGGAATGGGTTAAACATATTTATTGATTAATTTTTCGATAAAATATGTCATTTTCTAGAAAAACAAACCAACAGGAGTTGAACGGAAGCACCAATTTTTTTGTCCTTTTCTTAAAAGATTTCTAAAGGTTAGATGACACGTTGTAAAAAATGTATTTAAGGACTAATTATCGTCACAAGAATATGGGTTTAATGATCCAATGGTAGGCTCAAAAATATTTTTCTTGCTGCTCAAACATTTGATATAAGCTGGAATTACCATACTTTGGCACAGCGACTGTGATTCGAATAGATTAGAATAAGATAGAACTTATTTAGAATTTATGAATGGTTCAAGCAAATCCAGATAGGACAGAGGGAAAAATAAATGATCACAGAGGGAACTATTAACATTTAATATTGATCGTCTACCAATGATTATGCAAACTAACTCGGAATGTTATTGAAGAGTGTATGCAAAATCCTGCTATGAAATTATCAGCATGAGCACAAAACTAGAGCTTGGTCATAGACTGTCAAACTTTCAATTATCTTTATGATAATTACTTTCTGCTAATGTTGTAAAAAGACCAGGAAATTTTATTTCATAAACCACTAAGCAACTATTGTGAGCTTCAAAGAAGGTGCGGTATTTTAAGTAATAACGACGTTTTTAATTGTTTACACGTGCCCGGAATAAGTAGATAAAAAGCGTAATAGAAATATGCGAGGAATCTTATACAACTGCAAGCAATTAATAAAAAGAAACTTGACGGATTTTATATCATTTACTGAGAATCATTAATAAAACACATAAGTTGAAATAATGGTTCTGCAACAACTATTACACCGAGTTCAAGTTGTATTCTCGGGAAAGCATATGAAAGGACTGCTGTACCGGATGATGGAAAGTATGGTACACTTAATTGGTCAAAAGTCCACTTAAGGTAGTACACGCTAAAATAAACGTGTGCACGCATAAATTATACAGGTGCAGTTATAACATTAAGGCGTACGTTCCTAATTACTGAGCATTCAAGCGTATAAATGTGTGCGTACGCTTAATTACAAATGCACGCACAATTTTAATTTTTACGCGCGCAAGCTCATGTTTTGAGACTGCATGCATTAAATAACGAGTGCATTTTCAATATGTTAGAGCGCAAACTGAAATTAAGTGGGTTTACTTTTATTATGTTGTACAGCACAGGATAGTGGGTTGTGGAGGAACACCGTAATTGTCTTAATAAAAAATGAAAGTGGTGCATATGTGGAATGCAATGAGTTTTAGAAATAATGACAAATATCTAACGCGAGATAAATTAAACCGCTATCATAAGCCAAGTAAAGTCTGTGACATAGTGTAAAAAACGTTCTATGCGATTTTTATTCATATCGTTCCCGCGAGATAGCACGGAATAAAACAAAGATTTCATTGGTCAGTCAATGTTTTGATTGACAGCAGCGATCTGCCAATCAGTGGGGATATCAAAAATACCTCAAAAAGGTTTTTCAGCCTTAAAACAAGAAAAAAGGCTTAGTCACCATTTGTCAAGAAACCGGCGGGGTGCACTATATTACTTATCGTTATTATCCCCATTATATTTCTCTCGTTTTCTGACATATGTGACTAAAAAATCCAGCATCCGAAGACAAATTCGATAGATTGCTTGATACGGAGATGCACTTCTTTGAGTCTACAATATAATGCAAGTTTGCAGTTTTCTTCTAAAAATAAATTGGAAAATTGGAAGTCCTATATATTTGATACTATCTTAATAGGAATTCGTTTTTTTCTCGAATACTGAAATATAATCACAAACCCAATTCACCTAAGGCAAAATTGTTCAAACACTTTACACGCATGTATTTACTTGGCAGTTTTAAAACCTTTCAACAATCCAAATCAGAAAGTACTGATTGGTCAAGCTTTTTCAAGTTGTTGAACTAGAACATTTTAACCAATGACAAGTCGAAAAAATATTCAACTAGTTTAGATTGAAAGAACTTACAGAAGACAACTTAAATTTGATTGAAATTGCTAAAAAATAATAATAATTAAGAGATGAAGAGAATATTTTTTTGTTTTCATGGAAGTATGAACCAAAAAACTAATCACACTGTATAAATACGCGAAGCGGATTTATACATCAGTATAATTAGGATTTTCGGTTCATACCACCATGAAAACAAAAAATATTCTCTTCATTTCTTATAATTTGATATCATCGAGCGAAAAAAAAAATTAAAAACTCTACAAATTTTGACACCCTTTTCTATGAAACTATTTTGTGCGGAAGTATACAAAATCGCTGCGTGCTCAAAGTTTTGTTCGTGGAGTTATGATTTTTTTTTTCGACCAATCAAAACGCCCGTTTTTGATAGACGAAACTAAAAAACTAAATTATGTACGTATCTTTTATTGTAGAAAACGGCGTGGACGTCATAATGCAAGATTGTGGTTTTGGAGAGTAAGTGCAACGAACAAAACTTTTGGCTACGATTTAGTCAACCTATTACCAGACGACAACAATTTATACTGGTCCAAATTGAATAGAGTTGCAGACGACAATTCAAAGTTTATGGAATTTTGATTTTTTTCATCTCTCGATTTAGAAAACATTTTGCAACAGGGAGAAATTACCTAATACAAGCAATTTCTTCATTTAAACATTGTTTTCCAAATTGTTGTTCTTGAGGAGCATCAAAAAGCGTCATTCTGAGGGAATGAGTTAAACCTATCTTGTAATTGTAAGTGAGCAAGTATTACTCAAGTGCATCTCCGTACCTCCAAATTAAATAGTCTTTGTTAAAATCTACCGGGGAGCAGTCTAGGAAATCGTTTGTTGACACAAGGGCAACTTGACTTGAATAAGGTACATGTATATTTGATCTCATCAATCAAAGCTCGTTGACATAAAATCATAAGAAACGAAGAGAAACTGTTTTGTTTTCATACATATAAGAACCGAAAAACCTACTCACGATTATATGAATCCGCTTCGCGTATTCGTACAGAGTGATTTGGTTCGGTTTATACCTCCATGAAAACAATAAAAGTTCTCTACAACAATTTTTACGAATCGCTGTCGTAAATTACATCACCCGAAATAACACGTTAGAGGTCTGTTTACACAGCCAGCAAACGGTTAGTTTTACATACAACAGCAAAAGTTAAAATTATTCTGTTGGGTAGCCACAATAAGTTCTTTAAAATTCTTCTTTTTCCTGATCCTAATTGCTTAGTCCGAAGTGCTTTATCTCAACTCAATTGTGGCCAAATCAGTATGCGGACCCTATTGTATTTCAGCTAGCAAAGTGTGCATTAAATCGTTGCATTCCTTGTGCCGAAAGTCGACTCTTCTATAAAGGTAGAATAATATTAGAAATGATTTCAGAAAGACACACGGAAGCCCCTAAAATATCGCCTTTCCTCCGAGGTGTGAGAATTTCGTGTGAAACGAAACACGAATGCCCTGATGTATAAGTTTTGTATCGAAGGCGGTAGGGGCCATTTTGTTTTATTTTTTTATATTACAGTTGTATTCTAATAAGCTATGTTTTTTGCAAAAGGCAAATGACAAGCGAGACAAATACAGTCGGGTGAAGAACCCCCTTTCTGAAACTTTTGGCGATGTATTCCTGGTATTTCTTACACACTACCACAACACCCTTTCCGACCCTCCAGCCGCTCATCCCACTTATGTTTGCGATTATACCAAGGGGGTTGATTTAAGTGTGATAAATATATTCTTCCATGCCTCAAATATTTTATTCGTTTCTTTTGATTAAAAATAACTAATTTTGGAACATGATAAGAAAGCAAATAAGTCTACAATTTCATAGAACTACTGTTTGCGAAAGTATGCAAAATAGTTACGCACGTTGTTAGACAAAACTAAAATCAGCTAATTGTATTTTAAGAAGCTTTTTGAGACGTAAAGACTTTTTGTTGATATTTATTGTAATTTCCCTGTTCTGATAATAGATTGTTAGAAGAATAGTTCAGTCAACTCCAGTTGTAACAAAATCCTCTGATACGATATTGCAATAAACCGCTTATAACGAAATTGATTTCGTGATTTAAATTAGGTCTTTTCCAAAGAATAGTCATTCTTATTATAACGATATTCAACTATAGTTTCTTTGGTTTCCTAAGTATAATTTAAGTCATATCTTCCCCCAAACACACTACAGAATTAAAAAGAAAACCCTACTCGAGGCCAATATGGCAATTGAAATAATAAGATCAAAATAATTCTATACGGTAAGCCTACAATTCACGAAGGAAGTTTTGATATTTAAATGGAGATATCGATATTTCTGGAAACCTAGATAAGAAAAATGTGTCTATCGCCAAAAAATACGCTTAAAGGGAGGTATCGATGTTTCTGACGCCTAGAAGAGAAAAAATTACCAAGTGCCGAAAACTAGACTTAAACGAACATTTAATACTTTAAGTTAGGTCAGGTATTGTCTTGATGGTAATCTAATAGACCTAAAGTGGCTTTTTGTGGTTATATAGGAAAGTTTCAGCGAAATTCCAGGTTATTTTTAGATATCACGGAATTCGGCTGTCGACATCGAATGACCTCATTTGCATATGACCCACTCAAATGAAGGTAACAGCCAACGTCCTATATCATCTCACAGGAAAGGATTGATCTTTACAGACTGGCTAGCGAACATAACTCCTGATGACGTAACGATGACGTTGATGTGATGTAATTTGAACTAAATGCAAGGTTCCAACGGTTATTCGCGCCACGTGAATGCCCTAAAATCTTCGTAACTGTCTCGGATTAATCTAAAAATAGATTAATAGCCTACGTAGGCTATTAGGGAAATACCCAGCTTTTTTCTGATAAGCGACCTCATATTTTTGCAAAACTACTTTGCGGCATATTGTATTCAAACAGTTTATGAGAGGAAATGAAAATGATTAAAATCTGTGACATGAAAAAAACATCGATACCTACCTTTAAAGGGAGATATCGGATGTTTCTGAAACCTAGGTAGGAAAAATAGTTTATCACAAAAAAGCCGCTGAAACGGACGCTTACTCTTAAATTTGAGTCAGATATTGTCTTCGCGGTAATCTAAAAGGCTTAAGATTACATAGGATAGGTTCAACGGAACTCCAAGTTATCTTTTGATATCACAGAAATTGGTTGTCGACACCGCATATTTTCACTTGCACTTGACCAAAAGTCAACAGAAGGTACAAATTGGCAAGTGAAACAAACAATGTCTTAATCTATGTGACATCAAATGGTTAGCGCAAAACTATGTTATATGTCTATATTCGTATTATGACAGTTTTGGTCCGATCTCTACAGGATTGAAGACCGGCTAGCGAACAAAACTTCTGATGACGTATTGATGACTTTGTTTGAGCAAACTCAAACTGAATACAGGATTCCATCGGTTATACGAACCGCTTGAAAGACTCAACATTCTTCGCAACTGTTTCGGCTAAATCTAAAAATAGATTAACAGCCTACTAGGCTATTAGGGAGAAACCCTTGTTTATTCAGATAAACGACCTCTGATTTAAGAGGAGGTATCGATGTTTCTGAAACTTGGATAAGAAAAAATACGAAGTGCCGAAAAATACACTCAAACGAACATTTAATACTTTACATCGAGTCAGGTATCGTCTTGGTGGTTATCAAATAGGCCTTAAAGGGCTTTTTGTGGTTTTATCGGAAAGGTTAAGCGGAATTCCAGGTTAATTTTCGACATCACGGAATTCGGCTGTCGACATCGAATGACGTCATTTGCATATGACCCACTCAAATGAAGGTAACAGCCAACGTCCTATATCATCTCACAGGAAAGGATTGATCTTTACAGACCGGCTAGCGAACATAACTCCTGATGACGTAACGATGACGTTGATGTGATGTAATTTGAACTAAATGCAAGGTTCCAACGGTTATTCGCGCCACGTGAATGCCCTAAAATCTTCGTAACTGTCTCGGATTAATCTAAAAATAGATTAATAGCCTACGTAGGCTATTAGGGAAATACCCAGCTTTTTTCTGATAAACGACCTCATATTTTTGCAAAACTACTTTGCGGCATATTGTATTCAAACAGTTTATGAGAGGAAATGAAAATGATTAAAATCTGTGACATGAAAAAAACATCGATACCTACCTTTAAAGGGAGATATCGGATGTTTCTGAAACCTAGGTAGGAAAAATAGTTTATCACAAAAAAGCCGCTGAAACGGACGCTTACTCTTAAATTTGAGTCAGATATTGTCTTCGCGGTAATCTAAAAGGCTTAAGATTACATAGGATAGGTTCAACGGAACTCCAAGTTATCTTTTGATATCACAGAAATTGGTTGTCGACACCGCATATTTTCACTTGCACTTGACCAAAAGTCAACAGAAGGTACAAATTGGCAAGTGAAACAAACAATGTCTTAATCTATGTGACATCAAATGGTTAGCGCAAAACTATGTTATGTGTCTATATTCGTATTATGACAGTTTTGGTCCGATCTCTACAGGATTGAAGACCGGCTAGCGAACAAAACTTCTGATGACGTATTGATGACTTTGTTTGAGCAAACTCAAACTGAATACAGGATTCCATCGGTTATACGAACCGCTTGAAAGACTCAACATTCTTCGCAACTGTTTCGGCTAAATCTAAAAATAGATTAACAGCCTACTAGGCTATTAGGGAGAAACCCTTGTTTATAGATAAACGACCTCTGATTTAAGAGGAGGTATCGATGTTTCTGAAACTTGGATAAGAAAAAATACGAAGTGCCAAAAAATACACTCAAACGAACATTTAATACTTTACATCGAGTCAGGTATCGTCTTGGTGGTTATCAAATAGGCCTTAAAGGGCTTTTTGTGGTTTTATCGGAAAGGTTAAGCGGAATTCCAGGTTAATTTTCGACATCACGGAATTCGGCTGTCGACATCGAATGACGTCATTTGCATATGACCCAAAATTTATCGAAGGTTACAAATTTACTAGCTAAACAGCCAACGTCTAAATCATGTCACATTAAATGGTCAGCGCAAAACTACGGTAAGTGTTTCGTAAAAACACCTACGCCAGTTTTGGACCGATCTTTACAAAATTAAAGACCGGCTAGCGGACATAACTACTGATGACGAAACGATGACGTTGGTGTGATGCAATTCAAACTAAATTCAAGGTTCGAACGGTTATTCGAACCACGTGAATGATCATATATTCTTCGCAACTGTCTCGGATTAATTTAACAATAGATTGATAGCCTACGTCGGCTATTAAGGAAATACCCTGCTTTTGTGATAAGCGACATAAGATTTTTGCAAAAGATTCTTTTCGGCATATATTATTCAAATAGAGAGGAAATAGAAATAATTAAAATCTGTGAAATGAAAAAAACATCTATACCTCTTTTAAGCCCAGAAGACTTATGGCTCCAAAATGTTTGCAATTTTGAAAGAGGTAAATGTACTGATGCTTCACGCGATTTTCAAGATTCTTCAACTTCTGGGTGAGGAGGAGATGCATTTTATTTCTTTAATTCTATTCTTGTTGTCATAGCAACTAGAGTTTTCGACTGATTGCAATCTTTAATTGAAATTTGCCCGATAGTTTGGGAGATGTCGGTATAAAAATCCTCCTTTATTCCCATTTAAACTCCGCCCTTGGGGACCAGAGGGTGATGATTTTAGCAATTCTGAAAGAGGTCAATGTACTGATGCCTCATGCTAAGTATTAAGATTCAAGGCCCTCTGGGTTAGATGGAGATATTTTTTAAAGACATAAATCAAATTTAAGTTTTGTTACCATGGCAACCAGAGTTTTGAACGGATTTCAATTCTTTTAGCGAATTCAAAGGGTACCGCCCAAGAAACATTTATGCCGACTATAGTTGCGATCGGACAAGTGGTTTGGGAAGAGATGTCGTATTAAAAATTCTTTTTAATTTCTATAAAGTCCAATCACCTTAGGCTCCGCCCCTGGGGACCCGAGGTGATGATTTAATCAATACTGAAAGTGGTCAATGTACTGATGCTTCTTGCCAAATATCAAGACTTGACGCATTCTTGGTCAAGAGGAGATATTTTTTTAAAAAATAAAACTCTAGTTTTGATACCATGGTAACCAGAGTTTTGAACGGATTTCAATTCGTTTAGCAAACTTTGAAGGGCACCACTCAAGGAATATTTCAGCCAAATTTAGTTGAAATTGGCCGAGCGGTTTAGGAGGAGATGTCGTTTTAAAATTATTGACACACAAAGGACGCCGGACAGACGACGATCAAAAAACCTCACCACGAGCACTTTGTGTTCAGGTGAACTAAAAACACAAAATACTCTTTCTTTCCTTTTGCATATTGATATTAAGATAGCGCTTGTTTGTTTTAGTGTCCAACTGTGAGAAAGATTGTTTGAACAATTTCCCCCCTTCCTCGGACAGAAGATATGACTTTAAGCCATGGAGACCTGTATCTCGAAAAGCAAAACTACTCGTTCGAAATCTTGAAAAACAGCTTTCAGAACACCGAAATAAACGCAAACTGAATAGAACATCAGTCTATTTGAATTTAGCTTTATAACGAATCGAATGAGCATAAACTAAAGCGCTTTGCATTTAAACCAGCTGTCCTGAGCTCA
Organism: Fragum fragum; assembly: GCA_946902895.1. Lineage (NCBI taxonomy): Eukaryota > Metazoa > Mollusca > Bivalvia > Cardiida > Cardiidae > Fragum > Fragum fragum. Next base: position 3,239,905 of record OX336381.1, read on the forward strand.
GATGTATGTACAAAGGTTCGTGACGTGTGAAAAAAAATGGCGACAGGCCCTATTTATCTCTTAACGATTAGAGGAAGATAAAGAGTACCCAATCATATTAACCCATTCCAACTCAATCCCTCCTTTTTACGCCCCTTAAGAAAAAAGCTTTTGAAAACATTGTGGAAAATGAAGAAATTGCTTGTATCAAGCAATTTCTTCATTTTCCACAGTGTTTTCTATCCAAAAAGACAAAAAAGTTCAAAATTCCATCAACTTGAATTTGTCGTCTGCAGCTTCTTTCAATTTGGACCGGTCTAAAATTTTGCTGTGTTGGAATGGGTTAACGTGGGTAGCTCGGATGGAATTAATGTTGATGATACATGCTGGTATAAAAGACAGAAACTCGTGGTTAGGTGCCCAAGGCGCCACATGTGATTTGACAAAAACAAAACAAACAATAAAAAAAAACTAAAACCAGCGTTTATCCTTTCAATCCCAATCAATAAATTATTGTTGGTCCGTAATTGTAGGGGGCAACGTTTGTTATATAAATGGAAAGAATGAAAATCTTAACGATCTTGACCGAGCAGAGCGGGGTTTGAAAAATGTTAATGACAAACAAGGCACCAAGGTTACGTTTAAATTTCAAGTATAATTCAATATTCAGTAATGACAAATTCTCGATAAAGTAGGACAATATTAAAACGAGCAGTTCACATGACAGGTAAACGGAACGAAAGCGCAAGACAAACATATATGACCCGCCAGACAAAATAGGACCTCTTAAGAGAACGAAAAATATCGAAACTGGTCAGCCTACGAAACTTCAAGCGCTGACCACGATGGAAACTTACCGCTCTGTGACAATTTTCTGAATCAAGCATAATTGTTTAACCCTTGTCATGCTGAGCACGGAATATTCCTGTTTTGGCAGGGGATATAGGCAGAGATCTGCCTGCACATATGTGCAGTCTGATCTCAGTCTAGACCACCCGTTTGTCACCTGCTTGTCTCTTTCAAATTATTGTTGTTTAATGTTTAACCTCAAATTAGTGCATTCAGTGATGCCAGGCCCTTGATTTTAATGCAGTTCTGTAGAGGTTTTTTTTTATTTCGCATGACAAGGGTTAATACTTTCTGGAATATGACATCTGGTTGATCTTAACTGGATCTAATATCTTTTACTGATAACTATTTGGGTCACATTTTGCCTGTCGGTACGCATTTTACGAAAAAAAGTATTGAAATAGTGTATTAATATATTATTAAACGATGATAGTCTCTTATTTTAAAGACAAAATAGAATCAATTCTACACCCGCGGATACGTGTCCTTGAATATGGTGTTCAAGGTGATGTGTAGACTCGTTTAGACTCGTTTTCTATTGTGTTACATAAGCGTTGGAACAATTTGACGGATACGCTTACTTTTCCGCTTAACAAGTGATTGAATAAACAATGAGGAGCTATTTGTGGCTTACAGCTGATAGACTACCGCTACTGATCGGAAATTGATTGAATGATTGAATGAATGAATAGGGTTTAACGCCACTTTTAACAGTATTTCAGTCATATCGCGGCGGCTTGAGAACCCGACAATAGATTCCTGGTACTTCTCCAACCAGTAGTACCATTACAGCCTTTCCTAGCCTCCAGCTGCTATCCAACATATGTTTACGATTATCGACCCATTGGTGAGAGACAAATGTCGGAAAAGATATGTGCCGCCGCCGTGGATCGAGCCCATGACCTGATCGGAAAACCGATTGACCAAACAAATTATGCAAATCAACTATTTTTTTCTTTTTTCATTTTTGATCACAAGGATCTGATCGGCAAAGGACACTTGAAATCGTTATTCTAAACAACTCGTTTACCCGTATATTTCCCCCATAATATCCTTTTTCTGTTTACCAGTTTAGTCAACTTTATCTCTCTTTGTATTTGCTATATACATGTATTGGTACTTTTCGTTTATTTATCGTCGCTACCGTAGCCCATGCCCACATGAGCGACGCCCCCAGAAGACGGTTAGATGTTACGGGGGATAGTGCAAGGATACAGGAAGAAACTACTGAGAGCTCCGCCTGTATAGCACCGTCAGACGGGGCCTCGGTTTAACGTCTCATCCAAAAGACAGGTAGTTTGTTAGTTGATATGGTCAGCCCAGGACTCGAACCCGTGATCTTGAGGTTTGAAGTCAAGTGCTCTTATATAGTATCTGTTTTAAATGACCAATCGTGGTTGTCAATCAAATTACCCGTCGACCAATGATATCGTTCATTTGAAACTCCGATATTGGCCGCCATTTTCGTTAACCTTTTATTGGTTGGGCGACTTGAACGTCGTTACTACAGCTTATTCAGCGCGACCAACGAAGTAAGTGGGCTGGGTCAGCGATTGGCAGGCTAAATGGACGATTGTCTTAAAATATGCAATTGAGAACTAGAAATTCAGTTAGACAGAAAGTATAACGTTGACCTTCGACATTTAAGGTCATGGTTTTGTTGCATAACGACTTCACCGTCGTAATTCCAGCTTAGTTCAGCCGCAATAACGATGTTTAGTCCGCACCATTACGCTCTGCTCTTTGTCTTGTGTCCCCGGCAGATTTTTCAAATCCAACAAACTGTTTTTTTTTTCGAAATGCAATGGGTGTCATTAGCTGATTCTTATTTAGTCAAACTATTTCTATTGTATTAGATAAAGATAAATCAAATATATCTACACTAAACAGTCAACAACATCCTTCTGATTTATCCAGTCTAAGATAAAAAAAAGGTTCTGGTGTAGGGTAAATGAGGATAAAAACAAAGGAAATGATAGAAACAAGAGGGCCAGAATGGCCCTAAAATCGCTCACCTGACTAATGTAAGATGATTAACAAAAATTGAAAGAACATAGGCATTCTTGGCCTTTGACATCGACGTTATCTCAGAATTTCTTTCAAATGGCAAATCTACTCACAAGTGGGATTAATGGTGACATTTTATTTTTAGCAACCAAAAATTTCTCTCACAAAAATGGACTAAGGCATACACCAACTTGTCATAGAGACAACTTTGTCTTGCTCACTACAAGTAGGTTTGACAAAAATAAAGTAATAATAATCTTAAAAGTAGTCCTGTTTGCTAAACACTGGAGATCAGTTGTTGTTTCTCACTAGTTACCCATCTCACTTGTGCATACCACTAATATTTTGCCCATTGGTGGCAGGCAAAAGGTACTTGTCACAATGATTGTGCCAAATGTCCGATGAAAGATGACCAAGTCGTTTTTTAACAATTTTTCAGTTATATTGCGGAGCATTTATCAATTGATTCCTGATATTTCTCGCACCAGTATTACCATTACATCCTTTCCTAGCCTCCAGCTGCCATCAAATTTAAGTTCAGGATCATCTACCCATGGGGAGACAAAATGCGGTAAAGGATATGTGCTGCTGCCAAGATTCAAACCCACTACACTCAGGGTTCCCACAATTTTCTGCTTGCAAAATTCAAGACTTTTTCCAGGATATTTTTCTAAATTTAGAGACTAAATTCAAGACTTTTTCCAGGATATTTTTTCTAAATTTAAAGACTTCTTTTTCATTGACAAAACTTAAAGGATTATTATGGCACAGATTGTTGAATCCTCGAGACCCCATTTTATTGATGTCAAACCAAAACCCGAGAAAATTACAATAATATAAAATAATGGATAAATTTGATTGCTTCTAGACGTGTAGATTGTAAATATCACGATAATGATAATTCATTTCAATGTCTATTTACCCAGAGTTCTCTTTTTCATTGAATTGAATTGGAGGCCATTTATTACTTTCGTATCCAAATTCAATTCATGTCCGGTTACTGGTACACTTAAGGTGTTGCTTTGGATTTTCTCTAAATATTTGCGTTATGTATTCTTACCATATATGTTTTGTAAAATTTGACATCTACCTCCATTCCTAGCAGAAAATTAAGAACCATGCTTGTATTCTTTGTGAAATAAATACCAATTTCTCTTTCTCGGCAGACATTGTGACGTGATAATGCATGCCCATGTAATTTACACTGTGATAAAACCTACTGGCGGGGGGGGATACTTATCAACTGTTTGGAACATGTACTTTAATTGGGTCTTGCATCTTTCATCAAATTCATTTGTCTTTTTCCTAGTTTTATTTGTGTTATTTTAAAGATATCACATAACTTAGACTCTATCCCGTTCTTCCGGTAGCCTGGGAACCCTGGACACACCATGATTATAGATTGGGTGTCTGACGCATTCATAACTGGCTATGGTGGCAGCCCTGATGTACTCACAGACATAACGGCATGGTAATAGCCCCATTGGCCATTGTCAGTAGGATCCATGCCCAGTTTGATTGAAATTGGTCCAATGGTTTGGGAGGAGAAGATTTTAAAGTCAAAAACAGCCCCGCCCATATTTGGCCTTATTCAAAATTTCACAAACTAATATTGAAAAGGGTCACCCAAGGAACAATCATGCCAAGTTTAGTTGAAATTGGCTCAATGGTTACCGAGGAGAAGATGTTTAACCCATTCCCACTCAATCCCTCCTTTTTACGCCCCTCAATGAAAAGGCTTTGGAAAACATTGTGGAAAATGAAGAAATTGCTTGGATCAAGCAATTTCTTCATTATCCACAATGTTTTCTATCCAAAAAGACGAAAAAAAAAATAAAAATCAATCAAATTGAAATTGTCGTCTGCAGCTCCTTTCAATTTGGACCGGTCTAAAATTCCACTGTGTTGGAATGGGTTAAAGATTTCATCGTCAAAATGCCCCACTCGTCACCCAAGGAACAATCATGCCAAGTTTAGTTGAAATTGGCTAAATGGTTAGCGAGGAGAAGATGTTTAAAGATTTCATCGTCAAAATGCCCAACTCGTCACGCCCATATTTGGGCATCAATCAAATTGCTGCGAACAACTTTTGAAAATGTTACCTGCCAGTAATACCCGAAAGGGGAGTTGGGCAGTATATATAGATAGATAGATAAGGGGGACCCAAGGAATATCATTCCAAGTTTGCTTTAAATTGGCCCAATGGTTACTGAGGAGATGGAGATGTTTAAAGATTTCTAAGTAAAAAAATACCCCACCCTGCCACGCCCATATTTGAGTGTCATTCAAACTTTTGCCAACATCTTTGGAAAGGGTCAACGAAGGAATATTCATTTCAAGTTTGGTTGAAATTGGCCCAATGGTTACTGAGGAGAAGATTTTTGAAATTTCAAAGTAAAAAAACTGCCCCGCCCACATTTGGGCGTCATTCTTATTTCCGCAAACACCTTTTGAATAGGGTCACCCAAGGAACATTCATGCCAAGTTTGGTTGGAATTGGCCCAATGGTTACTGAGGAGAAGATGTTTAAATATTTCAAATAAAATCTGCCCAACCCTGCCACGCCCATATTTGGGCGTAAATCAAAATTCCGCGTATAACTTTTGAAAAGGGTCACCCAAGGAACATTCATGCCAAGTTTGGTTGAAATTGGCCAAAAGGTTACTAAGGAGAAGATGTTTAAAGATTTCAAAGTCAAAAACTGCCACGCCCTGTCATGCACATGGGTGGGGGTCAATCAAAATTTCGCGAACAACTTTTGAAAGGGAACACCGAAGAAAAACATTCATACCAAGCTTGGTTGAAATTGGCCCAATGGTTACTGAGGAGAAGATGTTTAAATATTTCAAAGTAAAAAAACTGCCCCGCCCTGCCACGCCAATATTTGGGCGTCAATCAAATTTACGCAAACACCTTTTGAATAGGGTCACCCAAGAAACATTCATGCCAAGTTTGGTTGAAAGTGGCCCAATGGTTACTGAGGAGAAGATGTTTAAATATTTCAAATAAAAATCTACCCAACCCTGCCACGCCCATATTTGGGCATAAATCAAAATTCCGCGTACAACATTTTGAAAAGGGTCACCCAAGGAATAATCATGCCAATATTGGTTGAAATTGGCCCAATGGTTACTGAGGAGAAGATGTTAAAATATTTCAAAGTAAAAAACTGCCCAACCCTGCCACGCCCATATGTGGGGGTCAATTAAAATTCCGCGAACAACTTTTGAAAGGGAACACCCAAGGAACATTCATACCAAGCTTGGTTGAAATTGGCCCATTGGTTACTGAAGAGAAGATGTTTAAAGATTTCAAAGTAGAAAAAATGGCCCGTCCTGCCACGCCCATATTTGGGCGCCAATCAAATTTCCACAAACACCTTTACAATAGCGTCACCAAAGGAACATTTATGCCAAGGTTGGTTGAAATTGGCCCAATGGTTACTGATGAGAAGATGTTAAAATATTTCAAATAAAAAAATGCCCAACCCTGCCATTCCCATATTTTGGCATAAATCAAAATTCCGCGAACAACTTTTGAAAAGGGTCACTCAAGGATTATTCATGCCAAGTTTGGTTGAAATTGGCCCAATGGTTACTGAGGAGAAGATGTTTAAAGATGTCAAAGTCAAAAACTGCCACGCCCATGTGTGGGGGTCAATCGAAATTCCGCGAACAACTTTTGAAAAGGGTCACCCAAGGAACATTCCTACCAAGTTTGGTTGAAATCCGCCCTGGGGTTACTGAGGAGAAGATGTTTAAAGAATTTTTGACGCCTTCCGACGCACAACGCACGACGGACAAAAGGTGATACCAAAAGCTCACCTTGAGCACGTTGTGCTCAGGTGAGCTAAAACTGAGTAAAGCCAATGTATTCAATGCGTACTTATATTTACACTGTATTCAAGATTGAAAAAATGACAACTTTGAAATACGGATGTTGATGAGCATTCAACCCGTATCAAGCTGATTTGTTTGTTTGATTGGGCTTTTACGCCGCTTTCAACAATCTTTCAGTTATATCGCGGCGGCTGGAGCACCTAACAATGGATTCCTGGTATTTCTCACACCAGTACCGCCATCACATCCTTTCCTAGCCTCCAGCTGCTATCCCACATAGGTCTACGATTATCAACCCATTGGTTGGAGACAAATAGTCGGAAAGGATGAGTGCCGCCGTCAGGGATCGAACCCGGGACTTCTAGATTGACAGTCCGACGCGCTACCAACTGCGCTATGACGGCGGCTCCGTCAAACTGAAAAAATTCCTTATTCAGAATAGCATTAAAATCAAAGAGCTATATTCACTGATATTGTAGATTATCTTTTATTTTCGGTAATTCTAGTTACAACTCTGACATTAAAATATCTAAAAGTTGGTTTAGACTAAGATCAGACTGCGCACATGTGCAGGTTGATCTTTGTCTTCAACTCCCGCAAAAACAAGATAATTCCGAGTTCAGCATGACAAGGGTTAAAATAAACACAGGCAGATAGATCTAATGAATTACCACTTAATGAATTCTTTAAATTTTAGCCAATTATCAGCTTGCATGGCTTTATACTTTGTAACGACCTATCAAAACATACCAAACGGCATCCGCTCTGCACACACAGACAACGGGTTATATCGTCATTTACTTCTCGCCTAAATGAGAAAACCTATTCTTTACAGTACAGCTTATATAAAGTTTACTTGGACAACCAAAGCATCGTATTTACTCCTTTGTGTAATTATAGTTACGATTTTCTGGTGGCCAAACGACGATTTTTTATCGACAAAAACATCAAAAGAAAACATCAAATATTTGTCCATTACCACAAATTTGAACTCAACTTCTTTGAGTCCGAACATCTCTTACTAATACAGAAATACAAGGTAATGCCTCATTGCTTCACGCAAAATCTGTTGCCATAACAACCACAGTTTTCGGTGATTTTCTAACTATAAGCGATTTCCAAATGTGCCTACATGAGAATCATTATTGACAAAAAGTTGAAATACAAATTTTGCTTTAGGAGGATATGCAAAAATTCAGGATGAACGAAGTATAACATATAAAATTACAAAAGATGCCAGTCAGAGGGTGGTCATTAAACGTCTAACGGAACTAGTGCTGAAACTATCGAAATGAAATAAACAAACAAACAAAACGTATTTTTTCGAATGTAAGGCCTTACCCCAATACCACACAATCACACTTTATTACGCCTCATAAGAGAGAAAACATTGTGGACATTGAAGAAGTTGCTTGTAACAAGCAATTTCTTCAATGTCCACAATGTTTTCTACCCTAAAAGGCAAATCTTTCCCAGATTCCATCAACTTGAAACTACTTTCTGCAACTTCTTTTATTTTGGACCAGTATAAAGTTTTGTCGTGTGTGAATGGGTTAACTCAATACCCCACACTACTGCATCTACGCTATGAATAAAGTAATGGAAACGAAGAAGTTGCTTATATACGGAACATGATTTCCCCCTTTAGTCAAAATGTTTTATAGCTTTTTGATACTTATTATTTAACTTAACGCAATTTGAGTAGTCGTCTGCAACTTAATTGAATAAAAAAAAAACTGAAATTATGTTGTCTGTTTATGGGCTATACAGTACTTTGTCTAATAACTGAGCATGCCCCAATATGCTCTTCAAACGCATCCTGATCTTCGTCTTCACCTGCTTGAAGGCGTAATCCATCGAGTTCATCTTTAACCTCTTCAAAATTAAATACTGACGACTCCGGTTCAAACACACTCATTTCTATTTTCTGTCGTGTGTTTTTTTCACGCATCATGTACCGTTTCTGCTTTGCATCGTACTTGTGATACTTTGATTGTTTGTTTATCGTTGTTGAAGAATCGGAAAGATGTCTCCGACCACCTGTACTTGTTTTTGATTTTCGTTTGTAAGGAATTGACACTTCATCACAACGCATGTCAAACATTGTTGTAGACATATCGGTCTTAATGTAAGACCTAATTGCCTCACGTCTAGCGTCTCTGTAAGACAAACTGTAGCCCTTTTGAACGTTGCCCCCGTAAGACAAATGTCTTCGTGATTTGAATGATTTAGATTGAGCGATTGATTTTGCTGATACAGCGGAATGTATTGCGATGTTTGATGTTTCAAGTGTCCCCGAGGAATCTTTAAGTGCGGGTCTGTCTGTTTTTTTAAGTTTAGTTTCCCCGGCTTCATTCTCAATATCTATTACAGTTGAAAGTATTTTTGGAGTGCTTGTATTTCTCAAGAGGTTCTTTCTAAGACACGTCTTTGGGTCGTTCAAGTTAGCTTTATCGGGACTTTCGGGGTCCAGTGAAGGTATGAATATCTTTTTCTGTTCAAAGGACCGCCGCACAATCGGATGCGGACTATTTTTCCATCCTTCCTTACTTGTCAGCTTTGGCACCCTGTCTTTGAAAGACGAGTCAAACGTTTCGAACATTAAACCGGATATTTTCGTGCCAGCACAGCTATCATGACTCGAGGTGCAATCCGAATATGACATAGACGATTCCTTGATAAGCTTTTGATTGGTGTCAATGTTTTCCTGATATTGGTTCCTTGACGTTGTTTCTGGCTTCGTAGAGATGTCGCCATTTTGTCGAGTTTTGCACATGAAGCACTGTTTCAAAGTTTTGATACAGGCCCTCCTGAAATCGCGATGTCTGATGACGTATATAATTGGGTTCCAAATGATTGAAGATTTGGCGACCAGTGCGGGTATTAACGTTGTAGCAAACGGTAAGTTTGATGTGCCATTCACGGCAGTATACAAAGCTACGGCTGAATAAGGTAGCCATGACACTACGAATGCTCCTGAAAAGAAAAGAAATAACATAAAGAGTTGTGGAGATGTTCTTCTTAAAGCGGTTTTTGAACAGTTTTTCGTGAAAATATAATGTAGATAAATTATCTGTCATAGTTCTTAATGTCATTTTCACTTAAATATCCTTTTTACGTGTTAAATCTATTAAATTCACTAAAATACTTTTAAACATCGGATTGTGTCGGTTGAGGTCATTAGTCTTCGGGCGAAGTCGATAATGAACTTTTAGCCAATGACGTAATTGACACGTCATGGAAAACAAAAGTAAGGGCATTTTCGATGCAGTCGAAAGATACCATATTTACCCGAAAAACTCTTCAATTATTTTTATTGTAATATTAATGATAGTAAAAAAGCCAAAAAAAAAAAAAAAAAGCCAGTTTGTGAAGTTTGTGAAGATTTTGCATTTTGTAAACGAGGTAGTTTCTCTCTCAATTTGTTAACTCTAATTTCAATGAAAGTATGAAACATTTCATTCGGCCACTAAGAACACAGAAAGTTTAATAATGTACCCGTCTATAACAAGCTTATTTAGAAGTGATTATATAAACGACCAATCGCTGGCCCCGACAACTTATTCCGATGGCCTCGCCCATTGATTTCAAAAGGAAGTCCCGCTTCGATTTCAAACGGCGTTATTTTTTACCCCATTACCACATGGCTATATCATAGACTGGCCCAAATTGAAAGGAGTTGCAGACGACAATTTCAAGTTAATGAAATTTTAGATTTCTTTAATTTTCTGGAGAGAAAACATTGTGCAAAATGAAGAAATTGCTTGTTTTTCTTGAGGGGCGTCAGAAAGCGTCACTGTGAGGGAATGGGTTAAGTTTATGGTCAGTAGCATGTAACAAAAAAGTACGCGAGTTGGTTGGCGACCTAACGTTGTATCTACAGCTTGAATAAGCTGTAGTTACGACGTTTAAGTCGCCAAACCAACAAAAAATGTTAACGAAAATGGCGGACAATAATCGGAGTTAAAAACTCATTTCTGGTCAAAATGAATTATTTCATTGGTCGATTGGTCATTTGATTGACAGTCGCGATTAGTCATACAACCTTATTTACTTTCCGTTACGTCGTTATCTCGATGAAATGCCAATTACAAATCATAAATCCGTTTCCATTGCAAGTTTGTACTTTTTTTGATTATCTTATGCTAGGCAAAGTTAAAGGGTGTTAAGACTGAATAGCCTTATTTTTGTACGAAAGTCTTTTGTCGCATTTTGAAGACATTTTAGCTTACAAAAATAACCTTGTTCTTCAAGTTAAAGAGCAATTATGCATGAATAAATAAATCCAAAATACAATTTTGTAAAATTTTAATGAAAATCTGATGTAGGACACATTTTTAAATTAGGTCGACAATACACTGTCAATTGTCGGATCGTTGCTGTCAACGAATCAATCGGCCAGTCATACAATTCATTTAGACCGGAAGTGAAATTTGAACTCCTACAGTCCTCGAAATGCATGTAAAACAAATTTTTGCTACATGTCACTGGCTATATCGAAGTGGAACTTCTTGTCGAAACTGAGAGAGCGATGCAGTCGATCCGGTTATTGTAATGCATCCACCAATTGCGTAGTTCTCTGACCTTAGAAGACGAGTATCATTTCGATCTACATTAGCATGTCCACTTTGATAGAATATCTGGAAAAAATCCATTAACTGCTCGTATAATATCAGCTAGAATGACTATATTTACATAAAAACCTAGTCCGAATGTTGTGATTCAGATGCTTATCTTGGAAAAAATCGATTAATATCCATTTGTATACCATGAGGGTTGATTTCCTGGAAAACTGTGGTTTTTAAAATGTGTTACTTCGCATTTGACGGATCGCTAGCCACACAAACCGACCTTCGACACGGTTACTGACCAATCGCGGCTGTCAATCAAGGAATCAATAAAAAAATCAAATCTTTTATTCTGCCCGGACCTGACATGGGTCGCCATTTTTTAACTTCTTTGTTTGATGGCGGCTTATGCGTCGTAACTACAGCTTATTCACCTTTATGTCGCCAATCTACCATTATGCTTTTTTATTATATGCTACTGGACATACACTTTGCAAATTAACGCCCTTGAAAAACGAAGCGGAACTTCCTGTCGGAGTAAACGGGCGGGGCCTAGCGAGTCAATGGGCGGGGCAAGCGATTGGTCAATATGGCTGAATTTGCAAAGACCTTACTGTAGTGAACATAAAATAAATTTTAAAAAAATCGTTAGTTGGAAACGTCGTAACTACATCTCATATAAGCAGTAGTCGCGACATTTGAGTCGCTAAAACAACATAAAGCCAAGATTAAAATTTACTTTGGGCAATTATGAAAAATTTTAGTACAAAGCGATGATTTGTAAAACTCATCTTGCTAATACTAAATCCAGTAAAATTCGGTCGGTGAGAAACAACTGACAAAGCGCGGTCGTCAATCAAATAACCAGTCGACAAATGAAATCGTTTATTTAGACCAGAAATCAGTATTGAACTCTGACATTGGTCGCCGTTTTTGTTAACCTTTTTTGTTGGTTTGGAGACTTAAATGTCGTAGCTACAGCTTATTTAAGCTGTAGTTACGATGTTAAGGTCGCCAACCAACTAATCTGCATTTTTGTTTTATACAACTAGCCATAAATTTCGCAAAATAACGACGTTTAAAATCGAAGCAGGACTTCCTGTTAGAGTCAGTAGGCGTGGCCAAAAGGAGTAATTTGGCGGGGCCAGCGATTGGTCAATAACATATTTCAAATATCGTTACTACAATCTTTTTGAAGATTAACGACGATGATAATTTTGTTTACGTTACCCTTAACGTAAGAGCAATATTTTGGTCAGTCGATGTTATATGTAGTCAAGACAATGTCTTAGTATAACTTTTTCGGATAACGTTACGCCGAATAAATCAACGAAGTACATCCCGAATGAACTCGGATTTCATGCAGTAAATATATTAATTACCGAACAATGCGTTATTTGTGGTTTCCATGACGTAAATCACGTCATTGAATTGCGCTAGTAAACTTCACCCGAAGAGTAACGACTTCACCCGAAGAGTAACGACTTCATCTGAAGACGAACGACCTCACCCAATAAAGTCCGATGGTAAAAAGTAGGACATCAAGAATATACTATATTAAATTGCAATTTATATATCAAATTATTCGATCTGATATGATATATTACTGAAAAAAGATATTTCTCTTTTATGAAATTTTCATGAAAATCTGTTACATGTAAGTGACCCTTGAAATGTCACGAAAAGTAACTGCTTTTCCAATTGTTATTAATGATTCAAATCTTCTGTCTTGGCGCTACTGAAATCATTTGCATTCAATTTTATGATTTCCGAAATCATCGAAATTTATTGACTGGGTTATTATCCGGTTATTGTTTATGAGGACCGAATTATTTGTTTGAATAGGGTTTACGCCGTTTTTAACAGTATTTCAGGCAAATCGCGGCGGCTTGAGTACCTAACCATGGATTGCTGTTTGTCAGTTTATGGGGGATGTCGATAACGACTGCTACAAATAAGGCAATACTCGAAAAAATAGAAAGTTTACCTATTTACCCGATGAATTCCGCATGTGTTAAAGTTAGAATTTTGAAAATTGACAGCCAAAATTTTCCATCCCTAATCTGGTCAAGAACTGCTTTAAAGAGCCGCTTTAGTCGTGCACCATTTTTTGTTATCAATTTGCAGGTATGTGTTTTATTATAAAACTTATTTTCACAAATAATAGCAATGCGTTCCATTCTTTTCCTTAAAAGAAGATTTACACCGTTTTCATTTTTTTCCGAAATGACCAAAATCAACACGTCAAATCATATTTTACCGCTTGACGTCAAGAATAATACTTTTTCTTCTCCCGTCGCTATATGACTGAAATACTGTTTAAAGTGCCATTAAACCAAGTTTAAACAAACAAAGCTAAATAAACAAAGTCAAGACGAACAAACTGCAGTTTTCTTTGGTTATTTACCCTATTAGATTTGAAAAACTATTTTCAAATTTAATACAAATTCCTATCTGTTATTTTAACAAAGCGGCTCGTCATTGAGACGTTTTAAAAATCCAGTGTATTTAAGAAATTGGGTCCAAGCATTTATTTTTGCTCTTGTTGTAAAAGAGGTATTCTTGTAATAATAACTCAACAAATACTAGAAAGAATATAATAATTTCTATTAGAAAGTTCATAAAATAGATTTATTGGTAGAAAAAAAAAGATAAAAAAATGCTTGCGCGAAGAAGATGAAGAAGAAGAAAACAACAACCGGAATCGTATATTTCTAAATGTTTTAAAATCATTAAATTATCGTAATCATTGGTGTTTTATCCTTTCAATTACGGCTACTTTAATACGTTTAAAACTTGAACGCGTTTTCATTTTGCTACATGTATTTAATAATTTTACTAAAATTCGGACACCGTTAATACAGTTTGAATAACTTGGACCAATAACCTACAAGAGTTGTCATTTCCACGTAGATGAAAGGTATGCGATAAATTGTTATTATGACTAGAACTGACCTATCATAATGAGGACCGTAATTGCCACTTTCTGTTCTTTCGTTGACTTGCTCTCTAAAGAGGAACGTATTGTTAGTTTCATCGATTTCTCACGGTAGATCTGAAAATAGATGAATAATTGTATACTCAACAACTGTTTACAATAGAATGAGAGGTCTTTAACAATACGACCAAACTTCGAAAAGTACAATGACCTTTGTTTATGCGTGATGCGTCAACAGAAATGGGTCGCCCGAAAATCGCCAAAGTAACAATCTGGTCAGAATCAACGCTAGTCGAAATACATGTAACATTTTTACGACACGAATGCAAATAGATTCTATAAAATTCTAAGCAGTGAAATTATTGGATTTACGAAAACCAGGAACTACATTGTTTCTAGGGTCATATCCAAGTTAAATTATTACGTGTCTAAAAGCAAGCCTAAAATAGCGTAATATGTAATGACGACGCTCTGTTGACCAATCGCTGGGCCCGCCCACTTACTACGTCAGCTTCGCCCATTGACTCTTACAGGGAGTATCTCTTCATTTTCTATCAATTTTTATTTTTGCAAAATATATGGCAAATAGCAAGAAAAAAAAGTAGATATTTGGAAGGCGACCTAAAAGTCGTAACTCGTTTAAGTCGCCAAGTCAACAATAACAGTAAATAAAAATGGCGGCCAATATCGGGGCTGAAAACTTATTTCTGGTCTAAATGAATGATTTCACTGGTCGACTGGTTTTTTGATTGACTGCCGCGATTGGTCAGTTAAAAGAGCAAGGCAACATTCCGTTAAAATATTGTTTCGAACAATTACGAACTTAGCAACTCTGGGCCCGGATTATAAAACTTTTCTCGTACTCAATTGGGAATATACTCAAACTTAGAGTTTGGATTAAAATCGTATTTCCGCTTAGATCCAGTGGTAATTGCATGAAAATAAATGAGAATATATTTATGTTGTTAATTATTACTCTTTATATTCAGTTAAGATTTAAAATAGATATCCCAACGTAAAGTTTGTATGTGTGTGTGTTTTGTTTTTTTTTTTTTGGGGGGGGGGGGTAGGGGTGAGGGTAACTGTGACCTTAATATGTCATCTTTAACATTTCACATGGGCTCGACGTTGGTATCAACGGTTTGCGGATCAATCTTTATATATTATATGAGCACTGTATATTGAATATGCTTATAGGAATGGTGAAAGTTAAGCTTTTGCAGAGATTAAATTTTGACAAAGGATCTTAATCTTTTCATATTACTTTGAACTTTAGTATATTCAGATGCGTATCAAAGAGATCTATCATCATCCCAAATAATAACACTGAATCTTGAACAGGTTTATAGGCTTGTAAATATCAAAAGTTTTGGATTCGTTTTTCCAGAATTTTGAACTTCAAAAAAATGATCTTGACATTGTCAAGTGACCCCAACCTTGGTATCTGTAGATGCGCATTGATCAGATTTACTATCATTCCAAATATCTGCATTTCTATTTTGAATAGACTGAAAGCAATTCTAAATGTGGTTCAGTCTTGCAGACACACCGACAAAACGACGGACGGACAAAGATAAAACGATATGCCTCCGATCTGTCGATGCCGGTGCATAAAAAGACCAATCCTGTTTGAGTATGATCAAAGGGAAATATGCGGTCACATACTACCTATATTCCCTAAACAACTCTGTCCATATTTGTATTCTGTATACGAATCATACCGGTGCATTTAACCCATTCCCACACAAGCCCTCCTTTTTACGGCCCCCGAGAAAAAAAGTTTTGGAAGAATTTGTCGAAAAATCAAGTAATTTCTTCATTATCCACAATGTTTTCTATCAAATAAGACAAAGAATAGAAAAATAAAATTCCATCAACTTAAAACTGTCGTCTGCAGCTTCTTTCAATTTGCACCAGTCTAAACTTTTGTTGTGTTGGAATGGGTTATTTCCCTCGCCACTGGAAAGAAGCGTGCCAATCACAATGTACTGCGCCGTTTTGCATTAAGCCCCCTTTTATGTGACGCAGACTCAAATGACAAAAATGCCACTACATGCAAAAGCAGATCAATTGACAAGGACCATTCTGTGATCATTTAATTAAAATTCGTCTATAAATGTAAGATCAGATGTAGTAACGAGAAACTCTGCATTTAGCCCCATGATATGTGACGCTGCCTGAACTGACAAGACATTGACAACATGTGCAAGGTGACTAGTTATATGTATTTTAGAGATATGAGATTTATTATTATTATTATTTTTGGCTTTATTAAGTATTTTTGCCGTAATATTGAAAATGAGAGTGTTTCAGGGTTCCTTTTCAAGCCAGTTATTTGGTCAAAGTTATCAACCCCTGGCTGGTATATTATACTTTCAGTGAATGAAAGTACTGAAAGTACTGTAAGCTAGCAAAGTCTGGTTTTGATAAGTAATCTTTATAATTTTAGACTGGTTCAAATTTAAAGAAGTTGCAGACGACAGTTTCAAGTTTGTGGAATTTAGACAATATTTGCCTCGAAAGGTAGAAACCATTGTGGATATTGAAGAAATTGCTTGTCACAAGCAATTTCTTCAATGACCACAATGTTTTCATAAACGTTTCTTCTTGAGACGCGTATAAAAACGGGTTTGTGTGGGACCGAGTTAAATAGCATGAGATTTCAACATGCAAAACGAGATTTCCGTACATCATCTTACAATATACCCCTACTACCTTGAAAAAGATTTTTTATCGTATTACTTTCGATGCAGTTTCCAAACCAGGATGCTGTAGTAAATAAGTATGCTATTCCAAGACAATGACGCCTTTAAACGCCTCTCAGTATGAAAACTTTGGAAAACATTGTGGAAAATGAAGAAATTGCTTGTAACAACCAATTCCTTCATTATCTACAATGTTTTCTATCCCATAATACTAAGCTTTTAAAGATTTCACTAATTCAAAATTGTCATCTGCAACTTCTTTGAGTTTGGACTGGTCGAAAATATTATCGTGTGGGAATGGGTTAATCCAATAGTTTATCTAGTGAATAAGCGGAGTACAACTAAACGTGCCAGTCCGATTAAGCCGTGTTTTGACCTATGGTCGGTGAGCAAGCAAAATGTCGTAACTACAGCTTTATTTTAGCTCGCGCACCGACGAAATTATTTCTTGATTGTATTATTTCCATTAAGCAGCTTTTATTTTGCGTTGTGGTGTAAAAATTAAGAATTCATGGGTGTCTACACCCTTACACAACAGAGTTCATTTCGCTAAACAAAATCCCGCTGTTAAAGAAAAATGAGTTGGTCTATTTATAAATTTACGCGAAGATCGGAAAGATGTATTCCGACTTTTAATCCCAATTATTAGGCTTTAATATAAAACATGCGAAGTAAGAGGCGTATAGATCCTTTGATGTCGAAATGACGCAAAATACAAATAAATAATAACACTTACGACGTCAATACTATGTGATGACGTCATTACATTGTAAACAGTGAGTCTTATGTGATATATTGGCCATAAGTTCCCCCAAAATACACAACACTACAGATAAGAAAAACTTACTCGAGATCCAAACGCATCAATAAATATGACGATTGGAATTCTAAGATCTAAATAATCTATGTAGTAAGCTTAAAATACATGGGCTTTAAATTGTGATCCACCACAAATTAAGATTTGTTTACACAAAAGAAAATAATGACGTCAGTGATGGCGTCTTAACTTTCGCTAGCCATTCAAACATTAAGCTCTGCAACGGAGATTATCGAAATCGTCCGTAAAGTTTAGTAATCAACATATGTGCATATAACTGTTAATGCCGTAGATTAGCGAGCGTTTTCGGTCGAGAATCGGGTACATACGACTCGTCCTCAAAATATAATCAAACACCAGTTGAAATCCATTAGAAAAACTCAAAATACTCTTCCAAGAGACCCCACCTTTGGATATCGATATTAAGAAGGCTCTTGTTTACATTAGTTACCAAATACACTATAGATTGTTGAAACAGTTTTCCTTCCTCGGAGGCAAAATATGGCTTCAACATTATTGCATCGGTTCTAGGTATCAAATTTCCTAATGCGGGCCATGAACTCTTTCCGGTAATATCACGTGGTCGCTCATTTTCCTGGCCTTAAAGGGAGGTATCGATGTTTCCGGAACTTAGAGAGGAAATTTTCCCAACTGTCCAAAAATATGCTCATACGAACATTTAATAGTTACGGATGAGTCAAGATATTGCCTTCACGATAATTCGATAGGCTAAAAGTGGCTTTCTGTGGTTATCTAGAAAAGGTTCAGGGAAAACCCACATTAGTGCATTCGGTTATCGACAATGCATGACGTTGTCTGTATATGACAAAAGTTCAACAAAGTGACAGGAGAAACAGTTAATTTTCAGAATTATGTCTTTAAATCTACTAAATTCACAAATAATTAAATTTTTTATGTAGTTTATCGTATTGTCGTACTTTGAGAACTAGGATCTATCGGGTGAAGTCGTTAGTCTTCGGCTAAAGTCTGTAACGTCTGACTTGCTAGCAGAATTTAAATATGTTTTTAAGACCTTATGGAACACACAAATTATGGAATGATCGATCAATATCGAAAGACAACCTAATTACCCGATGAATTCCGGTTTCTTATTTTGTGTTACATAAAGCCAATTTTGATTTATATATATATATATATATATATATTTCTTGTTTTTATTTCAGTTACGAACAGTTGTTTTCATTTTCAAACAACCGAACAATATCAAATTACCTATAGATAGGGACTAAACTAGCTTTCTGGTCGGCATTTTCACTTTTTTCCCACTGAATTTCCATTTAGGAAATATAGCACATTATGCATGTACTATGAAGTTTTACTGTAGGATTATTGTATTTATAATGACGCAAATGTACGTAAAAATTGATGGGAAAAAAAGAGCCTCCTTTACAAGAGATGTTACGTTAATTTTGCTGTTTTTAAAGTAAACAACCTTTATTTCCTACATTGTTTTTAAGTAAGATACCCAATTCAATTGAATTTTATTACTTTTCTGTGACTCGTCAATCCAAAAGCTATGGAAACGAGACCAATCGCCGTTTCTGTCACTTTTGCAATGACTTATAAAATTACAGAAATAATCAGCAACCACGTAACGAATATATTTCATGTATGAAATCAATCTTATTGGTTTAAGAATTCAGTTACTAGACTGTCATCATTCACAGTACACGGTTTGAAAATAACAACTATAAACAGCTAAATTTATGAGTAGATCAATCCACTTTTCATTCATTTTTACAAAAGAACAATCTAGAGGGTTCCTTCTTGCGCAATAGGCAACTTCATTCTTGCTGCTAGTATCAAATAGACGCTTGGAACGCTTTATTACTACATTTCTAGGAAGAGAATGTATTATCTTTACTAGCAAAATGTCGTTACGAGTTGCATGTCATATAAAACAGAGTGGTGCTTTACTACATAATGGGGGCACACCCTTAATTACATTTTCTTATCAGATTTTAATCAACTAAGTAATAAACGGGATTTTATATGCTTAGAAATAATACCGCGGTTAATTAACACTTTCCCGAACGATAGCACTTTGGCCGGTGGTCAAAATTGAAAGGATGTATCTGTTGCCTGAAAACCGTCGTTCGTTTTGAAACAATATGAGGAGAATAGGAAATAAAACAAAACAAAACAAAACAAAAAAACACAGAAAATATAAAACAAACAGAAAATACATTTCAGTCCAAAATTCATAAAGCAGACGTCTTTGTTGTAGTCACTAGTTAAAATACCGAAGCTTATTTCATGAACATTAGTTTAACTGCGTGGATTTATTTCTATCTTTTTAATTTTAATCTTCAAATTTATCTTTGCTTTTGGACCTGGCGTGCGATTTTCTAAAAATTTAATTGTAGGTTTCGTCTTCTAAAACGAGCGTTTTAAAAATTACTCATACCTCGATGAACAAAATTTTGAGGGTGCAGCTATTTTGTATGCTTAATCAGATGATAGTTCTATGAAAATGCGCCAAAAGTTGTAAAATATTTGTCATAAGTCATTAAATAATAAGAAATGAAGAGATTATTTTTTGTTTTCATGGATTTCCGAAATCAATCACACTTATGTATGAATCCGCTTCGAATCAGTGTGATTAGTTTTTTTCATTTCATAACTCCATGCCTGGGAAAAGTGAAGATTTGGCTTAAAAGTACAAGTTCTGTACACCGACAGAAGATAGCTCAGTTGACAACGTCACTTCTCGTGATATGATTTTGAACCCATAAAAAACTACTAAAATAAAAAACCTACTTCCAAAAAAAAAAATACTCTTTTCAAGGTAATAGTACGAACGTTTCTCCGTACTCGATTTCAATTGTTAACAAACAGTTGAAATCGATAATATAAACCCCAAAACACACTTTTCCTAAGAACTTCACGTATACTCTCCTTTGCATATAAATAATAATAAGGCTCTTGATTGCTTTAGTTGCCGCCGTCATAGTGCATCAGTAGCTAATCTTCAATCATGGGATGTCATTGGTTCATTGGCGGCGCATATTCTTTCACCGATGGGTGGATAATCGTAAACCTAAGTGGGGTAGCAGCTGTAGGCTAGGAAAGAAGGTAGTGGTAGTATCGGTGTGAGAAATAGATTCCATTGCTATGAGCTCCAGCCGCCGCGATGTGACTTAAATACTGTTAAAAGTGGCGTTAAACCCGATTCGATCAATCAATTGCTTTAGTGACCAAATAATCGATAGATTGTTTTAACCGTTTTTTTTAGCCTGAGATTGCGTAAGCAATCTGAGGCTAAAGTTTACCTGCTAAAAATTCAAACCCATGCAGAGTTCAATGTGAAAACAAAATGTAAAAACATCAACCGCAATCAATGCGATCTTCTGTCGTTTGAAAAGTAGATCGGATCTGACCATAAATTAATACGCCCGATTGAGGCGAGAAGGACGAAGGCGAGATATGACTCATTGAAAGCTGTCGGCATGATGTACAGTACTTTCGTGTGAGTGTTCTGAATTTGGCAAAATTATCAAAACTTGACGAGTGAATGGAAAGAAAGGAAGGAGATATATAATGTATTGGAAATAATTGAACATATATAACCATATCATATTACTAAGAAAAAATAAGGTGTTTGTTCCATACCAAAATGATATTACTTATTCTAGAATAACAATGTTAAAACGGTCCGGTTAGACGAAATTGCTGTATAAAGCTTATAAGCGAAGCTGTCGGTTTTACACAAGACTGGAATGCTTTGTTTAACAAATTAATTGGTCATTCATAGGATCATATTCGCACTGTCTGAAAAACAGGTTGGTCGTGCCCGGACTTTGTGTCTTTTACCTCCGAATTCTACCCAAAGGATGCTACGTCTACATATCGCTTTTGAGAGGTGTACATAATCATGTTAACCTGGTAAACGACCGCCCGCCCTCTCTCGTTCTCTTTATCTGGAGATTATAAAGCGCATATTTACATAACGAAATTGGTCTGTGTGGTAGAATACTCACATCGCACGCAAGAGC
This sequence comes from Fragum fragum, assembly GCA_946902895.1. Lineage (NCBI taxonomy): Eukaryota > Metazoa > Mollusca > Bivalvia > Cardiida > Cardiidae > Fragum > Fragum fragum. The sequence continues at coordinate 3,261,623 of OX336381.1, forward strand.
CTCCTAGTTAGAATCTGGCTACACGCTCCATTCCCCCATCTCTCTCACTCTCTGGCTCTCTCTCGCTAGCTTCACTGGCTGAAAGCCAACGAGCTTTTGTAATGATGTGGTGTCCGTCGTCCGTCAACTTTTACTTTAAAAAATTTCTTCTCAGAAAGTACTGAACATAATTCAACCAAACTCAACCAAAATTCACAGGAAGGATCCTTGGGTGGCCTTTATCAGATCCCTTCAAAGCATTTTGATCGGGTGAAAATATGTAACGATATATACATGTTAATATATCGTTACAATACCTCAACGGGATAAAAATATTGCGGGCATGCAGGCTGTGTCCCCTAGCGCACAAATTGGCAGATCTGCGCATAATCGACAGTAGATTTGGGTAGAAAGTGGCACCTCCGATAATCCGACCATCAAACTTTTTCTGCCAAGGTTATATAACTCCTGTATACATATCTCAGGCTTTCTTCGCTTTCAGCGCTTTGATCTTACACGGAGGAAAGATGATTTTATAACAATCAGTTCTTTTTTTAATGGTAAATTGTTTTTTAAATGCACATGTAATGTTTCTGAATTCCATTTATCATAAAAACCATACGAAATACATCTTCCATCTTTTAATGTATCTTACATCTAATCTTCGGCATTGACTATTATATGCACAGGTGCGGAGGCCTAAACTTTAGGGTGATTTCTATAAACTACGTGACTTAGGGGAATTCGTAGGACATATGTGACAACGTCATTACTGGCGTCATAATTTCATGCAAACAAACCTTGACTTTTGATTGGTAAAAATTGAAAAATCGAAGCTTATTTCATATAAAATATAGACTAACCGCGTAGAATAAATTTCAATTGTCATAATTATCTGTGCTTCCGGGCGTGATGTATGGTTTTCTAATTAATGTTTTTGAGTTTGTTTGATTTCGGGGAGGAGTTTTGGCTTTAAGATAAAATCACTTGCGGTGTATGACTTCTTATATCGATATGTTGACAAACTGGCTGACTATTTACTGAGCCCATTACAGAGGTGAACGGGGAATGATTCGGAGTAAAAGGGATTGCATAAAAACACAGATGGGCTATATTTGCTTAAATCGAATGATAACGTATTTATCCGATAAATTCAGTTCCCCGTTCGTGTTGTACTTGTTGCACTTGTTTGGGTTTACGTAGGACAATATATATTGTTTCTAAGAAAATCATGAAGAGTGATTTTGATTACGAGATAAGCTTTATCGCATTGCATAAAAAAGTCTGAGAGTATTTGAGCTAGAATTTTTGAAATTGAGAGCCAATTCTTTTCCTCTGTGATATGATAAGATACGTTTCATTAAAATGTATCGCTTTTGAGAAAGTTGGTTGTTGGCTGTAAAAGCCCTGAGTCACTTTATAACCGAAGTAAACTGAAGTCATCTTGTATGACAAACATGGCCCTTAAATGTGAACAGAACATTTCGGGTTGGAAAGCGGCAAGCTTTGCGTTCAAATTGATAAATCGCGGCCGTCAATCAAGGAATCATCCGTCCAATCAAATAATTTATTCAGCCCGTACCTGATCTTATCTACTCCAACATTTGCCGCCTTTTTGTTTACCTTTATTGTTAGTTTTGCGACTTAAACGTCGTAACTACAGCTTACTCAAGCTGTAGTTACGACATTTAGGTCACAAACCAACCATTTTACCTTCAATTACATGCAACCGGCCTTAAATTTTGCAAAATAATGCAGTTAAAAATCGAAGCGGAACTTCCTGTAGGAGTTAATGCGCGGAGCTTATTTAGTCGATGGGCGGGCGACCGATTGGTCAATTGAGCAAAGCTCTCCGGGATTGGTAATAAACGACAAAATTTCTAGACCCAACCCACATAATGTAATTCAGGATTCGATATCTTGAACTATTTTCTTGTTCATCCGAGTGGCCGGATAATCCCTTTTTATCAGACGGCAAACAAATAAATCATCGACATGTCCTTTGTTAGTATAGATCGACCATTGTGATGAAATGTTACAGTTCTGAAAAATGAGGTTAATTGCGATGTCGAAGAAAAATAACATCTGTTCGTAAACATAATGGAATGTTATGTCACTTGATTGTACTCTTGCAAAGTCATATTGTCTATTATAGCTTCGGAAAAAGTTAATAAGATATCCTCACGCGAACATATAATTTGATCAGTAATTTCAGACTTTGTTCGACAGGCCATTAAAGAGGCTCTTGAACAGATTTTCATCAAAATTTGATATGGGAAAATTACCTGCTGTTCCAATAATTATTAATGCAATTTTCACAGATGTATGTATTCTTTCTGCGTGTTAAATCTACTAATTTCAATATAAATTCAATTTATTGTGATATATTCCCAATTCCCTACCTTAAGACTCATGAATTTTTCGGGTGATGACGTTATCGATAATGACTGTATTTCTAGCGGAAGCTTATTACGTTATTGATACGTCATGGAAACTACCAAGAAGCAATTTTGGTGCGATGGAAGATGACGTATTTACCGATGATTTCTGGTCCCATTCGTGTTATACTTCGCTAACTTTTTTGGGGTCTCGTAACGCCTAATACTTTAGCTTCTTTTCTTTGATCTTTTTACAGTTTTGAACAGTCATGTTCACTACAAAGTCGGCTTAACCACTTTCTGACAATATGTCGTTAAGCTTTACAGTTAGAAATTTGAAAATTGAGAGCATAATTTCATAATCTGTGCAAGAGCCGTTTTAAATTAAAGGTATTACACGTTAAATTTTTATGCATTCCCACACGGTGGCGATTTGCGACCGTCCTCAAGAAATTCAATTAGGAAACATTGGGTAAAAAGAAGAAATTGCTTGTAACAAGATTTTTCTTCATTTTCCACAATGCTTTCTACCAAGAAAGTTGAAAAAAGTTCATAAACTTTAAATTGTCGTCTGTAACTCCTTTTAAAATGAACAAGTCTAAAACTTTGCCGACTCGTTATTGGTTACAACAATGAAAAAATATCGAATTATCCAGGAGTCTCGTTCTAAAACAAATCACATATTGTAACAAAAATATAGTAGTAGTAGTTCTTAAATAGTTCTTGTTCATAGTCGCTACTTCAGCATTGCTCATATGAACAGCGCATCCTGATACGAGTTATTTGTTACGGGGAATAGAGCAAGGCTACCGGATTAAAGATGATCAGAGCTCCGCCTGGCTCTGATATTCTCAGTGTTTATTAACCAGTAAAGCAATTAACCAATTGCGGCTGTCAATCAAATAACCAGTCGACCAATGAAATCATTCATTGAGTGCAGAGATGTGTTTTGATCTCCAACATTGGACGCTGTTTTAGTTAACCTTTTTTGTTGGTTTGGTGATTTAAACTTTGTAACTACAGCTTATTGTTACATGATACTGGCCATAAATTTTTCGAATTGACGTCGTTTAAAATCGAAGTGGGACTTCCTGTCGTAGACAATGGGCGGGGTTAACGAAGCAATTGGGCGAGGCCAGTGATTGTTCAATTAAGTTCTTAGTTTGGGTAAATCTGCGGCTTGACCCATTTTCAAGCATTTCTTTTAGTTTGTGTTAGTGTGCGCATTTCATTTTCAGTCTTACATATTTAAACATATATACATCGCCTACCGAAAACTACAAAATTATAATTTTAGGATTAAGTCTTAAACAAATTATTTAAGTAAAAAAAAGGGACAGTGAACTTTCAGAAAACTATCTATGCGGTTTTACCACCTTGTATTTGATTTGTCTCGGAAAATAAAACAACATAACTGACAAAAAGTCTTTAGTAGACAAGACAAAGTGTTATATTTACCCGAGGGAATGATAACCTCTTAATCTAAGATTTGCCATACTTGTCTAGATTACAATAATTTTGTGGATGTTTTCCTGAAATTGCAGCATATTCTTGTATTTAATAGACAAGAAAATTACAGGTTTGGCAAAAAGCCTCATCACACATGTTCGCTTCGATATTGAACGAGTCTTGGCATTGACCTGTAATAAAAAAGTAGGATAATAAAAAAGTAGGGATCCGTTTAAATTCCTCAACTTAAAGAAAACCTACTTTACTGGCATATATTTTATATTCTTGAGGTTGTTATTATTTTCCCCCCTTCATTTACACTTTGTTTATATATTGTGAATATAGTACTCGAATGTTTTGAATTGAAGGTGACCCTCATTTGTACGAGTCAAATACAGATTGAAGTTGTTTGTATTGTATTTTGGCTGTGGAAATACAGAAATTTATAACAATTATTTCATCGAATTTATTAGATAAATCAAAGTACTGAAAGAACTGTAAGCTAGCACAGCGTGGTTTTGTTAAGTAATCTTCTTTGACAAAGGTTATCGCGATAAATAAACGAGGTAAAAGTAACCAAGGAGTTAACTAATTACAACATGACACAATCTTAGACTGGTTGATGACGACAGTTTCAAGTTGGTTGATTTAAAAAATATGTTGCAACAAGCAATTTCTTCATTGTCCACAATGTTTTCTAAAGTTTTTTTCTTGAGATACTCAAGTGAGCTAAAAATACCGACAAGGTGAACATGCAGGTGAAATACACGAGAACTACTTTTTTTGGCGTAGGCATGTAACAGATTTAATGGTTAAGCCTCCAATGGCAGTTTGCACTCGTTGGACTTTGAGACGGTCTCAAAATTTTGTCTGTTAACTTAAGCTATCAAAGCTGACGCTTTGCTAGCTAGAAATAGGTATATAATAAATGGAATAATATCTTACGATTGCGATACAACATCTTGTATTTGCTTCTTGCTACGGAGGAAAATTAGATATTAAACTCGACCTTCCGTCTCGTGAAATATCGAAAACTGCCTCCGAAGCTCAAAGCAAATACAAGATGTTGCATCTCTATCGTGAGGCCGCCGTCATAGCGCAGTTGGTAGCGCGTCGGACTGTCAATATAGAGGTCCCGGGTTCGATCCCCGATGGCGGCACTCATCCTTTCCGACTATTTGTCTCCCACCAATGGGTCGATAATCGTAGACCTATGTGGGATAGCAGCTGGAGGCTAGGAAAGGATGTGATGGTGGTGCTGGAGTGAGAAATACCAGGAATCCATTGTTAGGTGCTCCAGCCGCCGCGATATAACTGACAGATTGTTGAAAGCGGCGAAAACCCCCATTCAAACAAACAAACAAACAAAGCATCTCTATCGTAACATATTATTCCCTAGTATGTTTTGTTCTGTATATTGTATCAAGCAGAGGAAAGACCTTTCTGAGTTTGGTTCAAAGTCAAAGAACTAAAAGATTGTGGTTCCTAGTCTTTCAGATGAAATTGGAACCCACTGTTATTCAGTTCTAATGTCCTGCATTCAGGATCACAAAACGCTCGACTAACATTTATAATCGTATACTGCTTCCAATATACACTTTTAGCGAGTTTAAATTGAGTGTTTAACATCCTTTACGCACTTAGGCTACTATAACACTGTATCAATTGGTTTATCGCGGCTGTCAATCAAAGAATCAATCGATCAATCGAACAATCGACCAAATCAAATCATTTATTATTAAGACCGAAATTGAACTTTGGACTTCGACATTGACTGGCATTTATGTAAATCTTTTTTTTTTATTATTATTTATTTATTTTTGGTTTGGTATACTGCTTCCAATATACACTTTTAGCGAGTTTAAATTGAGTGTTTAACATCCTTTACGCACTTAGGCTACTATAACACTGTATCAATTGGTTTATCGCGGCTGTCAATCAAAGAATCAATCGATCAATCGAACAATCGACCAAATCAAATCATTTATTATTAAGACCGAAATTGAACTTTGGACTTCGACATTGACTGGCATTTATGTAAATCTTTTTTTTTTATTATTATTTATTTATTTTTGGTATGGCGATTAATAACATAATTAAAGTTAATTCAAAGTATTTGTAGTTGTGACATTTAGGTCGCAAATCAGATATATAGTTTTACTTTTTAATTAAGCGGAACCTTATTTGGAGCTCAAAGGGGGGGGGGGGGGGAGCAGCGATGCTTTAGATGCCTATTGTACATGTTTTCAGATTTTGCTGCATTGAATGTTTAGGCGAAAACATTTTGTCCCCGGGAAAGCATTTGATGAATGTTTGAGCTTACAATGGCATAAACACAACCCCGTTTTGAAAGTCTGTGTCATAAATACTGGTAACGTTTTTTGCAAAGGAAACATTGCGTAACATACAATAAAAATGAATGAATTGCCAACGACTTGTCAGCGAAAACAAATTAAATTTGGTTCAGAAACTCTGCTATTTCGGTCTCGTCTTTGAACATTTCTTTCAAAGAGTTATATGAGGCTTTTCGTTTTATTGTTCGACATGTTTTGCTTCAAGGTTATGAAAAGTTTCTTGATAAATCAGATTTTACTAGATGATTACTCTTAGGGTGGCTGCAACATTTGAAATAACGTTCAATAGTTATTAATTTATATAGACAATTCATTAATGATGATAATGATAATAATACAAACATGAATAGAAATGAGTAAAACGGCCTATTTACATTCCTAATAACCTTCCTTTTAACTCTTCAGCTGTACAATACTCAGTATAACATTGATAAAAATGAAAACTTTTGTAGCAACTTTTCTCACAATGTTTTCTATATCAGCAAATACATATACGAGTTATAAATATAAACATTACTTATTATTTTGAAAAAAGGACATGTAGTTTCATACAATTTTAATTCAGGAAAAGTATATGTTTTTCAATGTTTTTTTAACGATGTTTGTTCATTGTTCGTGTTAAATCTACAGAATTCACTTAAAATTACAATTTGATGTAGTATACTATCCTTTGTCATTCTTTAACCCTTTCCTGTTCAAACACGGGATTTTACGTTCCTATGATTTTATACTTGAGAAAACATTGTGGAAAAAGAAGAAATTGCTGGTAACAAGCAATTTCTCCTTTTCCCACAATATTTTCTACCACATAGGATGGTTTCATTTCTAATGGCGTCCAGTTTTCATTGTCGTCTGCAACTTTTCTCAATTTGGACCAGTCTAAAATTTCCCAAAACAGGAAAGGTTTAATGTAGTATACTGTATAATGTTCTCCTTTGAAACATCAGCATTTATCGTAAGAGGTAATTAGTCAACGGATAAAGTCGGTAAAATCTGAATAATGGATTGCTGGCGGAAGCTAATGGCGTAATTGATATTTCATGGAAGGCACCAAAAGGGAATTTTCGGTAAATTCGAAAGATAACATATTAATCCAATGAGTACAGGTTCTATTCATGTTGTACTGAGTTGGTTCTGAGTTTATAAACTAAGCGTTACGAACGCCAAATGATTTTGCTTCTTTTCTTTCATTCTTTAAAGCCATATCGTCCCCCGTATTTGTCTCTCAACAAATCGTAAACGTAAGTGGGATAGCAGCTTGAGGCTAGGAATGGATGCAGTAGACTGGTGTGAGAAATACTAGGAATCCATTGTTAGGTGCTCCAGCCGCCGCGATATGACTGAAATACTTTTAAAAGTGGCGTTAGACCCCATTCAATCAATAAATCAATTCCTCCGAGGATGCAATGATAGTTTAAAAATCTATCGTTTATTTAGTCATTCATCCAAACAAGAGCCTATCAAAAGGGCATGTAAGCGTGGGGTTCTCTTGAAGAGTATTTTATGTTTTTCTTATTGATTAAAATCGTGTCGATTCTTCAACGGAAATATTCTTTTATCTTCGGTATTGACTATTATATGCACATATACTGAATAGAACTAACGGACGACTTCGTTAATCTCTGTTACCGAGTAGGTTGTTTGAATGACTTGCTAAAGTGACGACGTCATCACCGACGTCATGATTATATGTAAACAAAACTTAAATTGTGATGTCGGAAAAATAGCGAAATTGCTTTCATGAATTATAGGCTTACCCCATCAGAGCTATTTTGATCTGTTAATTTCAATCGTTATATTTGTTTATGCTTTTGGGCCTAGAGCATAGTTTTCTTATTTATTTGTTTTTTTTTGGGGGGGGGGGTAGGATATATGGCTTTAATGTTACAGTCATTTTCATCACAGAACCGGCCAATTCCCTTCAGTCAAAAGTCTGAAAGCAATTTAGTGAGAAGTTTGGAAATTCAAAGTAACAAAACCATCCACAATGTGTTAAATATCCGCTATAATCCCACTTTGAACTATCGACAAATTCCCGATCAAACTCGAGAAGTCAGAAATTATGTTGGTTCGGTTGACAAATATCTCAAGAACACGAATTAGGAAAATATTCCAAAATGATAAAAATGTGCAGAAATCCATGTTCCTGTTTTAGAAGACATTATCTTTTAATTGATCTTGATTTTTCCTGACATAAAGCGAGTTTGATGTCTTCCTAGGACGATTTAAGCTAGTTTGGGTGTCTTGTTTCAATTCAGTCAGAACGCAATTAAGATTTTTGAAGCTGTTAATACATTATGCGGAAAATCCTGACATTTTTATAAAACTTAAGTCAAAGTACTTAAAATTATGTAAGCTAGCAAAGCGTGGTTTTGTTTATCAATGGAAAACGAGGTTAAGTAAAACAGGAGTTAATCCATTAAAAAATGACAAAATCTTAGACCGATTCAAATTGAAAGAAGTTGCAGACGACAAATTCAAGTTGGTGGAATTCAAATTCAAGTTCTTCATGTTCACAATGTTTTCCAAAGCCCTTTCTTGAGATGTTTAAAAAGCGGGACTGGGAATGGTTTAAGTAGCATGCTTTTGAAGGAGATCTCTAACATTTGAATAAAGTTAATTCATGCGGCCATACAAAGCAGTGCGCATAGTGAAGTCTGTAATCAGACTAATTATTAACACAATTATGCAAAAGTGAGCTAAAAATACACAGGAAAAGAATTTGCAGGCAGAATTTGCAATATTCCAGAAAAAAAACTAGCAAATACTTTTTTTATGGCGTAGACATCCGATGGATGTAGGGGTCAAGCCTCCAGTGGCAGTTTGAAACCGCTGAACTCTGAGAAGACCTGGTAACTTAAGCTGTCAGAGCTGACGCTTTACTAGCAAAAAACCCTTACGCATTGAATACTTAGTAATCATAATTATGCAGTAGAAAACCAACGTTGGATTTCCCTCGAAAGAAATGACTATAATGCTTTCAGACATTTGTAAAAAGGTGATCAAGCTGATTTTGAAATGAAAATGACTATTACTTTAAAAAAAAAAAGAGAGAAAAGAAGAAAAATATTTCGCGTCACGAGACGCAAAATAATTCAGCGAAGTGCTAGTTAATGTGTGTATTTCCGTTTATTTATCGTCGCTACCGTAGCACATGCCCAGATGAACGACACCCCCAGAAGACGGTTAGTTTTTACGGGGGATAGTGCAAGGATACAGGACGAAACTGCGGAGAGCTCCGCCTGGTTCTTTAACGTGCTCGATGGATAGCATCGTCACACGGGGCCTCGGTTTAACGTCTCATCCGAAAGACAATTAGTTGTGTTAATTGATATGGTCAGCCAAGGGCTCGAACCCGTGATCTTGAGGTTTAAAGACAAGTGCTCTACTAACTGAGCTAATCGGGCTGCGAGTTAATATTTCATAAAGCTCCTTATATATGACCAACTTTTTACAGTGGGGCCTACGTTAGTTCTATCATTTTACCCAGGTTGATCTACTTTTCCTTGATTCCTGTTTTGAGCTATGTTGTTAATTTTTATTACCACGAGTGATTTTTAATGCCCTGAGCTATTACAGCGATAAGATAAATGACTTTTGAATCACCTGGTCCTAATTATAGTGCTTTGAAGAAAATATAATTTTTTGTCGGATGAATCTCACATATTTTCAATATTACCGTCGATTGTAGCTGATCGAGAACAAATCTCATATTATAGGCTCAAGTTAACCCTGAAACATTGAGTGCTTGGCGATCCGTCGCACAATAAATTAAAGCGCTGAAAGCGCTGAAAGCCTGAGATATGTATACTTGAGATATACATGTATAATCTGGGCAGAAAAAGTTTGATGGTCGGATTATCGGAAGTGCCACTTTCTACCCAAATCAACTGTCGATTAAACGCAGATCTGCCAATTTGTGCGCTAGGGAACACAATCTGCCCACAATATTTTTCACCCCGTTGAGGTATTGTAACGTTATATTTACATGAATATATCGTTACATATTTTTCACCCGATCAAAATGCTTTGAAGGGATCTGATAAAGGCCACCCAAGGATCCTCCCTGTGAATTTTGGTTGAGTTTGGTTGAATTATGTTCAATACTTTCTGAGAAGATTTTTTTAAAGTAAACGTTGACAGGCGGACGGACGGACGACGGACACCACATCATGACAAAAGCTAGTTGGCTTTCAGCCAGTGGAGCTAGCGAGAGAGAGCTAGAGAGTGAGAGAGATGGGGGAATGGAGCGTGTAGCCAGGTTCAAACTAGGAGGCTCTTGCGTGCAATGTGTGTATTCTACCACACAGACCTATTTCGTTATGTAAATATGCGCTTTATCATCTCCAGATAAAGAGAGCGAGAGAGGGCGGGCGGTCGTTTACCAGGTTAACATGATTATGTACACCTCTCAAAAGCGGTATGTAGACGTTGCATCCTTTGGGTAGAATTCGGGGGTAAAAATATATATAGACACAAAGTCCGAGCACGACCAAACTGTTTTCAGACAGTTCGAATATGATCCTATGAATGACCAATTAATTTGTTAAACAAAACATTCCAATCGTGCGTAAAACCGACAGTTTCGCTTATCAGCTTTATACAGCAACTTCGTCTAACCGGACCGTTTTAACATTGTTTCTCTAGAATAAGTAATATTTTGGTATGAAACAAACACGGTGACCTTATTTTTTCTTAACAAATGATATGATTATACATGTTTAATAATTTCCAATATATTATATATCTCCTTTCCTTCTGTCCATTCATTCGTCAAGTTTTGATAATTTTGCCAAATTCAGAACACTCACACGAAAGTACTGTACATCAAACCGTCAGCTTTCATTGAGTAATTAGCGCGTCGGACTGTCAATCTAGAGGTCCCGGGTTCGATTCCCGACGGCGGCACTCATCCTTTCCGACTATTTGTCTCTCACCAATGGGTCGATAATCGTAGACCTTTGTGGGATAGCAGCTGGAGGCTAGGAAAGGATGTAATGGTAGTACTGGTGTGAGAAATACCAGGATTCCATTGTTAGGTGCTCCAGCCGCCGCGATATAACTGAAAGATTATTGAAAGCGGCGTAAAACCCCATTCAAACAAACAAACAATTCATTGAGTAATATCTCGCCTTCGTCCTTCTCGCCTCAATCGGGCGTATTAATTTATGGTCAGATCCGATCTACTTTTCATGCGACAGAAGATCACATTGATTGCGGTTGATGTTTTTACATTATGTTTTCACATTAAACTCTGTATGGATTTGTATTTTTAGCATTGTAACGTTGCTTACGCAATCTCAGGCTAAAAACTATTCGGAAATACTACTCCATTTTTAAGGTGTAAACAAGGTAAAATGGGTGTATACAGAAAATGCTCGCCAAATGGCCCATCGATTGCCAATCCTACCTCTAAAAAAGTAGTGCGACTGAGATATCAACGGAATGCAGCATGAAAAAAAAAACACCTTTAATTATGTCTATTATGTCATCAAACTTGTCAAGGTTATTATTGACTTCCGGTCTAAATAAATGATCTGATTGTTAAATCGAAATTTGATTGATATTGGAAATCTTCGCTAATCTTCGGCATTGGCTGTTTTATGCACAGGTGCTGATGACTAAACTTTACGGACGATTTCTTTAATCATCGTGACCTAGCTAGTTGTTTGAATGTCTAGCGAAAGTTAAAACGTCATTACTGACGTCATTAATTGATGTTAAACAACCTTAAATTGTGGTGGGTCACATTTTAGAATATCGCAAGTTCTTTCATGAATTGTAGCCTTATCCGCGTAGAGTTATGTTGATCTTATAATTTCAATCGTCATATTTATCTATGCTCATGAGCCTGGATTATGGTTTTTTGTTAATTTTATTGTGTGTTTTGGTATTTCTCTAACCAGTACTACCATTACATCCTTTCCTAGTCTACAGCTGCTATCCCACTTATGGTTACGATTATTCATCCATTGGTGAGAGATAAATGTCGGAAAGGATATGTGCCGCCGCCGTGGATCGAACCCATGACATCCAATGATTGCAAATTAAGGAGCCTGACCCGCTACCGACTGCGCTACGACGGCGGCTAGTTCTTTGGAAAGGCCTTAAATGATTAAATGCAGTTCTAATAATCGCGGAGACTTGAAGGAAACCTGATCTCCTTTTAAGTTGGATATAAGTTAACAATTCCTAAAATAGATTCGTTAGTAGGTCATTGACTCTAGGTCGTTCGTTTGACTGTTTCGGTTGACGAGCGAAGTTGGCTGGTCATATGTAGGTCTCAAGTTCAAACTCCACCGACGCCAAAGTCTATCCTGAGTGATTACGATGATTTGGTGCACTAAGACGTAAATTTACATGAAGTTGTTGGATATTTTTATGTTTATGGTAGTTTAAACGTATTTTATTCGACAATTGACCAATCGCTGGCCCCGCCTACTGACTCCCTAAGCCCTGCCCATTAACTCCGACAGAAAGTTCCGCTACGATTTTATACGGCTTTATTTCGCAAAATTTATGGCCAGTAGCATGTAATAAAAAAGTAAAATAGTTGGTTTGTGACCTTAACGTCATAACTACAGCTTGAATAAGCTGTAGTTATGACGTTTAAGTCGCCAAAGCAACAGAAAAGGTAAACAAAATGGCGGTCAATGTCGGAGTTGATAAGCTCAGGTCCGGGCTGAATCAAATATTTGACTTGTTGATTCATTGATTGACGGCCGCGATTTGTCAATTATTTATACAACACATATAATATGTTTTAAAGACAACAAAAGCTACCAGCAAAAATGATTTGAGCGGAAACAGAGCTTATATAGTTCCTTTCCCGTTTGATAGATCTAGACAAATACAAGAGTATCTCTTGATCAAAAATTATATGTTGTGGGAAGAGAAAGAGAGAGAGAGAGAGGGAGAGAAAAGAGAGAGAGAGAGAGATGGGAGAGAGAGAAAGTAAAATTATTTAAGACGAAATAGGTGTTCTTCGAGTAATGTTCACAATATTCATACAAATGCCTCCTTTGTTAAGATTTTGATTATATTCTAAATATCGAACTATCAAAGTAGAGTAAGTAAAAGCTTTCACTTTTTTATGTTAACATATATACATTATTTCATCGCGCCTTTCTCCTATCATACGATATAGAAGTAACGATATTCTAAATTGTGACCCACCACAATTTAAAGTTTGTTTACATCAAAATATGACGTCAGTATTATCGTTTTGAATTTCGCTAGTCATTCAAACAAATAGCTAGGTCACGAATATCAACGAATTCGTCCGAAAGTTTAGTCACCAGCATTTATGCATATAACAGTCAATACCGAAGCTTAGCGAAGTTTCCCGGTGAGGCAATGGTTGCATTCGTCTCGATTTCAAAATGTAAACAAACACAATATGAAACCAATCCCCCACCCCGAAAAAACCCAAAACAAAACAACACACACACAAAAAAAACCACACACACATCCACTAAATACTCTTTTAAGAGAACATCACTCATATCCTGCTTATGCATGTCGATATTATGAAGGCCCTTGTTTGCCTTAGTGAAGAAATAAGCGATAGAATATTTCAACTTTTTTTCATCCTCGGAGGGCGGATATGGCTTTAAGGGTATTTTAGAGGAGTTAGCATTATAGTAACTTATTGGTTTTTAATTGGGACATAGATTAAATTCTTGTCTGAGCTCACTGAATATTATTGGAATGTCAATTGTCTAGACATAGAAAATTGCTCTTTTGGTGGAAATAAATATTAAAATGCTGTACATTATGAGACGTCTAGAGCAATACATAACATCTAAAGTTTTCCCGTACCAAAGTGTATTAAACCATTAAATAGGGTTTAAGTATATGTTTGAAAAAAATATAGATAACTATAAGGTTATACTTTCGCAAATCTATCACCGAATCAATAACTAACCCTTCTAATGCTTATATATTATACCGGAATAATCCGGTTTTGGTAGGAGGTGTAAACAAAGATCAGCCTGCACATACGTGCAGTCTGATCTTGGTCTACACCTCCTGCTTTGATTTTTCCTGCTAAATTGTTTCGAAAAGAAATATTGCTTTTTGAACAACAAGTTCTGCCAGTACTTTCAGCCCTTTGATTTTGTTGCAATTCAGTAAGGTAATATATGAAATATGACAAGGGTTGAATCAAACAGAGCCCAGTGTAGAATTGGTTTTCGTAGCCCAACGGTGACCGTTTCATGTCTTTAAATAATTGAGACTGGTGTTTCATATGGTATACGCACTGCTTTAAAAAATAATTTACCCAGAAAAGTATGGTAGCCGAGAGGGGTTGTTTTAGGTTTGTATTGTTTCTTTTTGCTTCCAAACTCGTCATATATTTTTCTAATATTTTTGGGGGAAAAACACTGCCGAAACTTGCTACTCATTTCTAAGAAGATTAGGAAAGTTATCTTTTTTATCAGATCATTAGAAGTATTATTATGTCTTATCTTTATTGTTATTGGCAACTTGAATATAAATAAATTGACAGAAAGGCTTATCAAGAGTTGCGCTTGATCATAAATTAGATTTCTGAAATAATATGTAAGTTCTACGCATTGATCCATTTAGGTGTGGATTTGAATGGGGATGCGCTTTACAAGAATTTTATTGGACAATCTCATAAATGAGAAATCGCGGCTGTTAAACAAACAATCAGTCAACCTATGAAATCGTCCAATTTGACCGAAAGTAAAATTTGAACTCCGACATCGGCCACTTATTCAAGCTGCAGTTACGACGTTTCGGTCGTCAACCAAACATTCTACTTTTTTTACATGGTATTGGCCATACATTTTGCAAAATGACGACGTTTCAATTAAGAGATGAAGAGAATATTTTTTGTTTTCATGGAGGTATGAACCAAAAAACCTAATCACACTGTATGAATACGCGAAGCGGATTCATACATTGTGTGATTAGGTTTTTCGGTTCATACCTCCATGAAAACAAAAAATATTATCTTCATTTCTCATAATTTAATAGCATCGAGCGAAAAATGCAACAACTTAACAAATTTTGATACCTTTTTGTAGTGAACTATTTTGTGCGGAAGCATTCAAAATGGCTGCGTACTCAAGATTTTGTTCATGGAGATATGAATTAAATTTTTCGACCAATCAGATCGCTCGTTTTTGATAGACGAAACTAACAATTAAATTATATCGAAGTGAGACTTCCCGTGAGCAACGGAGTCAGTGGGCTGGCGAATCGTTGATCATTTATAATAAGACATGTTAATAAAGGAAACTGGTTTGAATAAGAAATACCACAAATTCAACAACTTTATCCATTAAGCGAAAAGGGACTTCCCTTCTGATTCGAAAAATATCCATTTAAGACATTTTCTAAATTTAAAATGACACTTCCTCCTAATTATCTTTCTAAAATATCTCCCCTAATCGACCAGTGCTGGATCGGTTCTTTTTGTTCAAGAAACTATATTTCGTATCATCTGAAAGGTCTGACGTTTTACAATTCCGTAAATAGTGGACTAAATGGAATTACTTTGAGAAATATAGGTGGCTCGAAAAGCGAAAGGGGTGTTCATATAAAAAGATATCGGGAAAAAAAAGAGATAGATTCTAACAAGGATCGACCAATACTTTGAATATAATGTATAATTAGGTAGAATGAACATATTTAAAGAAAAACTACAAAGAGTGAAATCTTTGACACGGTCTGAATTAAGTCGCCAGTAAGGAGGCCCTTTTTGGCCTGATTTGTAGCGTATTTTAGCCCTTGTCATGCTGAACCAGGAATATTCCGGGTTTGGCAGGCGGTGTAGATAAAGATCAGCCTGCACATAAGTGCAGTCTGATCTTAGTCTACACCTCCTGCTTGTACTTTTCCTGCCAGAGTTGTTTATGAAATTGCTTTCTAAAAGAAATATTTAATTTGAACAACAAGCTCTATCAGTGCTTTCAGCCCTTTGATTTTACAGCAATTTAGTAAGGTAATTTATACAGCATGACAAGGGTTAAAATGTAATTCGTGACGAGTATTTGACCAATCGCGGCTGTCAATCAAGGAATATATCGAGCAATCAAATTATTCATTCAGCCTGGAATTGAGATTAAAACTCCGTCATTTGTCGCAATTTGTGTAAACCAATTTTGTTGCTTTGCGTTTTAAACGTCTTAACTACAGCTTATTCAAGCTGTAGCTACGACGTTTAGGTCGCCAACCTGCGATTCTACATTTTTATTACATGCTACTGGTCAGAGTCTTATCAAATAACGCCTTTTACAATTGAAGCAGGACTTCCAGCGATTGTTCAATTACAACGATCTCAATAATTATATTTCATTAGCCTTTGACATTGCCAGATTGTACATCTATCTATGGAATCATAAAGCAGTCACAAACACAAAAATTTAGGTAATAAACGTGTATATTTCATCAAAGATTCGCGTATATGACATGTGAATTATTTTAAATATTTCAGGTATGTATAGATACTTGCAATATTCGTGCTCCCGAAAACTACGTTTCAGCTTCTACCGTGTTTCAGCCGCCATCAAATCGCAGTCGGTAGCGCGTCAGACTCCTAATCTTCAAAAATGTGATGTCATACGTTCGATCCTCGGCGGTGGCACATATTCTTTCCGACAGTTGCTTTTCACCAATGGGTAGATAATCGTAAACTTAAGTCGGATAGCAGCTGGAGGCTAAAAAAGGATGTAATGGTAGTACTGGTGTGAGAAATATCAGGAATCCATTGTAAGATGCTCCAGCCGCCGCGATATTACTGTAGTACTGTTTAAAGTGGCGTTAAACCCCATTTAACCAATCAATCAATTCTACCGTGTTTCAGCGATTGGAAACGTACGTACCTGTACATGCAACAGAAATTAAATGTATGTACAAAAGGTTTTTTTGAAATACTCCTGGCTATTGCTTAACCTATGTCACGCTGAATTAAAGTCCTATACTAAATTTCTTTAAAATCAGGGACCGACGGCCCTGAAGGGTCTTGATTAGGGTCAATATTCATTTTAAAAATTTATTGATTAAACAACTCTAGATACAGGGGCCAGCAAGAGGTGTACGCCAAGATAAGCCTGCACTTACGTGCAGGCTGATCTTAGTCTATACCCCCTGTCAAAACAGGAATATTCCGGGATCAGCATGGCAAGGGTTAAGGGGAGTGAACTCTGAAACATTGTATGCATTAACACGCGAGATTTTGATGGACGCATTGGGATTCCTTTGTATTTAGTAAATGAAAAGATCAGGCTTTCCTTTTGAGACGATTGGAATTTTCTCAAGAAAACCATTAGCAAATCCAATTACAAATTCTAATATAAATTCTCTGCAATACGCTTTGAGCACGAAAAGGTCAATTCAATAAATTTCGGTTGTGTGTTCCAGCTTTGCAAATGACTCTCAAATATATTTATTCTTGTACTCTTGTGACACTGAACGGTTTTGACTGCCTACCAGTCGAATTCTTTGAATAAACGGATGGACTTTACTATTTTGCTAATTGTCCGATCGAAATGTCAATCAAATAATCAATCGGCCAAAAAATCATACATTTATGTGGAGCATTTTGGTTGTTTCGTGACTTAAATGTCGTAACTACAGCTTATTGACGTCATAAAATTCACGATGTGTGTCGAATTGATAATCAATTACCAGATTCCTTTTCTGACATAAGATGAAACCAATAGTGAGGAAATGTGAAAATTGCGCCACATTCTTACGGATCACAATTTAATTATTCTTCTTTCACGAAATGTAGGCTTACCGCGTAGAACTATTGGATCTCATAGTTTCAATCATCATATCTATTGAAGGTTTTAGGCATTGAGTATGTTTTTCTTTTTTATGCTGTTTTTCTTTTTTATGCTGTTATGTATGTTTTTTTGGGGGGGGGGGCGGAGAATAAGCTTTAATTATGTGATACTTGGCGCAACCCAGTACAGACTACCTTTGGGTTAGTATGTATAGACAGAACGTACAGTGAAGGTCTTTGATCAGATTGTGTGGGCACACGGTGATCTTGGACTTTACTTAGCGATCGTGTGTAATGTTTGGAAATGACATCACAGACATATTTTAAGTTGATCAATGTAAATGTAAGTCAGTTGCATGAAATAAAATACTAATTTGCACATTTTCATGGAGGTATGAAACGAAAAAACTAACCAAACATGAGTGTGAATAGCTTTTCCTTTCACACCTCCATGAAAACAGAAAAATATGCTCTTCATTTCTTGTCATCTTATTTCGTCCACACACACACAAACAAACAACAACAACAACAAAACACACACACACACATGTTTTACAACTATATTCGCTTATGGAACTTTTTTGTGCGCAAACATATAAAATAGCTGCGTGCTCAAACTTTTGTTCGATGGAATAAGTAAATGGATATTATTTTTCGGCCAATTAGAACGCTCGATTTTTATAGACAAAACTAATAATTAAATTGTATATAAATTTATGATTTCTGAGTGTAAATACTCATGATTCCCAAGTGCGACATTAATGAATGTTTTATCGTGATTCTATTCGTTTAATAGATAAATAATTGCAGGTGGTCTACAACAAAACCACTTTGAACATTGTCTATATCGTGTGAACACAGAATTCAATTTATTCGCTTGCATTTTACCAGCATGATTTCCGTGGAATATCGCAAAAAATTGAAACGAGTGACTTCATGGCTCCTTTTTGAAAATAGGATTATTTCTCATACAAATTTTTGAACATCTCTTGAAACACGTCAATGTTTCTCATACATAGCAATTATTCAAATTATCTTTGCATACAAGTTACTGACCAATCGCAGCTGTCAGTCAAACAACCAGTCGACCAATGAAAACGTTCATTTATACCAGAAATAAGATTTGAACTCCGACATTGGCAGCAATTTTGTATCCTGTTTTGTTGGTATTACGACTTAAATGTCGTAACTACAGCTTAATCAAGCTGTAGTTACGACATTTAGGTCGCCAACAAACTTTTCTTGATTTTCGTTGTATGCTACTGTTCATAAATTTTGCAAAATAACGTCTTTAAAAATAGAAGCGGGACTTTTTGTTGGAGTCATTGGGTGTGGCCAACCAAGTAAGTGGGCGGTGCCAGCGATTGGTGAATTATTACCAATAGAATATTCTAGGCAGTTAAAAGATATAAGACGACCAGGACAATAATAATGTACGTGTAGGTTGATATAGAAAGCTTAATTGTTCCCTGAAATAGAGTTTGACTTAGATACTTAACGGCGTTATTTGCAGAAAATATTGTCAGATGAAACAGTTGGTTGGCGACCTTAACATTGTAACTTCTGCTTGAATACAGTGAACATTGTTGATATTGAAGAAATTGAATATTAGTAGTAATTTCTTCAAATTATCTCTTTGTTTTCTCAATCTTTTATTTTTAAGAGATGAAGAGAATATTTTTTTTTCTTTTCATGGAGGTATGAACCGAAAATTCTAATCACATTGTATGCATACGCGAAGCAGATTCATACATTGTGTGATTAATTTTTTTGGTTCATACATCCATGAAAACAAAAAATATTCACTACATTTACATAATTTAATAGTATATAGCGAAAAAAAAACAAAAGCTTTACAAATTTTGACACCTTTTTGTATGGGACTATTTTGTGCGGAAGCATTCAAAATCACTGCGTGCTCAAAATTTTGTTCATGGAGGTATGAATATTTTTTTCGACCAATCAGATCGCTCGCTTTTGATAGACGAAACTAAAAAGTAAATTATTTGCAATTGTTTCTCTCTTTCTAACCTTTTACAGGGCGTCAAAAAAAAAAAAAAAAAAAAAAAAAAACATACAAACCCGGAATGCACTAAAGACGAGTAGAAGAGGTGAAGATATGTGTACGCAAGCGGATTCCTCCTATTATCCCATTCCCACACAACAAAGTTCTAGACTGGTCCAAATTAAAAGAAGCTGCAGACAACAATTTCAAGTTGATGGAATATTAAATTTTTTCGACTTTTTGATTAAAAAACATTGTGGATAATGAAGAAATTGCTTGTTACAAGCAATTTCTTCATTTTCCACAATGTTTTCCAAATCTTTTTTCTTGAGGGGCGTTAAAAGGAGGGATAGTCTGGAAATTGGTTATTTAAACAGTGAAGTATTTATATATTCAAACAGTCTGTGCATAATATTATTTCCTAATCGCAAAGTCTTGCAACTTGCAATTTTCTAATGACGGATTTTCTTGTAGAAAACAATTTGCCCATTCTCACCAGACAGTATAGAATCTCGATTTGCAAACTAAGATTATCATCTTAACCACTAAGTGTTCAAACAGGAAGATATGGTAATAATAGAATAGAAGTATCGTCTGTCTCATATGCAATAAGAATGAGATAGGAGATGAATTTCATTTCCTTTGTGTTTGCAAAAAAAATCGCAGTGAAGAACATATATTGAAAATTCTTCTTGCACTTGCCAAATTACGCAGAAATTTGTTTATGGATAATCGTCAGGCTGTTTAAAGATCAAATATGCACCACAATTTAACCAAAAGTTTAAGCTTTATTTCAAATACTTAACAATACATAAAAGACCTCTCGTCCTATTTCAACTTACCCGGAACACTTTACGTTATGTTGCTGATATGAAATAATTCTGAAATTTATGTCGTTTCTTGCCGATATAAACTAATTCTGAAATTTATTTCGTTTCTTGCTCAACAAAGTTTTTCATAGCGGGCTTTTAACTCATTTTGAAATTATATAAGTTATAGAGAGGTCTATAAAAAAATTTAACAAATATATCAGGATTCCTTTAGGTGTGAAATTATGATCTTACGAGAGCCATAGAGCCTTTAAACTAAATTTGTCATGCACTGTGCTTGTATATTTATATCTACATATTTTGTATGATAAGAAGCTGGAATTAACTTACTTTGAATGAAAGATGTCTGTGTCTTTGATGAGTGAATATATAAGTGCTGATCGTTTTTCTTTTTAGCTAGCAAAGCGTCAGCTTTGATAGCTTAAGTTTACAGACAAATTTTGAGGTCTTCTCAAAGTTCAACTATTACAAAATGCCACTTGAGGCTTAACCACAAAATCCATTGATTGCCTACGCCATAGAAAATAGTTCTAATGTATTTCAGGT
The DNA here is from genome assembly GCA_946902895.1 of Fragum fragum. Taxonomy (NCBI): domain Eukaryota; kingdom Metazoa; phylum Mollusca; class Bivalvia; order Cardiida; family Cardiidae; genus Fragum; species Fragum fragum. The sequence continues at coordinate 3,282,925 of OX336381.1, forward strand.
ATTTTGTAAACTCTATTCAAATTGTAGAGAACTCGGTAAAAAGTATGCTGGTTAACCCATTCCAACTCAATTCCGTTTTTTAAGCATCTAAAGAAAAAAAGCTTTGGAAAACATTGTTGACAATGAAGAAATTGCTTGTGACAAGCAATTTCTTCAATGTCCACAATGTTTTCTACCCAACAAGAGAAAGATTTCCTAAATTCAACCTTGCTTTGCTAGCTTTCAGTACTTTGATTAAAAAAAGAATCGTAAGGTGAAAAGGAACCTTCTGAGAAATGCGAAAACGTGGTTAAACCACATGGACTGCGCAGGGTAGGAAATTGACGTATCTCGCCTGTCAATCAAACAACTGGTCGATCAATGAAATCATTCATTAAGTCCAGAAATGGGTTTTGAAAATCAACATTAGCCGCCATTTTTCTTGACCCTCTTTGATGGTTTGGCAACTTGAACGTCTGAATTACAGATTGATTAAGTCACCAAACAACCATTCTATTTTTTATTACATACTACTGGCCTAAAATTTTGAAAATTTAGGCTGTTTGAAAATTCCGTGTTACTTTATGTTGGAGATATTGGCCAGGGCCAACGGAGTAAGTGGTCGGGCCCAGCGATTGGCCAATTGTAGCATTGTCTACATATTTTTCTTTGTGTAAAATGGTCATTTCATCTTAAGTTAGTTTATTCATAAACATATTTGCGTTGATTGACTTGTATTCGACCCGACTTCCTTTTAAAACATTATTGTGGACAGTTCCCTGAACTTTATTATTTCTTTTTTTTTTCGTTTGTTTGTTAGTTTTACAATACAAATAATATACATAAAATATATGTAATAGATACAAAATATAATAAGTAGGAATTGCACTAATTGCAATAGGGCAAATGCTGGAATCTTATTTCTGTAGATTAATTTTCTTTAAAGAGGACAATTGTCTTATTCAATATATCAAAGTTAACATAAATGTTTTCAAACATGCTTATTGATCAGATTTAAAGCTTTTTTGAGACGACAGAGTCTGGTTTTGTTTTAATTAATTTAAACATTTATGAGAATGTGTCTGACTTCCGTCCTATGACCGTCTTTTATTCGAGATATTTTCTTCCAAAACATTCACCTTTATTTGCTTCGGTTTTAACTATTCAGGGCGATTATGCCATGACTCGTATTGCGTAATTGACCAATCGCGGACTCCGCCCACTTACTCCATTTGCAATGCCCATCGACTCAGACAGAAAGTCCCGCCTCGACTTTTAACGGCGTTATTCAATCGGAACTCCTCGTTCAATTCTACGAAACAAACCTCGGACGTATAAAAGGCGGAGGATTATGTAACAAATTGTGCATTTGTCAGCCGGAAACAGTGTAAGAAAATGTAGTATGTACTCTCGGTAAACCCTGATGGTTTAAAAGTGTCAAAACCGCTGGAAAACTTTAATTACATTTTGCTGTTTTATGTTCTGCTCTAATATATATATTTTATTTTGCTCTAATATTAATTTTCCTTTATATACCAAACATAATTCTTGCAGAACTTTATGAGATACATTTTACCACAATTGCTTTGTATAACGGAAAGCGCCATTTTGGAAGATTGTCACGTCAATTTTTAAAATAGTCCGACGATGTACAACCGAGGTTTGATTCGTAAAACTGAACGAGAAGTTCTGATTGGGCGTTATTTTGCAATATTTATGGCAAGGAGCGAGAACGACCTAAACGTCGTAACTATTGCTTAAAAAAGCTGTAGTTACGACGTTTAAGTCGCCAAACTAACAAAAAAGGTTATCATAAATTGCGGCAATTGTCGGAAGATCCAAACTCTCAATGAATGATATCATTGGTCGATTGCTTATTTGATTGACAGCCGATATCAATTAATTAGGGAATCGGCCCGACGACGGAATTCCTCGGGTAACTTCGTAAAAGTTCGATTTCACCATCATTACATTCTTATGAAATAAATATTATTTTTTATCTTCTGCAAGTAATTGGAAAAGTAACGACTTTAACCGAAGGTGTCCGGTGTTTCAAAACGGTTCATTAAGCATACACAACATTTAGCTGTTTTCATTCAATTTTATGATTTTGATACGTCGCGCTAAGAGAAGGAGTCCAGAAATTCGAATAAATGAAATAAATCGGATCCAGTACAGGTTCGTCATTGAAGTAATAGAAGAAAAAAAAGAAAAGAAAAAAGATATAAAGTTTCTGCCGACGGTATCCAGGAAATCCGATAATCGAAAGGTTTCAATTCTGTTTAACTGGAACACTATGGCCAAGGTAGATAAAATTCACGTTTTCCAAATTTTCTCTTTATGTAAGACGGATCACAAATTTAAAGTCATGTCCTCAAAAGTCAGAGTTTTGTGAAATTCTGCTGTTTTCTGTAGTTGTTGTGTTGGAATGCGTAGTATTTCTAACATAAGGTTTAGATACTGCAAAATGAAAGTACAACAATTGCATTCCGGGTTTCCGGTATACACATATCAAATGATCTGGGCTTATTTCTTATGTCAACTTGCCACGGACAATCAGTTAGTTGTAACCGAAGACAATAACACGGGGTGCATGTAAAAGATTATATTGATATTCGTTATCAAACTTCTAAACATGCTTTAGTTTGCTGTAAATGATTGAGCATTAAGGTAACATTCAGCGCATTTATTCTTTTTTAACTTCGCCGTTTCCTTATTTTGCAATCACGTGATCTCAAGTGAGATGTGGTATTCATGTGACCTTTAATTAGAGAGCCTGTCCTAATCTATCGATATAGGGACAAGTAAATGTTAATTTAAAGATAGAAACCATCGGTTCATCGTTCTGTCCCGATTCATTGGTCCAAATGAAACGAGGCTGTTGATTCATTGCGTCGTGTTGAAATTGAGGAAAAAGGAAAGAAATGAAAAAGTTGACATGACTGATTATTATTTCACTACTTTTCGAGTGAAAAATAATGATGTAAATAATTTATTCAATAAACAATTCAAAAACGAAGTAATTAAGATTATTTTTTCATTATAAGAAACTCGTGAAACTTAACCGCTAAATTATGTGTATTTTAGACGTCATAGTTGTATATGGCCGATTTTTTCTCTCTCTTTCTGAACAAAAAAAGCAGAGATAAGTTAGCAGCATTGGAAAATCCAAACAAGCAGTGTTTCACAATTTAAATCGATATATCAAATGTAATCTAGAAAATCAATTTTTACTGTTACTCTTCATCAAACTTCAAAAAATCATTTTGATTGGATGAAAAATATGCCTTTTACGAACAGAGATCATCTCCATTAGTTACATGAAAAAAAAACCGACCAGAAGGCCATCAGCCTTGGTATTTTGCATGGATCATCAGTCTATACGCTAAACATTGTGGCCAATTTTACAAAATTTGGTAGAAATATTCCTTAGTTGGTGCTCCAATTTCCAAATAACGTAAACAATTAAATATTTGAAAATCTGAACATGTATTCTTTTCTGGAACTGCTTAGATATGCCCTTATATGCCCTTTAAAAGGGTTTATCTCAAGTGAGCAAATTCATTTAAGAGATGGAGAGAATATTCTTGTTTTCAAGGAGATATGAACCGAAAAACCTAATCACACTGTATGAATACGCGATACTAATTTAATAGTATCGAGCGAAAAAAGCCCAAACCCTACATCTTTTGATACCTTTTTGTACTGGACTATTTTGTGCGGAAGCAAACAAAATCGCTGCGTGCTCAAAATTTTGTTCATGGAGTTATGAATATTTTTTCTCGATCAATCAGAACGCTCGTTTTTGATAGACGAAACTAAAAATTGAATTATTCAAAATTGACACAATTATTCTTAAGATTTGATTTAAGAATATTAACTGTTAATACCTTACATATAGGTCGAATGCTAGTGTTATTAGAAACATGGGTTCCACATCTTGGTAGCCTGCTCTCTAATTGTTAATAAGCATACGGAGGAAAAATGGCCTTTTCTCCCAGTTACTAATTGCATTCACCGCATTTCAACATTGCAGTACTTTGAGTGGTTTGATTGATTTGGTAGCCATCAGTAAAAGAATCGAAAATAGGCTTCTCAGATAAGCGCGTTCTGAACTTTGCTCCTGGTGAAACATACATTTGAACATCTTATCGCGAATAACAGCTAGTTTTGGAAAAGCTTAAATAAAATCGAAACCTCGCGGGATAAATAAAGGCTGCAAAATACACGCGTCATACCGTAAATCCACAAAGCAGTAAAAAACGATACTGAGGATAACGGTGAAAAAAGCTCATTTAATTCGGCTCTTGAACAGATTTTCATCAAAATTTGATATAGGAAAATTATCTGCTTTTCCAATAATCTATCAACGTCATTTGCACGATAAATATTCTTTCTTTGTGTTAAATCTTAATTCACTATAAATTTAATTCTATATAATATGTTCGCTATGCCCGACTTTTAAACATATGAATTTACAGGGTGAAGTCGTTAATCTTCTGGTGATGTCGATGACCACTTTATGGCTAGCAGAAGGTATTGACGTTATTGATTTGTCATGGAAACACAAATAAGGCAACGTTAGGTGCAACGACAGATAATTCATTTACTCGATGAATTTCAATTTTATTTGGATTGAATTTCGATGACCTATTTGGCGTCACGTAACGCCAAATATTTTTGCTTCTTTTCTTTCTTTTTTTAAAGCCATATCTTCCGCCAAAACACTATAAATAAATAAATATGACGATTGAAATTAAAAGATCAACATAATTCTACGCAGTAAGCCTACAATGTATGATAGAAGTTTCGACATTTTAAATTGTGACCCACCACAATCTAAGTTTTGTGTACATCAAAATATGACGTCAGTGATGACGTTTTAACTTTCGCTAGTCATTCAAACAAATAGCCAGATCACGAAGATTAACGAAATCGTCCGTAAAGTTTAGTCATCAGCACCTGTCCATATAACAGTCAATGCCGAAGATTACAGAAGATTTTCGGCGAAGAATCGGGTGAATTTGTCTCGATTTACAAAACGCAAATTGAAACCGACAAAAAAAAACAAAAAAACACAAAATACTTTTTCTAGAGAACATAACTCAAACCCTGCTTTTGCATATTGATATAATGATGCCCTTATTTGCTCTAGTGACTAAATGAGCGATATATTGTTTCAACTATTTTTTTCCCGTTCTCGGAGGACAGATATGGCCTATGTACGAAAGACCGGTGGTGACATCAAAAATTCACAATTCACACTTCATACATAGTAACTCTGAAGTGTGAAGTCGGAAGTTTGAAGTTGGAAGTGAGAAGTTGGAAGTATGAAGTCGGAAGTTTGAAGTATGAAGTTGGAAGTATAAAGTCGGATGTTTGAAGTGGGAAGTTGGAAGTATGAAGTCGGAAGTTTGAAATGTGAAGTTGGAAGTATGAAGTAGGAAGTTTGAAGTGTGAAGTTGGAAGTATGAAGTGTGAAGTAGGAAGTGTGAAGTTGGAAGTTTGAAGTGTGAAGTTCGAAGTATGAAGTTGGAAGTATGAAGTCGGAAGTGTGAAGTGTGAAGTTTGAAGTGTGAAGTCGGAAGTTTGAAGTGTGAAGTTGAAAGTATGAAGTTGGAAGTATGAAGTGTGAAGTTGGAAGTCTTGGAAGAACACTTCAAACTTCCAACTTCACACTTCAAACTTTCAACTTCACACTTCACACTTCCAACTTCACACTTCACACTTCAAACTTCCAACTTCACACTTCACACTTCACCCTTCATACTTCCAACTTCACACTTAATACTTCCAACCTCACACTTCAAACTTCCAACTTCACACTTCAAACTTCACACTTCATACTTCCAACTTCACACTTCAAACTTCCAACTTCACACTTCACACTTCATACTTCCAACTTCACACTTCATACTTCCAACTTCACACTTCAAACTTCCGACTTCACACTTCACACTTCCAACTTCACACTTCACACTTCATACTTCCAACTTCACACTTCAAACTTCCTACTTCCGACTTCACACTTCATACTTCCAACTTCAAACTTCAAACTTCCAACTTCACACTTCACACTTCAAACTTCCAACTTCACACTTCACACTTCATACTTCCAACTTCACACTTCATACTTCCAACTTCACACTTCAAACTTCCAACTTCACACTTCCAACTTCCAACTTCACACTTCATACTTCCAACTTCACACTTCATACTTCCTACTTCCGACTTCACACTTCCAACTTCAAACTTCAAACTTCCAACTTCACACTTCCAACTTCACACTTCAAACTTCCAACTTCACACTTCATTCTTCCAACTTCACACTTCAAACTTCATATTTAATTTGGTTTGATTATGTACTGTGAATTTAAGAAGTCACCACGGGTCTCATAATTCACATTTCACACTTCCCACTTCAGACTTAATATGTATGAAGTTTGAAGTGTGAACTGTGAATTCTTGATGTCACCACCGGTCTTTCGTACCTATGAACAGTCATGTTTATTACAAAATCAGTTTAATCACTATCAATGTTTGAAAGCATTACATTCAGAAATTTGAAAATTGAGAGCCAAAAGTTTTCTTGAGTAATCTGTGCAAGAGTCGCTTTGACATAAGAACATAAGTTCTTAGCTAATTCTATTACCCTGCATTCCTCTCGGTGTCTCCTATTAATGGTTTCGCTTTTTATTTAACACCGAAATGTATTTTTAATGATAAATATATCCGAAAACTTTAGGGTTTCAATATGTCTAACATTCACGGCAAAGACGCATTAACTTTAATTAACCAGCGTAAAAATATAAGACATCTCGACCGAATTTTCTTTACACCCTTCTTTAATCCCAGTAGATAAATTGTTAAATATTTCAGAAAATGAATAGCCAAAAGAAAGGTGAATAGTTAATCAATGATTTATTTTTTAGTTTCGTTTATCAAACACGGGCGTACTAATTGGTCGAAAAAAAAATCATATCTGCATGAACAAACTTTTGAGCACGCAGCCATTTTGGTATGTTTCCGTACAAAACAGTTCCATACAAAAAAGTATAAAATTTGTATTCTTTTTTCTTTTTTCTCTCGACGCTTTTAAAATATAAGAAATGAAAAGAATATGATTTTTGTTTTTTCATGGAGGTATGAACCGAAAACAAATCGCACTGTATGATTTAAATACGCTATACAGTGTGATTAGGTTTTCGGTTCATACCTCCATGAAATAAAAAAAAAATCTCTTAGTTTGGCGACTTGAACGTCGTAACTACATCTAATTCAAGCTGTAGTTACGACGATTAGGTCACCAACCAACCATTTTACTTTTTTGTTACATCTTACTGGCCATAAAGTTTCCAAATTGACGCGGTCAAAAATCGAAACGGGACTTCCTGTTTGAGTCGGTGGGCGGGGCAAACGACGTTATTTTGCGGGGCTAGCGATTGATCAATTATCGCACGGATACCGTATCACTCGGCATTTCAATAATGCTAAATGTATCGAACTGCTTCCTACGTAGTAACTGTAATTACATAGTTTATGTCGCTAAATCGAAAAAGTTCAAAACTTACTTCTGCCTTTAATGAACTAATTGATTGGATAATCTTTCTTTCTTACTGACAGCGGTGATCAATTTTCTTCGCAGGTCAAATTCAGCTTATTTTTTACACATTTTAGTTAAAATATGGATTATTGTTAAATCGTCAGCCCTAGATCTACATCGTGTTTAAATGGGTTTAAACGGTTTCCATAAAATCTTTGCGGTATTGATCAATCTCGGAAAACATTTCGTTTTGTTCAGTAAGTTGTAATATACGCTGTCTCAAATTGTGGTAATTGTTTGATTCCTAAAGCAATTCTAAAATATTATATTCAAATTTCAAGTAACGGACACATTATTTGTTTAACAAATCCCTGCACAATGTAGTTTGCTGCTAATACGCCATACATATGTATTTGTCTAGACAAGAAAGCCAATTATGTGTATTAGTGATGCACACCGCTTTGTATAAGCAGACCTTTGCACACCATAGACGACATTTGAATACATCACTGCAAGGTAAGCAACAAAATCATGAATAAAAATCAAAGCGCTGAAAGCCTGAGATATGTATACAGGAGATATAAAATCTGGACAGAAAAAGTTTGATGGTCGAATTATAGGAGGTGCCACTTTTTACCCAAATTAACTGTCGATTATGCGCAGATCTGCCAATTTGTGCGCTAGGGGACACAACCTGCCCGCGATAATTTTCATCCCGTTGAGGTATTGTAACGATATATTTACATGTTTGTATCGTTACATATTTTTCACCCGATCAAAATGCTTTGAAGGGATCTGATAAAGTCCACCCAAGGATCCTTCCTGTGAATTTTGGTTGAGTTTGGTTGAATTATGTTCAGTACTTTCTGAGAAAATTTTTAAAGTAAAAGTTGACGGACGGACGGACGGACGACGGAAACCACATCATGACAAAAGGGAATGGAGCGTGAAGCCAGGTTCGAACTAGGAGGCTCTCGCGTGCGATGTGAGTATTCTACCACACAGACCAATTTCGTTATGTAAATATGCGCTTTATAATCTCCAGATAAAGAGAGCGAGAGGGGGCGGGCGGTCGTTTACCAGGTTAACATGATTATGTACACCTCTCAAAAGCGGTATGTAGACGTTGCATCCTTTGGGTAGAATTCGGAGGTAAAAATATATAGGCACTAAGTCCGAGCACGACCAGACTGTTTTCAGACAATGCGAATATGATCCTATGAATGACCAATTCATTTGTTAAACAAAACATTCCAATCGTGCGTAAAACCGACAGCTACGCTTATCAGCTTTATACAGCAACTTCGTCTAACCGGACCGTTTTAACATTGTTACTTGTTAATAAGTAATATTATTTTGGTATGAAACAAACACCTTAATTTTTCTTAACAATGTGTTATGATTATATATGTTTAATAATTTCCAATAGATAATATATCTCCTTTCTTTCTTTCCATTCACTCGACCAGTTTTGATACTTTTGTCAAATTCAGAACACTCACTCGAAAGTACTGTACATCGAGCCGGCAACTTTCAATGAGTCATATCTCGCCTTCGTCCTTCTCGCCTCAATCGGGCGTATTAATTTATGGTCAGATCCGATCTACTTCTCATGTGACAGAGGATCACATTGATTGCGGTAGATGTTTTTACATTATTTTTTCAGATTAAACTCTGCATGGGTTTGATTTTTTAGCATTGTTACTTTAGCCTCAGATTGCTTACGCAATCTCAGGCTAACCAGCGGCGGCTATTTAGTGAAGCACACGCTTAGTCTATAGAGTGATTATTAATGTTTTTTACTAGCCTATCGATCAGTAAACGATATCACCTCTTTAGCTTATCTTTTTATTTAGCAATGAAAGTTTTGCTTTTCGATTTTTAATTGATACAATCTCATGAGCTATCGACCATTTATCTAGTGATGAAATTTTGACAGTATATTTATAACTGTTATTTAGTGATGTCAAAAGATAAGCCTATCGATGATTCAGTTATTCATTTAAATAGGTTAGGCTATCGGTCATTTGGTGTTAAAAGAATGCTAGTCTATTTATACTTCCGTGTACAAACCTGTCAGAACATCGTTTATTTAGTAGATGTAACTCTGTAAGGCAGTTGATCATTTAGTGCAGCAACTTTTTCGTGCTTTCGATCATTAATTGATGTGACTCGTGGTGTAATCGATCCTTTCATGTCGAAACCCTGTCGGACTATCGATCATTTCATGATGCAACCCTATTGGGCTAATATTGATTAAGTGAAACAACCCTTTTGGGTTATTGATTATTTATTGATGCAACCCCGTTATGTAATTAATGATTTAGTGATGTAACCCTGTTAGGTCATTGATGATTAAGTGATGCAATCCTGTTAAGCTATTGTCGAATCATCTATGCAACCCTGTTAGGTTATTTGTAATTTAGTGATGCAATCCTGTTAGGCTATTATGGATTTAGTAATGCAACCCCGTTAGGCTATTGACGATTTATTGATGCAACCCTCTTAGGTTATTTGTGATTTAGTAATGTAACCCCGTTAGGCTATTGACGATTCAGTGATGCAACCCTGGTAGGTTATTTATGGTTTAGTGACGCAGCCCTGTTAGGCTATTGGTCGTTTAATGGTGCAATCCTGTTAGGCTATTGACGATTTAGTGATGCAATCCTGTTAGGCTATTGACCATTCAGTGATGCAACCCTGTTAGGCTATTGACGATTTGTTAATGCAACCCTGATAGGTTATTTGTGATATAGTATTCAATCTCTTAGCTTATTGATGATTTAGTGATGGAACCCTGTTAGGCCTTAGATCGTTTAGTGGTGTAACTCTTTTAGGTTATCGATTATTTAGTGATGCAACTCTCTAGCTAACGTCATTTAATGAGGCCAACGTGTTAGGCTACAAATCGTTTAAAGATGCAAAATGATTAGCCTATCGACAAATCAGTGATACTTTTTGGTAGGCTAGGCTATCGATCATACAATGATGTAAGTATATTTCATTTTCGCTTATCTCCTGAATCATTTTGATTTTCAGGCCACGAATTATTTGATAATACAACATTTTTAGACTTACGATAATTAAGAAACGCAGCTTTGTTAGACTATTGGTTATTTAGATGTACAAATTGATTGTCAATCGATTAAGTTATGTAATTCGTTCGATATACCTGAAAAGCTTGAAGATTATTTATGTTTTCGTTGTCCTTTAACTCACTATATATTCCCTCAAGAAATTATACTAAGGAAAAAGATGTGAAATATAGTTCTTATCAATTTAATTGTGCTCTTTTTAAGTATCGTTCTCAACTTCTATCAATTTGGACCAGTCCAAAATCTTGCGTCTTGTAATGGTTTATATAGTTCAGTGATGTAGTCTGTTCAACCAGACATAATGTCCAAATTCTAAATGATAGATTGTCGATGTGAATCTTTCAATTAACTTTCCTGATAGTAATGTTCAATAAAAATGATTTACAATCCATAAGTCTTTACTTTTGAAACCCCGTTAAGAGAGGTAATATTAGATTCTAAGACAGCACTCCATTATCAGGTATTAACGAGCTATTAAATGGGTTGTACGCGCGCCAAAAATAAGTCAAATAATACAAATTTCCGAACCTTTTAAAAGATAGCGGGATTATCGCTAACGTACCTGTATCTTTAACAATGAGAGATTCTGAAATCAAGCTTTATACTAAACTGACATTTTAATGCAACTGACAATTAACAATTAAATGTCACGTATGAACGATTAAGTTGTTCAATTTCCTCGAACCGAATAATTCTTCTACAGGACTTGCTGAGTCTTTTGGCAACATCTTAATCCTTAACCCTCGATAGTTTTCAGAAGTAATGAAGGCGGAAAAAATGATAGAAGTGAATCAGATTAGCGCTACACGGTTATTTTTTAGCCTTTAATTTTAAATACAATATAAAATATAAATGATTTGATTAGTCGGTTGGTTCCTTGATTAACATACGCGATTGGTCAATTTTCAAGCAGTAGTTGGTGAAAAGATTATCTTATTTTTTATACTTAAACGTTTACATGCTTGACTGGCTATGAAATTTGCAAAAGAACGCCGTTTTAAATGGAAGCGGGACTTCCTGACGGAGTCAATGAGCGGGGCTATCGAAGTAAATGGGCGGAGCCAACGATTTTTCAATTAAAAGTATCATGTTATAATTTAATTGTTAGTTTCGTCTATCAAAAACGAGCGATCTGATTGGTCGAAAAATTTAATTCATACCTCTATGAACAAAATTTTGAGTACGCAGCCATTTTGAATGCTTCCGCACAAAATAGTTCACTACAAAAAGGTATCAAAATTTGTTAAGTCGTTGCATGTTTCGCTCGATGCTATTAAATTATAAGAAATGAAGCGAATATTTTTTGTTTTCATGGAGGTATGAAAAAAAACGTAATCACAATGTATGAATCCGCTTCGTGTATTCATACAGTGTGATTAGGTTTTTCGGTTCATACCTCCATGCAAACAAAAAATATTCTCTTCATCTCTTAAATCTACTCTGATTGCAAGTTCTAAAAAGAGGGTGGGTGGGTGATGATCGGAAATATCACACTGTATATCTAACTTATTTCTTTGATTAAAACTTAAAATTTTAATACGGTTTAAATTTTAATTAAAAATACAGTTAGAACTTAAATTATGAATTAAAGTATAAATTTGGCAGATATTTTGGAATTGTCTCATTATTGTCTTAATAAAATATGTTCATTTGAATGTCTTTGAAATAGATATTCCAAAGATCTGCAAGAAAGAACAGATGGAATCGATTTTTTCTTTAAACACGATAAACGATGCAGGAACTGTGTCATATTTTATTCAAGGTGAACTATGTCCACTGGGAAAGGGACTGGCAACATTTTTCTGTGATACTTTTTTATTAGATTGAAAGAGGTGACAATAGAAATGGAGGTATTGTGCTTAACTAACCAGGACGCATCGTGAACCTTTGGGCAATTTACAAGAATGCTCCTTGGATACTGATAATAAAGTGTGAAGAACTAATTTACAACAAGAACTCTTGTAACAATGTCATCAGAAAAAAGAACAACCTTCAAATGATTTTTTGTCCTAAATTATAGAGCTTTGATACCAATATTATTCTAATGATGTTTAGCATCTTACTACCCGTTGTGGTTTAGGCACTGCGGTGTACCAGTGCCTGCAAATTATACCTGCGAGAAGAACCGGACGGCGTTCCGGAAAAGTGTAGATTGGTACAAAATGTGTTGAGACAGAGGGGTCATGTTTTAAAGGTCTTAGATAATAGAATTTTGCTATTTAACCCTTGTCATGCTGAACCCGGAATATTCCTATTTGGTAGGAGGTTTAGACAAAGACCAGCCTGCACATATATGCAGTCTGATCTATGTCTAAACCCCCTGATTGTCCCTTTTAGAGCAAGAGTTGTTTACAAGATAAAATTTCAAAACAGACACCGACATAAAATGAGCACTTCCAGTCATTTCAGCCCTTTGATTTTAATGCAATTCTGAAGAGAATTTTTGACAAGGGGTAAAAGTGACCCTCGTAAATCAGTATATATCATGTTCTAAAAAGAGATCTCAGAATTTATCGAAATTTTGCTATGAATTTTTTTCAGATATATTTAAGGAAAGCATTAGCGTAAAATTGAAGCTAGAATCTCAATCTTTCAATTGTTTTAATGTAATTTCTCTTGGCTAATGCGGAAAAAAGATGGTGAATCTTTATTTTATACCACATAAACGTTTGTTGTTAGATTCGGCGCGCCGTTATAAGTATTAACGATGTTTTAATTGTTTACACGTGTCCGGAATAATCATCGTACGGTTACAGGTAACATGGAATAAGCGAACAATTGGATACATCTGCAAGCAATAGAAAATTGAAACGTGAGATTAAATCTTTGTTTACCGAATATCTATTCAAACTCCAGGTTAAGGAAATTGTTTTGCAATAACTTCTATGCTGATTTTCGAGTAGTATAGAAGTAAACAGCATATGAAATACATCAAACGTGTGATAGAGTCATAAAAGAATGATGGATAGTGGGTTGTCGAAACGCAGCTCGTTTGTCTTCATTAAAAAGACAGTAATGCACAGACTGTGGTAGGGTTTTAGAAATGATGTGAGCTATCTAACGAAAGTTATATTGTATTCCATGTAATGGTTGATTGATTGATCAAATGGTGTTTAACGCCGCTTTTAACAGTATTTCAGTGATATCGCGGCGGCTGGAGCACCTAACAATGGATTCTTGGTATTTCTCACACCAGTTCTACCACTACATTCCTTCCTAGCCTCAAGCTGCTATCCCTCTTAGGTTTAAGATTATCCTACCATTGGTGAGAAACAAATGTCGAAAAGAATATGTGCCGCCGCCGGGGATCGAACCCATGACATCCAACGATTTCATGGGTTCGATCCCCGGCGGCGGCACATATTCTTTCCGACATTTGTAATGGCTAGTATTAGCCAAATCAAGTCTGTGACAGATTACGAAGACGTTACTGTCCATTTTCTTGTTATCAAACTACTGAAAGTACTGTAAGCTAGCAAAAGAATTGTTTTGTTGTGTAATCTTCTTTGCCTTTTGTAGGGTAGAAAACATTGTGGACACTGAAGAAATTGCTTGTTACAAGCATTTTCTTCATTGTCCACAATGTTTTCCGAAACCTTTGGGGGGGGGGGTCTTAAAAAGCGGGATTGGATGGGAATGCTATAAATAGCATGCCTTAGAAGGTGTCCTCTACGATTCAATTAAAGTGAATTCATGTGGAAAGTCATTTTGAACACAATATGCTCGAGTATACACAAGAACACTTTTTTTGGCGTAGACATTCAGTGGATTTAGTGGTTAAGTGGCAGTTTGCACTCGATTGAACGCTCAGAAGACCTCAAAATTGTGTCTGTTAACTTAGGCTATCAAAGCTGACGCTTTGCTAGCTGAAGAATAAATTTTGTAAAATTAATGGATACAAACTGTCTTACTGATGTAAGACAATATATGTTTATAGCATGCTAAGCAACGTTTTTCGCTAAATCAGTATTATATGCAAATAGACACAGTGCATTTGATGTGTTGCAAGGCAAACTTTATTTACACTTTCTTTATAGATGATGATATCCGTCTAGTTTTTAATTCGTGATCGCAAACAATCGTTTTTCAAGCGGTTTTAAAATAAATTTCGGTCAAAAATGTTCAAATTAATTTAAAGTTTGTTTTTCGTATGTATTAAATAGATGCCACACTCATTGACAGCGAATAATCAATTCATTCGAAATAGCAGATCTACCGAATTTGTCGATGATGCCAAATGATCCCGAATGTCAATTAAAAACTCGCTTAACCAATCAAATCATTCATTTCAACCGGAAGTGAAGTCTGAACTCCAGCATTTATAATAAAAATTTGTGTTTTGGTTTTGGCTACTTAAATGTCGTGAACAAGCTGTAGCTATAGGACATTTAGATCGTGAACCTAAGAATTAATATTTTTTTTCTTATTACCATTATAAGTTTTGCATAATAATGCTGTTTGATATTTAAGGTGATTTACCTATTGGGGGTCAGTGGGGATTGCAAGCGATAAGCCAGTGGCAAGTACAGTTTGCATTTTATACTCTTACCGAGAAAACTCTTTTTTGTTTAGAAAATTAATGAGCTGCACATTGTCGTTACATGATGTGTCTCATTATATGGTGTACCATTTGGGCCAAAAGTCCTCTTTTAGTAGTCTTAGCATAAAAAAAACAAAAAAAAAAAAAAAAAAAAAAACGCGTGCACGCGTAAATGATAATGTTAAAATCGTTCAATTTTAGCGTGTGCGCTTATATTTTGAAAGTGAACGCGTTTTAAAATATGAGTGTACACGCGTAAAAATTCGGAGCCTTCATATTGTGCCTGTAATTGTGATTTTAAGCGTACGGGCATAATTTGTTCTCTTTAACGATCGTTTTACTTCTATTGTGAACGCACCTGCACTTCGTGTTCGCATTTAGTTTTTAATGTTCAACGTAAAGTGAAAGTTTGACTCATTTAGAGCGCCACATAATTAACTCTCTGTGCATCGGTTCTGTTTTCTTTCCAAAACTAATTCATTGTCATCATGTGAATGAACGGATTTCGGAACAATTTGACAGTGTGCATCGTGAAAATATTTGACGGATCGCAGATCACGCTCACAGATCTCCGATGAGGCAATTCGACTGAGATATCTACCGACGTTAGTTCGAAAAATAAACGCTCGGGGATATTAAAGAAATAACTGTAGTCCTGATATTTAATTCACCAAACCAACCGATATCCTTTACATAAATAATGGCGTTTAATGTTCATCTATCCGCCGTCATCGCGCAATCGGTAGCGCATCAGACTCCCAGTCTTCAATATTAGGATTTCATGGGTTCGATACCCGGCGGCGGCACATATTCTTTTCCGACTTTTGTCTCTCACCAATGGGTGGATAATCGTGAACCTACGTGGGATTAACAGCCGGAGGCTAGAAAAGAATGAAGTGGTGTGAGAAAATGGTGTGAGAAATACTAGGAATCTATTGTTAGGTGTTCCAGCCGCCACGATTTACTGTTAAAATTAGCGTTAAACCCAATTCAGTCAAACAATCAATTAGAGTTCATTTTAAGAGATTAAGAGAATAAGAGAATATTTTTTGTGTTTTCATGGAGGTATGTTGTTTCATATCTCTATGAAAACAAAATCATATTCTCTCCATTTCTTCTGATTTAATGGCATCAAGAAAAAACCGAACAAACAGAACAACAACATAAAACAAACAAACAACAAACAAACAAATTGAAGTCCAGCGGAAAAAAATCGAATATTTTACAAGTTTTGATACTTTTTTATGTAACCATTTTTTTATGCGAAAGCATACATAATAGCTGGGTCCTCGAAATCTTGTCTATGTATGTATATTTTTTCGGCCAATCAGAAGGCTTTTTTTGATAGACGAAACTAACAATTAAATTATTTTCGTTTCAAAAGAATGATTAGATTGGATGCTTTTATTGGTAGCGGCGGACAATCAATTAGTGTGAGGACAGCAAAATACTAAAAAGGTTCAAAAGTATTGAAACGGAACAAAAAGACTAGTAACGATTTGTTAAAGCCGTAACTGCCCTCTTATTTGGTCACTAAAGCAGGTAAGTGCCTTCTTAATATCTATATGCAAAAGTATGGTATGATTGGTGTTCTCTAGGAAGAGTATATTGTGTTTTTCTTGTCGATTTTAATTCGTGTTTGTTTACATTTTGAAATAGAGACTAATGCACCCGATTCTTCACCGAAAAACTTCGCTTATCTTCGGCATTGACTTTTATATGCACATATGCTGATGACTCCACTTTGCGAACGATTTCGCTTATCTCCGTGACCTAGCTAATTGTTTGAATGACTAGCGAAATTCAAAACGTCATCACTGACTTAAACAAACCTTAAATTGTTATGGGTCAAATTCTAAAATATCGTAACTTCTTTCATGAATTGTAGGCTTACTGCGTAGAATTATGTTGATCTTATAATTCGAAGAGTCATTTTATTAATGCTTTTGGCCTGGAGTAATGTTTTCTTGTTGATTTATAGTGTGTTTTAAGGGAAGATATGGCTTTAAACAGCAGGAGGATGTTGTACATAAGTTACTGTTAGCCTACTAAGTATCGCTTTAACATTATTTTCCTCTACTTTCCTGACACATATCAATAACATAATCCATTATCAGAAGACAAATTTGATAGATTGCCTTATACCGAGATGCACTTTTATTAGTCTGCATAAGAATGCCAGTTTCTCCGTTTCCTTATATCGATTTGTTTTGTTTGTTTGGATGGGGTTTTACGCCGCTTTCAACAATCTTTCAGTTATATCGCGGCGGCTGGAGCACCTAACAATGGATTCCTGGTATTTCTCACACCAGTACCACCATCACATCCTTTTCTAGCCTCCAGCTGCTATCCCACATAGGTCTACGATTATCAACCCATTGGTGGGAGACAAATAGTCGGAAAGGATGAGTGCCGCCGTCGGGGATCGAACCCGGGACCTCTAGAATGACAGTCCGACGCGCTACCAACTGCGCTATGACGGTCGAAATGGATTGGAAAATTGAAAATCTTATATATTTGACACGATCTAAATAGGAATTAAGTTTTGTCTCCTATTCTGGAAAAGCAATCTCCTAACTTATATCTTTCGAGACAATTTTTTTCAGACACTTTACACGCTTTCATTTACTTTGTAGTATTGTAGTATACAGAAAGTACAAATGAGCCAAGCTTTTTTCAACTTGTTGATCTGGGAAGGGATGAATTTTTATACATATTTTTTTACTTACTTAAATTGAATGCTGAACGAATATCTTCTCTTTACTTATAAATACAGCCGAGGCTATTGGTTTTAAAGCAAACTGACGGTTTTATCAAAATACAAAATGACATACCGAATGAGACTGAAAATATTGTCTATACACTAAAATTGAAAAAAAAAATTATGTGCCCAATAGTTTAGTATTATATCCATTTTTATACCTATATTCGCTGTTTGTTTATAGAAGCTTTTGGTCAGTATCTATCTACAGAGCGCAGGGTTAAGACTCTGATCAGATTGTGCGGATGCACAGGCTGATCTGAGTCTTTACTTTGTGCACATGTGTAATGGTTGGAAATGCCACGCATGCGCTCATTTCAAAAATATTGAACAGGTTTTATTTCATTCCTAAGCTTTAGTTAATTTTAATCAAATATACACACAAAGAGTACAGACCTAAGAACTATAAGTATGACTTACTCAATTACCGTGTCATTTCTCGTTCTTGTTTCGTATAAGTAGCACTATCAAACCTCAAAGGTTCATAGTGCTTTCTCGTGAATATTGATCTCCTAAAACATCTGTGTTGCCTAAGTAATGAGTTACTCTCCTTTGTCATCTTTCAGGAGGAGGGATATGTATAATTCATGCAATCGAAATCACATCAGCTATCCAACTTCAAACTTGATATCTTGTTAGAAAAAACAATGGCAAGTTTTTTACCTTCTTTGATAAATGCCTTCACTTGTGGACAAGCACCTTTTCGGGAAACGGAATCCACCTCCAACGGTCCATGTTAAATAAATGTTGCATATTTAGGGCGGATCATCTCAAAACAATGACTAACTACACAGTAGATTTAAAAGAAAGATGTGTCTTCATGTTTCGAATCCGTACTTGAATTCCAGATTGATAAGTGAATTACAAGCTGTGATTGAAGCATGATAAAACTTCCTAATTTTAACATCTCTGTCTATTTTGATATGTGAAATCACGGGGTATTGTAGATTCAATGATAGAAACACCATTATAACAATAAACCTGTCAGATACACCTACATTTCAAAGAATTTATTGTGGAGAATCGTTAGTTTCTGTGTCTTTCATCGTGTGAACAACAAAATGTTTATTTTCACGAATGGCAGAGCCATTTTCAAATAAAATAGCTTTTGTTGTTCACAAAAAATACACAGTGCTCGACAATTCATCTATTCCATACTGGTGTTGTCTCCCCCCACCTATCGTGGTTGTCGTTCTAAAACCTCGTAACTACAGCTTCAATGAAACTGTAGTTACGAGGTTTAAGAGCGACAACGTCGATCTGTTCTCTTGTTCAATAATTGATCTGATATCTCAGGCTTGCCAAAATAATATGGAATGGAAGGGATGCTTCGAGAATATAAATTACAGACACAATTTTAAAAACAAAAGATTCTTCTTTGCATGCTTTGTACTTGTAAACAAAACAAAAACTTGTAAAAGTAACTAAGTGTCATAACTTATTATTTGAGCCTGTGCGTGACATTTCCAACAATTTCGCAAGTGCGTGACTCGCACACATTGAGCACCCTGGACAGCTATTCGGGGCAATTATGATATTCGCTGTATGTTTGAAGAAGCTTTGGGTCAGTATCTATCTACAGAGCGCAGAGTGAAGTCTCTGATCAGACTGTGCGGATGCACAGGCTGATCTGAGTCTTTACTTGGCGCACATGTGTAATGGTTGGAAATGTCACGCACGCGCTCATTTGTAAGGAGAAAATGTACACTGATTGAATTTTAGATAACTCTTATCCCGTTATACCAATATGCTCAAAATACAGGGGACATTCAAATCGGTAATTGGCGTAAAATTGGCGTAAATATCAAACTACTGCAGCATATTAGCAACACATTTTTTATAAATCTAAAAACATGAGATCTGAAACTTGGTTTGTTGTCAATCTTTCAATCATCTTCACAGAAAATAAAGTCAAGTTAACAAGATTTAAAACCTATTAATCTTTATTTTAAAACCTCAATAAGATTTCCTATAATGTTCTCTAAGACAGACTCTATTATACGGTATTAACGATGTAAGAAAATGTTTCGTGAGTGCCAAAAGAAACCATTATAATAATTTGAATGCACTATTAAATTATATCTGTCTGTGAACAAACCTTACCTTTCAAAGCGAAGAGAGTTAAATTTTCTATCACTTTGTAAAGAATGTGTTATTTTGAATTCGGTCTGACGTCTGGATACCCCAATCGATATTGTAACGTTTAGCGGCCCTTTGAATTGCTAGCGGTAAATCATGATGCAGTAAAGTAAGAAGTAATAAGTAAATAAGCCATTGCAGATTTAAAAAGGTTGCCATGTTACGACGTCACCGGTACAGAAGATCTCGACGTTGGTCTGGTTTTAAAAATTCTTTGTACATACACACTGCCTTAAAGAAAACATAGAAACGTGTGTAGGTATTTTTATTGGATGAGACCTTCGGTCTCATCCAATTAAAAACACCTACACACGATTCTCGAACCTGATAACAAAAAATAGAAAAACACACTGTTGTAATATTCCCTATAAATTTGATATTACATGTGTGATATTGCATTATTGTAATAACTGTGTGAATGAAATGAAGTCTGTGATGATTAACATCCTATTATGAATAGAATATCAATTGCCTTATTCATGGTTTCCACGACGGGTTATTTAACGTCATAAGCTTCGGCTAGCAAGTCAGTCGTTATCAACATTACCCGAAGACTAACGATCTCATCATATACATTCCGATGTAGGGCGTAGAGAATATATCACATAAAATTAATTTTAGTTTGTTTGCTTGGATGGGGTTTTACGCCGATTTCAACAATCTTTCGGTTATATCGCGGCGGCTGGAGCACCTAACAATAGATTCCTGGTATTTCTCACACCAGTACCGCCATCACATCCTTTCCTAGCCTCCAGCTGCTATCCCACATAGGTCTACGATTATCGACCCATTGGTGAGAAACAAATAGTCGGAAAGGATGAGTGCCGCTGTCGGGGAAAATTAATTTTAGAGTGAATTTGGGAGATTAACACGAAGAAAATATTTAGCGTGAAAATGACATCAAGAACTTTTGGAAAAGAAGACATTTTTTTCAAATTCTCATGAAAATCTGTTCATTCTTCTATCTACTTTGAAACATTGGAATTTATCGGTTGAGGTCGTGATAACGAATGTATAGCCGATGACGTAATTGATACGCCATGGAAACCACAAATACGGTATATTTGTTGCAATCGACAGATGTGATTACACAATTAATTCCGGTTCTATTTGGGTCGTACTTGGCTGTCTTATTTGGTGTTTTGTAACGCAAAATTACTTTTATTTCGATTAAATTCACGTGGTGCATATCGACGTTGTCGTTCGAAAACGTCTTAATAACAGATCAAGCATTCAATTTGAATTCAGTTTGAATTATCTCAAACCAACGTCATCACGGCGTCATCTGGAGCTATGTAATGTAGCGAGTTTCTACTGCTACAGTCCAAAACTGTCATGATATTTTCGCTTGCCACTTTATGACATAAATCACGAATTTGGTTGTTTCATTTGTCACATTAACTTCTGTTGATATTTTCTCATATACAAATGAGGTCACGCGGTTTCGACAACCAAATGTCGTGATGTCTATGAATAACCTAGATTTCCGTGGAAGCTGTCCTACATAATCACAAAAGTCAGTTTAATCATATCAGATAACCTCGAAGGCAATATCTGAGGGGTTTTTTTTTCTCAATTTGGAAATTTTTCCTACCGAGATTTGAGAATCATCGATACCTCCCTTTAACTTTCACAGTTTTATACCTTTGACCTTATGAAAACAATACCATTTATCAGCCAGAGACAACTTCGATGAATTGACAAATTCCGGGGCCCAACTGGATTTGTCTATAAAACAATGACAGTTTTATAGCTTATAGAGGAACTGCGACATGCAACTGGAGTGTAATTGAAGTACATCCGACAGATACATGAACAGCGTAGTTGAGAAGAATGACATTACTGGTCAAGTCAACTAGATGCAGCAAGTACCAACGATCATTATTGCTTAAAATATAGATATGCAATGACGGACAATACTTTAACTGGGAGAGAACGTGTTTTAATAAGCAATAACGTGTGCCATAAAGGCCTGGCATTTTATCTCTGGATCAGTGTGTCAATGATAGAATCTTTTTATTTTCACATAATATTTGTGTCCTTTTTTTTTAAATCTATTGCAAAAAACCCCCTAAAACTTCCATGTTGAAGAATTTACGTATTGATAAGTGTTGAAAACGTTGACAATCTCCCGCCCCCCCCCCCCCAAAAAAAAATAATAAATAAAAATAAAAAAAAAAATAAACCATCAAAAAAATCAATGATGACGTCATTTCAGCTAGCAACATCATTGTAATCAAAAAAGGCTATGCGATGCATAAAAAACTTTTACTTTTCTCTCGGCCTCTGAGAAAGCTCCGTCCCGAGCTATTTGAAAAGCATTACTTCATTTACTCTGCTTAAGTAACAACTTGCATTCGTAAGTTATGCCATAATGATTAAATTTTTAGTTGCTATCTGAAACGAGCGTTCTGGTTGGTCGAAAAGAATTATTTATACCTCCATGAACAAAATTTTGAGCACGCAGCTATTTCATATGCTTTCGCAAATAATAGTTCAATTAAAATCTATCATAATATGTAAAAACATTTCCATTTTTCGCTCGATGTCATTAATAATTAAGAGATGAAGAGAATATTTTTTGTTTTCATGGAGGTATGAACCGAAAAACCTAATCACACAATGTATGAATCCGCTTCGCGTATTCATACAGTGTGATTAGTTTTTTCGGTTCATACCTCCATGAAAACAAAAAATATTCTCTTCATTTCTTATAATTTAATAGTATCGAGCAAAAAAGCAAAAAAACTTGCATCTTTTGATACCTTTTTGTATGGGACTATTTTGTGCAGAAGCATACAAAATCACTGCGTGCTCAAAATTTTGTTCATGGAGGTATGAAATCAATTTGTTCGACCAATCAGAACGCTTGTTTTTGATAGACGAAGCTAACAATTAAATTATTGACAAATGAAAAGAAACATAATCACACTTATATCGCGGATTCATACATAATTGATTAGATTTTTCGTTTCATACCTCCATGAAAACAAAAAGTATTCTCCTCATCTATTAAATAAGATCGTTTAATGTTGTTTTGTTACGGTCATGTACATATTCAGACACCCTCAACATGTATTAACCCTTTCCCCCGAGTCTCTGTATATTATTCTTTCCGAAAATCTGCTCAGAAAAGAAATGAGCCCACGCGTGACATTTCCAACCGTTACTCATGTGCGTCAAGTAAAGACTCAGATCAGCCTGTGCATCCGCACAGTCTGATCAGAGTCTTCACTCTGACCTTTATAGATAGATACTGACCTAAAGCTTCTTTAAACAATCAGCGAATATTCGTATTGCCCCGAATGGCTGTCCAGGGTGCTCAATGTGTGCGAGTCACGCACATGCGAAATGGGTGGAAATGTCACGCATAGGCTAAAATAAAAGATTCCGATACCCTTCAATCTTCCAGGACGGTGGATCTCTATGCAAGTGTCAATAAGGTTTCGTCTTGCATATAACTAAATTGGGTGAAAACCTAACGGAATCTTAATTCAAATAATGTTGGATTGACGACTTAGAATAACATTTTCGGAATGTAATAAACTGATAACTCACTTGTCTAGGCGATTGATGTGTAATTTTAACATTTTTGTTTGATGTTGAAGTTTTATTATATGGGCAATTGGTGTGTAAATCAATACCTTAGGCATTTGATATGCACACGATGAATATAAAAATTGCGAATATCATAAAACTGATATGTTTCTTAAAGGAGGGCTGTCCATAAGGCCTTTTCGTGATGACCTTTTATTTTTTTTCTTAACTTATCATATGTATTCTATGATATATACGTTTGCTAACAAAAAATCTTTGGATTTTTTTCCAGAGTAAAATAGTTTAAGACTAACAATAGTTCATCCTAAATGAATAATACATGATAATCAAAATTTAAGGTGTAGTGTAACTCTGTTTAACAATCTGGCAAAGATGGTACATATAAAATTTAGAAAATCAGTACAATTAAAGAAGGGGGGATAATCCCTTCAGATAGGTGCCCTATTGTTTTTGTGTAATGTAGGTCAAAGGTCAGCTGTACAACTTGATTGATAAATCAGTAATGGTTACATTTGAAACAAAATACGCTTTCCGAAGAAATTCACTTCGAGGGCTAAGAGCAAAAACATAGTATGGGTCTATACACTGTATAGACCCATACTATATATTTGCTCCAAGCCCTCGACTTATGCTCTCCTTTCCGGTATTCATGATAAGAAGGTCACAGTAAAATAAGAATATAACAGTAAAATGCACAGTTAAGAGAACTCGATCGTATGGCCAAATTGTCAAGGAAATTCATTGAAACATAGAAGAAAGGAAAGTGCTACATCGTTTTTTGTTGTTTTTTAGACTTGTTTGGTTAAAAGAATCATCGGACGATTAAGCAAACGCATTCTGTATTACGACATATGTACTAAAATTGAGAGTATATTAACTATTTTCAGAATTTAGTTTTACAAAAAGTGTTGTCCCACACCAATTTACACTGTAACACCATAGGAGAGCTATTTGCTCTCCAAAATTACTTATCAATGTTCCGTAAGTGAGAGACAAATGATGCATGTAGCAATTGCATTTTTTTGCCAAATTTTGGATCGCGCTCATTACTCTTGTATAAAAATCATACCTTATTTTCTAATAAAGCTATATAGGCTAGGCAAGGCGTGTTGATGAATCAGCTTATCTATACGAAAATATCAGTTTCTATACAAAAATGGACATATCTTTCTACTTTGGCAATAGGAACGTCAACAATCAGTACTTCTAATGCTTTGATTTCTCAAGGCGTCTGTGAGGTAGACAATTTCTATAATTTAACCATATTAAGAGGTGATTGTTATCATATATCCTACCTTTTATAGCATTTTCTAGGGTAATCAGACATCGCTCCATGGGTTAATGTCCGTACTTTATTCGTTAAGTGTCTTTTAAGTGTAATTTGATTGAACGATGTCAATCCATTATATTTTATTGACCATTCAAGTTTTCGTTAAGGGAATAAAACACATTTTAAATCCCGAAGGGACGGATATTCGTTTGCGTGATTCATTTTCCATTTGTTCTTGAGAAGTAGAAAAATCTAGCGGACAAAATTCGAAAATATATAATATTAATAATACATATTCTTTGGCTCTACTTGCCGAATGCCAATAGGACTTCTGTCATGGTGTTTGGTTTTTTTTTTTTTGCTTTTGTTTTGTTGTTGTTGTTGTTGTTTTTCATGGGGTTGTTGCACAGATTATGGAAGAAAATGTTGACTCTCAATTTTCAAATTTATACCCATATTGCTTGCAAAAATTTGTTATTTCAAGTTTGTGAGGATGGAAGGCATTTTGTCCTTTTGGACACAACCTCCTAGACAAGAAGCTTCTTATAAGCCTTTTCTTCATTCTCCTCAATGCTTCTTTCTCAGCGGATCTTGAAAGCGGAATACAGTTTGAAAGCGAAGCTATGGATTAGTCTTAAATCTCCACATGTTGCATTTAGAATATTTGCTGATCGTCTTTAGAAGCGTCCCTAGAGCGCACGGATTAGACTTAGCGAAAGCTGGTGGTTACACAGCGGAAATGTGTTATATTTTAGAAATATAAAATTGGTTGATAACTCTCTGGATAAGGTCGGACGTAACAATGGATAAGCTTTAGCCCATTCCCACTCATTGACGCATTTATGCGCCCCCAAGGAAAAGAAAGCTTTGGAAAACATAGTAAAAAAGAAGAAAGTGCTTGAACAAGCAATTTCTTCATTTTCCACAATGTTTTCTACCCCAAAAGAAGAAATAAGATAAAATCCCATCAGCTTGAAAGTGTCGTCTGCAGCTTTTTTCAATTTCGACCGGTCTAAAATTTAGCTGTCTGGTAATGGGTTATTCAGTAATTACTGCACATTCTGTAAACTATTCTTTGAAGTAACTTATACCTTGTCATGCTGAATTAAATCCCTGCTCAGAAGTGCGTTGAAATAAAAGGGCTGAAAGCACTGGAAGAACTAGTTATTAGACAGTATTTCTTGTACAAATTGATTTCATAAACAAGTCTGGCTTGAACTGTAAGATCTTAGTCTATAGCTCCTTCCAAAAAGGGAATAGGAAGTAACTTAATAAAGTTTTACACTCAGTCTGTAAAAGATGTAATACAAACAATACCCTCACAAACTCTAGCACGCGGCATATTCGCAAGCCTATCCCTTTATGATTTTACTTTATATTTCAAAGACGCGATGGGAAAACTATTCCTGTAGACATCTATTTGACAATAAATGAATAGAAGAGTTACGCTTCAAATGACCCCTTATTTTAGCCCAAGGCGGGCAGCGTTTTTTTTTACTTCGTTGTGCGCAGTGACAATAAACCTTATATTGGATTATCGCCGTGAAGGAATATTTCATAATTCACTCGACCTTCGGACCATGAAATATGCCTACGTAGACAGCATCTAACATAAGTTTTTCTTTATCGCTACTTGTACATTACATTCCATATATATTTCTATGAATTAGAACTGGTAGAAGAGGTACCAGGGCATCATAACGACAGCAGAAACTGTACAAGGATAGAGCCTTTGAAACAGAGCCTTAGATTAGAGTTGGTAACATTCTAAAACACTTATTTCTCAACTAAACCCTATGTTGTCTTTACTCGTTTTAATTGTCTCTAAATTGTACCTAAGAGACGTTTCAAATAAGTACCTACAACATAGGGTTTATGGCAGAATTGTTAAAATATTTCAATCTAAAATACAAATCACGCCCTTTATATCTGTAGCTCTGCTTGGAAATAGCATAAAAATCATTAGGAAAATCAAATAACTGCATGTCGTCGGTGGGCGATCATACCTTCTTAACTGCAGTTTGAATAAGCTGGAACGAAGAGGCTTTGGTCGCCCACTAGCAATATTTCGAACCTAAAAGGTGACCTTCATGGCTAGGTTAAAATATCTAGCCGGTAACACCATAGAGCACCTTGGAGCAAACTTTTATTATTAGACGGTTATTCCCAAATATAGGAACATTTATAGAACATCTATTACATTAATAGCGAATTTGTCATAATTTGTCATAAACACGACAACGTCCTGTGCGGTAATTTCGTTTCTTTTTTATGCGTATTCTTTTTTCCTTTTTCCCCATTTACCAGAGACATTATAGTAGTTATTTTCACGGTTTTAAATGAATTCAAGACTACCATTTTATAATCAAGAAGAGAAAATTCTTTAGAGAACGAATCCCTAATTCCCCAGAAATGTTTTTCTTCTCTTATGAGACTATCTGAATCTTCGCTTGCAACTGTCATAGAATTGGATTAGTTTAATATTATGTCTTCTGAGAAAGGACATAACCGAATGACATCGTTACCAAAAGTACATTTACCTTCACCAGAGGCTCGATTTGACGACGCAATTAAGTTTGTATTTTCCTCGTAGGATTACTCGACGACAAATATAACACATCGACAATTTATGGATGGCAGCTGTCAAAAAGAAAAGTCTATTGACCAATAATCTAATTTTAGTTACGTTACCTAAACTAGTGCGTTCTGATTGGTCGAAAAAAATATTCATATGGTCGAAAATAAAATATTCATAACTTCATAACTCCATGAACAAACTTTTGAGCACGCAACGATTTTGTATACTTCCGCACAAAATAGTCCAATTCAAAAAGGTATTAACATTTGTAAAAAAATTGCTTTTTTCGCTCGATGCAATTAAGTTATTAGAAATGAAGAGAATGTTTTTTGTTTTCATGGAGGTATGAACCGAAAAACCTAATCACACTTATGTATGAATCCGTTTCGCGTACTCATACAGTGTGATTAGTTCTTTCTGTTCATACTTCCATGAAAACAAAAAATATTCTCATCTCCTAAATAAATAGGGAATATAATGTTACTAAAGTGATACAACATCTTGCATTTGCTTTGAGCTGTGGAAGAAATATTTGATAGTATACGAGACCGAAGGTCGATTGACATATCAAATTTTCTTCCGCAACGAGAAGCAAATTCAAGATGGTGTATCGCAATCGTGTCATAGTATTCCATTTATTATATACAGAATTATTTATTAAATGAATTCGTTGAAAAAAAATAAAGAAATCTGTATTGCTACAGGTATTTACCGTCTCATTTACCATTCTGAATACGTTTTTTCGTATTATGACGTCATCTACATATTAAAATTGACGTTATCTTAGACTGCCTTTTATGGGACCATTTTTAACA
This sequence comes from Fragum fragum, assembly GCA_946902895.1. Lineage (NCBI taxonomy): Eukaryota > Metazoa > Mollusca > Bivalvia > Cardiida > Cardiidae > Fragum > Fragum fragum. Next base: position 3,311,203 of record OX336381.1, read on the forward strand.
CTATCAGATGTGTATTTTTTTTATGTGTCAATGTTAATGTGGAACGTACATATTTTACTAGAATTATCTGTACAATAAAATCACACATCTTGACCGGTCATGAACTCTGAGTTTCGGTATTGATCGTCATTTACATTAGATATGAGCGCATGCGTGACATTTCCAACCATTTAACATGTGCGCCAAGTAAAATCTCAGATCAGCCTGTGTATCCGCACAGTCTGATCTGAGTCTTCACCCTGCGCTCTGCAGATAGATACTGACCCAAAGCTTCTTTAAACAATCAGCGAATATTCGAATTACCCCGAATGGCTCTCCAGGGTGCTCAAAGTGTGCGAGACACGCACATGCGAAATGGTTGGAAATGTCACGCATAGGCTCATATTTTATCGGTTTAGCGATTTAAACTTCATAACGCCTTCAACACACCAATTACTTTTTCGTTTAATCTAAATGACCATAAACTTCGCAAATCATAGCCGTTCAACCCTTGTCATGCTGTATAAATTACCTTACTGAATCGCTGTAAAAGCAAAGGGCTGAAAGGACTAATATAACTTGTTGTTCAAAAATCAATATTTCTTTTAGAAATCAATTTCATAAACAACTCTGGCAAGAACAGTACAAGCAGGCGGTATAGACCAAGATCAGACTGCACTTATGTGCAGGCTGATCTTGGTCTACACCTCCTGCCAAAACCGGAACATTCCGGGTTTAGCATGACAAGGGTTAATATCACAGACGAACTTCCTGTAGGAGGTCGGTATGCTTGATCAGCGATCCGGCGATCATAGTTTAATTGTTATCAAAGCTAAACCAAAACTAAGGAATATTCTGTTTTTGTTATAAATTTAATCCGACACCTTATATTTAATTCGAGCTACGTAGAAGCATTTTGATATTTAATATGACCTATGCATGTACGGTGGAATTAATTACCAAACGGTCAAATTCAGTATCAAATACACGGTTCGGATCATTATTAGCTATCGGAAAATGGTGATCATAGATTGACTACGAATTTTGCCATATGCATGTCTCGAATGTCTAGTTGGCGTACGAATTACCCTGGTGACTTTAGATCAACAAAGTTGTCGTCTTCAGATACCATAAATTGTTCTCCTAAATCATTTTCAGTCCTGACGCTTCATATGGATTATATTCAATGATGTCAGCAAGACATTATTGAAATCAAATTGCGTTGGTATTAATTCGTCAGGACCGAGGAAGACAAACAAAAGACGTAAGTATAAATGATAATAAAACAGTTTGCAATGTATAAATAGAATATCTAACTTATTTGATGGTATGAACAGGATTCGTTGTAAGGTTAAAACCGTCCGAACTCTTTTTCATCACATTCTTATATCTTTCGTCTAGCAATTAACCAGTTTAGCATGATCCTCTTTATAATACAATCACAACATTGGTAACTATGTTGTCTTGAAAACCAATCTGCATCCATAACAGTCGAGGGAATCAGGAAACTTGAAGTGCATGCCATGAGTTACTCTAATTTTCACGATTTGGCCTCTCCTGTTATTTCAACAAAATTGTTATCTGGAGACAAATTTGATCGATTGCTTGATACAAAGATGCACCACGATTAGTCTAAAAAGGATGACAGTTTTTGCAGATTTTTCTTTGCGAAATAGTAGAAAATTAGGGAAAATCTAACATATTTGACAGATTCAATACGAGTAATACATTTAAGTCTCATACAGATATCTATTTCAGAATTTTATTTGTCTGTGGTAAATTATTTAGACAATTTACACTGTATCAAATTGTATATAAATGGTCCAGATCGAGCAATTTAAAGGGGACTATCGATGATTTTAGATGTCGCAGTATTTTATCATTTTTATTATCTCTCATAAAGTTTGAATAGAATATTATTCTAAAAGGTGGATTTGCAAAATTCAAATAAAGATAGTTCATTAGAATGATTAACGGCATTTCCTTAACTGACTACGTATCAGGTTAATCTATTTCGAGATTCCGCTCGGAGAGTTGCAATGCACTCTAAGATAAAGACTTGTTGCTTCAAACAGCAATCCCTCTCACAGCAGAGTTGTCGTTCATTACTATCACCATGCATCTCTGCTGTGGCCTATATTAGGATAAGATTCTTGTCAAACTTATTAACCCATTACCACACAATGACGCTTTTAAACATCTTTTATGTTGTCTGCAGCTTCTTTCAATTTGGTCGTCTGGTAATTGGTTAATGAAAGATATATTATTTTTCTTTTGTACAACATAAAATAAAACGTTCAGAGCATAAAAAGTATGATATAAGATACATTATATGTGCATTAAAACTTAAAAATTCACTTTAAAATCATCAAACTACTTTTGTTACAAAATCTCTATAATTCGTATAGGAAAAAGAATCTCATTAAGACGCTGTATTTGTTTTTGTTTTTTTGATTAAAATTAATTCCTTTGTATGACGTCATGTAAAGAAATGATGACGTATTTGCGGATTTATTTACTGAGCCCTTTAGATAGCACACTCTTGCGCTACAAATTATTTCCCATTCACCTTTGTATAACCACCGATAGACTTAAAGATAGAAATTATTTTTTGGTAAATTTTAAAGTGATATGCGATGCCAATTTTTGTGGCAAAACATTTAAGAGCTAAACTTTTATCGAGATTTCATAAAATGTAATACATAAAAGCAAAGTCGTCTTGCCTTGAAAACATCTTCAATTAACTTCAATACGAACATCTACGAACATCTTACTTTTAATTTTGGTAAAATTTCGAATTTTTTACGGGGGTTAACATTAATATTTCTATCTCGAAACATTCCGATTCAACAGACCAATCGTAGCTGTTAATCGAGGAATCAATCGACCAATCAAATCATCCATTCAGCCCAGAACATAGCTTTGAAATCCGCCATGGGCCGCCACTTGTGTATTTTTTTTGTTGGTTTTGCGACTTAAAAAATTGTAAGTACAGTTTATTCAAGCTGTTGTTACAAAATTTAGGTCGCCAACCTCCCATTTAAATTTTTTGTTACATTCTGGCTATATTTTTTGCGAATTGATGCTATTTTAATTTGAAGCGGAACTCCTATATGAGTCAATTGGCCGGCTCGACGGAGTAAGTTGGTGGGCCAGCGATTGGTCAACTACAATGTGGGAAAATACTTTGAAATACTTTGTCAAGAAATCTTATGGTTGAGCGCACTTAAATTCAAAATTATCATCAATACGGGGATATTTCTTTTCAGCTTCCGTTAGCTAAGATAAGCTGTAAAAACAAACTGGGTAATATCAAATTTCGATCATCGCAATGACCTTAGGTCAAGCCGCTACTGCAGCTGATTCCAAAAAATGCCAACTCCTGTTCTAATCGGAGACATTACGACTGAGACTTTATTTAGGAACATTTTAGCTCCTCCGTGAATTAACCAATCGCTGGCCCCACCCACTTACCCTGTTGGCAACGCCCTTTGACTTCAACAGAAAGTTCCGCTTCGACTTATAAGGCGTTATTTTGCAAAATCTATGGCTAGTAGCATGCAACAAAAAAATGAAAATATTTGGTTGGCGACTGAAACGTCGTAACTACAGCTTAATTAAGCTGTAGTTACGATGTTTAAGTCGCCAAACAATGGAAATCAGATTAAAATCTCGGTCAGTGTTGGAGTTAAAAACTCGTTTCCGGTCTAAATGAATTATTTCATTGGTCGACAGATAATTTGATTGACAGCTGCGATTGGTCGATTGAAGTTATGTGAGTTAAAGCAGTTTGTCTTACTGAACACAAGCCGCCGTCATAGCGCAGTTGGTAGCGCGTCGGACTATCAATCTAGAGGTCCCGGGTTCGATCCCCGACGGTTGCACTAATCCTTTCCGACTATTTGTCTCCCACCAATGGGTCGATAATCGTAGACCTATGTGGGATAGCAGCTGGAGGCTAGGAGAGGATGTGATGGCGGTACTGGTGTGAGAAATACCAGGAATCCATTGTTAGGTGCATCAGCCGCCGCGATATAACTGAAAGATTGTTGAAAGCGGCGTAAAACTCCATTCAAACAAACAAACTTACTGAACAGATGACTTATTTTATTTGGTGGTTGTTTTAATGGCAGTCTAGGAAATTTTATGAATTTAGTGAATGGCGTGCTACTGAACAAAAATGGGAGAGGGAATCAATCACAATTTTCGAACGCATTAACCACAATTCTCAGATTTCATCATGACTCTTTGCGATAAAACAACCTATAATCACCCTGATAGACAAATTTTACAAACTGTTATTTTGACAAGACTCATCTACCTTATTTCGGTAATCATTTCACAAAATTTATAACAATTTTAAACCCCAAAAAGACAGGATTGACGCCTTTCACCACAGAATTTCGTTCATGGAAAGTTTTTACTTTTTATCATATTCTCAATGAGAAATATATTTTTGTTCCGGAAGGAGTAATAGTTTAAAATTTCAATTTATGTGTTGCAAAGTCAAAGGATATTATTCATGTGCACTTTTTGACCCGATTCGTCAAAATCCTTAGATTACACTTTTTAAGTTTTTTTTTTTTTAAAGTTTAACCCATTCCCACACAAGCCCTCCTTTTTACGCCCCTCAAGAAAAAAGCTTTGGAAAACATTGTGAAAAATGAAGAAATTGCTTGTTACAGTGCTGCTGAGTCTTCACCGAAAATGTTCGGCATTGACTGTCATAAGGACAAGTGCTGATGACTTAACTTTACGGACGATTACGTTCATATCCGTGACCGAGAAGGTTGTTTGAATAGGAAAATTAACTGCTTTTGAAAAAGTTATTAATATCAAATTCACGATAAATATTCTTTTTTCGTTTTACATTTACTTAATTCACTATAAATTCAATTTAATGTGACATATTAATTACGCTCTATTTGAAACATCGACGGACTGTCAATCTAGAGGTCCCGGGTTCGATCCCCGACGGCGGCACTCATCCTTTCCGACTATTTGTCTCTCACCGATGGGTCGATAATCGTAGACCTATGTGGGATAGCAGCTCGAGGCTAGGAAATGATGTAATGGTAGTACTGGAGTGAGAAATACCAGGAATCCATTGTTAGGTGCTCCAGCCGCCGCGATATAACTGAAAGATTGTTGAAAGCGGCGTAAAACCCCATTTAAACAAACTATTTGAAACATCGGAATTTATCGGATGAGGTCGTTTATCTTCGGGTAATGTCGGATCCTCACGGAATGGAAACATTTCTTAAGCATTCGGCAGATACCCGATGATTTCAGGTTCCATTCGGGTTGTACTTCTTATACTTACTTCGCGTCTCGTAGAACGAAATATATCTGCGTCTTTCCTTTCTTTTTATAAAGTTAAAACAGTCATTTTAATATAAAAATCAGCTCTACCGTCCTCTTTCAAGTGTCTGACAGCATTACAGTTAGAAATTTGAAAATTGAGAGCCAAAAGTGTTCTCTCATAACTTGTTCAAGAGCCGCTGTAAATAAGGAATTGTTTCGGCAAGGAATCAAAACCATCGTGATATATCTTGGATATACTTTCAATTACCAAAGACGTCTAACCTCGCCTTGTAAGATTATGTATTTCTTGAACATCTTCTGAACATTTAAGACATTGTCCTATAAATGGCACCTTATTTGCGTAAGAACTCCCTGGGGTGTCATTTTAGAAACATTGTATTGAACCATATTTTTTGGTGATATCGCTTGTTCTGCTTAATTGTTGGCTTAGAAAATATACGAGCGGTTTTAATCTCAGAGGAATTACAGACCTTCTAAATAGTTGTATAAAAGTGGACGTTCTGAGGGGAAATTTGAGCCGCCCGTGACTTTGCCAGGAATTTCCGCTTCGATTTCAAACGGCGTTATTTTGCAAAATATATATCTAGTAGCATGTAACAAAAATGCAGTGCAGTTGATTGGTGGTTTAAACGTGGAAACTACAGCTTGAATAAGCTGCAGGTACGAAGATTAAGTCGCTAAACCAACAAAAATGTTTCACACAAATGGCGGCCTATGTTCGATTTGAAAGCTTAAAGGGAGGTATCGATGTTTCTGAAATTTTGATAAGAAAAATTTTCCAAGTGCCGAAAAATATACTCAAACGAACATTTAATACCTTAAGTTAGGTCAGGTATTGTCTTGGTGGTAATCTAATAGACCCAGAGTGGCCTTTTCTGGTTATATCGGAAAGTTTCAGCGGAATTCCAGGTTATTTTTACATATCACGGAATTCGGCTGTCGACATCGAATGACCTCATTTGCATATGACCCAGAGACAAATGAAGGTAACAAATTTACTAGCGAAACAGCCAACGTCCTATATCATGTCACATGAAAGGACTGATCTTTACAGACCGGCTAGCGAACATAACTCCTGATGACGTAAAGATGACGTTGGTTTGATGTAATCTTAACTAAATGCATGGTTCCAACGGTTATTCGTGCCAGGTGAATGCTCGTAACTGTCTCGGATTAATTTAAAAATAGATTAATAGCCTACGTAGGCTATTAGGGAAATACCCAGCTTTTTTCTGATAAGCGACCTCATATTTTTGCAAAACTACTTTGCGGCATATTGTATTAAAATAGTTTATGAGAGGAAATAGAAATAATTAAAATCTGTGACATGAAAAAAAACATCGATACCTACCTTTAATTCCGGACTGAATTAATGATTTAATTGGCCGATTGATTCCTTGATTGACGTCCGCAAGTTGTCAGTTTGTAAAACTTTATGTTAATTGAAGAAAAAGCTGGTAACAAGCAATTTCTTCATTTTTCACAATGTTTTCCATGCAGAAAGTTGAACTAACCAAAAAATTCATAAACTTTAAAAAGTCATCTGCAACTCCTTTTAATTTGGACCGGTTTTATTTTTTCCTTCTGGTAATTGATCAAAATGCTTAGAATGTGTGATAGCCCAGAACTGGTTTGATTATACCTTACAAAACATCTTGTTTGTAAAAAAGTAGGAATGGTTTCGAAAGAGTTCTATGTTCGGCATTGTCGATCGAAAATGATTAAGTGACAGAAATCAATGTGAGTTGCACATATGCATTTTGAATTCTGTATCAAAGAAATCGAGCATTATTTGAGAACTCCTTGTAAAATAGATTTAAAAGGAATTTATCTTGCAAATTGAAGCACACAGTAAATTATAAATCTATAACCATAAAACTGTTGATTACACGGAACTTTGACAGACAGCAATTTGAAAACAATAAAGATGAATTTGTTCCACAGGTGCCAAAGTTAAATACATTTAAATGTTCTGAATTATAAAGCGGTTAATTGGATGTAAATTTCAAGGTAAATGCAATAAATGTTGCACGAGAAAAGCTCAAAGAATGTGCATCACATACGTATTTAGCATTTCTATGGATGTTAAAACATTGTATAATCTATCTTAAGCCGGTTGAAAAAGTTCCAAAAGTCTTTCATTTACCCTGTCCTCTTTTTCGAAATCTTATATTTGTCTAAATTGAAAGAAGTTGTAGTCGACAATAAAAGCTGAGTGTATTTCAAAAAGCAACCAACATATACGATAGAAAATATTGTGTGAAAAGAAGAAATTGCTTGTTACAAGCAGTTTCTTTTAATTCCACAATGTTTTCTCAAGTTTAAAATCACAGAGAGGTACAAAACCAGGGATTGTACGACAAAGAGTTAAGAACAAAACATACATTTTCCGCTTCACAATAAACAATAAAAATAGGTTATGATCCTATATTGGTCACAGAGTGATTTTTTGTAGTGCGATGAGTAAGTTTTTTATTTTTACCCCCAGTATGAAATAATTTGATTATTTCTGGTTAAAAGTTTTTAAAATATATGGTGTAAAACGATATGATGATCATAAAGAATGCCAACAACGTTAAGTGAAACAAATATATTGAAATTTAATCTAGTTTTTAAGATAGAATGCGGGGCATTTCCAACTTAGATTTAACGAAACCGCAAAATGAACACAAGACAATTTCATTTCGGGTTTTTGATAACAAATATCACGTGATCTCTTAGATATGAATACACCTACTTCTCATCTCAACTTGCCACGGACAATCAGTTAGTTGTAGCCGAAAACAATAATGTGGCACATGTAAAGGATGATATAAAAAATCGTTTAGATACTTCTAAACATGCTTTAGTTTGCTTTAAATTTATTGAAAAATAAGGTAATAATCAGCGCAGTAATTTTTTTGTGATTCGCCGGCCCGTGTTTGGTAGTCTAATGATCTCAAGTGACATGTGGTGTTCATGTGACTATGGATAGGCAATGTTTACAAATATGGCTCAGGTCGCAAATGCATTTTTATAATAATCACGCCGCCCAGTGCTTTAAAACATTCTAAAGCGATTAAGGGGGATCGTAGGCATCAAGCAAACGCGATTATTGTGGGTTTTACAGCTTTTACCCAACAAAATTCAGATAGATGCAAAACGAAAGTAGAAGATTTTGAAAATTAGAATGTAAACATATCAACTTTCGGTTTTTACTTATCTACTATATATTTACGCTTTATCATGTCGTTATTTACAAGTTTAAATCAATAATAACACATCAAACCTCTAACAAGTGTCATTTACCTTTCAGCTTGGTCCTTTTTACTTAAGATTTTTTACTGTTCTGAAGCCGAGTAATGACTAAGGAAATCGCACGACTACAGGGCGCCGAAGATAATTCGATACTATCTTCATCATATTATAAGAATTTTTAGGAAAAGGGCCAAACTACCATGTGCAAACAATAACGTTACAATGACGTTTACAATAGTAATTTTGAATTTTACTCACGCTTTAAATATTCTTTTTTCCTAAGTCTAAACCGGTATTTCAAATCGGTCACCCTTAAACAAGTTTCCGCGCATTTCGCAAATTTCCATGTATACTCATAAACTTGAAGTGAATATCTACGTGAGTTTAGTATGATCGTTACAGAATTGGCCGAGTTGAGGGTCAAATAATCATCAAGGTAATTGATTTCTTACTGTAGAAGCTGTTGTTCTCTGTTTTCAAGATTCAAAAGGAGTTCACGTATTACAGTTGATCAAAAGGAGAATGTTATACTTGAAAATTCTGATTTTGCTGTGCGTGACACGAGTTTATAACCCATTTCAACACGATAAAATTTTAGACTAGTCCAAATTCAAAGAAGGAGCAGACGACAATTGTAAGTTGATGAAAACTTTAAAATCTTGTTTTTTTTTGACAGAAAACATTGTGGATAATGAAGAAATTGCTTGTGACATGCAATTCCGTATTTCCATAATGTTTACCAAAGCTTTCATAATGAGGGTCATTTAAAAGCGTCACTGTCTTGCAATGGGTAAAGACTATGTTAGTTTTTGATTTCTGTATGAGGATTTATGTTTTTGTGCGTTTTTCGCGCACATATGTACACGAATGAGAATGCTGGTTTAAGTTTAAAGAAGGGAGGCTTACTCGGAAAGTAATGAATGAATTTGAGCCGAATTCCTCAGTTATGACCCTTTCAGCGCATTCCAACTTCTCAGTACTTTCAGTCCTTTGATTTATATGTATTGCTGTGCCTGGCTTCCGCCACGTGCGTCATAACTTGATCAGAATTATATTCTACAGTACCTCAGACGATTTCGAAAGGTCATACCGCAATTCACCTTATATGAAAAGTATTAAATATAATACATATTTGATTCCATAGATTTTCAGGAAAACGAATGAAAAACTATTGTAAAAGGTAAAAATCCAGGTAGATGATATGCATGTATATTGTAGGCCGATCAACAGAACCTAAATATATTTATATACCAAAAAGGATAACGGTCAGTATATCTGTACGAATAGATCTTCAAAGGAAAATGAACAAGGGTGTCAACACTGGACTATAGATGCTGTGAAATGAAACAGACTTTGGCAATATCATAAAAATCTAACCGTTGACCTTCTCATATGACATTGACTTTTTTTGATAAGCCCGCATTAAGAGCATAAATACAAAGGGTTTGCAGACATTTCAAAGTGAGTAAAAATTGAGAATTTGGCGATTGTAAGTTAGAAAATAATTGTGAGAAAAGGAGAAATGCCTTCTTGTGACCATGATTTTTAAAGCGTAATTCTTAGTTTCAAGTAAATTAAAAAAAGAAAAAATGTGTACAATATCAAACAAGTTATCTAAGTTTTCTACATTGAATCTTAACGAAGGCAACGGCTCTCTTTATATGTTGACCTACGGTCCAGGAGTTCAATAAACATATTCAACAACTTTGTATTACCCTCTGGGTAATATGATACTAGTCCACATTCGAAGTATGTGGTTTGTAATGACGTCATTTTACGAACGCCGGACTGTGCACATTCGAAGCATGTTGTTTGTTTTGACGTCATTTTACGAACGTCGAACTGGGCACATTCGAAGTATGTTGTTTGTAATGACGTCATTTTATGTACGTCGGACTATTAATAATATATCAATGAATTACGGAACCCTTTTCTGCCATCCATTTATCGACCTACGAGGAAATCGAATAGTAGAAATTCGCGATCAAACTTCCACTTTTCTAGTTTCTCTGTTACCGAGATCTTAAACGTTACACTCATGTCCGTTTCTCATTAATCAGTTTAAAAGGTCAGTTTTTGGCAGTATACAAAAGAGTCTGGTTTCATCATGAAGGGCGTTCAATTACCTTGAAATCATGCAAGAACAACGATGCTATTAGCAATACACTTTTCGGCAAATGAATTGAACACAAATACCACCGAAATTCGGGGCGTCCTTACCCGGGCGGAGGCGCATTGCAAGCCTCTTCGCGTAACGACATATAGTTTCGAAACATGCATCAGCCAATGAATGCAGCAGTGGTCTGCCATTGCGCAGACAAGGATTTTAGACCTTGACTCGACAGCACCATACCAAAAGGAGAAACATAAAATCTTAACAGAACTAACCTAGGGTACCACGGGTCTAGATTAAAAGCAGAGTGAGGTGGCACTTTCATTGACTTTGGATGAACAGTAACCTTACTGGAATTTACTAGTAATTCTTTTTGGCAAGAGCTAGTCCGATACGAAAGCAGCGTATTTAAGAACACAGTTATGATCCGCATGCTAAAATGTTCCATGAGTTTTGCGCCTATTCTATAGTTTTAGTCTTAACTTAGCCGTCTCAGTCCTTGACTTTATATTCCAGAGGACGGCAAAAGGATGTAAGAGTACCTAAACTAATAAAACTTTTTATATGTGGGGAAAAGACGGTTCCTCTGGCTAAAATCGCTAGAAAACATCATGCATGACCTATCAACTTTGGTCTCAATAGACAGAACCATGAATGGTAAAGCACTAATGAGGTGAAATGTTATAACGAATATTGTATAATCTGCCACAGTATCCTAAAAAGGTCAAAAGGTTCCGATTTCACAATTTGTTTTCTTTTTTTTTTTGGGGGGGGGGTGATTTGTGCGTTTCACAAAGGCTATATTTGTATCATCTCAAGATATACAAATTCTTTTTTTTTTGCGTGTTTATGTTTGGCGGATACATATTTCCATTGCTCAAACTTTTTATTTCTATGTTAGAATTATATCATCCGACAACATTGACGAACTACTTTTCTTCTCACAAGACGCACCTTCCATGTTATTTAAAGGCTCATTATATCAAAAAGCCCCAAATATTGTGGCCTAGGGTGGCGGATTGACTGTCTCTTCAAAGAAAAGTGTTAATGGAAATTTCCAATATTAATTTTAATTTCTCATTGGAAAATATTATTTTCCCCGAAGGAAGAAATACTCATTTTTTATTTGATTTTCCGTGTTTAATTGTTTCTAAATCTTGCACGGCGTGTTTTTCCATTAGATTCTTCAGTTTTTCCTTGATTACAGTCTTATCGAATTAAAGTTCGCGTTAGATTTATTTATTATATGGTGGTAAGTCTTCTTCAATTTAAAGTTTCTCTTAAGTGCCTTAAACAAGAATTTGGCAGAAATTCTCCCCCACCCCCCCCCTCTCACACACACACACACAAAACATAGCCTAACAATTGACCAATCGCTTGCCCAGCCCACCGACTCCTTTTGCCCCGCCCATCGTCTCCGACAGGAAGATCCGCTTCGATTTTTAGGGCGTAACTTTCGAAATTTATGGCCAGGACCATGTTACAAATAAGAAGAGTGGTTGGTTTGCGGCCTAAAGGTCGTAACTACAGCTTGGCATTTAAGTCGACTTACTAACAAAAACGATTCACCAAAATGGTGGCAAATGTTGGATTTCAAATTGATCTTCCAGTCTAAATGAATGATTTCATTGGGCGACTGGTTCTTTGATTTACAGCCGCAATTGGTCAGTTCCTGAAGATGATGGGTGTCGATTCTTGTAAAAAAAATCAAAAATATGAAAAAGATTAAGTCATCGGCTGGAAATCTCGTATAGCAGCTATTTAATTAAATCCTCGCAAATAAGAATTAACATCAAAGAAAGGATATTCCCGGGATGACTTATTCATAAACAAGAAATGTTACATGAGTTAGACCATTTTCCATCCACTACTCTTCTTCGCTAGCCAAGTGTTCTAACTCCACCTTGTTTCTTACGAACAAGATAAAGTTAGAAACCTAGGCTTGCGAGATGTCCACTACTAAACTGTGCCAGGACAAATATATGAGCCAAGTTCAGAAATATAAGCCAATTAAGTATACAGCCTTTAGGGAGCAAACAAGCTTTTTTCTTCCAACGATTTAACCTAGTGATTTTGTTTTTGGAGAGCCAATATTTCTTCTCATATGTACTTCGGTGTCGGCCAAACGAATTTCGAACTACTCTCAGAAAATAGTTGGTTTCAAAACAGGAAACTAAGAAAAGCTATTTTAAATAATCTCTCGATTCAAGTATGTTGCTTTATAGAATACATTTGTTTGTTCGGTCGATATGTTTCTTTAAAACCAAGTCTTAAAACAAAGTAACAGAATAAATTTCATTGAAAATCAGATCATACTGGACTATGCATTTTCACTGTTATTCTAAAAATAGATTAGCGGTATATTCTACAAATAGATCAGTTTGCTTAAAAAGACATTACAGATGTCCTCTAGAATTTATAGAGTTAATTCCCTTACATACGAAATAAGGTTATATAAAGTATGCCCAATACCCGATGGCAAAAAGTTAAATTGATTCGAAACGAGGCCAACTTTTTGAAGTTGGTATAATTCTAGAATCTTCCACTTACTAAGAAAAAAGAATGGGAAATGAAGAAATTGCTTTTCGTGAACTATTTCTACATTTTTACCATGTTTTCAAGAGCTGTTACCTTCCGGAGGATAGTATGAGAAAAGATTTAGCAATAGAATCTCTGAAATACTATTGGAACTTTCACACCTAGATTATAAGGGTAGTTTATTTGCAAATATATCTAACACTTAAAAATAGGCTTATTTCTATATTTCAAAAAGATTATTACCTTTTTCTAATTCTTGTGAAGCTATGAAAACTTTATCTTAAACTGAGCTCATTTTACTTCAAATTCTTACGTAATGTATGTCATTTCCTTTGGGGAAATAACTTGACAGAAAAAGGTATTTGGAAATACATAAAGGGAACTACGAAGTCTCAGTAATGGGCCTATTCTTACTTTAAAAAGTGACTTCGACTTTAGGCTTCAAAAAGTGTTCACCAAAATGTTCACTAAAATTCATACACTTTGTTAGCAATACTCTTGACCCTAACTTGCTTAAACATTGTGGGAAAAGATGAAAGTGCATGTTACAATTTTATACCCATAAAGACAAAACAAATTACTATTTGATGAACTTAGTTTATGAAATCAAAATATTTTATCGTGTTAATTCACAATACCTGCAGTAGTTGGGGGTATATTTCAGATAGTGAAAGTTAAGTTTTAATTTCAAATGACAGAACGTGGCTCATATCTTCAATTTAGTACTTTGTCTTCTTCAGAAGCTCTTGCGTAGTGTAGACTACGTAGTGTAGACCTTCAAATAATGCTAATTATCAGGACCTTTAGTCCTTTGATCAAGTTAATTAGTTTTAACATCCTTGTTGTAGTTCTCTTTGTCATCGAATCTAAGATTTTTGTTTTACTTTTGGTGTAATGCGACACTTAAATCTATATTCAATATTAAAAAAGGATAAAAAGAAAAAGAAATAAATACCCCCAAACAACAACAACAATTAACACCAAACAACCAAACAAATATTCTCAGGGGAGATGGAAATTCATTAGAAATAATTTAGGTTTATACTAGTACTAGTGAAATTTCAAAAAAAAAAAAAAAAAAATTCTGCTCAGAAAACATTATCAAAAGAAGAAACTAAAATTGCTTTCCTCATTGTCCTTGAGGTTTGTGAAAAATTATACTTCCTTTCAAGGTGAAACTTCAAGTAGATGCTCCCTCGGATTTAACCCTTGTCATGCTGAACCCGGGATATTCCGGTATTGGCAGGAGGTGTAGATCAAGATCAGACTGCACATAAGGGCAGTCTGATCTTTGTTTACACATCCTGCTTATAGCTATATGCCAAAGTTGTGTATGAAATTGATTTCTAAAAGAAATGTTGATTATTGAACACAAAGTTCTATCAGTGTTTTCAGCCCTTTGATTTTACAGCAAATAAGTAAGATAATCCATACAGCATGACAAGGGTTAATAAACTAGAACAGTTTCTTTACACACAAGCTGCAACGTGGAAAAGAGTACATCGGTTTCGCTTTGTCTGCTCGTTTGTTTAGTCCTCTGTCCTTTATCCACGAAGGCGTGGCGCTTACTCCGCCTGGAGGGAGGGGGTGCTGTTTATGCGTGTTACCCTTATTTAACAAGCAGTTCGAATCCCTAAAAACTCTAATAATGAAGTTGTGTGACTGCTGTGTGACAGTTCTTGCTTAAAAATTCTTAGACAGCGCTGTGTGATCAAAGAAAACAACAACAACAAATGAGTCTCTTCTTCATATTCATTAGACAACTGTATTGCATTATGATCAAATTTGCTCTGCAACAGTACTTTCAGTACTTTAATTATCCCAAGTTATCCAATGTAACAGTTGCCAATGGTATCATAAAGATTAATAAATTTCACTAAGTTTCCCGAAATTTAAGCTAAGAAAGAAGACTCTGGAGTGAACACATGTTTCCCACCAAGAATTGACAAAATGGCAAGGTTTTTCATTCCACGTGACCCTTTACCGACGTGACGTGTTCTAGATATTTAACACAAACATTCTGACCAGATTTTTACAAAGGCTCTCGTAGCGATAAACTTTCTCACCAAAGGAATCTTAACCCTTGTCATGCTGAACCCGGAATATTCCGGTTATGGCAGAAGGTGTAGACCAAGATCAGCCTGCACATAAGTGCAGTCTGATCTTGGTCTACACCTCCTGCTTGTAATTTTCCTGCAAGAGTTGTTTATGACATGATTTTGAAAAGGAATATTTATTTTTGAACAACAAGTTCTATCAATGCTTTCAGCCCTTTGATTTTACAGCAACTCAGTAAGGTATTTTATACAGCATGACAAGGGTTAAAATATTCGTTAGATTTGTGTATCGATCCCTCTATGTATTGATTATTTAGAAAAAGTTCACGGGACTGCTATTGAAAGTTTTGCCGAAAAGAAAACGAAAATAAATAAATAAACAAATTCAAAGTTCTTTGCCAGCATAAAATGATTGAAATTATTTGCCAACATAAAATGATTTGAAATTATTTGCCAAAATAAAATATACTTTTTTGAATTATTTGCCAAAATAAAATATAATTTTTTGAATTATTTGCCAACATAAAATTATTTCGAAATGTATTTGCCAACATATCACTTCTTGAAATTATCTTTCGTTTTCTGGTCGGTAAAGCCTTTCAAAGTAGGCTTGTTACCTATTTTGAAAGTATTAATATGAAAGAAAAATTTCGCTCTCAATTTTCAAATTTCTAACTGTAATGCTTTCAGACATTTGTAAGAATGTGTTCAAGCTGATTTCGCAATGAAAATAACTTTGAAAGAAGAAAGAGACGCAAATAAGTGAATACGTCAAAGAAGTACAACCCGAATGGAACCGGAATTATCGGGTAAATACGTTATGTATTGCACCAAGCATTGCTTTTGGAAGAGTGGGGGTCGTATGAATCACGTCATTGGCTGCCGCTAGCAGTACAGTAATTATCGACATCACCGTGCACTAACGACCTGACCCGATATATTCCGATGCTCCAAATTACGGCATAGGGCAATTATCACATTAAATTAAATTTATAGTGAATTAAGTAGATTTAACATGAAGAAAGAATATTCATAATGAAAGTGACACCAATAACTATTGGAAAAGAAGATCATTTTTCCTAATTCAAATTTTCATGAAAATTTGTTCAAGAGCTGGAATTTAAATCTAGGAAATACTTCAAGATTCCTTTTTATCAGAAAGTTTGTCCCTACGACATCCATAGAGTATTTAAGTACAAACAAAGTATCTCATGATCGACAGAATACACTATTGATGTTTATGAAAAATATTTTCCAATCGCCTATAATTAAGCTAATACCATAATTTGATTTATTTTGTTTTGTTTGAATGGGGTTTTACGCCGCTTTCAACAATCTTTCAGTTATATCGCGGCGGCTGAAGCACCTAACAATGGATTCCTGGTATTTCTCACACCAGTACCGCCATCACATCCCTTCCTAGCCTCCAGCTGCTATCCCACATAGGTCTACGATTATTGACCCATTGGTGGGAGACAAATAGTCGGAAAGGATGAGTGCCGCCGTCGGGGATCGAACCCGGGACCTCTAGATTGACAGTCCGACGCGCTACCAACTGCGCTATGACGGCGGCTACTATAATTTGAGTCAGATATTGTGTTCGCGGTAATCTGATGGTCTTAAAGGGAGGTATGAATGTTTCCCAAACATCGACTAGAAAAAAATGCCGATTATCTCAAAACGCTCAAACGGACGCTAAATACTGAAAGTGGAGTAAGATATTGTCTTCGCTGTAATCTGATAGGCTTAAAGTGGCTTTCTTTGGTTATATGGGAAAGGTTCAGCTCAATTCCAGGTAGACGACTGTAATGCGATGGTACATGCAAATTTGAATGCTCTATATCTTTACCTGTCAAAATTAGCATTGTTCAAATATAGATCTTACTGGGCAGTCCCATTTGAAATAAATGCGCCATGCATAAGTTACGGAATTTATCCATAATCGATCCATTATTTTACCATTAATGCAACGTTTCGCAAGGGCATAACAATTACGGGAGGAATTTCGTCTTTCCCGCGGACGACAATTACACACGATTCTAACATATGGTAAACAATTATTTTGTGAAATAAGACAGAAATACTCCACAACGAAAAGATAATGTATCATTTTTTATACCAAAATTCGAAACGCCTTACTCCGTCTTTTTGTTAGTTTTAGTGTAAGATCACGTTTATATACGAATTGACAAATCGTGGCTGTCAATCAAATAACCGGTCGACCATTGAAATCATTCTTTTGAACCAGAAATGAACTTTGAACTCAAACATTGGCCCGCATTTTTGTAAATTCTTTTTGCTGGTTTGGCGACTTAAACGTCGTAACTACAGCTTTTGCAAGCTGTAGCTACGACGTTGGCTCGAAAATCAACGATTCTACTTTTTGTTACTTGAAACTTGCTATATATTTTGCAAAATAGCGCTGTTTAAAATCGAAGCGGGACTTCCTGTTGCAGTCAATGGGCGTGGCCTATGGAGAAAGTAGGTGTTGCCAGCGATTGGTCAATTCTAGGTATCAGCGATACAAGGCTGAGGCTTTGAATGTCTGACCAAGGAGTGTAATATGAGTCGATCCATTTACGTGCAAATACGTGCAAACATATTGTAACAAGCCTAACAATCTGACTATTTAATCATGCCATGTATATTGTGAACTTTTTCCTGAATAAGGGACTAAGAATCAAGCGACAAGGTTTAGACTGGCTAAATTGAGAGGACTTTCAGACGAATGTATTATCTGTCTTTGGTACATCAATTTTGCCGGATCTTGTTAGGCGGATTATATTAACACTTTTAATTGTAGGAAAAACCCCACCCCTACAAGTACAGTTTTTAGTAAAATAAAAAAGTTACCTATATATGTATACCGCATGGCCGCATTTTCAACCAGTGTCCTGAATTATGTCACATAAAAGGTTAGCGCAAATCTACGATAAGAGTCTGTTTTGATATTAACTCTTACGACAGTTTTTGACTGATCTTTAGCGAATTGAAAATCAGCTATGAACCTAACTCCTAATAACGTCGTGATAGCAACGAAGTCCCGGTATGTTTCTGAGCGATGTGAATAATGTATTGAACGATTTGATTGGCTGACTTGAAGGATGTGAATGTAACGGTGAACGAGCGATTTTGAATGACACCGAGTGCTGTGAGAGTAAATTTCAAGAACTTCTTGACTGTAAGCATCCTCAAGGCCTTTCACATTCTTTTTGGTCTGCACGTATCACCAACAGCGATAAAGGACCGATTCCGGTCTGTTAAGTAGTTGTTATCAGATTTCCTTAAACGTTGCATACTTTTAACAATGATTTTAGTCTGCAATATCCCTTCCTTTATGGATATGGATTAATAATTTGAAGAGATACTTTGACATTTTTATAGGTTTTCAAAAAGATTTTTTTATACATAATTATTAAGGTTGATTCTAACCCAAAGCTTACTAAACGTGTGTTTAAATGTACCAATAAAGGGCCTTGATAAATATGCCACGAGCGGCACTCGGCATTATATCAGAGTATACTTCAACCCTACATACAATCTCAAAAACTCAAACTTAATTCGGATTTTTGACTTGATTAAACACCACAGCAGTCATGCAAAAATAAGAACAAAAAGAATATTCTTATTGTATTTTATTATCCTCGCTCGCTCTGTACGATGCTTGTCAGGATTGATAAGCTGCATTTATTCAAACAGTTCTGAGGTAATTATGCCGCATTATCATGAACAAATCATTTTGCATCTCTCCATGTTTTTGTTTCTAACACCTGTATAATCACAACATTTTACCTAGGCCACCATCAGCTTAACCTATTTTGGTCGATTTTTGCCAATTTGTAAAAGGCAGTCGGTGTATACAGTCGGTGTATACAACAATGACGGACTAAAAGTCTGAAAGAAATCCGACCCAGCCACGAAAACAACCTTATAATTTGAGCTGGTATAATTTATATATTGTGTATTGTATCAGCTATCTCTCTGGATTTCCAGTTAAATAGATTCTTAAAGCATTAATCGTGCAAATCGTGAAATATGATTGTTCAACTATAAACTAGTAGATTTCACGGAACTTTCACAGACAGCAATTAAAAAAAAAAAGACTTGTGCCGATGTCAAATATATATGCATTTTAAAGCGGTTAATTGGATGTGATTTTCAAGGTAAACGCAATAAAAGATACACGAACTATAAAACTTTGATGATTAATTGTCTGCTAAATTTTATTTTCGTATTTTGTTTGCATCGCTATCTGTAATCTATGCTTATAATGCAGAAACTACTGGAAATTGATGTTTCTTCCATTAAAAAATCAATTTTAGCCCCGTCTAATAAATTCCTGTATTCTGATTGGTTGAAAAAGTCGTTTCATACGCCAATGAAAAAAAATGAGAGTTCCAAGTTACTATTTGTATTACTGGATATAACACAAAGACATGAAAATGATGTTAAAGGGAGGTATCGAGGGTGTATTTTTGTCACAGATTTTAAGTATTTTTATTTCCTCTTTATGCATTTTGAATACAATTTTCAGAATATTAGTTTTGCGAACATCGGAGGTCGTTCATCAAAATAAACTGGGATATCTCCCTTATACCCTACGTAGGGTGTTAATCTATTTTTGATTCAGCCGAGACAATTGCAATGAGTATTGGGTCATTCACGTGGTACTTATAAGCATTGGAATCCTGCATTCAGTTTGAATTCGCCCAAACCAACGTCATCGTTACGTCATCAGAAGTTATGTTCACTAGGCGGTCTTCACTTCTGTAAAACTGTCGTAAGAGTTAATATGAATATAAATAACACTAACCACTTGATGTGATATTATTCAGAACGTTGGTTGTTTGCCTTTTCACTTGTTTACTTTCTGTTTTCATTCTGTCATATGCAAATGTGGTCATGGGTGTCGACAACCGGTTACCGTAATTTCTATAAATAACGTGGAATTCTGCCGAGCATTTCCCGTATAGCCGCAAAAAGCCCATTTAAGCAGATTACAGTGAAGAATATATTTGACCCATATTTGAATATCAAATGTTCGTTTTGAGCGTATTTTTGTCACTTGGCAAACGTTTCTTATCTAGGTTTCAGAAACATCAATACCCCCTTTAATAACTATTGGAAGAGCAGGCAATTTTCGTATATCCAACTTTAATGAAAATCTATTTAAGAGCCGCTTTAAATTGAATTAATTTTGAGTGAAGCAAAATGAATGAGGACGGGATCATATTTAACAAAAAAGGAATTGTTCTTTGTCCTATAATAATTGTTGCAGTTGTTCTTCCTCTTCAAAGATTATATTTGTGAATGGAACTGAAATTCTATGGAAAATTGACCAATCGCTGGTCCCGCCTACTTACTTCATTAGCCCCGCCCGTTGATCTAAAAAAGCAAACTGGTTGGCTGGCAGCTTAAAAGTCGTAACTACAGCTTGAATAAGCTATAGTTGCAATTTTAAAGTCGCCAAACCAACAAAAATAGTTCATACAAATGACGGCCAATTTTTGAGCTAAAAGCTCAATTCCGAACTGAATAAAGGATTTGATTGGTCGACTGGTTATTTGATTGACAGCCATGATTGGTCAATTATCATTTACCCACTGAAAAACATTACAAAAAATTCTTTGGGTTTTAAGGCATCTTTACAGTTTGCAAAATAGAGGATCCCAGCAATTACTAGTGTCACCCCTCGAGATCAAATTACGCATTTCTTTTTGACAATCAAGGGGAGGTTTGTTACAAGCCGTTTTATTATTAAAATTCATTTTGTGATGATGTTTTCATAAACTTAAATTCTCGCCTGCAACTCCTTTCAATTTAGACCAGTGTAAAAGTTTGCCTTCTAGGTTTACAAGCAGGATGTTTCGTGCAGACGGTTTTATCGACGTAACATTGCGGACGTCGTTCTAATGTTCTCGGGGAGTTAGGTAAACCACAAACAAGTCACACGTTATGTTTTCCTTTTGCATAACACAGGAGAATATTTGATACATAAGCTTCCAAGACTTAGGTCCTGTGAATTTTGACAAACACACACAAACAATTCAAACCATTTTAGTTCTTCTTGAATGACTGTTTTATCAGGGTTTCGGACAAAGCGGGCCATGCATTAACATCTTCACAGAATAAGAAAACGGAAATAGCCTATATCATAAATTCCTTCACTACATTAACTATCATTTAACTGTAATCCCAAGGGAAGTTAAACTATTGATTGATTGATTGATTGATTGATTGTTTGAATAGGTCTATGGCTACTTTTGGCAGTATTTCGACTTTTGAAGAAGAAAAAAAAAAAAAAAAAAAAAAAAGAACAGACAGTTTTCTTATATCGTTTTTTTGTGAAAATGCGTTCAAATGCCGCCTAAAAAAGCGGTTCAACATATACCAAAAATTAATCCAGGATCAGTCTTAGATTTTGATGGAACCGACAAACTTTTATAATTCTTCACTGCTTTTTATCTTGACAATACAAAGTTTTAATTAAAGACAAACCCTATCACGAGGCTATCTCCAATTAACAATCATTAACATTTCAATACGGGTAGTAATCCCAGAGTAATCGTTGTTAAAAAAAAAAAAAAAAAAAGAAATGTTTCTTGGATGGCACGTTATTTTACCTGCAATACTTTGTATTATAATTCCTTCCATATTGACATTACTTAATAAGATATACGACTTATTTAAGCGTATAGTCCCAGGCGTTTATTTAAGCACATAATCCCAGGCGTGTCATTTTGGTAGCACTCTTTCGAACAACGTCTTTCTTAAATTGCTCTTTGTATTTTGTACTTTTGTTAATGTTATTGTTGTTTTAAAGATAGTTCAACTTCTGACTTATTTTCATAACACTAGCACTTATCTTATATAAACGAAAAAATAAAGTACACCATGCAATGTCATTTAATCGAAATTTCTACTTATATACAATGGGCTTTTTTATCCCTCTTCATAAAAAGAAGAAGAAGCAGAAGAAAAGAAGAAAACAAAAAGGTTATATGTTTGTGCTTATTTGTCATTTTCGAAACGATTTTACATTTTCACTTTGACTCATGAAATCGATTAAAAATATTTACCCTCTATTTCTAGGATGTTTCTTGTCCTTTTTTCCACTTAATTTCTTTATCTTAATTCTATACATCAAAATATGGAATGAATACATGTATGTCATGACAAATCCAGCCTTTGATCACGCACAATAACTTGTAGATTTTTATGAAATATTTTGTTCGTGTATCTATAACTCATCAATTGAGGTTGTTTAGAAAATGGATTCCTTAAAGTTTTGTGGATTTCTGATAAATAGGAATTGTAGAAGCAAATATTATTTCGTTCTGTCAATTTCTAGAACTCGGTCAAAAGGTGACGTTGAAATACTATTGTCAAGTCAAATGATTTTTTGGCCTACTGGGAATGATCAAAAGTACATTCTTTTTTTAGACTGGTCCAAATTGAAAGAAAAGGCGAGAATTTTTAGTTGATGAAATTCGAAAATTCTTCTTTCTTTTGGGGTAGAAAACATTGTGGACATTGAAACAATTGCTTGTTACAAGCAATTTATTCATTGTCCTCAATGTTTTCCAAAGCACTTTTCTTGAGGTGCGTAAAAACGGGATTGTTTAGGAATAAGTGAAACTCGATTGTCAATAAATCAAGCTAATAAACGGCTTCTATAAACTTGGTGGAACGTCTCTGTGGAAAAATATCCATGAACCAATCAAATCAATTGTTTAGATAGGAAGTGAACTTTAAACTTCGACATTTATGATATGAGCATTTTTGTTGGTTTTGTGACTATTTCGTCATAGCTAAAGCTAGTTTTTAAAATTACAAATTAAAATTGTCCCTTTACTTTTAGTTTTATAGTTTGCTTCTTTATTTTGTGTCATTTAGTATTATTTCAGATTTAAAAAGTGAAAACAGACTATCGACAAAAGTCGAAATGAAAACTAGTCAAAATTCCACTTGACGGTGACATCAGATTTAGTGAAATATGATATCAAAGTTTGCATTTTGGACTAATAGAAAATATCTTTAAAAATCATTCGGGGTTTGGAAAAAGTGTAAGTTCAGCGCAATATTAACATGACTAAACTGCATTAAAACCTAGACTTAAAGGCTCTATTGCTCTCGCTAAAGGAGTCACCAAATCTTTGTTAAAATTGTTCACAGACAAGTCTACCATTAACTTAAGTCTAGGTCATAAGCCCGCTTTAAAAAGCGTTCCCGAACACATAACGAAAATAGATTTAAAAATTATTTTATGTTATAAATTAAGAGATGAAGATAATTTTTTGTTTTCATTGAGGTATGAACCGAAAAACCTAATCACACTATATGAATACGCAAAGCGGATTCATGCATTGTGTGATTAGGTTTTTCGGTTCGAACCTCCATGAAAACAAAAAAAAATATTATTTTCATTTCTTATAATTTAATAGTATCGAGCGAAAAAGCATAAACCCTACATTTTTTTGATAACTTTTTGTATTGGACTATTTTATGCGGAAGCATACAAAATAGCTGCGTGCTCAAAATTGTGTTCATGGAGTTATGAATATTTTTTTGAACAATCAGAACGCCCGATTTTGATAGCCGAAACTAAATATTAAATTATCATAAAAATAATCTTTAAATTGATGTTCGCTTCCTGTTCGGCAACGCCTTTCAAAGTTGAAATGTGACCTATTTTGGCATTATTTATAGAGGAGTCTGTACACAATTTAAAGTCACATCTTCTCAAAATATGCAACAAAATAAATATATATATTTAAGAGATGAAATGAATATTTTTTGTTTTCATACATTGTGTGATTAGGTTTTTCGGTTCATACCTCCATGAAAACAAAAAATATTATCTTCATTTCTTATAATTTAATAGCATCGAGCGAAAAATGCAACAACTTAACAAATTTTGATTCCTTTTTGTAGTGAACTATTTTGTGCGGAAGCAAACAAAATGGCTGCGTACTCAAAATTTTGTTCATGGAGGTATGAATTAATTTTTTCGACCAATCAGATCGCTCGTTTTTGATAGACGAAACTAACAATTAAATTATATATATATGAAAAAAAAAATACTCATGGCCTAAGAGCCTAACAAATATGACAATTTAAATCATAAGATCTAAATAATTCTACATAGTAAACCTAAAATTCATGAAAGAAGTTTCGATATTATAAATTTGACACCAACCACGATTTAACCTTTGTTTACGTAGAATTTTGACGTTAGTAATAACTTTTAACTTTCGTAGCCAGTCAAACAACTAGCTAACTCGGTCACGGAGATTAACGAAGAGTTCAGTCTTCAGCATGTATGCATATAACTTCCAATGCCGATAATAAACGAGAGTTTCCGATGGAGAATCGGGTGCAATCCACTAGATCTTAAAATGTAAACAAACACGAATTGAAATCGACCGGAAAAAAACAAAATACTCTTTCCAGAGACCTTTAGTCATATCCTCCTTTTGTATATTGATATCAAGCAGGCTCTTGTTTGCTCTAGTGACAAAAACGGCCGCCGTCATAGCGCAGTTGTAGCGCGTCGGACTGTCAATCTAGAGGTCCCGGGTTCGATCCCCAAACGTGGCACCCATCCTTTCCGACTATTTGTCTCTCACCAATGGGTCGATAATCGCAGACCTATGTGGGATAGCAGCTAGAGGTTAGGAAGGGATGTAATTGTAGTACTGGTGTGAGAAATACCAGGATTCCATTGTTAGGTGCTCCAGCCGCCGCGATATAACTAAAAGATTCTTGAAAGCGGCGTAAAACCCCACTCAAAACAAAAAAAAAATCTAGTGATAAAATACATGATGTATATTGTTTAAACCGTTTTTTCTTCCTCGGAGGGAAAATATGGCTTTAAACAAAGATTTCAGGTTTCCTTTTTGTGAGCAATTTTGTCACAACGAGAGCAATAGAGCCTTTGATTGTCTCAGTTCAAATTTACCATAAAGATAAAATATTCCGATAGCTAGGGCCCAAAAGAGGGTAAAAAACGTCTGAAAATCTTCCCAGAATAAGTTCAATTTAGTTTGACGAAAGTAAATGGGACATCGTTTTCAGAATTTACATTTATATAGACTGTAAGAGACATCAGAGATATGCTAAATTTACATTTTTATTGATATTTCTAACTTCTTTTAAAAGCTGTGGTTTGATGGTTTATTTAAATGGGGTTAAACGCCACTTTTAACAGTATTTCAGATATATTGTGGCGGCTTGAGCACCTGCCATGGATTCCTGGTATTTCTTACACCAGTACTACCACTACATCCTTTCCCAGCCTCCAGCTGCTCATCCCACTAGGGAAATATTGAAGAATACGGCCTCGCGGAAGTGTATTTCGTCATTGAAATAGTACACACTGTTATATTACCTTTGTTTTTGTATATTACGTTAACTTAGTTGATTGATTTTTTCAATCGGGTTTAACGCCGCTTTTAACATTATTTCAGTCATATCGCGGAGGCTGGAACACCTAACTATGGATTCCTGGTATTTCTCAAACCAGTACTACCACTATATCCTTTCCTAGCCTCCAACTGCTATCCCACTTAGGTTTACGATTATCCACCCATTGGTGAGAGACAAATGTCGAAAAGAATATGTGCCTCCGCCGGGGATCAAGCCAATGACCCCCATTTTTGAAGATTGGGAGTCTGATGCGCTACCGACTGCTCTATGACGGCGGTTACGTTTACTTAGACGGCTGCGATGAAGAAAGAGAATTTGGTACAAAGCGATAAACTTGTTTCGCAAAGAAAAAAATATAAAAATTCACAAAAGTAAAACACACAAAAGCAGTGTAAGTTATTAAAATAGTGCCATGGAGGTATTTGTATACAAATATTTTATTTGTCCATGTAACCTGATTGGCTGTTGAAAATAGACTCCCGGCCAGCTACATACATCTGATCAGAGCGGGGCAGTCGACAATTGACCAATCGCTGACCCCGCCCACTTATTTCGATAGTAACGTACATTGACTCCAACAGGAGGTCCCGCTTCGATTTTAAACGGCGTTACATTGAAAAGAAAATGGTCAGTAGCATGTAACAAATAAGAGGTAGTTAGTTGGGAAGCTAAACGTCGAAATTACTTCAAGCTGTAGTTATGACGATTAAGTCGCCAAACCAACAAAATGGCGGCCAATTTGGAGATCATATCTCAATTTTGGTCTAAATGAATGATTTCATTGGTAGACCTGTTATTCGAATGACAGTCGCGATTGTACAATTATCCAATCCTTTTGACTTTTCTAGTTTGAAAGAAATGTGATGCAAGATCAATTTGTATACATTGGAAATATTACAACAGTGTGTTTTTCTATTTGTTGGTATCGTGTTCGAGAATTGTGTGTAGATATTTTTATTGGATGAGACCGAAGGTCGAATCCGATAAAAAAAAAAATCTACACACGTTTCGAGACAAAGCGATAACAACACTGTTGTAATATTCCTTATATTATATACCTTTTAGGACATGGCAATGAGAAAATTATCTTAAAAGAATTAAGAAATAGCCAACTTTCCGAAAATACCCGAACGTCAATACACAAAAAAAAAGTAGTTAGTGTTGAACGGTACTCGACGAATACGGAGTTTTGGTACACGCCGAATATTGATTTTTTTCTGTCGAGTTGTATTAGATAGCCAGATTTTAATTCATATCACTTATAGGTATATAATACAAAAATCATTATCGAGATTAACCCATTACTAGACGGCAAAACTTAAGACTGGTTAAAATTGAATGGTGTTGCAGACGACAAATAAAAGTATATGAAATTTTAGAATTTTGGACATTCTGGAAAAACACCATCAGTGCGTAAAATGAAGAAACTGCTTGTTACAAGCAATTTTTTTATTTTATACAATGTTTTCAAAATGTTTTTCTTGAGGGGCGTCCGTGGCACCACTATTTGGGAATTGGTTAACAGAACGTTCGCCGCCCTTGGTTTGACAAGATGGGGTATTTTCATTATCATTTTAATCATTCGGTATTAATTCTTTAACCCCAGACTCCTAATCTTCAATCATGGGTGTCATGGGTTCGATCCCCGGCGGCGGCAAATATTCTTTCCGACAATTGTCTCTCACCAATGGGTGGATAATCGTAAACCTAAGTGAGATAGCAGCTGGAGGCTAGGAAAGGATGTAGTGGTAGTACTGGTGTGAGAAATACCAGGAATCCATTGTTAGGTGCTCCAGCCGCCGCGATATGACTGAAATACTGTTAAAAGCGGCGTTAAACCCCATTCAATCAATCAACCTTTAACCAGAAGACAAACACTTAGGACTGGTTCAAATCGAAAGATGTTGCAGACGATATTCCAAAGTGCAATAAATTTGGAATGTAGGTAGAAAATAGAAACAAATGCGAGAAAGGGGGATTATGCTATTATCCCACTGTGATTTTCATAACGTTAGTTCTTCAAGGCGTCGAAAGCTGAATTTTGTAGAAATGGGTTTAAACAGATTATGGATCAACATTTTGCTGTCAATTTCCAAAGTTCTAAATCTAATGCCTTCAGACATTTGAAAGATAGAGGATTGATTGTATGATGAAAATGAATGTTCGTAGCTTAAAAAAGGGGATGGAGGGATAGTAAAATAGTTGGCCGTACGTAACGCCAATTAATCAACCAGTACCAACACGAATGGAACAAAAATCCATTGGATAACTACATTATCTTTCGTTTTCACCGAACAATACCTTATATTTCGTTTCCCTTTCGTATCAATTACTTCATTGGCTTCCGCCAGCGATTCAGTCGCTATCGATGCCTCAAAGCAAGGTCATTATAGTGTACTATATATCAAAGGTAATGTATAGTCATTTAGCAGATTCAATCTGTTCCCACACAATGACGCTTTTAGACCACCACCAGGAAAAACAAAAGGAAAAACATTGTGTTGAAAGGAGAAATTGCTTGTAACAAACAATTTCTTGATTTTACACAATGTTTTCTACCCAGAAGGTTGGAAAAAATTATAATTTCATAAACTGTAAACTGTCGTCTGTTACTCCCTTCAAATTGGACCAGTCTAAATTTGTGTCGTCTGGTAATGGCATGTAGAAATAACATTTATCCTGATAATGACATATATAACCACTGAAAAAGATGATTCTGTTGCTTCATATTTTTTTCATGAAAACCTGTCGATTAGCAGCTTTAATCTTAATATAACTAGCTATTGAACCATGTTTTTGTTTGTGATCTTATACAAAATATATCTAATTAGTTCGAAATCGAAACTCGTCCACTTCCCACAGACAATTCGGATGTATTAGGTCTTCATAATGCAGAAAGGGTGCTTCCACTTGCTTAAAAAGCTGTTTCTGTGATTTTTTTTCTTATCATCAAAGTTTTGAAGGTGCTCGTCTAAAACTACTTGATGTTTAACCTTTTACATGCTGTATGAAATCATATCTTAGATTTCTTTAAATCAAAGGGCTGATAGCACTAGATGCCCTAGGTGTAGCTCAGTACTTCTTTTGAAAATCATTTTTATAAGCAAATCTCCACTAAAGGTGACAAACATTTGATAAAGACCAAGATCAGAGTGCACGTACTTCTATGCCTCGTGTCAAAACAGGCATAACGGGTACAGCATAACAAGTGGTAAATCTTTGGGCGTTTATTTCTCTAAAGACATTTATCTATATCTATTGACTATACATTATCGATCTAATTTTCAATATTTCGAAAAAGAATGCCTTTATTGAGAAAAATGAAATATCTAGAACATAACTTTATGAGTCCCTGAGGAACATTAATGTGATATTGTATATCTAGTGATTTTCTATGTTAGGCTTAAAACAAATGCAGTCTACCTTTTAATATCAAAATATTCATGCCACATTCTTATAATTTATGTATCTGAAAACCGTATCAAAACACTTTGAAAAAATCTTAACTTTTTTTTCCGTGTAAATATTTTAGCCAAAGTGTTTGTACCAAGCAGTCTTTATTCACCCAACTATAGGTAATGATCGAATGTGTAACAATAATGACACAATGATTCGTATAATCTATTCAGAATATAGCTTTGTGTGAAAAGTTAAACAGGAAAAATGCATGGATATAAACGGAAGAGATATCGTCTATGCGTTTACACTATTGAATTTAAAAAAAACACAACAAAAAAACATTAAAGCTATTAGAAAGGGTATTGCCGGATGGTCACACTACTTAAGAATAATCACATTTTCTTGAATGCTTTTCAGTTGATAATTATGATTCCTGTAAAAAAAGTGAAATTATCATAACATAAACGCTCTTATCTAGTAGATTAAGCCCTGTTTTTGTTCATTTCACACAACTGAATGCTATCTCAGCCGGACCAAAGTCGTAATGACGTCATCATGTTTCAATGTAAATCACGTACAAAATGACGTGTTTCGAGAGATAGAAAGTCACAGTTTATCTTTTTTGCATTCTAGAAATAAAACAATCGGTGATTTATCTGTTTAGGAAATATACATCTTTCTCTTTATGAAAAACAAAAGCTATATTTTCACGCTTGGCTCCGCCACATCTGAAAATATAGCTTTTGTTATTTGCTCAATGAAAAATAAATCGACCTGGTTATACTCGATATATGTAGTTCAAAATCCCACCTTCTTATTATCACTACTTCAACATTTGGTTTGGGAATACAGATCGTTGACTGTCCGACTTCTGTCACATTTTATCCCCCAGACAGATTTGTATGCGGCATAAATTTCCGTTGTAGACATAAATAAATCAGCGGAATGGTTTATTTGCCGGGTTTGACAAGTATGACGTCATGTCTCTAAATTACGGACTGATTCTGCTTCAGCTTAAGGTCAACTGTAATAATGACTGATGGGTTTTTTACTCCCACAACAAAGTTGCAATAGCAATCACTAACTGTTTGTCTACCCGACTCTCGTTACACCTAACCGTCCATAAATATCATAATGTTCTCTGTAAAATTTTTACAGCTATGCATAAGACAACCACGATTTACGCGACCGGATCTCGATCCCACAACCTTAGACATTTCTTAAATTATGAAGTTGTCCCACAGGCGCCTGTTTCATAGTTTTATATCTGTACCGTCTACAGTGTGTTAAAAGCGAAGGTTTCAAACTGTTCCTAAAACCAAACATTTTATGTGGTTTTCGTATTTTATATAGATCAAATGGCATTTTTATTTCTTCAATCCCCCTCTTTGATATCTATTTATTTCCATTTGAACTTTTATGATGAAAATGGGATCGGTATTTAGAAGGACACATTGGTTTTAACATCCGATTTCGAGAGCTTTAGAAGTCAACATGACTAAATAAAGTCTAGTCAATAATTGGTTATTTGGGTAGCTATATGAGTTATAAACCAAACACGTTAATGCGTCACTTGGTGCAGACCATCTTGCGTCTACGTCCTAATGATTCCGGCTCAAAAATTAAAGTTTTATAGCTTATAAACCGAGAACTCATATTAAGCGACCGCTTGACGCTTATTTGTAAGGACAATATGGTCGCTAGTGATGTGAAATTTGTAAACGAGTCGCTGAAGTATAATTCACTTGTTAGTAAGCGTAACAATTGTAACATGGTCTGTTGGGTACTAGTGTGACAGGAGCTGAATAGAAACACTGAGATGTGTTAAATTACTTTCTCTAAGGATAATATTTGTTATATCGGAAATTGACTTTATAGTTCCCGACGTATGTTGGTGAGTTACAGTGCCAGGAAAGTTGTCTCGCTAATTTTGACAGAATCTCCCGAAATACCAAACTGTCAGGGATCAAAGCAACAAAACCGTTTTCAAGATCCTAGAAAATCTTGACATTTAGAGTTAGAAGGCTAATGCAGTAATTAACAGAAGAATTTGTTAGCGCAATTTCTTTTTTACTAGCGGAGTCTTCCTGGATTTCTCTTTTGAACAAGCATCAGGCATACGCGAGTATAGTATCAATATTTTTATGACGTAAAAAATACGTAATTTTCACATCATTATAGCAATATTGCTTTAATATTTAGATTCTATGAATCTTCTTTCAAAATAACCTGCATTATCTTTTTAAACATGTTTCTGTTACACGATTTTCTTTGATACAAGATCAGCGTGGCTCCAAGAATATCTCTTGATAGACCATATATTCCCATAGGCACTATAATCACAGAATCAACGAGGGTCATGCTTTGTATTGACAAAAGGTTGAGTGTTAAAGGGAGGTATTGATGTTTCTGAAAGTTAGATAAGAAAAAAATGCCAAATACCTTAAACTACCCTGAAGCGGACGCTCAACACTAACTTTGAGTCAGAGATTGTCTTTGCTGAAATCTGATAGGCTTAAAGTTTTTTTTTTTTTTTTTTTTTTTTTTTTTTATTTAAATAGGAATGGTTCAGCGGAATTACAGGTTATTTTTAGATATCACGGAATTCGGATGTCGATCCTGAATAACCTCATTTGCACATCACCAAAAGTCAACAAAAAGTAACAAATCGACTGGCGAAAGAACCAACGTCCTAAATCATGTAACGCCGGATGGTAAGTGTCTATATTCGTATTGACCTTTAGTGTTGGCAGTGTTGAAATTATCCTTATAGAATTGAAGACGGCTGGCGAACATTACTCTTGATGACATGACGACGGCGTTGGTTTGAGCAAATTCAAACTAAATGCGGGATTACACGCACCGCGTAATTTTACCCAACTGTCTCTGTAGATTAACAGACTACGTAGGCCATTAGGGAAATACTGTGGTTTATTCTGATAAACGACCTCTGGTTTTCGCAAAACTACTTTTCAGAATTATTAAAATAGTATATGAACAATCAAAATCTGTAACGTGAAAAGAAACCCCTCGATATCTACCTTTAATTTAGAAGCAGCTGTTTTGTTTTGACTAATTTTGAACTTGTCAATTTTTGCCGTAGAAGTTTGAATCATTACAAGCATATAAGAAGAGGATAAAGGTGACCTTGACTTCCTAGAATGAAACTACTCTAAGGAGGATAAACTATATATCTGTTTATTGCAAGCATTTAATATAATTGCATATTAAGAACACAGAAATACATAGACCAGAGAACATAATAGTTAGTTGAAGGCCACCATTCGATACACTTCTCTAGTGAAATTACCAGAAAGCACGCGAATAATACGCAGTACATATACCTCGTGACTGTTGTATGTGCGCAGGTTGGTGTTTGAACCGACGCTCGACACAAACGAATGTATGTTTTGAATGTCACGAATGAAATAAATGTAAAAGTCACCCGTTTGGTATGCGACCTAACGTCTTACTACAACTCGAATAAAATTTGATTACGACCGACGTCTAATGCGCAAAACCAGAAAAATTGTTCCTGAGATTAACATTTATATTTGATTGGTTGATCATTTTTTGATTGGCAACGGCTATCGGTCATTTCATTATTTTCCACGACGTTAGTTCTATTGACGCAGCAAAGTGAATATATGACAACATTTCGAGTATTTACGGACATTTGAAGCGGCTCTTGAACAGATTTTCACCAAAGATTGGTAAAGGTCGTAAATGATGCATCACAAATAATGCAATTCTGGTTCCACTCGGATTCTTCCTTGACCTATTTAGCGTCTCGCTATACGAAATTCTTTCCATTTTTTTTCTTTCTTTTTATGTTATGAACAGTCATCTTCATTACAAAACTAGCTCAATCATATTTTTGCAAATATCTGAAAGCACCCCAGTTAGAAGTTGACAGCCAATTTTTTCTTTCATAATCAGTGCAAGGGCCGCTTTAAGCCTTCTAGTAGACACGGGGTTAAAATAATGTCGTTGGCCAATGAAACCTATGACTATAACTTTTAAGCACAAAAAATCCGTGCAAAATCAGTAAAGTCTAGTTGCAGATTGTAGAGTTTTGAGTTGGCCCAAATTCTCAATCGTCTATATCAAAATTGAAACGTAAAAAGGTAAAAAAAAAATCGCTGCTATGGTCTTCGCAAGAAACCGTATGTAACCTACCCACGGGAAGCGATCACAAACCTTACTAGCTGTATAATGCCCATAGAGACTGACAGGAGAGTTTCGTTTCATATTTTGAACATTTGGCCTCATTTTCTTATGGCATTTCCATAATTTACATTCTGCACTTGTACACATTTGCACATTTATCTAACATCAATCTACAGACGGAGATGAAAGAGAGTTTTCATGTTTATGGCTTTTCTTGAAATCTATTAGCTTGTCAAAATGCGTTTGGGAAACAGCCTGCATTCCCTATATTTATGCTCCACTGCTTTTCTCGTTGAGTTGTAAGATGTCTTATTACAGAAGCAGGAAATTGCGTTTTAAAAGATTATGCATTGACATGAGCGTGACATTTGAAACAATTGAATGATCGCTAGCCGAGCCGGTTGACCTCCGGTAGGAAGTTCGATTTAGATTTTGAAGCCGTTAATTTGCATTTTTAGCTGGCAAAGCGTCAGCTTTCGTAGCTTAAGTTAACAAACAAATTTTCAACGAGTGCAAACAACCACTGGAGGCTTAACCATTAAATACATTGACTGCCTACGCCATAAAAATAGTTCTTATTCCAGGAATATTGCAAACTGCGTTTTACTGCCACATGAAGTAACCTTATTCAAATTGTAGACAACCCCTTTTGAAGCATCTCAAGACAATAGGTTTAGAAAACATTGTGGACAACAAAGAAATTGATTGTCACAAGCAATTTCTTCGTTTTCCACACTGTTTTCTACCCTTCAAGGCAAAAGTTTTCTAAATTCCACTTAACATGATAGCCTTTGACAAAGAATATTACGTAATAAAATCATGCTTTGCTAGCATACAGTACTTTCAGTACTTTGATTATATAAGAGACATGTACCCCCCCCCCAATAAAATTGGTTGGTTGGTTAGCAATTTACAGCTTGAATAAGATGTAGTTACGATATTTAAATCCGAAGACAAACGAAAATGATTAACATTAATGATGGTCATTTGCATTTACAAAATCAGCTTAATCTCACTTTTAACTGAATACCAATAAGAATTATTACTAGCTGTTTTCTCGTAGAACAGTTATTGTACTTACCTTTCAGTTCGCATCTTATTTACCGCGTGTCACTCGTGGTTTTGTTTAGACGAAGAGAATATTCTTTTGTTTTCAGGGAGGTACGAACGAAAAAGTAATCACACTGTATGAATACGCGAAGCGAAGTGTGATTAGGTTTTTCGGTTCATTGCTCCACGAAAACAAAAAAATATTCTCTTCATTTCTTATAATTTAATAGCATCGAGCGAAAAAAGCAAAGATTTTGATAACTTTTTGTGTGGAACTTTTTTATGTGGAAGCATACAAAATGGCTGCGTACTCAAAATTTTTATCATGCAGGTATGAATTTTTTTTTCGACCAATCAGAACGCCCGTTTGTGATATACGAAACTTAAAATAAAAGTATTTATCTATGAACTTCCAGTTTCTCACCAATACAATAGAAATAAAACTTTGGTAAAATTTTGGAATGGAAAGCAGGTCAAATTAATTCTGGAAGACACATTGGCGTATGGCCTTGGCTAACCAAAATAGAAAACAGCCTTTAGTTATAAGAATTTGACATCTGGGAGAAATTGCTTATCATGTCGCCTACATTTCCTGAACAGACGAAAATAAGCCTAGGAATTGTGTAAATTTCGATGACATAAATTTTCGCCTAGAAATAGGTAACCCGTCAAGCGAAAAAGGCCCTTCTTGGATTAAAAAAAACACAACACAAAACAAAACAAAAAAAACACATAAATCCTAGCCGGACCAGGTCACCAAATGATTGTGTTTGTTTAAAAAGAACGTATAACCATTTATTTATGTTGGTTTATAGAGAGAGGGGTTTCTTCAGACGAACAAAAATCAAACGGAATTCAAGCTGTAGTTGTTCCATTTTGTCTCCAAACCAACTAACAAAAATATCGGCCAATGACATCGACTGATTCCTTGATTGACAGCCGCAAATGGTCAGTTACAAAAATCAACTGACCAATCGCTTGCCCCGTCTAGTTACTTCTTCCCCCCCCCCCTTGACTCTAACAGGAAACACCGGTTAGATTAAAAACCGCGGGAAACAGCATGAAACATAAAAGCACGTGGTTGGTTGGCGACTGAAAAATTTGAATAATTACGACGTTTAAGTCGCCAAACCAACAGAAATGTCTCACAAAAAATTTGCGGCCAATATCGGCGTTCAAAGCTCATTTCCGGGCTGAACGAATGATTTGATTAGTCGACTGATTATTTGACTGACAGCCGCGATTGGTCAATAGTCTACAGCAATCTCACTGTGGAGAACAATACATCGTTGTTACGATCATCAGTACGATTTATCAGTAATTTACCACACAATCTCGTGTTATAGCTCATTAGGTTTTTTATGTGCCGTCTTAACCAGTTACCACAAAACAAATTTTAGACTTGTCCAAATTGAAAGAAGCTACAGACGACAATTCAAAGTTGATTGAATTTTGAATTGTTTCTTTTTCCACAATCTTTTCCAAAGTTTTTTTTATTAAGGGGCGTAAAAAGGGGAGCTTTAGAGGGAATGGGTTAATTGTCTGGTTTTGACCTTGGCCTTTTGTTGTACTTAATTAATTTAACCCTTATCATGCTGAAACCGGAATATTCCTCTTTTGACAGAAGGTATAGAATTAGATTTGTTTGATTTATAAATTCAAAAGAAATATTGACGTTCAATAAAACTTTCCAGTGTTGTCAGTCCTTTGATTTCAATGCAATTCTATGACGGGTTTTAATTAATCATGGCAAGGTTTAAAACGTCCTTGAAGAATTTTCTGATACATTTTTTTTAAGAATTAATCTGCGCCCACTAGATATTGTATTGAAGGTTTATATGAATACTATTCTTTCTCTTAAATGAAGGGGATTTTGTCGGCTTTAGGGCGGATAATATTTAGATTGATTTGATTAAATTGGGCTTAACAGTATTCCCGTTATATCGCGGCTGCCGGAACACCTACCAATGGATTCCTGGTAACTCTCACACCAGTACTACCACTACATCATTTCCTAGCCTCCAGCTGCTATCCAACTTAGGTTCACGATTATCCACCCATTGGTGAGAGACAAATGTCGGACAGGATATGTGCTGCCGCCGGGGACCGAACCCACGACTCTCATGATTGGAGATTAGGAGTCTGACGCGCTTTCGACATCGCTACCGACTGCGCCATGATGGCGGCAGATAATGTTTAGAGCCAAGGGATAATGTCTTCTCGAACAGAACTTTGGAGTGTCAATTGACCAATAGCGACTGTCAATCAAAGAAAAAGTAAACCAATCAAATCTTTCATGAAACAGTAGACCAATCAAATCTTTCATGAAACAGTAGACCAATCAAAACTTTCATTAAACGGTAGACCAATCAAATCTTTCATTAAACAGTAGACCAATCAAAACTTTCATTAAGCATTAGACCAATCAAAACTTTCATACTGTTCCGGAAAGAAGTTTGAACTCCACATTTGCCGTCATATTGGAGAGTATTTTTGTTGGTCTAGCGACTTAACCGTCGTAACCTTTTTTAAGATTTTTGCAAGCTGTTGCTACGACGTTAAGATTGCTAACCAACCAACCATTCTACTTTTGATGCTCCCCGACGGGATAGCATATAGCCGCCGCTTCGTCTGTCCATCCGTCCGTCCGTCCGGAAAAAAAGGGAACTTATGGAAAATACAGTTTTTCTCAAATTTCTCCTAGTCTTATGGTCAGAATTTAATGAAATTTCATATTTGAGTAGAAAATCAGATGCCCTTGACCATAAAGTATTTGAAATGTGCGGAAATAAGATGCGTCATGGAAAAATGTTTAATAGCTTTACGTTAGCTCTCCATTTCTCCATAACAAAATTACATTGGCCATAACTTTTTATTAAAGTGAGATATAGCCTTCATATTTCACATGTACATTGTTTATGACAATACCTTTCTTTTGGTACTAAGGTCAAGGTCATCTGTAAAGGGCAAACTTTCAAAAAATTTAACTTTAACATTGTCCATAAGTTTACAATGGTAAGTGATATAGCCTTCATATTTCAAATATGCATTGCTTTTGACATGATCTTCTGTTTAAGGTCAACTGTCAAGGTCATTTCTCAAGGTCAAAATCTCGATAATCTTAACTTTATCATTGTCCATAAGTTTACAATGGTAAGGGATATAGCCTTCATATTTTACATGTGCATTGCTCATGACATGACCTTTCTATTAAGGTCATTTCTCAAGGTCAAAATTTCGAAAAATTAGCTTTGACATTTCCCATTATTTTAAAATGATAATCGATACAGCCTTCATATTTCAAATGTTTTTATTTGTGACAAGACTTTTCAGTAGATACCAAAATCAAGGGCATTGGTCAAGGTCAAATTATAAAGGTTATTTATTTTAAAATATACCTCCTTTACCAAATGCCAAAATTTCTTGTTACTTTACATAAATGTTGTTTATTAAGTGCCCTAGGTCATGTTTATTTCATTTTTGGAGCCGCCGTCATAGCGCAGTTGGTAGCGCGTCGGACTGTCAATATAGAGGGCCCGGGTTCGATCCCCGACGTCGGCACTCATCCTTTCTGACTATTTGTCTCCAACAAACGGGTCGATAATCGTAGACCTATGTGGGATAGCAGCTGGAGGCTAGGAAAGGATGTAATGGTAGTACTTTTGTGAAAAATACCAAGATTCCGTTGTTAGGTGCTCCAGCCGCCGCGATATAACTGAAAGATTGTTGAAAGCCGCGTAAAACCCCATTCAAACAAACAAATTATTTCATTTTTTGACTCATTGAACCTTTCCATGCTAAAAGGGGGCTTAATGCCATGTAACTTTATATTTTGTATATTTCCTACTCTAAAATAAATCAGTATTGTTTCTGTGAGACTACTCAAGTTAGGATCTTCATTTTTTGTATCTAGACAATTTTCATTAATAACGTTGATGGTCAAGGTAAAATATTTAACCCTGTACCATATAATAATATTGAATTTTACCGGAATCAGGCCTGTGAAGCCAAAGAGATTCCTTTAATGTTCGAAGTTTTTTGTCGAATATTGGCATACAGTTTTGTGACAAAGCCTTATTCGGGGAGCATAATCTGTCTCTGACGGCTGTTGTTGTTACATGCTCCTGGCTATAGATGTTGCCAAATAAATTCGTTTAAAATCGAATTGGAACATCCTGTCGGAGTTAATGGGGCCAAAGGAGTATGTGGGCGGAGCTAGCGACTGGTCAATATACGCCTGCCTTATAAATAGGGCAGAGAATAATATCCGTATCTTCCCCGTCTTGTCAAAATACGGTCGATGATTTTGTCCGGTAGGGATCCTAAACTCGTAGAGAGAAAACGAAAGTTTATTGAAAAACTCGCATAGAATATTCGGTCGTTTTTCGAATATTCGGATAGTAGTTCCCATAATGTCAATCAGTAATCATGCAGACTTAATTATAAGATTGATCGGTTTGATTACCGAAATGCGTCAAATAATCATCCGGTGCTATCCTAAGTGAAAAAAACTTAATTGAAAACGCAAAATCTCTGTTGCTCTTTCCCTAGAGTGAGAGAATGATGGTTTTTATTTCAATGTGTGTGTTGTTGTTATTGTTTGATCTTTCTTTTATTGTGTACGTTAATTTATACATTAGAGCAATCATAAACACAAGATTGAAGCCATGTCTTTCCCGAAAACATACAATATAATTAATTAGGAGACCATACTCGAGACCAAATAGCATAAACAAACATGACGATTGAAGTTAAGTTTTCGAGGTAAACCCATAAGGCATGAAAGGAGTTTCGATATTTTAAATTGTGATCCACCACAATTAAAGGTTTGTTCACATTAAACTATGACGTCAGTGATGACGGTTTAATTTTCGCTATTCATTTAATCAACCGTCTCTGTCACGGAGTGTAGCGAAATTGTTCGTAAATTTCAGTCATTAGCACCTGTGTATATAACAGTCAACACCGAAGATGAGCGAACATTTCCGGCGAAGAATCGGGTGCAGGCGTTTCGATCAAACATTTGTTGAAATCGATTAGAAAAACATAAAATTCTGTTTCCAGAGAACTTTGATTGATATCAAGAAGGTTCTTGTTTGCTTTAGTGATCAAATAACCGAAAGTTTGTTTTAACTTTTGTTACTTCGGAGCGAAGGTATGGTTTTATTATCATAGCTTCGGCGTAGGGAATTTAGTAATGGTCTACGTCCGTCCTTCCGTCCTTCCGTCACTAAACTTGTCCGGAGCATATCTCTGAAAGTATAATTGCTATCAACTTGAAACTTTATAGGTCGATAGATATCATTGAGGAGAAATGCAGTGCGCAAGAACCACAACTCTTGCTCGCATAATTTTGGAGTCTTTGTCCTTTGTTGTTTTAAAGACTAAGATTTTGTCCGGGGCATATCTCTGAAATTATAATATCTATTAACGTGAAACTTCATAGGTGGATAGATCTCGTTGAGGAGAAGTGCAGTGCACAAGAACCACAACTCTGGCTTGCATAATTTTAGAGTTATTGCCATTTGTTGTTTCAAAGACTTAGTTTTGTCCTGGGCATATGTTTGAAAGTATAATAGCTATTATCGAACTCATTGAAAAGAAATGCAGTGCACAACAAGTCAAAATCTAACTGGCTTCAGTTTACTTTCAAGCTTTTACGGTCGGGGATGGTCATGTCCGACATGGCTTTGTTGATATAAAAACGACCCTTAATCATCTCACGAACAAGATAATTCCACCATAACAGGACACAATTTATGGCTTTCAATTCATGTGTGACCGCTTGCAGGCTACGTATAAGCCCGACTTAAGTCCGGCTTATAACAGTCCAGCTCACTTGTTGAAACCTCGGTTATCGCCAAGACATATATATCTCACCGGAGATTCAGTTCCCTTGCACACTGCCTGTGTACAAATGCACCGTTAAATCCTGGGTTTAGCCAAACATACCTGTTAGGTAATTGATTGAGCCCGACATTTTATTTGCAGTATATAACGTTATAAACGTTTACATATATTCAATGTAAATAGTCATTTGCAACGTTTTGATAGTAAAGAAACTGAACATTTGAAATAAATATAAAATGAATGTGTTAATACCCATAAAGATTCCTTGTCAAAGAAATAAACATTCTGTCTCTATAATAAAGCCTTTCTTCCACAAAGGACAAGACCAAAGCAAGAGCACATCTTTTGTTGACACAGTTTGTGTGAAATCGGTAGTTTTGAAGAAAACTAGTAGTTCCTGGGAAAATTAGTAGACACGAGTTTTACTCGACAGGCCTCAATTTTTTTGAAAAAAAAAGAAAATGATATGTTAAAAAATAAATATATGCAAGAAACTGCTTGATACTGGATCTACCTATGATGTCTGGATCAAATCCATTCAAAAGTATAGATAAAATGAGTGGACAAGATTTTTCATTACAGGGCCATAACTCTTTCAAATGTACATTGATCGTAACCAGAATAGGATACGCACATCTCTGCTTGATACTGATTCTACCGGTGAAGTTTGAATCAACCATATTCAATAGATTAAGAGTGAATGAACGGACAAATTTTTACATGAAAGAGCCATAACTCTGCTAAAAGTAAATGGACCAAAACCAAATATGATATCTACTTGATCTGTGAAGTTTGTGTAGTTTTAGAGAAATTGGGCGGGCAAGATGTTTCATCGAAGGGCCATAACTCTATAAAATGTGAATGGACCATAACCGAAATAGGATCTGCACATCTATATTTGATAACGATTCTACCTGTAAAGTTTGAATTATATTCGTCCAGAAATTGATGAAAAATAGAGCGGATAAAGACTGAAGAACAGAAGGACGGACCGACTGACATACTGACTCCTAAATACACCAAAGTTTGGGGAGTATATTGACTAATACATCCATGAATTTCTAATGGGGGGAATAAAAAAATCAAATTTGACTAGACAGCTGTAAATTACAAACTTCCAGTTCACATAACAACCATCTGCTGTAAAGATATTATATACATATGTCGATAAAACATGGAGGCGTTTAACACACATTATAATGCAACATGAAGGTAACTTTTTTCGCTGCGAAGACCCAAGTATACATTTCCTAGGTCAAACATCTGCTCATGAATGATTCGATAGAATTCGAGATACAAGTTTTATCCGTTACACCTTAAAATACACCCTGTGGTTTGTCATTTCTTGCCCTCTCAGGCATGATGTAAATTGACGTTTCCCTAGCCCCGCCCACTGACTCCACTGGCAACGCGAACTCCGACAGCAATTCACCAATCGCGCATGTCAATCAACGAATAAACCGACCAATCAAATAGTCTATTCAGCCCCGGACCTGAGATTATCAACTCCTACATTGGCACCATTTTTGTTTACCTTTATTGTTGGTTTGGCGACTTTAACGTCGTAACTATACAGCTTATTCAAGCTGTAGTTACGATGTTTAGGTCACAAACCAACCATTTTACTTTTTGTTACTTCATACTGGCCATAAATTTTGCAAAAAAATGCCGTTAAAAATCGAAGCGGGACTTCCTGTTGGGGTCGGTTGCCGTGGCCAAGGACGTAAGTGGGCGGGGCCAGCGATTGGTCAATTTTCACCTCGATATTTAACCACCTATTTTTGAAAAACAATAGCAAGTAACATTTAACAAAAAGTAAAATGGTAGGTTGGGGACCTAAACGTCGTAACTACAGATTATTCAAGCTATAGTTGCGACGAATGAGTCGCCAAACTAATGAAAATGTTTGACATAAATATCGGCAAAGTTAAAAGTTCACTCTAAGTGTAAATTAATGATTCGATCAGTCGATTGATTTCCTGATTCGTCAATTGCAAGTCACGGTGTAGCAGATCGTTCTTTATTAATTCTTAATATACAGATATCTTCGTGTTCTGATTATATCTTTAATTGGTTAAGTAAAGGTGAAGTAATCATTTAAATGCATTCAATCTATTTTGAACCATTACTTACAAGTTTGACGCTTTCCCTTATGGCAAAATCTTAGATCTATCCAAATGTAAAGGTTTTTCAAATAACAATTTAGTAGGATGGAAAATTTTGTGGAAAAAGAAGAACTTGCTTGTTACAAGCGATTTCTTCTGATTCCGCAATATTTTCTGGATTATAAAATCATTGGGACGTAAAAACCAGGGATTCAATAGGAAAGGCCTAAGTGTTCCTCAGTCGAAATAATGATTGTCAATAAATTCTGCCATTTCTTTATTGTCATTATGTAACTTGTTTAATTTGACCGTAACTTGTAATTTTGACCTTAAGTTATCGCTAAGTTTGTTTCATATTGCGCACCTAGTCGTTATGATAAACAGCTGTGCCAAATAATCTTGAAATCCATAAATATAGGAGTTTGTGCCAAATAATCTTGAAATCCATAAATCTAGGAATTGGTGCAAATAATCTTGAAATCCATAAATATAGGAATTTATGCCAAATAATCTTGAAATCCATAAATATAGGAATTTGTGCCAAATAATCTTGAAAAACATAAATATACATGTAGGAGTTGGTGCCAAATAATCTTGAAATCCATAAGTATAGGAATTTGTTCCAAATGATCTTGAAGTCCATAGATATAGGAATTTGTGCCAAATAATTTTGAAATCCACGAATATATGAGTTATGCTCTAAACCCACTCAATTTTTAAAATTTGTCACAGAAATGTGAATTCGACTTTGAAGCTTTCTAAAATCTATTTTTAAAATTCCATATAGTTGAAAACAAGTTTGAAATTCATTCTTCAATGCCTGAGAATTGCCACGAACAAGCCATATTTTATCCTTAGGTATTGAGATGTGGACTTGATCTTGAGACCACCAAGAATTTTTGTTGAAAATACATATGTACTCATGGCAATTGAGAACA
Source organism: Fragum fragum (assembly GCA_946902895.1). Classification (NCBI taxonomy): domain Eukaryota; kingdom Metazoa; phylum Mollusca; class Bivalvia; order Cardiida; family Cardiidae; genus Fragum; species Fragum fragum. Next base: position 3,354,392 of record OX336381.1, read on the forward strand.
ACTCTGTCAAGTCTTTTTGAAATCGGGTTCGATCCCCGGCGGCGGCACATATCCTTTCCGACATTTGTCTCTCACCAATGAGTGGATAATCGTAAATCTCGGTCGGATAGCAGCTGGAGGCTAGGAAAGGATGTAGTGGTAGTACGGGTGTGAGAAATACCAGGAAACCATTGTTAGGTGCTCCAGCCGCCGCGATATGACTGAAATACTGTTAAAAGAGGTGTTAAACCCCATCCAATCAATCAACTTTTTGAAAGCAGTTCATTAATGTTCACATGTTTATTATTTCAGTATAATTCAACTTTCAGTTTCGTCTATCAAACACGGGCGTTCTGATTGGTCGAAAAAAATAATCATACCTCCATGAGCAAAATTTTGAGCACACAGCCATTTTGTATGCCTCCACACAAAACAGTCCAAAAAGTATCAAAATTTGTAAAGTTTTCTATTCTTTTTTCGCTCGATGCTATTAAATCATAAAAAATGAAGAGAATATTTTTGTTTTCATCGAGGTATGAACCAAAAGAACTAATCACACTAATGTATGAGTCCTCTTCGCATATTCATACAGTATGATTAGTTCTTTTGGTTCATACCTCCATTAAAGCAAAAAATATTCTCTTCGTCTCTTAATAACACCAAGAGGGCGCAAGGCGCATGAAGGGAAGGAGGATGGGGAGTGAACATTAACCCGTGTCATGCTGAACCCGGAATATTTCGGTTTTAGCAGGAGATGTAGACCAAGATCAGCCTGCACATAAGTGCAGCCTGATCTTGGTCTACACCCCCTGCTTGTAAATTTCCTGCCAGGGTTGTTTATGAAATTGATTTCTAAAAGAAACGTTGATTTTTGACAACAAGTTCTATCAGTGATTTCAGCCCTTTGATTTTACAGCAATTTAGTAAAATAATTTATACAGCATGACAAGAGGTAATCTCATATTCATTTTGCTCATGGTGATATGAAGCGAATTTTTCCGTCAATAAGAATGATGGAATTAACCCTTGTCATGCTGAAAAAAAATCTGTGTATATTTTTACCAAAATCAAAGGACTGAAATCACTGGAAACGCTAGTTGCAGGTCAATATTTCATTTGAAAATTAGTTTTGTAAATAACTTTGGCTTGAAAGGGACAATCAGGTGGTGTATTCTAGAATCACATATGTGCAGGCTGATCTTAGTTTATACCTCCTGCCCTAACAGAAATATTCCTGGTTCAGCACGACAAGGGTTAATAAAGGGTAAACTAAAATCAGAATGGCAGAAAATAAATATTTTATATGTGTAAGCATCTTTTTCGCCATTTACTTAATATATCATTTTAAATTTTAGAATAATAGTCAAGGTGACTTATAAGATTGGAGATAAAGATTATCTCATAACCGAGGATTTTAAAGAAAGGTCTTAAAAGCTAAAAGCATTCAAAAACAATAGTTTAAAATATTCAATGAATTAGGAAAAATGACAGAAACAAACAAACAATGAAAAATGACAGAGATAATAGAAAAGGCCCTTTACAAAGCCAACACTGTCTGTTCAAAAATGCCACATAACATTGAACTGAACCTAAGTTTGACAAAACTTATATTTTTTTAGATTAAATCCATTCCGTTAATCATGACAAAACCATTATTCTACCACTGGAGCATCTTTTTACAATGTGGACATGCTGCCAACGGTTGCAAGCGTTTTCATTGCGACTTAAACGGACATCCGCGCGGTATCCAGTAGATAACCCGACCTGAAAACTCGAGATCGCTGGTTCGTGCCCGGACTGACCCCACTTAACAACTACTTGTCTTTCGGATGAGACGTTCGGAGAGCTCAAGCTTTCTTACATCATCCTGAGTGTCCGTAAGGAGTCCGCAATGTTTGACTGTCATCGGAGCCACCAGGAATATATACGGAAACTTAGATTGTCATGACAATGCCTCGACGAAAAAGAATACTCGATGTCGAGGGTGACAAGAAATGATAATTATTTCTGTGTGCAAATTTGGCTCTTGTTCAAAGTTTTGTAGTGGACAATAATAACTCTGATGAAGGTGGAAGCATCAGAACAAACATAAGAAATCACCATGTACATACGATAGATTCTTCCGATTTAAAACCAGTTGCCAATGTGCTTTCGTTATACTGTTTTGGTCCAAGGGGATGCTGCACATGTTTACCAGAGACGAGCCAATACTCTTTAGAATGGAAATGAGATGTGTGTTTTCTCATACCAATCTCCTGAATGGCTACAAGCAGGTGCACGTCATGACATCATTGTAGAAATTGCTATTACTAGCTGTTACTCACTGGCTGGTGCATTCCATTATATTTTTTCTATCAGTAGGCTGCAATCATGAGGTCATAATTTCGATTTTGCATGATATTTGACAAAAGTCATCGCTAATTCGTAATTTTCGCCGAATAAACATTTTACAAATGATAAGAAGTTCGGGAAAGTATGGAAAGTGGGATGAGCATTTGGTGCTCGAAGCGACCGTTGTTTTCGTTCTGTGACAAGAATTTGTTTGCATGGGGTTTAACGCCGCTTTTAACAATCTTTCAGTTATATCGCGGCGGCTGGAGCACCTAACAATGGATTCCTGGTATTTCTCGCACCAGTACTACCACTACACCCTTTCCTAGCCTCCAGCTGCTATCCCACATAGGCTTACGATTATCTGCCCATTGGTGGTAGACAAATGTCGGAAAGAGTTTTGCCGCCGTCGGGGATCGAACCCGGTGTGACAAGAAGGCCTTAATTGGCGCAAATAAATGAAAGTATGCTAAAAGTAGCGTTTAATACTCAAATACAAAGAGACTCTTGCACAAATAATGAAACAAAAAAGTGTCTTTCAGTTTTCAAATTTCTAGCTGTATTTTTTTCAAATAATAGATAGAATGTGATTACGCTGATATTGTAATGAAAACAGCTGTTCATGAATTTAAAAAGGAAAGAAAACGTGCAAAAATATTTCGTATTACGAAATGACAAATAAGTCCACGAAGAACAAACCGGAAGGAACTGGAATTCGTCCGATAAATACGGAATATGTTCATTGCACCGAAAATTTCCTTATTTGTGGTTTCCATGACATGTCATTTACCCCTTTGGCTTTCTCTAGCAATACGGTTATTATCACCATTACATGTACACGAAGACTAACGAACCATCCGATCAATTCCGATGTGTTAAAGTAGGGCATGGAGAATGTATAGAATTGAATTATATTTAAAGAGAATTTAGTACATAAAGCACGAAGAATAGAATTTTATCGAGAAAATGATATTGATAATTATTGAAAAAGCAGATGATTTTCCCAAGTCAAAATTCCACAAAAATCTGATCATGAGCCGCTTCAAAGATATTGACTTGACGGGCGGTAACCACCCAATTTCAGGATATTTAGAAACCAGTAATATTTTTGAAATGCGTAAAAGGGCGTTTACTTTCACAGACAAAACCTAATTAGGGTAAATTTGACCATCTATCTAGACTTATTCCCGGGGCGACATTTTAACGAGGGAGGAGAAAGCCTGTCTCATCATTAATAAGACCGTCGTCTACTTGAATTGCGTCGTAAGATTAATCCATTCCCATACAATGACGCTTTGTGACGTCCCCCACCCCGAAACACTATTGGGAAAACATTGTGGAAAAGGAAGAAATTGCTCGTAGCAAGCAATTTGCTTACTTTCCACAATGTTTTCTACCCAGAAAATTGAAAAAAATTAATTTAAATTGTCGTCTGCAACTCCTTTGAATTTGGACCAGTCTAAAATTTTGTCGTCTGGTAATTGGTTATCAATTGTTTATAAGGTACATATAATTGACAAATAACCTGACAGGCCCACTGAACTGATAGCAGATGGAGGCTAGGAAAGGATGTAGGGGTAGTACTGGTGTGAGAACTACCAGGAATCTATTGTTAGGTGCTCCAGCCTCTGCGATATAACTGAAATCATGTGAAAAGCGGCGTTACACCCAATTCAGTCAGTCAGCCAAAATTTGCACCTTCAATAAAACAACAACAACAACAAAACTAGCCATACCGATTAATAAGAAAAAAGTATAAAGAAAAAAGGAAGCACTTTACAAAATTTGAATGCTGAAACACGGTATGAATTATTAAAGGGCTTAAGCCTTTTCTATAGGGACGAAAATTCACACCATAAGGGAAATCAGAAATCTTCGTTAACACTGTTTAGAAGCCCCTCTATATAGATGATTTGAGAAAAGGTCACAAGCCAGCCTTGTAAGTTGTTGCCGAACAGAAAACGAAAATAGATTTCAAAATTATTTTGTGCTGGCAACAGAAAATTATTTTGAAATATTTTTTCGTTTCTTGTTCGGCAACGCTTTTCTTATCGGAGTAGTGACCTATTCTGAAATTTATGGTAGAGGCGTCAATGAACAATTTTAACGAAGATTTCATAATATATTTCGGTAATAAATTCTAACCCTTCGAACGCCATTCCTGGTATACCATTTGATTTTATACGATAAAGTAATTTGCCTTATTTTATACACCTGTTCGGAGCATCTAGTAGAATGTACCGCAGCTTTATTCTATTACAAGACGGGGAAAAAATGAAAAGAGTTGCAGCAGATAATTCAAAGTTTATCAAATTTGAGGCGTAGAAAACATTGTGAAAAATGAAGAAATTGCTTGTTACAAGCAATTTCTTCATTTTACACAACGTTTTCCAAGTCATTTTTTGTGAGGGTCGTCAATAAGCATCATTGTACGGTAATGGGTTAAAAAGAAGAACATAAAGATATTCCCACTATTTTTAAAACATTAGCACAATTTCTGGATCGTCATAAAAATCGATAGACAAATCAAATTATTCATTTAAACCGAGGCGAACTTTGAACTCTGACATTGATCGGCGTTTATGGTTGGTTAAGCGGCTTATTCAAGCTAGAGTTGCGATATTTGGGTCACCAACCAAGCAACTGTTCTACTTTTTTGTAACATGGTACTGGTCACAGATTTTGCTAGCTGTTTTATCGAAGTAGACATTTCTACCGGGGCTATGCAGTGATCGGTAATTTGACCAATCGTAGCTGTCAATCAAGAAATAAACCGACCAATCAAATAATTCATTCAGCCCGGACCTGAGCTTTTCAACTCCCGCATTGGCCGCCATTTTTGTAAACCTTTATTGCTGATGTGGCGACTTGAACGTCGTAGCCGCATCTTATTTAAGCTGTAGTTACGACGTTTAGGTCATCAACCAACCATTTTACTTTATTAAATGCTTCTGCCCATTAAAATTGCAAATAATGTCGTTAAAATCGGAGTGGATATTCCTGTCGGTTTTAATGGGCGGAGCCTAGGGAGTCAGTGGGTGGGGCCAGCGATTGGTCAATTGCTTTCAGCAACATGTTTATTCTTAAACCACGATGATTTCTACAAGGGAACTATTTATTTATTTCAACCAAAATATGATGTGATATTTGCGTGATTAATACGTTATGTGCACAATTATCGAAAAATATACAATACCACTAAAGTTTCGAGCTTATATTTCATTCATGTCTTTTTGTGATGCAAAAGTATATGGTCTCACGTCCCCTTGGACTGGCGAATTTTACCAATTGACAAGACACTTTTCTATATTATCTCGTTCAGGATAAATCAAACCTATATTGAGAATATGTTCAGACATTTATATTCTCTGGAGAAGTAAAACTATCCAATTATTCCATCAAATTATGCTGTAGATGAAACAAAGAGACGAAATTTGGATGCACCGCAATAAAGAAGCCGCCAAATTGTTTGAGGTGTTCACCAACAATAAAAGTACTTTTTTTAATTTTATAATACGTATGTAATATAAAAAAGACAAAACCTCAGAATGATCGCAACTTGTAATTGTTGACAGTTGACGCTTCGAAAATGTATGCGAACTCTACCGTACCATATCAAACGAAATGGAAAGGGTTGCTACCTTTATTATAACAAACATTTTTGTCCTTTTTTCTACTAAGTTATATTCGTGATACCTTATTAATAATCTTTAATCACATAAAATTTACCAATTTAAATTTGATAGCCAAAATTTGTTCAAATTTTTATAAAATGGGAAAAGAAAAGGCAATTAGTATCTAAAATGAATCAGAAACCAAGTGGTTATATTATACATTTGAGCGTAAGTTATCGTTCTTTCAGGCCTGGATGTTCTGCTTAAGTAAAAAAAATCGAAAAAAAAAAAAAAAAAAAAAAAAAATTCAGGAATTCAATATAAACTGAATCATTTTGCCATATCTGGTAAATGAAACTAGTCTCTGCAATCTTTGAAATAGTTCTTTTTCAAACTTTCGTTGTTTAGAAAGTCAAGTCAAGTTATGTAAAATTCATTTACTAAGTCACATTAGATGGTATTAGTATATTTTCAAATTTTTCACTGAATACCATATATGGACATAAGCCAAGGCCATAAAAGTCGTGTTCTACGACTGATCAAAATTAGTAAAAATGAATTCTAATCAGTAATGACGCCATTTTACAAACATCGTTATATGCTTCGTGAGATGTCATTTATCGATGAAATATATTACATCTTGGTGATTCATTGCAAAAAATAGGTCATATAATACATAATACATTGTATATCGCATTCGTGTTCATAAGAGACCCGGATTTATTAAAACTCGTCCACTAAAACGGATCAAAACTCGACGTGGTCTCGTTATTATCTGTTTATAGATAATTCCTGTAATAAATTGGGATTTCATGACCACTCATTCTATATTCTCTATCGATTGACAATCTTGTTATTTCATACTCAAATCGTTGACTAACGTCCTGAATATAAAACCTACATCTATTACTTTAACCCATTACCAGACGACGAAATTTTACAACAGTTGAAATTAAGAGAAGTTGCAGACGACAATAAGTGTTAAAGGGAGGTATCGATGTTTCTGAAACCTAGATAAGAAAAAATTACCAAGTGCCGAAAAATAGACTCAAACGAACATTTAATACTTTAAAAGTAGGTATCGATGTTTTTTCATGTCACAGATTTTAATAAATCTTATTTCCTCCCATATACTATTTGAATACATTATGCCATGAAGTAGTTTTACAAAAATCTGAGGTCGCTTATCAGGAAAAAAACCCCAGGGTATTTCCCTAATAGCCGTCGTAGGCTATTAATCTACTTTTAGACAGTTGCGAAGATTATAGGGCATTTAGGTGGCGCGAATAACCGTTGGAACCAATATAGTTTAAATTACATCAAACCAACGTCATCCTTACGTCATCAGGAGTTATGTTCGCTAGCCGGTCTTTAAAGATCAGTCCAAAACTGTCGTAATCGTTATTATGAATATAAACACTTACCGTAGTTTTGCGCTTGGTCTTTCATGTGACTTGATCTAGGACATTGGCTGTTTCGCTAGTAAATTTGTTACCTTCATTTGAATTCCGTGATACCTAAAAATAACCTAGAATTCCGCTGAACCTTTCCATTATAACTAGAAAAGCCACTTTGGGTCTATTAGATTACCACCATGACAATACCTGACCTAACTTAAAGTATTAAATGTTCGTTTGTGTCTATTTTTCGGCATTTGGTAATTTTTTCTTATCGAGGTTTCAGTAACATCGATACCTCCCTTTAAAACCCCTCATTTCATTATAAATTATCATTTATTGTGATATATTCCGAATGTCCTACTTTGAGACACCGAAATTTATCTGGAGATGTTGTTTGTCTTCGTATGATGTCGATTACGACTGTATTGCTAGCGGAAGTTAATGATCATGCAACTACCAATCAGGCAATTTTCGGTGTAATGGACAGATAACGTATTTATATGATGAATTCCGGTTCACTTCGGGTTATACTTCGTTGACTTAATTGGCGACTCGTAACGTAAAATATTTTTTTCTTCTTTTCTTTCTTTTTTAAAGTTTTGAACAGCCATATTAATCTCCTCCTTACAATTGTCTGAAAGCATTACAGCTAGAAATTTGAAAATTGAGAAACAATTTTTTTTCATAATCTGTGCAAGAGCCGCTTTATTAATTTGGGCAGATTTCTTCTCTTTTTTTAAGTTCGGATCTCTACGCGAAAACTCTGGGCTTTGCGTTTTATGTCATTGTGGTGCTAAACCTTAATTTTATTTGTATTATTGTATATCAGTAAAACTAAAAATCCAGACATTGAATGGCATTTCCTAATTTTTAAGTTGGAATGCGGAGCAATTCCAACTTAGATTTAACAAAACCGCAATATGAACACAAGACAATTTCATTTCGGGTTTCTTGATAACACATATCACGTGATCTCTTAGATATGAACACACCTCAGGTTACTTCACATCTCAACTAACCACGGACAATCAGTTAGTTGTAGCCGAAGACAATAATATGGCACATGTAAAGGATGATATAAAACTGCGTTTAGGGACTTCTAAACATGCTTTAATTTGCTTTAAATTATTGAAAATAAGGTAATAATCAGCGCAGTAATTTGTATTTTGTGATTCGCCGTCCCGTGTTTGGTAATCACGTGATCTCAAGTGACATGCGGTAGTCATGTGACCATAGATAGGCAATGTTTACACGTATGGCTCAGGTCGCAAATGCATTTTTACAATAATCACGCCGCCCAGTGCTTTAAAACATTCTAGAGCGATTAAGTTAGATCGTTTGCATCAAGCAATCGCGATTATTGTGGGATTTACAGCTTTTACTCAATAAAAATCAAATAGATGCAAAACGAAAGTAGAAGATTTTGAAAATTAGATTGTAAACATATCAACTTCCGGTTTCTACTTATTTACTAAATATTTCGTTATTTACAAGTTAAATTCAATAATAACACATCAAACCTTTAACAAGTGTCATCTAGCTTTCAGCTTGGTCCTTTTTACTTAAGATGTTTTAAGGTATCAAGCTGAATAACGAATAAGGCAATCGCGCGACTACAGGTACTATCTTCATCATATTATAGGAATTTTTAGGAAAAGGGCAAAACTACCATGTGCAAACAATAACATTATAATAACGTTAACGTCTTTTTTTCTTTTGGATTCTACTCATAACGCTTTAAACATTCTTTTTTTTCCCCTTAAGTCTAAACCGGTATTTTAAATCGATCGCCCTTAAACAAGTTTCCGCGCATTTCCGCAAATTCCACGTATACTCATAAACATGAGATGAAAATCAACGTGAGTTTAGTGTGATCGTTACAGAATTGGCCGAGTTGGGGGTCAGTAATCATCGAGGTCATTGATTTCTTACTGTAGAAGCTGTTATTCTCTGTTTTCAAGTTTAAAAGGAGTTCACGTAATACAGTTGCTCAAAGGAGAATGTTATGCTTGAAAATTCTAACTTTACTGTGCGTGACAAGAGCTTATAACCCATTCCAACACGATAACATTTTAGACCAGTCCCAATTCAAATAAATAGCAGACGACAATTGTAAGTTGATGAAATCTTTAAAATCCTGGTCTTTTTGGACAGAAAACATAGTGGATAATGAAGGAATTGCTTGTAACGAGCAATTTATTGATTTTCCACAATGTTTTCCAAAGCTTTTATAATGAGGGTCATTTAAAAGCGCCACTTTCTAGGAATGGGTTAAGACAATGCTAGTTTTTTTTCTGTATGTAGATTTATGTTTTTGTGCATTATTCACGCACATAAGTACACGAATTGGAATGCTAGTTTAATTTTAAAGGAGGGAGGCTTACTCGGAAAGTAATAAATTAATTTGCAGTTATGACCCTTTCAGTGCATTCCAACTTCTCAGTACTTTCGGACAATCTGTATGTGGATTTATGTTTTTGTGCATTATTCAAGCACATAAGTACACGAATTGGAATGCTAGTTTAAGTTTAAAGGAGGGAGGCTTACTCGGAAAGTAATAAATTAATTTGCAGTTATGACCCTTTCAGTGCATTCCAACTTCTCAGTACTTTCAGTCCTTTGATTCACCTAAGGCAGATACTAAGCAATCTAAAACGAAACTTAGGACATCTAGGATATTTGCTTATCTCATGTACAAGCTTTGACTCGGTGTCTATCCACAAAACCCTTGTCACGCTGAACCCGGAATATTCCTGTCGTGACAAAGGTAAAGACAATAAAGATCAGCCTGCACATATGTGCAGTCTGATCTTAGTCTTCACCCATTGTTTGTCCCTATTTAGGCAGAGCTGTGTAGAATAAAATAATTTTCAAAAGAAATATTGACATAATTCAAGAATTCTGATGATTCCCTTGATATAAAATACAATTCTGACAAGAACTTCAACAGCAAGACAATTGTAAGGACGCACCCACTGTTCTGAGTCTGTAATGGTCGAAATTCAAATTACGTAGGTTTAACAGGGTCGAATCTTTTCGCTTTTGTCAATTTTCCCTAATTACCACTTTTTAGGGGGGGGGGGGACTTTACCTCTTCTATAACATATGTCAATTTCAGATGTAAATTTTTTTGGACACACAGAAGGACCCTTCTAGCCTGATGGGTCACAGATAATTCCCCCGATAAAGAAAGTATTCCTACAATTATGTGTAACTTACAAGAACCCATCAAGCAAATGACGTCATTCAAGCATACTCATTAATGTTTTGAAGGACTTTATATCCGAAGGAGGGAAGTTTTCCTACTGTTAATATGTCGCTTTGGGAATATGACCCCCCCTATAGATATACTAACAAATTTACCCTAATATGGAATTGGCTGATATAATGAATTGTCTTCTACGCATTTCAGAAATGTAATGACTGATGTTATGAAACCTATTATCAAAGGCCCAGGTCCAGCTTTGTAAGAGAAAGTCTACGACTACATAATGTATCAAATGTGATCATTCAAGATTAGTATGTTAGAATAAAATCAAGGTAATTTTAATAAGACTGTGAGGAGATGTGCTCTGTGATAAATCAGAGGCGACAAGCTCCGTTATTAAGTATGACCTTTGAACGATATATAAGAAATATACAAAATACATAAAACTTATTTAATACTTCCTTGAAACGTCTACGTCATCTGGAAATAGTAAGTATATTTGCTCAACTGGTGTATACAAATTTGCATTCAATAGCATCGGAACTCTAAAAACATAGAAACATTTTTCTTATCATGTCCATTTTCGTTTTTCGAAATTGTGATCCACAACAATTTAAGGCTTGTTTATTTAAAATTATGACGTCAGTGATGACGTTTTAACTTTCGGTAGCCATTCAAACAACCCGCCCAGTCACGGAGATTTACGAAATCGTCCGTAAAGTTAAGCCATCAGCACTTGTGCATATAAGATTCAATACCGAAGATAAGAAAATACAAAATATTCTTCCTACAAAAACTTCACTCATACATTCCATTGCATATTGATATTAGAAGGCCATTGTTTCTTCTATACTTATTTATTTTAGATCGATTGCGACGAAATCTTTAAGCTTATAGAGTCGCTCTAGAAACCCACTATCCAGATGTTTTCGCGTCCCTGAAAGAGAGGCAGTGATTACACCCACTGCTACCCAATTCTACAGCTGGGTAGACTGGGGCTGGCTAATAAGTATCTTGCCTATGAACACACCCCGGTGACGGTGGGGCTCGAACCCGTGACCTTCAGATCACGAGTCAAGCACCTATACCACTAGGCCACCGAGGAAGTCGAGGTAGGCCCTTGTTTGCTTAAGTGACGAAATAAACGATAGATCGTTTAAAATGATTTTCCTTTCATGGAGGGATGATATGGCTTTAAGCATCACGATGAAAATGAAACTGGCGATGATTTTCTAATGCAATGAATAGTGAAGGTAAGCCATCTGATACTTGTTTAAAGTACTTGATTATCATTTTATGTGTGCTTATAACTAACGGTTGGCCAATGGAATCATTCATATAGAGCGGAAGTGAACATGGACTTTGACTTTTTCAACTAACTAACAAGTCGAAACTACAGTTTATTCAAGCTGTAGTTACAATGTTTAGGTCGTCAACGAACGATTAACGTTTTATTTCATAACTCTAACCACATATTTGTCAAAGCAACGGTGCTTATTGCCTCAGTAGACCTGTCAGGTCAGTGGGCGTGGCTAGGGATGATTTAATTACGAAGGACGATGATCCAAGATATATATAGAAGTTCAGAAAATGTAATCAAAGTAAAAGTCTTTGGTTAAAGCATGTTTTTCTTTTCTTTTAATGGTTCAAAATGAAAGTCAAGGAACTTTGTGTTCCGTTGGGACCCATGAACTGCTGAGTGTATCATAGCAATACTCCTTTTAAGGGGTGTGTCGATGTTTCTGAAACCTAGATAAGAAAAATTTGTCAAATGCCTAAAATACGCTCAAACGGACGCTTAACACTTACATTTGAGTCAGATATTGTCTTTTCGCGGTAATCTGACAGGCTTGAGTGGCTTTTTGTGGTTATATAGGAAAGGTTCAGCTGGTTATTTTTAGATATCAAGGATTTCGGTTGTCGACACCGCATGACCTCATTTGTATATGACCTAAGGTCAACGGAGGATAATGAAATGACAGACAAAACAACTAACGTCCTAAATTATGTCACACCGCGGATGGTTAGGTCAAAACTATGGCAAGTATCAATACTCGTATCGACGCTTATGGCAGTTTTGACTGATCTTTACAGAATTGATGACCTGCTAGCGAGCATAACTCCTTATGTCGTAATAATGGCGTTTCTTTGAGCAAATTCAAATACGCATCGCGTTAATTACCACCCGATATACTTTTCGATTGTCTCGGCTTAATCTAAAAAATAGATTATCAGTATTTAGGCTATTAGGGAATCACTTGGTTTATTCTAATAAACGACCTCTGATTCTGTATTAAAATAGCGTAGGAGAGCGAATAAGAATAACCAAAACCTGTGACATGAAAAAAACATCGATATCTACTTTTAAAGGGAGGTATCGATATTTTCTGAATCCTGGATAAGAAAATTTGCAAAGTGCGGGAAAATACACCCTAACATTTAATACTCAAATATGGGTCTTTTAATGTCGTGGTGGTAATCTAATAGGCCTAAAGTGGCTTTTTGTGGATATTCATTAAAGGTTCAGCGGAATTCCAGGTTATTTTTAGATATCACGAAATTCGGTTGTCGACATCGCATGTCCTTATTTGCATATGACCCAAAGTCCACGAAAGATAACACATTTCCAAGCCAAACAATCAACAACCTAAATCATGTCACATCAAATTGTAAGCGGAACACTACGGTAAGTGTTTATATTCATAATAAGGCTTACGACAGTCTTTGGACTGATGTTTATAGAATGAGCGAACATAACTCCTGATGACGTAATAATGACGTTGATTAAATGAAATTCAAACTAAACGCGACATTTCAGCGGTTATTCGAACAACGTGAACTCTCTCGGCTCAATCTAAAAATAGATTAATATTCTGTTTTTCTCTCTGATGAGCGAGCTCTGATTTTCACGAAACTACTTTTCAGAAGTTTGTTTCAATTAGTAAATTTGGCCGCCGTCATAGCGCAGTTGGTAGCGTGTCGGACTGTCAATCTAGAGGTCCCGGGTTCGATCCCCGACGGCGGCACTCATCCTTTCTGACTATTTGTCTCTCACCAATGGGTCGATAATCGTAGACCTATGTGGGATAGCAGCTGGAGGCTAGGAAAAGATGTTATGGTAGTACTGGTGTGAGAAATACCAGGATTCCATTGTTAGGTGCTCCAGCCGCCGCGATATAACTGAAAGATTGTTGAAAGCAGCGTAAAACCCCATGCAAACAAACAAACAAATCAATTAGTAAATTAAAAATAATAAAATATGTGACATGAAAAAAAAAATCGATACATACCTTTAAAAATGAGGTATTGTATTGGAAAGGGTTAAACTAATTTTCGGCTCACCAATCGAACCTGCTGAAACTGCATTCCATCGGAAATTGAGCACTCGACCATTCAAGATATAAACACTTACAAAGACGGACGCTGACACTTATGCTGAAGGTATGTTAATAGCTAAAAATCGTCAATTAGCGAGCAAAATGTCACAACTGCAGCTTTAATAACAACATTTTGTTTGCATACCGACGAAATTCATTTTTCGCACAGTTTTTTTTAAAAGTAAAATTAGGTATTGTTCTTCTCTAGATATGGTGAAACCTATCACGTGGAATGTTTTTGACTCTCTACATGTATTTGCTCGTAAAACTATAAATCAATTTAAATTGTCTGTAATTTTTTAATGCATTTATTTGATTTTTTTTATTGAATGGCGTTTAACGCATCTGTTAATAGTATTTCAGTCATATCGCGACGGCTGGAGTACCTACCAAGTGATTTCTGGTGTTTCTCACACTGGTACTACCTCGACTTCCTTTCCGAGCCTCCAGCTTCTCATCCTACTTAGGTTTACGATTATCCACCCATTGTTGAGAGACAACTATCGAAAAGGATATTCACGGCGGCCGGGGATCGAACCCGGACCAAATGATTATGAGTTTACACGCTACAAACTTCTCTATGGCCGCGGTCTGTTATTTATTTGCTGCATCACGAATTTTTTCGTAATGAGATCTGAAACAAATTTGTCTTCATGACAAATTGCGTCGTCGAAAAATAAATGGCTTTTCTATACATTTGTGTTTATTCCAGGAACACAGGCGACATTATGAGTAATTTTGCTGAGTTTTCGAATTTCGCTTCTATGGATTTACGTATACACTTATCTCCGTTGATTACATAACAAAATGATTTAAATTTTAGTTTCGACTATCAAAAACGGGCGTTCTGATTGGTCGAAAAAAATATTCATATCTCGATTAACAACACGTTGAGCACATAGTCTTTATGTAGGCGTCCTCCTTACAAAAAGGTATCAAAATTTTGAAAAGTTTTGCTCATTTCGCTCGGTGCTATTAAATTATAAGATATCAAGAGAATAATTTTGTTTTCATGGAGGTATGAACCGAAAACTAAGTGTGATTAGTTTTTGCGGTTCATACCTCCATTGAAACAAACAAACAAAAAAAATATTCTCTTCATTTCTTAATTGTACTCATACCAAATATATTTCCTTCACGATTCAAACTACCCAAACTTGAAGCAAAAATACGACTATGCCATTTAGTGTGAAAATAGCCGGGTATTTGAATGTCCAGAAAATTGAATTTGGATAAACTATTCGTTATTTATACAGATTGAATGGATTGACATCAGTTTTATCGTGGCGAAGTTCTCTTATGCATGTACTACCTGGATATCACCTATTCTAGGCTAAAGCTCCAAATGCCTTGCAGAAGGACACACCCACGTTTTAGTGAAGGGCCCGTGAATAATTCCCGAAACTCTCGACTTCTCCGAATACGACATTTCCGCTCTACCTACCGAGGTCTATCACTCTACTAAATAGGGTCCTAGTCTTCTATCAGATATGAGTCTAGTCCTCTATCAGATATGAAACTAATCTTCTATCAGATATGAGACTAGTCTTATATCAGATATGTGTCTTGTCCTCTATCAGATATGAGTCTAGTCCTTTAACAGATATGAGTCTAGTCCTCTATCAGATATCGGTCTAGTCCTCTATTAGATATGAGTCTAGTCCTTTATCAGATATGATACTAGTCCTCTATCAGATATGAGTCTAGTCTTCTATTAGAAATGTCGCTAGTCTTCTATCAGATATGAGTCTAGTCCTCTATCAGCTATACGTCTAGCCCTCTATCAGATATGAGTCTAGTCCTCTATCAGATATGATACTAGTCTTCTATCAGATATGAGTCTAATCCTCTATCAGATATGAAACTAATCTTCTATCAGATATGAGACTAGTCTTATATCAGATATGAGTCTTGTCCTCTATCAGTTATGAGTCTAGTCATCTATCAGATGTGAGTCTAATCCTCTATAAGATATGGGTCTAGTCCTCTATCAGATATGGGTCTAGTCCTCTATCAGATATAAGTCTAGTCCAATATTAGATATGAGTCTTGTCCTCTATCAGATATGAGTAAAGTTTTCTATTAGATATGACGCTAGTCTTCTATCAGATATGAGTCTAGTCCTCTATCAGATATACGTCTAGTCCTCTATCAGATATGAGTCTAGTCCTCTATCAGATATGATACTAGTCTTCTATCAGATATGAGTCTAGTCCCCTATCACATAAGAGTCTAGTCCTCTATCAGATATAAGACTAGTCATCTATCAGATATGAGTCTAGTCCTCTAACAGATAAGGGTCTTGTCCTATACTACACTGGTTCTAGTCTGTTATCAGATACAGGTCTAGTTTTCTACCAGATATGAGTCTAGTCCTCTACCAGATCGGGGTCTTCTTTTCAAAATACTGGTCAAGAGCTCTACAAGATATGGGTCTAGGCTTCTATCAGATATGGGCCTAGGCTACTTTGAAAGAAGTAATTTGTTGTAATTATGTACGGTTACATGTTTTTACAAATAGGGATTTAGAAATACCTTTCGAGGGAAAATGATAATTTGTTTTAGCTCCAGCAAAAATATAAGGTTTGTCAAAATATAAACCTATACAAAGGCAAAAAAACTTGCGAATGGTGGTTTCTACGTGCTAACTATGAACGCTGTAGCTGTAATAGTTATCAAGGATTGCTGAAATTTAATCTTAAGATTGAATTCTATTCTGCAACATGAACACGCCAAGGATTTATTTGTTGAATGGGGTTTAACGCCACCTTAATAGTATTTCAACCAAATCTTGGAGGGTGGAGCACATAACCATGGATTCCTGGTACTGTCACTATATCCTTTCAGAGAATCCATCTGCTCAATCCACTGAGGCTAACGATTATCCACATATTGATGGACAAACTTTGAAAAGGACATTTGCCGCTTCTGGGGACCGAACCATGAACCTCATGGGATCCCGTCGCGGCTCTCATTGAAAACAAAATATTCTTTCATTTCTTAAAGCGGCTCTTAAACAGATTTTCATGGAATTTTGATATAGAAAAATTGTATATATTTTTTTTAATGGATAACGCAAATAAGCCAATTTTCGGTGAAATCGGCAGGTAACGCATTTACCCGATGAATTTCGGTTCGATTCGGGTTGTACTTCACTGACACGAAATACTTTTTTCTGTTCTTTCTTTTCTAAAAGTTATGAACAGTCATTTTCATAACCAAATAAGCTTAATCGCTATCTTACAAATGTCTGAAAGCTTTACAGTTAAACATTCGAAAATTGAGAATCAACATTTTTCTTTCATTATCCATACAAGAGCATTTTTCGATGAAGAAGAAGGGATGGACGTCAATATCATAATGTTGTTAAAAGAGTCCTTCATTCAGTTCAATTAAGACTAACAGAAACACATCGTTATTCTAATTCAAGATTTATTGGTTTAGCAGTAACTATTTAAGGTGAGTGTCTCGTGTAATGTTCAGGGAATTGTAAGTGGTTGTAAAACTCATCAGGTGAACGTCCGCGTTATGCCGAGACTTTGAAAAACAAACAGATTCTGAGCCGGTTACCATCTAGGTACATTTACAATAATTGTTCTCTTCCTTCTGCTATTATAGAGGACGATTTGCTTAAATGAGGTTTCTTTAAACAGTATTTCAGTCATATCGCGGCGGCTGGAGAAAAATCAAAGCGCTGAAAGCCTGAGATATGAATACATGAGATATATAACCTGGGCAGAAAAAAAAGTTTGATGGTCGGATTATCGGAGGTGTCACTTTCTAATCAAATCTACTGTCGATTATGCGCCGATCTTTCAATTTGTGCGCTAGGGGACACAACCTGCCCACAATAATTTTCTGTCCGATTTTGAGGTATTGTAACGATATATTTATATGTATATATCGTTACATATTTTGCACCCGATCAAAATGCTTCAAACGAATCTGACAAAGGCCATCCAAGGATTCTTCCTGTGAATTTTGGTTGAACTATGTTCAGTACTTTCTAAGAAGAAGATTTTTAAAGAAAAATGTTGACGGACGACGGACAATAAAAGCCCGTTGGCTTTCAGCCAAGGGAGCTAGGGAGAGAGAGCTAGAGATGGAGAGAGAGGGGGAATGGATCGTGTAGCCAGGTTCAAACTAGGGGACTCTCGCATGCGATGCGAGTATTGTACCACACAGACGAATTTCCTTATGTAAATATGCGCTTTATAATCTCCAGATAAAGAGAGCGAGAGAGGGCGGGCGGTCGTTTACCGGGTTAACATGATTATGTACACCTCTCAAACACGATATGTAGACGTTGCATCCTTTGGGTAGAATTCGGAGGTAAAAATATATAGAAACAAAGTACGAGCATGACCAAACTGTTTTCAGACAGTGCGAATATGATCCTATGAATGGCCGATTAATTTGTTCAACAAAACATTCCAATCGTGCGTAAAACCGACTTATCAGATTTATGCAGCAACTTTGTCTAACCGGTCCGGTTTAAAATTGCAACTCTATAATAAGTAATCTTATTTTGGTATAAAACAAACACCTTATTTTTTCTTAACAATATGATATGATTTTATATGATTCCAACATATTATATATTTCCTTTCTCCCCGTCCAATCACTCTTCAAGTTTATAATTTTGCCAAATTCAGAACACTCACTCGAAAGTACTGTACATCAAGCGACAGCTTTCGATGGGCAAATCTCACCTTCGTCCTTCTCACCTCAATCGGGCGTATTAATTTATACTCGCAGTCATGTAACTCGCCCCGATCTACGTTCGACGTGGCAGAATATAATATCTATTGCGATAGATGTTTTTACATTTTTACATTAATCTCTGCGTGGGTTGAAATTTTACTGTGGTAACTTAAGCCTCAGATTGCTACACGATCTCAGGCTAAAAACAATGGATTCCTTGTGTTTCTCGCACCAGTCCTACCACTCCATCCTTTTCAAGTCTTCAGCTGCTCACCCCACTTATGTTTACGATTATCCACCTATTGCTAGGAGACAAATGTTGGAGAAATATTTGCCTTGGTCTGGGATCTAGGCCTGAGCTTCATGATTTGGAGTTTGATGGGCTACCAACTGCGCTGGAGCTGCAGCCTTTGCAGGTATAGCGAAGTTGATAGCGCATCAGACTCTAAAACACGAGGTCAAGTGTTCGATCCTCGGTCGCTGCAAATATCCTTTTTGACAATTGTGTCCTACAAAACATAAACCTATAAAATGATATGAGTAGCTGAAGGCTCGGATAGGAATTACTGATGTGAGAACTACTGGGAATCCATGGTAAGGTGGTTTAGCCGCTGCGATACGAGTGAAATACTATTTAAAACCGAATAAAATCGCGTTTAATCAAGAATTAATTTATTCTGTACAGACTAATAATTACTGAGTGAATATTCCCCGTACACATCTTGCATGACCAGTCTGCTCTTCACGAACACGTGAAATTGTTTGAAATGTTATTCACATACTCAAATTATTCAATTTAGTTTCGTCTATCAAAATTCAAGTGTTTTGGTTGGCTGGTTTTTTTCATACTTCCATGAACAAAATTTTGAACACGCAACTATTTTGTAAGCTCGTGCACAAAGTAGATCCATAAAAAAATACTCTCAACCAGTAAAATTCTTGCTTTGTTTTCCTTGATGGATTCATAAAATAAGACATTGACAGAATATTTGTTCTTTTTGAGATATGAACCTAATACAGAGTGATTAAGTTCTTCGGTTCATACCTCATTGAAAAGTCGATTGCACCCGATTCTTCCCCGGAAATGTTCGCCTTTCTTCGGCATTGACAGACGCTGATGACTTAACTTCACGGACGATTTCGATAATCTCCGAGACCGAGCGAAGTTATTTGGATGATTAGCGAAAATGTAAACGTAACCACCAACGTCATTCTACCTGGAAGATAACATCCGACTCATATTGAAGTATTTAAGTCAGGCGAGTCACTGGTAAAATAGTGAACTAGATATACTAAAACACGTGTTAATAACTGAACATGTAATAGATGTTCTTCCTTGAAAATTGAAGGAGAATTCCATTTTGTTTTTGTCTTTTCAAAGAAAGTCCATGAAGTGTTATGAAGAAAGAAACGACAATAAGTGTTATGAAGTAAGAAACGGCAATAAGTGCTATGAAGTAAGAGATGACAATAAGTGTTATGAAGTAAGAAACAACAATAAATGATATGAAGTAAGAGATAACAATAAATGTTATGAAGTAAGAGATGACAATAAGTTTTATGAAGTAAAAGATGACAACAAGTGTTATGAAGTAAGAGATGATAATAAGAGTTATGATGTAAGAGATGACAATTTGTGTTATGAAGTAAGAGATGACAATAAGAGTTATGAAGTAAAAGCCAGACTAGTAATACAACTGTTAAGACCTACTGCAACCTACAAATCAGTGTTGGTAATTTTTGTTTTGTTTTTGTATATGGTTGTGAGAACTCTTATACAGTTAGATGGCTGGTCTGTTGTATGCTCACAATTTGTGTTCTTGGTGACAAACGGCAAATTTTAGGATAATGAAATATTTATATTTTTGTCTTTTTTTCAACAATGTTTTCTGTAACCTTATTTCTTGGCGTCAAATAGCGTCATTGTGTGGGAATGGGTTTAAAAATAGTAATTTCGTATGATTAAGTTGCTGGGTCTTAATATAGAGTACATGTTTTGCCTGAAGAACCTGTGCGACTGAAAATCTAAACAAAAAGTCATAATACAAAAAAGAAAAAAAAATCTCGATTTGAAAAATATCTACCTATTATGTCAGCTACTAAATATTTTCATATCATAGAGTTGTGCTGTTAAAATATCGTTAGTACGGCTATTTTGATAACAGAGCATAAATTCACCTCATTAACTCACATTTTGATCCAGGCCCAAGACAAGAAGCCTGATTGTTAGGAACTAATACGCAACCGTTTGGGTTTTTGATGGGGACTAATTCACAACCGTTTGAGTTTTTGGTAGGGACTAATACACACCCGTTTTGGTTTTTGATAGGGAGTAATTACACAGCCGTTTTGGTTTTTGATAGGAACTAATACACAGCCGTTTTGGTTTTTGATAGGGACTAATACACAGCCGTTTGGTTTTTAGATAGGGAGTAATACACAGCCGTTTGGTTTTTAGATAGGGAGTAATACACAGCCGTTTGGGTTTTTGATAGGGAGTAATACACAGCCGTTTGGGTTTTTGATAGGGACTAATACACAGCCGTTTGGGGTTCCGATAGGAACTAATACACAGCCGTTTGGGTTTTTATCAAGTTTACTCGATCGCTGCAGATATACGTAACCCGAGATCGAGAGAAGCAGAGGTCAATCAAAGAGATTAGTTAAACCATTACCAGACGGAAAATTTTAGACTGGTCCAAATTGAAAGGAGTTGCAGACGGCAATTTAAAGTTCAGGAAATGTTTCATTTGTTCAACTTTATGGATAGAAAACATTGTGTAGAATGAAGAAATTGCTTTTTACAAGCATTTTCTTCATTTAACACAATATTGTTTTTCTTAGGATGTAAAATGAGGAAATTGCTTGTTACAAGCAAATTCTTCATTATTTTTTTTAACAATATTGTTTTCTTGGGGGGGGTGTCCAAAAGCGACACTGTGTGGGAATGGGTTAACAAAATACACATATGATAAGCTAGAATATGTATTCTTATTAAGGTAAGGCTTCGTCTCATAGCACTTCATGGGCCAATTCCGTTTGTACTGTGAGCAAAGTGGCTCTCATTTCGTCTTAAACAATCATTATTCAAAAATTCTCGTCTTGTCTGGAAGATACTTAACCCTTTCCAGCTCAATCCCTGTTGTTGTTTTGCGTCCCTGTGATTTTATAATTGAGAAAACATTGTAGAAAAAGAAGATATTGCTTGAAACAACCAATTTCTTCTTTCTCCACAATGTCTTCTACCACTTCCATAAAAACAAAAAATATTCTCTTCGTCTTCTTAAGTAAAATATGTTTTTGATGAGATTTGCGATAAATAGCACGTAATCCTTTGATAAAATCAATTTTTTTTATCAAATATGAAACAATATATTCATATGAAAAAGTACGTCCTTGACAAATAAATGAATAGCAGAATAGCTATATACAATGTACTAATCACTGTCTATTCCGGAAACGTGGGCGACGTAATTAGTAATTTGTTGAAAAGGTTAATTCTTGATTTTATGAGACCTATTTGTCTTTCATAATTGAAGGCCGTTACCTAGATGGCTCTATTCTTTGGTGGGTATGCGTTTAAGAGGGTGATATTTCAGAATCGTTGCCTAGCAACAATTAAAATGGCCTGCATAAAAGATTACAGTGTGTCATTAATCACAAAAGATTACTTATACAAACCAATGAAAGTAGGTTTCTTTTCTTTTTCTTTTCTTTTTTTTCCAGGCCGCCGTCATAGCGCAGTTGGTAGCGCGTCGGACTGTCAATCTAGAGGTCCCGGGTTCGATCCCCGACGGCGGCACTCATCCTTTCCGACTATTTGTCTCTCACCAATGGGTCGATAATCGTAGACCTATGTGGGATAGCAGCTGGAGGCTAGGAAAGGATGTAATGGTAGTACTGGTGTGAGAATTACCAGGATTCCATTGTTAGGTGCTCCAGCCGCCGCGATATAACTGAAAGATTGTTGAAAGCGGCGTAAACCCCATTCAAACAAAAAACAAGCAAACAAACATACTTTTTTTCCACTTTCCAAAACAACTGAACAGATTTCACTGCTCTTTTTCAAAATAGAATCCATGCCGCCTGAAGCAACGACAAACCACTTTTATAACGGAATGGCTACATTAACAAAATCGTTTAAGTAACGGATTGTGATGATCTGAATATCGTCAATGTTTTACAAAAACTCGTAATTCTAAGCTGTAGTTACGAGTTTATGGTAGAACCCCGTCGATTATTGACTCCCTGAGCCATTACGGGTTTAATGGCAGCCATGATTCGTAATTTCTGTACTCTCAGAAATAATCATTTATCAGGTTTAGTAGAAGACCATTTTGACGACAGATAAGGTCTTAAAACGTCTGTTTGATCAGGTTTAGACAAAATATTGGATCTTTAACCTTATTATAGACTCCCAGACATTGCCTTGCCCTTTAATAAAAATGTCCCGTTTTTGGACACTTAGTTACTCTTACGAGGAATTAATGACAATATATTACGTTAATAGATAACAGAAACCCTAATCTCTTTTGCCAAATTTACCAAATTGATCGAAAGAAATTTGGCAAGGACATACGTACCGTTCGTTATACAACTTTAAAACTTATTCGACCTGTAGCTACTACGTTTATGTCGCCAACCAAGACCTATGTGAGATAGCAGCTGGAGGCTAGGAAAGGATGTAATGGTAGTACTGGTGTGAGAAATACCAGGAATCCATTGTTAGGTGCTCCAGCCGCCGCGATATAAGTGAAAGATTGTTGAAAGCGGCGTAAACCCCCATTCAAACAAACATGTTCCTGGTCACAAGTCTTACAAAATAACGCCGTTTGATATCTAAGAGGAACTTCCTGTCGGTGTCAAGGAGCATGGCCAGCGGAGTCCGTGGGCGGAACAGCGATCCGTAAAGTCTCGTGCTGTGTTTTCGTTTTCATTTGTACAAACCCGGATATTTACGTCCCTGTTATTTTATACTCGAGAAAACATTGTGGAAGAGGATTCAGAAGAATTCATTTTCCACAATGTTTTCCAATGCTTTTTTCCTGAGGTCGTCGCAAAACGTGATTGTATGGGAATAGGTTAGTGGTCATGTTTCTCGTTCAATCCCCTTTTTAAGAATCATTTTAGAAAAAGAAGAAATTGCTTGTAACAAGCAAGTTCCTCTTTTTCCACAATATTTTCTATCCTACTGAATTATTGCTTTCAATGTTTGTCTGCAAAACCTTTGAATTTGGACAGGTCTAAGATTTTACAAAACAGGAAAGGGTTAGATACCGAACATACAACGTACAAAAACCTGACCCACCATCTGCCAAAATTACCAACATTTGCAATTGACCAATCGCATCTCTCTCCCAAAGAAAAAAAAAATCCGTTCTATAAAAGACAATGTTCTTATGGGGGAGATTAAGAGACAATTTGTATTTTATGACGGACTAATTGAAATTAAGTGCGGAACCATTCACCAGAAGCCAGCCGTCTAATTTGTCTAACTTGTCGATTTCTAAATTAACGACTTTTCTAGACATACCACAGAATGTTTATCCAACAGATGGGGAATCTATCCCATTACAACAAAGTGACGATCTACAGAGAAGGTAAGATCTTGTTGATACGAAAGAAGTCACGACTTCATGCACTCAAACTTCACATAGGGCAATCTTCAACTGGAATTCTGCTGAACCTTTCCGATATAACCAGAATAAGCCACTTTAGGTCTATTAGATAACCACCAAGACAATACCTGACCGAACTTAAAGTATTAAGTGTTCGTTTGAGTCTATTTTTCGGCACTTGGTAATTTTTCTTATCTAGGTTTCAGAAACATCGATACCTCCCTTTAAATAACGGATTGCTCTGATCTGAATATCGTCAATGTTCTACAAAAACTCATAACTACAGCTTATTCTAAGCTGTAGTTACGAGTTTTTGGGAGAACACCGTCAATTATTGACTCCCTAAGCCATTACGGTTTTATGGCAGCCATGATTCGTAATTTCTGTCCTCTCAGAAATAATCATTTATCAGGTTTAGTAGAAGACCATTTTGACGACAGATAAGGTCTTAAAACGTCTGTTTGATCAGGTTTAGACAAAATATGTCATGAGTTCGATCCACGGCGGCGGCACATAGCCTTTCCGACATCTTTCTGTCACCAATGGGTAGATAATGTAAATCTAAGTTTGATAGCAGCTGGAGGCTAGGAATGGATGTAGGTGTAGGTGTTGTGAGAAATACCAGGAATCCATTGTTAGGTGCTCCAGCCGCCGCGATATGACTGAAATACCGTTAAAAGTGGCGTTAAACCCCAATCAATCAACCAATAAATCAAACTTCACACTTAAAATATCATACGTATTAGCCATGAAGTATGAAGTTCGGAATCTTCAGTCTGAAACCTAAAATTGTAAGAGTGAAGTTTGAAGTTTTAATTAAAGTGTATAGTTTGAGATGTGAAATGTGAAAATCGATTCAAAAATACAGAGTTTATACTTACCGTTTCCTTTTTACATTTCCCGGCTCAAACTCCAGAGTTAATATTGTCGGTGGGCGAGCAAAATGTCGTAAATACAGCTTTAATAAAGCTGTATTTACGCCTTTTTGCCCGCCCACCAACGATATTTATGATGTTTTAGCATTTCAGACTAATACTTCAGAATTTAGTTTTCAAAGTTTATATATGACGTTTGAACGTAAAATTTGAATTTATTAAGCCACCACCGGTCTTTCGTATTCTTGAGTTGTATCAATACTGCTGATTTCTGGCAAAAACTAGAAATCTAAATAGATAAACCGTTTTTATAAATTCTCGCTGACGAATCTGTTTTTTGAGGCAGTTTGATGAGATATATTCATATGACAAATCGTTTCTGCTCTGTGATGAAAATTAATAGATTCAGCTGTAATAATTCATAGAAACACACATCAGTATAATATCGGTATTATCTGTACAATGAATATAAATACATTATGGTAAGTCGTTCAAAAATCAAGGAATAAAGGCAATTTTTATTCACTGTGAATTTTGTTCTGGCTGAATGCCACAGATATTCATTTTTATCACTTCGGCCTGTGCACCTTACAATTGCCTACTATCGTTCCTCCGACCAGTACAACAACAATCAATCAATTGAGTCACCAGGCGCTTATCCAACCGAAGCGCACTACATATATGCCAATTGACCAATCGATGATCCCGCCCACCTACTCATTTGGCCACGCACACTGACTCCATAGGAAGTCCCGCTTCGATTTTTTTAACGGCGTTATTTTGCTAAGTTTATGACCGGTAGCGTGTAACAAAAAAGTAAAATGGTTGGTTGGCGACCTAAACGTCGTAACTAAAGCTTGATTAAGCCGGCAAACCAACAAAAATGTTTCACATAAATGGCAGCCAATGTCGGAGTTCAGATCTCAATTTCGGGCTGAATCAATGATTTGATTGTTCGATATATCCCTTGACTGACAACCGCGATTGGTCAATTGTCGTATTACAAATAATGCTAGTTACTTTTATCCGATTCCGGAAAGAATGTTAACCGTAACGTTGTTTGAACTTGCGACTCCGGGATTGATAACACAGCGCGGGGCGGCGAAATATTATGGGTTCCGTTCAACAACTATCTAAACAGGATAGAGCAGTGGTAGATTACATATAGGAACTATAAATAATATCAAATATTAGAGGATACTGGACAAATCTCTGGTCCTACCCACTTAATCATTTAGTCCCGCCCATTGACTCAAACGGGAAGTTCCTCTTCGATTTTAAACGGCAATATTTTTTCGAAATTTATAACAAATATATAGCATATTACGAATAAGTAGAATGGTTGGTTTGCGACAAAACCTTCCGGTTTGGAGTCTGTGGGCGGGGCTAACAGAGTCAGTGGATGGAGTCAACAAATTCAGCGGGCGGGGCAAACAGGGTCAGTGGGCGGGGCTAACAGAGTCAGTGGATGGAGCCAACAAAGTCAGCGGGCGGGGCAAACAGAGTCAGTGGATGGAGCCAACAAAGTCAGCGGGCGGGGCAAACAGGGTCAGTGGGCGGGGCTAACAGAGTCAGTGGATGGAGCCAACAAAGTCAGCGGGCGGGGCAAACAGGGTCAGTGGGCGGGGCTAACAGAGTCAGTGGATGGAGCCAACAAAGTCAGCGGGCGGGGCAAACAGGGTCAGTGGGCGGGGCTAACAGAGTCAGTTGGCCAGCGATTGGTCAATTTACAGATCACTGGTCCCGCCTCCTGACTCCGCTGGCAAATCTCACTGACTCCAACGGGAATTTTCACTTCGATATTAAGCAGCATTATTTTGCAACATTTATGGCAAGCAGCATGTGACTAAAAAGAGATGTATTGTTAGCGACCTAACCGTCGGTACTACAGCCTAAATAAGCTGTAGTAAGGACGTTTATGCCGCCCAACCAACAAAAAATGCTCCACATAAATGTCGGCCAGTTTCGGATGTCAAAGATCACTTCTGTTCTATATGAAAGATTGGTGGATTTATTCTTCGATTGACAGCCACAACAGGTCAAATATATGTTGTTCTAACGAAAAGAATCATTGGACTCATCTAAATCATAGTTTCGAGACGACAAGATTTAGTCCTAATGTTAAGCAGCTCTTCCACAGATCACGAAAGAAAAGTTTTGGCTCTCAATTTTCAAATTTCTAACTGTAATGCTTTCAGGCGTTTGTTAGAAGGCGAATAACCTAATTGCGTAATGAAAATGAATGTTCGTAAAAGAAACAAAGAGATAAAAGAACCAAAGATTTAATGCGTTACGAGACGCTAAAAAAGTCAACGATAAATTCCGGTTCCATTCGGGTTTTACTTTGCTGACTTTTTTGACGTCTCGTAACGCGAAACTTGTTTGCTTCGTTTTCCTTGTTTAGAGTAGTGAGAAGTTAGTTTCCTTACAAAATCAGATAAATCACCTTTTAACAAACGTCTGATAGCATAACCGTTAGAAATTTGAAAATTGAGTGAGTGATGTACACTTTTCTTTTTGTCTTTCTCTCTGTCTCTGTTCTCTCGATCTCTCTGTCTCTATTCTCTCGGTCTCTCTGTCTCTTTCTCATTTTGTTTGAAAAAAAAAAAAAAATGGTGGTTCAGTACTCGTTAGGTTTAGGGTGAAAAAAGTGGAGCAATATAGAAACAATAGAATCTAGTTCTCTTTATGCTTTTTTTGATAAATAGGTCATGTTATTTATGTACGTAGGTTAATAGGTCTGTCAAGCCGGGCTTTTAGCGAAGAAATTATATACAATGAAAATATATTACGGTCATTAATAGCTGACATGATTTTACCTGCTCCAAATTTCTTGACATTTCTGTACCAAATTCTGACAACATGTAAAATGATCACAATCACTTAACCCATTTCCATTCAACAACATTTTAGACAGGCCTAAATTCAATGAAGTTTTAGACAACATTTTTAGATGACGAACTTG
Organism: Fragum fragum; assembly: GCA_946902895.1. Classification (NCBI taxonomy): domain Eukaryota; kingdom Metazoa; phylum Mollusca; class Bivalvia; order Cardiida; family Cardiidae; genus Fragum; species Fragum fragum. The sequence goes on from OX336381.1 coordinate 3,382,463, forward strand.
TAAAAATATTGGTCTTTTAGGGCAGAAAACATTGTGAATAATGAAGAAATGGCTTTACAAAGCTTTATTTCTTGGGTGGCGAAAAGAATAGGGATTATGTGGGAATCGGTTAACTGACTTTCCTTTCTTCGTCGCTTTCCTTTGATACTCTCGCTTTTTTTTGAGTCGGGTAAGAAGCTGTCTGAGAGCAAGCGTGCTATTGTATCAATTTAAAGCCATCCCATTTAATGACGCTTTTAGACGCCTCTGAGAAAAAAAAGCTTTGGAAAAAAAATCATGGAAAAGAAAATAATTGCTCGTTACAAGCGATTTCCTCATTATCCACATTTTTTTCTACCCAAAAAGTAAAAAAATCCAAACTTTCATAATCTTTAAATTGTCGTATGCAACTCCTTTCAATTTGGACCGGTATAGAATTTAGCCAACTGTTAATGGGTTAAAGCCATTTTCAACAACGGAAAAAGGATACAGAAATTGGTTTGAGTATGGCATGAGCTTAAAGCCATATATTTCCTCCGAGGAAGGGAAAATAGTTTTAAAGGTAGGTATCGAAGTTTTTTCATGTCACAGATTTTGATTATTCTTATTACCGTTCATATACTATTTCGTTACCACATTCTGGTTAAGTAGTTTTACGAAAATCAGAGATCGTTTATCTGAATAAAAAAGGGTATTTCCCTGATAGCCTATGTAGGCTGTTTATCTATTTTTAGATCGAGACGAAAAATATTGGATCATTCACTCGGTGCGTGTAACCGTTGGAATCCTGTTTTCATTTTGAATTTGCTTAAACCAACGTCATCAAAACGTCATCAGGAGGTATGTTCGCTAGCCGGTTTTCAATTCTAGAAATCAGTCCAAAACTGCGGTAATACCATTACGAATATAAGCACTTACCATTATTTTGCGCTAACCACTTTGTGTGACAAAATTTAGGACTTTGGTTATTTCCCTTGTCAATTCGTTACCTATCGTTGACTTTGGGTCATATGCAAATGAAGTCGTGCGGTGTTGACAACCGAATTCATTGATATCTAAAAATAACCTGGCATTCCGCCGAACTTTTCCTATATAACAAAAAAAAGGAGGCAACTTTAAGCCTATCATATTACCGCAAAGACAATTTCTGACTGAAATTTAGGTATTAAGCGTTCATTTTAGGCGATTGACAAATTTTCCTTATCTAGGTTTCGGAAACATCGTTACCTCCATTTAATAATCTATCGTCCGTTTTATTACTATATCAAACAAGATCCTTATTAATATCAATACGCAAAACGAGGGAATGATTGCAGGTCTCTGGAACGCCTATTTTTTTGTCTTGTGTGATTACATTTTGATATCAAGACGACTGCGTCCGATTCTTCACCGGAGCTCTTCGGCAATGACTTTTGCTAAACTTTACGGACGATTTCGTTAATCTCCGTGACCGATCTAGTGTTTGAATGACTAGCAAAATTCAAAACGTCAGCACTGACGTCATGGTTCTATGTAAAAAAAAAACTTAAATTGTGGCGGGTCACATTTTAAATTATTGTAACTTCTTTCACAAATTTGTAGGCTTGCCGCGTAGAATTATCTAAATTTTATAATTTTAATCGTCATATTTATTGATGGAGTATGATTTTCTTATGAATTTTGCTGTATGTTTTGGGGGAAGATATGGCTTTAACTTTATCCTACCAATCTTGAGTGCCACTTATTAGTGTTTGTTTTAGTGAGTGTGTTTGCGTGTGTTTCTGTGTGTGCGAGCGTGTGTGTGAACATAACGTCTTACAGAGCTATACAATTTCAAACCGTTTGACAGTGAAATTAATGGCTCGATTGCAATGCCCATCCTCCCCCAACAGGGAGTTCGGTTTGGGTATTAGACGACGTATGTGTAACAAAAAATAAAATGGGTAGTTTGTTACCTAGTGGTCGTAACTATAGCTGGAATAAGGAGTCTTACGACATTTAAGTCGCTAAACAAACAAAAATGCTTCACATAAATGTCAACAAACGTCGGCCTTAATGATAAATTTGATTGGTCAGATTGTCGGTTATATTTACAGTGGGGATACGTCAATTGACCAATCGCGATGCCAATCAAGGAATCAACAGACCAATTAAATCATGCGTTCAGCCCGGAATTAACCTTTGAACTCCGACATCGGCAGACAGTTTTATCAGACATTTTTGTTTATAGACTTAAACTTCAGAACTACATCTTATTCAAGCTGTAGTTAAAAAGTTTAAGCAGCTAACCAACCACTTTTCTTTTTGTTACATGCTACCAGCCATAAATTTTGCAACACCCTCCTCCCCCTCACACACAATAAAACAACAACAAACAAACAACAACAACAACAAAAACCATTAAAAAGCCGTTTAAAAACGACAGTAAATTCAGCCACGATATAAGATAATATTTGAGTTATTTTGCAAAAGCATACATTCAGTTGTTTCATTCCTATCAGATATATTTACGGCTATATGTTTTATACAATGGAAGTCTAGCTGCATATTGGAATACATTCGTCTTTGAATCGACTCTATATCGGAAAATAAAGCATATTTTATGAATAATTGATGCTATTAAATGAATCCAAATGAAATAAGAGAGCGAATTCATCTAAATCATAGCTGCATTTGTGTGCAGTAAATTGCATCCAATTATCCTTATCTTAACTCGAATGGTTTGGTGGGTCGACTAATTGAATTGGAAAGAAGATGGATTCTCCAAATCGGGAACATTATAATTTATTTCTTCACAAATGGACCATTTTTGGGGTTTAGACGGGCAAGCTATCATTAAAATGTGTTGGGCGTCAATCCTCTATTCGTACAGAGAGATTCAATCTCAAAGATAAATATTCAGTAAGTGTGACACAAAAAGGGACAATCTGTCGAACCAGTGCGGGAGATTTCCAACCAATATTCACGTGTGCAAGCTAAAGACGCAGATCAGCCTGTGCATCCGCACAGTCTGATCAGAGTCTTCACTATGCGCTCTATGTATAAATATTGGCTCTTTAAACTTGTTTACGCGATTATCGAATATCGTAAATGCCTTGAATAGCTATTCAGAAGGGTCAATGTCTACATTTCATGCATATTTAAAAGTGCCGGAAATATCACACTAGGATTCACCTTAGAAAGACGTTAGATTGAGACTAGGTTCCGCTTGACCTTTCGCTGGCCACGCCAACGTACTCAATTTGCTACATTAATCGACTCCGACAGGAAGTCCCGCTTCGATTTTAACCGGCGTTATTTTGCAGAATTAATAGCAAGTAGCATGTAACAAAAAGGTAGAATAGATGTTTGGCTACCATAACGTCATAACCGCAGCTTAGAAGAGATGTAGTTACGATATTTAATCGCCAAACCAGCAAGAAAGGTTAACAAAAATTGCGGCCAATGTTGGAGATCAAATTCATTTCTCTTCTCGATGATTGATCTAATTGGTCAACAGGTTATTTGGTTAACAACGCAATTGGTCAATTGACCATTCACGATTGTTAATCAAGAAACAACAGCACAAATCAAATCTTTTTAACTAGAAGTGAATTGGGACTTGTGTCATTGGCCGACATTTCTAAGACACTTTTCAGCTGGTTTTGGATTTAAACGATGTAACCATAGCTTGAATTAATTGTTTGTTACATGCTACTGGCCATATATTTTTTTTCAAAATAGGCAATACAGAGGTCGAAACCTTGCAGCAAAACAGGTTTAGTCGGGATATGTATAATTTTAGTTCATATGAAACCTTGCAACAACGGGTCGTCCGAACATTTTCAGAGTCATGTATAAATTGCTCCTTAAAGGGAGGTATCGATATTTCAGAAACCCAGATAAAAAAAAAAAAAAAAAAAAAAAAACCAAGTGCCGAAAAATACACTCAAACGAACATTCAATACTTTAAGTTGAGTAAGATACTGTCTTGGTAGTAATATAATAGGCCTTAAGTGTTTTTTTATTGTTATATTGGAAAGGTTCAGCGGAATTCCAGGTTATTTTTAGATATCACGGAATTCTGCTGTCGACATCGAATGACCTCATTTGCATATGACCCGAAGTCAACAGAAGGTATCAAAACAATCAATGTCCTAAATTATGTCACATCAAATGGTCAGCGCAAAACTATGGTCAGTGTCAATATTTGTATTAGCGCTTCTGACAGTTTTGGACTGATTTTTACAGAATTAGAGACCGGTTAGCGAACAAAAGTCCTGATGACGTATTTATGGCGTATTGATGACGTTGTTTGAGCGTCTTCAACCCGTATACAGCATTCCAACGGTTATACGAATATTTTTCGCAACTCTCTCGGCTAAATCTAAAAGTAGATTAACAGCCTACGTAGGCTATTAGGGAAATACCCTTGTTCATTCAGATAAACGACATACGAGAGGAAATAAGAATAATCAAAATCTGTGACATGAAAAAAACATCGATACCTACCTTTAAGTTATATGTTCAAACTAGATTTTCAGCGAATTAAACCGCCTTTCTATTTTAATCTGTTAAATACCAATTTCCACGTTTTTCGGAATAAACAGATTTAATTAAATACTTTTTTACGAGGACAAAGAATACAGATACAGTTAAATATTTGTTTGGCATAACTTTTCGTCCATGACATGTTTTACGAAAACAAATTTCAATTACGATAACGACTTTTAATTGAAGAAAAAATAATTGAATTTTGTTTTAATTCCAGAAAAACTTAATGTACAAATTTAGAAACTGCTAATTTGATTTATCTGAAATTACTTGTCTAAAATCGAAAACATTTTGTCAAGGTTATTTGAATGATTCACAAATCGCTGGCCACGCCTCCCCGAATCCCCCTGAAATCCGACATGGCAGTTGTACTGAGATATGAGCGTTAATTATTTTTCTATTTTTTTTATTGTAAATTATATGGTCACTTATATAAAATGAAATGTAAATAATTGGTTCATTGGCAACGTAAAGGTCGTGTCTACATGTTTAAGCTGCAGTTTTATGTTATTCGCCGAAGTAACAGAATTGTCAACCGAATTGATGAAGATCGGATTCACTTTCAGTTTTAAGTGAATGATTTGATTGGTCAATCGATTTTCTGATTGACGTCAGCGATCCGTAAATGACGGAAGACGGCTGTTCCATAGTGGTTCCCACACTATCCCTCCTTTTGGCGCCCCTCAAGAAAAAAAGCTTTGGAAAACATTGTGGAAAATGAAGAAATTGCTTGTCACAAGCAATTTCTTCATTATCCTCAATGATTTCTACCCCACATGTAAAAAACAATCCAAAATCAAATAAGTTTTAAATTATCGTCTGTAATACCTTTCAATTTGGAACAGTCTAGCATTTTGTCGTCTGGTAATGGCTAAAGCCTCAACGTCAAGTCAAGCCAACAAGGAAGTTGTGTCAAACTACTTCTATCCAAAACGTCGAAAAAATTTAAAATTCCAACAACTCGACTTTGTCGCTGAATATTCTATCATTTTGGACCAGTCTTAAATTTTCTTGAGAGTTAATAGGTTAAAGTGACTCGGATTTTCTTGAAATGACGGATCGCCGATATCTGTCAAAGGGTCCATTGACCAATCTAATAATTTATTCAGACCGGAAGTGAAAACTTTGTGTTCCTGCAGTTTAAATGTAGCAAATTTAATGAGGTCGTATATAAACTATTTTAATTTTTACACGTTGATAATTCAGTTTTCAGTTTCGTCTGTCAAAAACGGGCGTTCTTATTGGTCGAAAAAAAAATATTCATAACTCAATGAACACAATTTTAAGCACACAGCGATTTTGTATGCTTCCGCACAAAATAGTCCCGTTCTAAAAAAGGTATCAAAATTTGTAAAGTTTTTTTATTTTTTCGCTCGACGCTATTATTATAATTATAAGAGATGAAGGGAATATTTTTTGTTTTCGTGGAGTTAGGAACCGAAAAACCTAATCACACTTATGTATGAATCCACTTCATGTTTTCATACAGTGTGATAAGTTTTTTTCTGTTCATACCTCAATGAAAACAAAAAATATTCTCGTCATCTCTTATATGACCGTATGTAAAATGTATGCATAATAGCACCGTTTGTTGTCATAAACGAACTTTCTGTCGGAGTTAAGTTGGTGACGCTAGGTATCCACCCTGGTTTTACCTTTCCGCACTAAGCTACGTGCACTATACAACAAGACCGCCACATTCGGCGCCCTAGATAATGAAACAAAAGTGCCTTAATGGCCCTATGTCGTTCGCCTAGAAATAACTCGTGGTTTCTCTAAATCTGATAGGCCCTGTTCTGCCATACCCTTTTTTTCACAAATCAAGATGTCACAAACAAGTTTTAAAGAAATACAAAAAAGATAGTTCCTACCAAGTTTGATACAAATTGTCTGGTGGCTTAGGAGGAAATAAAATTTAAAGAATTATTTCATGATTTCTCTGTGTCTGATTAGCATATCCTACCTTCCCCCATTTTAAAAATTGTATTAAGTTTTTAACCCTTATCGTGCTGAACTCGGAATATTCCTAATTTGGCAGGAGGTATAGACCAAGATCAGCCTGCAAATAAGTGAAGACTGATCTTAGTCTACACCTCCTGCTTGTATGTTTCCTGCCAGAGTTGTTAATGAAGCTGATTTCCAAAAGAAATATTGATTTTTGAACAACAAGTTCCATTAGTGCTTTCAGCCCTTTGATTTACAGCAATTCAGTAAGGTAATACAGCATGACAAAGGTTAAAAGGGTCATTAAAGGAAAGTTCCAGCCATGTTTTAAGAGGATGCGATATTTTTTAAAGAACTATTCAACGATTTCTATAAGTTTGATAAGCCACACCCTGCCATTCCCACATTTTTTAACAAACCATATTTTCACAAACAAGTTTTGGATAAGGTCATCCGAGGAAAAATCCTGCCATGACCGAAATGGTCGAGTAACTAAAAGATTTTTTTTCTAGAATAATTTCATTAAGTCTGATAAGCTCCGCCTTGCCATTTTCCCTATTTGTTCGCGAATCATTATTTTAAAAGCAAGATTTGGAAAAAGGTCACACAAGTAATATTTCTGCTAAGTTTGATTGAATTTTGCCAAATCGTTAGAGAGGAGATTTTTAAAGAATTGATGGCGATAAAAGACGCACGGCGGACGACGTACAATGGACACAGGGTAATGAAAAAAAACCCACCCTGAGTCTTCTTTCTCAGGTGAGCTAAACATGTAAATCGAAGAGTGGCACTTTACAATGAGATTTGAATCTAGAACTACTTCCCTCGATATCATAGATAACTGTTGAAACGCATATTTCAAGTGTCAGGTAAGTATCTCAGTGATAACAGAAATATCGAAGAAAATATCAGATTTTTAAGATGACATCAAGACACTGACAACGCCAAGGTAAAATAATTCACCATGTTTGCCTGAAAAAGTCTACATCAAAATGACGACGCAGCTTCGTTTGATAAGTCAATATTTTTTCAATATTTTACATGTAGTAGTTCCATGTAACATGATATTTCTTCACGTTTGTTCCTGATTCAATTTATGACAGAAAAGTACTTTTACAGATCAATTAAAAATTCAATTTGCCACAATTATCTAAATTGAAGCAATTCCTAAAACTTAATTACCGTTTTCAAATAATTAACAAAGTTCAAGCACCTGTCTGCTATTTTTAAATAACGATTTTTCTGGTCTTCCGAACTACTTCCTGAGACATAATCAAACAAAACAATATCGACCAAGTGTTCTTGACTGGCCTGCCTCACCTAGCCTGGTTAACGTTTTTTTTAAAGCAAACGGTCAATTTAGTCCCAGATCTTAATGGACAGGTCGCTGATACCAATACGAATTATCGACTATTCACCAACCCATCAAACTAGACCGGAAGTGATGTTAACCGCCTACTATCATGTCCAGCATTTTGTTCGCCTTCGGTTTAAACGTTGTTGCTGTGGTTTATTCAAGCTGTGGACACGACGTTTAGTTGTCTGTTCCTTACTATCTAGTTCACAAACAAATGTCGTTTGATACCTCAAACAAACTACCTTGTCTGAGGTATGCGGGCGTGGCAAGCGATCAATCAATATTCTCTTTACATATTACCTCTGCACCATTATAGAGGGATGTTTTATGAGCGATTAAGTCATCGCTGTATAATTTTTCTGTAACTACATGTATCCATACTTGTTCAATCTGCACAATCCTTGATTTTTAGGTATCACTAATCTTAATCTTTAGAAAAAATTGTTGAAAAAGAAGAAATCGCTTGTGACAAGCAATTTCTTCTTTTCCAAAAATATTTTCTGTCATACAGAATGGCTGTTTTCTAAATTGTACTTACTTTATAGTGTCGTCTGCTACCCCTTTGGTTATGTACAAGTTATTGCACAAGTTGTGCAGTAAATACCGTCTTCTCTAGAAGATCAAAATGTAAATTGTTCACCATTGCCTAATGTCTAGTCACGACCATATCTTGAAGACGTCGATCAAGCATATTTTCTTTCATTTTTGATTTATTATCCAATCCCAGGCTAGACTAAGGCATGCCAAAAATATTGCACCTCATTTAAATGATGCAATGCCACACTGAAAATCTTCAAAGATGTTAACCAGATTAACGCGAATTGCAGTAACTGTTACATATTTATCAAAATGTTTCGCCAGATTATCCGATCACCTAACCGCGTGTGACCTTGAATTTCGTCTAGACATTCCGGAGGCAGTTTTATCGATATATTATCGCTGTATAAACGACAACATCCGGTTGTAGAAAATACTTCCGGTTCGAGAAACATTTGAGACACGTGAACTTTTAAACGGTAACACTTCAAATTGGTACGACAAAAATCTATACAAGGTCACCGCATCTCAAAAACGAAGCTTAACGAGTTGAACGGTTTTGATTCCGAAATTAAGTTTATCGAAGGAAAGAAGGAAAAGAGCGTTTGGCCATGTAAAACAATTGTTAGGCATAAGAGCGACATTTACGTACCAAGTCGACTCCCCCTGAGAGCTTCGTTAGAGATTCTGCCTTGTTCCGTAGATAAGAGTCGCAATGCATAATGCCTTTTACGGCGATAAGATGACAGAGTCCGGTCACAGCTTATTAATCTTCAAACAAAGAGCAAGAGTATTCTTTAGCCCCCCCCCCCTCTTGTTACATAGTTTTTGGTGAGTGAAATACGTTGTTCCAAATCGGACATTTCTATTCGGTGGTACATTTATTATTTCAATTTTACTACATTAAACTGTGGGCATTTTTACGTGTTAGCATGAAATCAGATAAAGACGGAATCAGAAATAATACATGTAATCTTCGATATCTTTATCAGCAGGACAAAAAACTGTATTATTGACGTACGTTTTAAGTTGTATGAAACAATAGGTAATACGTAATTTTATCGAAACCAACAAATACGTTTTTAGATGTTATGTGAATTATTTTATTACGAGGTACACTTATTTACGGGCAAATGTTATCCGTTGCTAGCCCAAAATGCAAAACGATCACTTAAAATCATGTGCATAATACATAGTCCGTTTTCAAACTGAATTTAGTCAAAGATCCCTTATTACGCATCAGCGAGTTAAATATCTCCCCCCCCCCCCCCGAAAAACACAATTTGATCAGACAACCATACTAGATGCCAAAAAGCATAAAAAAGATCAAAATATTTCTTCGCGGTAAGACTGCAATTTATGTAAGAAGATTCGATATCTTAAATTCTGACCCATCACAATTTAAGGTTTGTTTACATGATGTTAGGCATCGATGGTTTTTTCAAGTCACAATTTTAATTATTCCCTCTCATATGCTTTTTTTCCAATATAATATTCTGAAAAGTAGTTTTTGTGAAAATCAGAGGTCGTTTATCAGAATAAACCGGCGTATTTCCCTAATAGCCTACTTAGGTAGTTATTCTATTTTTAGATTAATCCGAGACAGTTGCAATAAATATTGGGTCATTCACGTGATGCTCATTACCGTTGGAATCCCGCATTCAGTTTGAATTTGCTCAAACCTACGTCATCGTTACGTCCTCGGGAGGTATGCTCGCTAGCCGGTCTTCAATTCTGTACAGATCAGTCAGCGTTAACACGAATATAGACACAATATAGTTTTGCGATAACCATTTGATGTGACATAATTTAGGACGTCGGTTGTTTCGCTTGTCAATTTGTAACCTTCCGTTGACTTGGGGCCATATATAAAAGAGGTCATGCGGTGTCGATAACCCCTTTCCGTGATATCTGAAATAACCTGGAATTCAGCTTGGTCTTTTTCTATACAGCCACAAAAAGCCATTTAGCCTATCAAATTGTCGCGAAGATAACGTCTGACTCAAATCTAAGTATTAATTGTTCGTTTGGGCGTTTTTCGGCATTTTTTTTCTTATCTTGGCTTCAGAAACAACGATACTTCCCTCTAACGTTCGCTAGTCATTCAAACAACCCACTGGGTCACGGAGATTAACGAAATCGTCCATAAAGTTTAGTCATTAGAAGCTGTGCATATAACATTCATTGCCGAAGTTAAGCGAACATTGGGTGCATTCTTCTCGATCTCAAATTGTTCACAAACACGAGTTGAAATTTATAAAAGCAATACAAAATACTCTTTCCAGAGAACTTCACTCATACTCTCCTCCTGTGTATTGATATAAAAAGGGACCTTGTTTAATTTACTGACAAAATAAACGATAGATTGTTTCAACCTTTTTTTTCCTCCCTTGGAGGAAAGATGTGGCTTTAACAGGTGCGAGTGTAGCAACTTAACCCTCCAATGTACTCACGGAGCAAGACGATTTTGTTTTCTCAGAAACTTCCCAACGACAAGGATCTCAAAATTAACTTTTTTTTTTATATAACTAGTCTGCACAGACTGAATCTGATTATTTTATTATAATGACTTGTAGCATCAGTGCAATTGTATGATTAATTAGATATCCAACATATGCTAAACTCTTTCATATATTTTTATCAAATTGATTGAAACACATAATTAGAATTTTGTGACGTCATACAAACATTGGAAATCTCCGCCATTCGTGAAAATATAGCTTTTGTTGTTCACTCAATGAATAATTAATCGATCTTACACTGAAACAAACAATTATCCTACATAGCTTTTGAGGGGGGGGGGGGGCTGAGTTTTATTGTTGTTTCGGTTTTTTTCTGTTATCATTGATGTTTCGTTCAATTTTTGTATCTGCGTTGTTGTTTGTGTTGTATATGATTTTTTTTTTTAATATTGTTGTTGTTCTTTGAGTTTTTGTTTGGATCTTTGTATTTTCTAGAATATGGCTGCAGACTGGAGATGTACTAAATAATGAAAATAAGAAGCAAGTGATACTATACATGTAATTTTTACTAAATAGACTAGAATATGTGTGTATGAAAATTAAAACCGACATGAAATCGCGTGCCCTGTAGTTCTAAGCTTTCGCACCCTATTCTCGTCACAAACAAGATTACAACTACGCTCAATATTGCTCCAGCGACCACCTCTAATAAGTGACCGCTTTCATCAAGCGACCAACATCAAAATTCACTTTGATTATTGAAACCCAATATCTTCATATTTGGACGTCTTTTTGGTAATAAAATGATCAAAACTATATCCTATGTAGGTGGATCTCATTAGAATCGCCTCAATATAACATTCATTTGACCTTCATTAGTATTCGGATAGAACATCCAAATAAACACTTAGAAAGTTTGAACATTAGTTGAAATAACACTTTTTTCCCGCATCGTAGCGTGTCTATGAACAAGATATTGGCGTTGTCTAGTCTAGTGATGTACTGTGATTACTTCCCAACCACATTAGTGGATAATCGCAAACCTAAGTCGGGTGGCAGCTGGAGGCTAGGAAAGGATGTTGTGCTAGTACTGGTGTAAGAAATACCAGGAATCCATCGTCAGGTGCTCCAGCCGCCGCGATATGACTGAAATACTGTTAAAAGTGACGTTAAATCAATGAATCAAACCCAACGACATTAACTTATTTCACCACGCGGTAAGATTTCTTGTGAATAAAATGTTCACCATTTCATTGTTTCTTGTTATTCAACAGATATTGTACAGATTTTCATGAAAATTTGATATAGGTAAAATATTTTCAAATAGTTATTTAGGTAATTTTCACGAAAACTATTTTTTCTTCACCTTAAAGCGACTAAATTTACTTAAAATTGAATCTAATGTGGTTGATTCTCAGTGCTCTATTTTGATATAACTGAATTTATCGATTGATGTCGTTTGTATTCGGATGATATCGTTAAAGGCTGTATTGTTAGCGGAAGCTAATGACGTAATATTGGTTCTATTCGGGTTGTACTTCGATGACATTTTTGTGTCTCCTTCGCCTATATTTTTTAATGTATTCATTAATTTAATTTTTTTTGTTCCTTTTAATTCCTTTTTAAGGTATGAATAGTCACGTTCATTACAAAGTCGGCTTAATCATGTTCTATCAAATGTCTGAAAACATAATACTTTAAATTCGAAAATTGAGAGCCAAAACGTTTCTTTCATAGTCTGAGCAAGAGCCGCTTTAATAACCCAATCGCGGATAACAACCAAATAACCAGTTGACCAACGAATCATTCATTAATAATGGAAGCTCGGTTTGAGCTCCAACATTGGCTGCCATTTTGGTGTATCATTTTGTTGGTTTGACGACTTATAACGTCGTTACTACAGCTTATTTGACGTTTAGGTCGCAAACCGACCTTTATACTTATTTGCAATATTCTACAGGCCATACTTTTTGAAAAAATAAAGCCGTTAGAAATGAAGCGGAACTTCCTGTATGAGTCAATAGGAGGTACCAAATGAGGCAGTGGGCTGGGTCGGCGATTGTTCAATATGAGTGTGTGAGGGAGGTGTTTGTATATGAGTGTGTGTATGTCTTTGTGAGTGTTGCGTATTGTGTATGTGTGTTTTAATGTGTATGTTTGTGGCGAACATTATATGTATTTGAGTTTTATCTCATTTTGAGGGAGGAGAGTGGGGATATTACATACTTTCATCGTCGGCCCCCAAGGATAGTCTAGTCGTTTATACTCCATTTCTACGTCGTGCAATCAAAGTACCGTAGGCAACTGTCGATGACATAATCAAAGTGGGTTACCGACGATGACATAATGTAACGTGGGTAACCGACGATGACATAATCAAAGTCACGTGGGTAATCGACGATGACATACCTTACACGTACGCCCTAATGATCTTTGTCAAAGAAATGTCCATGCGTACTAGAATAACTTCGTCTATATTTGCCCAATCTCGGACAATAAAGCGTATTTGATGCATAATTGATGCAGTTCGATGGATCAGTTTAGAATACAAAAGAGAATGAATCAAAATGATAGCTGCATTCGTGTGCAGTAAATTGTATTCTTAATTTAACTAAACGAATGGTTAAACCCTTTACTGTATTGCACAATTTTAGACCTTTTCTAATTCAAAAGAGGTTAGATTATCAAAATTCTTGCAACCAATATCTTGAAATGTATCTATTTTGTGTTTCTGTTTAGTATTTATGTTGTGGTTATTTTTGAATTACATTTGAGCGCATGCGTGACATTTCGAACCATTACACATGGGCGCTAAGTAAAGACTCAGATCAGCCAGTGCATCCGCACAGTCTGATCAGAGTCTTCACCCTGCGCTCTGTAGATAGATACTGACCCAAAGCTTCTTTAAACAATCAGCGAATATTCTAATTACCCGAATGGCTGTCCAGGTTGATCAATTTATGCGAGTCACGCACATTCGAAATGGTTTGAAATGTCACGCATAGGCTCATTTTTGATAGGCAGTAGGTCAAACGGATGAAAGTACAGACAACCAATAACCTTCAATCTTATACTAAAATGATTTTTTTAGAAAATCAAATGAAAACATCTTCTATTTCATTCAGTCGAGAGTTACTGTGTTTCTTTGATATGCTTTAATTCACAATTTGATTCATGTTTTCGTTTATGTATAAATTCCTGAAAATCTAAAACCAGATTTTTTGGCGTAGTTAATTAGTGATAATAATCAACACGAATAAACATTTTTTATAAACGCAATCTTTTTCGAGAAGGACCACAAATAGTTTAATATTTGTTTGGCATCACTTTTCATGCATGTCATCTTTTATGTAAACAAAATCCCATTACGATTACCACAATCGTAATCATTTGGGACGTTTTATTGAAAATTTATGACTTTCCAACTTTCTTAGGGAACAAAATTGTTCAAATTTAGAAACTAATTTGATTTAACTGCAATTGATTGTCTGATATCGGGAACTTTATCAAAATGTCAAGGTTATTTGAATAATTACCTTGCTCGAAGATCATCTGAGGAAAATCGGTCAAGTTCATATTTCAATTAATGGCTGATTTAAACTGGCACGAAATTGCTTGAATTACAGAATTAATTTGCGAGATTAACGTTCGACCTTACCGCACCGAGATCGGTTTTAAAGTAATATTCAATAGTGTATATTAACTCATTCCCACTCAATGCCGATTTTTTTACGCACCAAAGAAATATAGCCTATGAAAACATTGTGAGAAAAGAAGAAATTGCTTGTCACAAGCAATTTCTTCTTTTCTCACAACCTTTTCCGACCTTATATGGCTATTTATTTTCAATTTCAACAATCTTTTTTTTTGTCGTTTGCAACCTCTTTCAATTTGGACCCGTCTACAATTTTGCCGTTTGGTAATGGTTTAAGCGAAAGCGTCGCATACGGGATGGTGGAGTGTGAGCTATAACAAGTTTTAAAATACAATGTAGTTTAATTTTAAAAAAAAAAATCAGTTTTTTAATTAAATCAGTTTTTAGGCTTTAAGATTCATACCCCTAATGTAACAAAAATATTCTCTTCATTTCTTATAATCTAATGCCACCAGGCAAAGCAAAGCAAACTTTTCACTACTTTTGAGTAAAATTCTACAGATCTACTTGTGTGTGTAATAATTGCGTGCTCAAAAGTTTGTTCGTGGAAGTATGAAAAGAAAATTAAGTCATTTAAAACGCTTGATTCATGATAGACGAAACTAAATTTGAAATATTACAACACGTTTATTTTTCTTAAAACGATGGAACGATGTTTTCTACTTCAAAGCTATAAAGATTTGTAGCCAAATTAGAACGAGCGGAGCAATATCATTTTTGAAATTTATTTCTACTATTTTTTCCCTCGATGTTACACATATTCACTCATTTTCTATATTCTTATTTGATTCCAAGGGACGACTCAATGTTATCAGTAAACATCAGAAAATTCTAGCATCAAGCATCCTACCAGAATGATCTATCTTCAATTCCAATAAGATCAAAACCATTCATTTTAAGGGGCTCTTGAACTTGGCATTCTATAAAGGAAAAGTGCCTGATTTTCAAAAATAATATTCGTGTAATTTTTACGATAAATGTTTATTCGGGTTAATAACGGCGCGATTACAATGTATGTAGTTTTTGGTGTCTTTTTTTTTTTTTTTTTTTTTTTTGTACTGCATTACTTCATTGGTTCGATCCCCGGCGGTTGCACATATCCTTTCCAACATTTATATCTCATCAATGGGTGGATAATCGTAAACCTACGTGGGATAGAAGCTGGAGGCTAGGAAAGGATGTAGTGGTAGTACTGGTGTGAGAAATACTAAGAAGCCGTGGTTAGGTGCTCCAGCTGCCGCTGTTCAAAATGTCGTTAAACCCCCATTGAATCAATTAATCCTATAACATTTGTTAATGGAAATCTGTTGAAGAGCCGCTTTAATCAGATTTTGCACACGAGAAATGTTGTAGAAACGAAACATTAGGCCGATGACCCATTCCTTTTTCTGGTATAAAATATGTCAAAGGTGTCAAAAGAATGCTATCGTCTGGTGAAGGTCACACGTCCCTAATAAATATCTAAAGCCTAAAGAATGTTTTGTAAACCCGGAAGCTGTCGTTTAGATACTCCAGACAGACATTTGATAAATTGTGCTTCAAATGTTTCCGGAATGTGTCAACTAGATTCAAGGCCATGCGTGGTTAGCTGATCGGAAAATTAGACATATCATCTGTGAACTATGCAAAATAGACAGCGAATAAAATAAATTTCACTTAAGCCTTAAAGCATTTTCTTTGTTACATTATTTCCTTTACATAGCATCATTTGACCAATCGCGGCTGTCAATCAAGGAATCTGATCTTTCAACTCCGACATTGGCCATTTTTGTTAACACTCTTTGTTGGTTTGATGACTTAAACGCCGTAACTAAAGCTAATTCAAGCTGTAGTTACGACGTTTAGGTCACCAACCAATAATTTTTACTTTTTTTGCTACATCCTACTAGCTATAAATTTTGCAAAATAACCCCGTTTAAAATCGAAGCGCGACTTCCTGTCGGAGACCGTGGACGTGGCCAACGAAGTTAGTAGGTGGGGCCAGCGATTGGTTAATTGCAAGCACACTGCCACACTTATTTCGCTAGTGACTTGATGATGTGAAATATATTGGACTAGTGTTTAAAAAGAATTAAAAGTTGTCAGCCACACATTTTTGGTGAAAATTACCATGCTAAAGTATTTTTTTTTTTATTCTAACAAAACGACTACCTTCCTGTGAATGAATTGTTGTTCTTGTTGCTTTATTTATTTTGTTGTTGTTGTTTGTTTGTTTATATATGAAGGTTTAACTTTTTGTTTGTGTGTGTTTTTTTTCTGTTGTTGTTCTTGTTGTTTTTCCTGTTGTTGTTGGTCGTTCGTTCGTATGATTGTTGTTGTCCTCGTCAGTGTTTTAGATTTTTGTTGATTTTTGATTTTTCATTTGTTTAGGGGGGTCGGTTGATGTAGTCATCGAAGGGATCTTTCAGTAACTATATCTACCGAGCGAAAAGTGAAGACCCTGATGAGACTGCATGGATACCATTATAGTATATAGAACGAGAACACTTTATAGTCGGCCGATAAGCGATCATGACTGCCTCGGAGGTTAAGTTGTATAGGTGCTTGACTCGTGATCTGAAGGTCACGGGTTCGAGTTCCAACCGTCACTGGGGAGTGTTCATGTGCAAGGCACTCAAAAGCCAGCCCCAGTCTACACAGCTGTAAAATTGGGTAGCAGTGGCTTAAAGCCACTACCTCTCTTTCAAGGGAGGTAAATATCTGGATTGTTAGCGTTCGAGAGCCAGTCTATAAGCTTAAAGCTTTTGACCTAATCAAACTGAAATGAATGTGTTTATATAATAATTAACTATAATCGAATACAACAACACAGTCGCCAAAATTAGGATTTAAAGTTTATATTTATAAAAACAATTTACATTTTATCCCCGGTGAAGTATAGTTTGTGTATTTTGAAGATAACAATCTTAGTTATACCATAAAGGCTTCTATTTATGTTCAGGTGCGCTAGTAATGCAGTTTGATCTGTTTGTTTGAATTGGGTTTGACAGCGCTTTTAACCATTTCTCGATCATATGGTGGCGGCTGGAGCACCTAACAATGGTTTCCTGGTATATCTCGCACCGGTACCACCATTACTTCCTTTTCTAGTCTTTAGCTGCTATAACACTTACGATTATTCATCCCTTGATCAGAGATAAATGTCGGAAAGCCGGGGATCGAACCCATGCAGTAATGCAGTACCAACAAATACCAGTTACTACATAGTCGCGCAGTAAAAAACGGAAAGAACCATATCATGTAAAATTGCATTGTTTTGAGATTTTCTATTGTTTTCGCGTAAAAAGCAACTTCTGCAATATAATCAAATGAATGATAAAACACCGAAATTGCTTTCCGAGATCTTGATTTATGAAATTGCTAATTGTCTTATTTTTAGGTGTAGAACCCTTTTGCTTAAGAATGATCAAATGCAGCATCCTCGATTGGAGACCAAATCGTCGTAAATACGGCTTGAGTAAAGCTCTCTCTTTTTTTGTCGCGTACTGACGATATATACTTTTAACCCATTCCAACACGCTAAAATTTTAGACCACTCTAAATTTAAAGAAGTTGCAGAAGTTGCAGAAGTTGCAGACGACAATTTTTAGTTGAAGAAAATCATTATTTTTTTTTTTTTTTTTCTTAATAGAAAACATTGTAGATAATGAAGAAATTACTTGTAACATGCAATTTCCTCATTTTTCACAATGTTTTCAAAATCAATTTTTACTTAAGGGGCGTCAAAAGCGCCTTGGGGGGAATGGGTTAAAATTGGGTTTGTATAGGCGAAAAATGTTTTCAAAAATGCACTGATACATGCACAGGTAAATGGGTAAAATTTATTACCAACAATTACTTATTGTATGTAATTACTGATGTGCACATTATATAGACAAAAATAAAAAAGGTGAATTCCATTGTACTGTGTGGGCCTCTGACAGTTTGTAACGAACTGCGTGCAATGTTAATGTACAATTCGACGGTATTCTAAGAAAACCTCGTAAATACAGCTTATTTCAAGTTGTAGTTACGAGGTTTTGTGAGGACAAGGACGTTATGTTCACGTCGAGTTGTTTTTCAGAATGTTCATACAAAGCGGGTGGCAAATAGGAAGTTCCCGAGATCACTAAATAGACAAATTTCCGTCTGAATTCAAACGAATTTCCTCGATGAAAAAAACAACAACCGCCACACAACAAAACATTTGAGTGTGAAATAGGAACATTTCGTCAATTCACCGTGCGCACTTTTTTTCTGTGTTAACAAATGTTTATGAGATTAATTTGAGGCTTGGGGGCCTAGAAGTAAGGAACTGAAATTATAATCACGCGACAAAGAGCGTATTAACTTAACGCTTTTCCTGCCGAATATTTATCCTTTCTTCACCAAATTTTAAATTTGTCAAATTTAGATCTACTTTGTGTTCAAATTTTTGCTCAATACTATAAAAACATAAATGTAGTGCAGACTGAGACCAGACTGTGCAGGCTTATCTTAGTATGCACATCTGCCACAGCAATTTTCAAAACAGTATGTATTCCGGGATCAGCATCACAAGGATTAAATACAGACGTGTGATTTGATTTAGTTCGTCAACGGAGAAATAGTCTCATTTTCTGATCGTTTGGTATTTTCTGATCGTTTGGTATTTTCGAGATATGTGTTATTAAGAAAAATTAAATGCAGCAATGTTTTTGCAAATTAGAAATCTTCATTATGGAATTATAAAGAATAGAAATTAATTCCGGAAATATGAAACGATTTTCTAATCAGCCAACCAGAACGCAAGAAGCTGATACACAAAGCTAAAGTAAGATATCCTCCCGATTATTCAAATAATTACGTCATATAATTTACTGCATAACTCATTATAATAAATGTGTTTTTTTATAAGAGGAAATAGTTTTGAGAATTTACAGTCATAGATAATAATAGATGCATACTTTAGAATAACAATTTTAAGAATAACGATAAACTTTTGTCAGCGAATAAAATACCGTAATTGTAGCTTGAATAAAGCTGTATTTACGGTGTTTTGGTCACCCAGAGACAATTTGTCGCATATTAAATTGCCTTGATGTCATATTTCCGTGCGATTAAATCTGTATTAGACTTTAATGTGAAATGTATTAAACAAGATATTATCTGACCGTGCATTACAGTAAATGCCGCAATAGATTGCGTTAAATATGTCAAATTGGGTTTAACTGTCATCATATAAACATTTAAATGAGGCTATCTTATCGTAAAATCGTAACAATAGTCTGCAGAATGAATTTTATGGCACTAAAATGATTCGGTCGATGTTATATTTCTTTCTTCCTTGTTGTGGGACGATTCTTAGAACCGAATTAAGTTTCTCCGAGATAGCTTAAGTTAACAAATTTTGAGGTCTTTTCAGAGTTCAACGAGTGCAAACTGCCTCTGGTGCTTATACTGCTAAATCCATTGAATGCCTACGCCATAAAAAGTAGTTCTTATGTATTTCAGGAATATTGAAAACTCTGGCTGAATCTCAAGAAAAAGTTTTAAGAAAAACACTGTGGACAAGGAAGAAATTGCTTATAAAAAGCAATTTCTTCAATGTCCACAATGTTTCCTATCCTACAACGGATTAAATTATCTAAATTCCACTAACTTGAAATTGTCGTTTGCAATTTAAACCATTCAAAGATTGTGTCATGTTGTAATGGGTTAACTCCTTGGTTACTTTAACCTCGTTAATTTATCATGATAACCTTTGACAAAGAAGATTACCTAACAAAACCATCCTTTGCTAGCTTACATTACTTTCAAACTTATGTTCATACTCTAATTTTTAACGCGTGCACTCTTAGTTTCTTGTTGCCGTCATAGCGTAGTCAGTAGCGCATAAGACTCCCAATCTTCAATCATAAGATGTCATGGATTCGATCCCCGACGGCGGCACATATTATTTCCGACATTTGTCTCTCACCAATGAGTGGATAATCGTAAAGATACAAGGTAGATACAAGATAGTTAATTGACTTAAACTTTTTAGTTTCTCGTCAAATGAGATACTATTCACAAGAAATACATCAAAATGCAGTTACAATGTAAACAAACAATCGATAGTATGAATCTATGTACAGCTTGGAAGAGGAGCTAAATCAAAGATACTACAGTTTAAATATTACTTCAACTAATTAGTATACACTATACCAGATCTTCTTGAAATACTTTTCGCTAATGAATGACTTTGTTTTTTGTATTCAAAAGAGAAATAAATTTCAACATGTTAGGGTGCGTGTAATATATATTTTTTGTTCAAATATTCTTTTCTAATATTACTGAATAATGGGCGCACTAATAGAAATTGGAATTCGTCTTCTATTTCTTTCATATCACATGCTAGACACAACCGCTGATTTCTATCAATTCTATTTAAACCATGACTTCCAGTTTCTATCCTCAGTGAGTGGGATTTAGATATGTGTAATCTCCACTTTTTTGGAAGAAGGTCTAGGTATGGAGACATAGCAAAAGATTCTTTCATGTGTTTATATGTACATAACACCGAGCTTCTGTGGATATCGTTATATCAAATTTATTGGAACTCGTTAATTAATTGTTCTTTAAATGTTTGGTTAATATATTTATGATTCACACAATGAGGATCAGACCACACGTAACCAAATCCGTGATCGTTTAATAGTTTTTTAACATAACTACACCAAGAAACACCGCTGTTACAAGTAAGTAGCGCTTTATACGCAGATATAATGATTACGTTACTAGATAAACCTAAGTGGGATAGCAGCTGGAGGCTACGAATGAGTTTAGTGGTAGTACTGGTGTGAGAAATACCAGGAATCCATAGTTAGGTGCTCGAGACGCCGCGATATGACTGAAATACTGTTAAAAGTGGCGTTAAACCCCATTCAATCAATAAAACTCTTCGTTTCTTTAGCTCACACGCCGGAATTCTTTATCGAGGAGTTAAAGCATTCTTTTCGTCTTTGAACCAACTAGTGCCGCCGTCATAGCGCAGTTGGTAGCGCGTCGGACTGTCATTCTAGAGGTCCCGGGTTCGATCCCCGACGGCGGCACTCATCCTTTCCGACTATTTGTCTCCCACCAATGGGTTGATAATCGTAGACCTATGTGGGATAGCAGCTGGAGGCTAGGAAAGGATGTGTTGGTGGTACTGGTGAGAGAAATACCAGGAATCCATTGTTAGGTGCTCCAGCCGCTGCGATATAACTGAAAGATTGTTGAAAGCGGCGTAAAACACCATTCAAACAAACAAATGAACCAACTAGTGCGCGGTAGAAAACTGTTTGAGGAACAAAGTTGAGCCCATTCCTTCTCAGTGACGCCTTTAGACGCCCCCAAGGAAAGAAAGCTTTGGGAAACGTTGTGGAAAATGAAGAAATTGCTTGTTACAAGCGATTTCTTCATTTTCCACAACGTTTACTACCCAGAAAATTGAAAAAAAGCAAAATTTCATCAACTTTAAATTGTCGTCTGCTGTTTCTTTCAATTTGGGCCAGTCTAAAATTCTGTCGTCTGGTAATGGGTTAAATGCTGTGTCATCTCGAATCGTTATGTTACCCCACGGGGAGGGAGACTTGTGTTGGAGAAAGGTTGAATTTCATGTCATTTTAAATGTAATTATTTTTGTAATTAGGTAAACGCTTGGACATGTAACACCGTTTTTCAACTTTTGTTCAATAAAACGAACATCTCAAACACCTGATACTTGATGAAGTTCAATTAAATTCTTTAACCTTTTTCCAGCCCCCAAATATTTAGTCTGGTTCATTATATCAGACTTAGTGCAGATCTGTCAGTGGACAGGAATGCTCGACTATTCTAAGTGCTGGATTGTAGTAGCAATTCAATGTCGACATTGGGTAACCTTCGACTTCATGAATGTCGGAGTAATAGATAAATAAATGCTCAGAGAAGAACGCATATGCAAAAGTTTCAAACCGTAACATTCTGCTGTAGTAGAAAGATAATATATTTCAAGTAAACTTGAATCAAGAATTTCTAGGTCGAAACGAGGTCAAATTTGACTAAAATAATGTAAGAGTCCAGATTCTTTGCCTAGAAAATTGAATCATAACCTTAAATAAAGCTCCAAAACAGTAGCTTGAGTAGTTAAGTGATAGCATGATTTGCAAAAACTTACACGTAAAATTATAACCCAGAATTGACATCATTTTCTTCAGCCGGGAGTCAGCATTTTCTCCAGCCTTTAGACATCGTTTTCTTCAGCCGTTAGACATCATTTTGTCCAGCCGGGATACTCCAGCCGGGAGACATCATTTTCTCCAGCCGGGAATAAATCATAATATTATATCCCGGCAAGAAACCGTATTACTAATAATCAGAGATATTGCAGTTGCAGGTAAAACTTTAACCAAATGTCTAAGCAGAAAAGAAGTTATAATTGCACTAAAATAAATGTCAGACTCTTACGGGATTCTCGGATACGGAAATGCCGCCGTCCGACGTCTTTAACCTTTGCGCTAACGAGACCCCCCCCCCCCCCAAAAAAAAAAAAAAAAAAAAAAAAAAAAAATCAACCCAAAACAAAAAAACAAAACAAACAACAAACAAAAAATAAGATAAAAATAAAAATAATAAAAAGATGTTCAAATAACGCATATTCAAATAATCTGAGAGAATTCAATATTCTATAAATAGAATTTACAAATTAAGAGTTACGAATCTATAGATTGGAAGTTGATGTGCTGGTATAATGTCGGTGTGTAAAGTTTCAGAGAAATAACACGAGTAGATCCAGAGATACGAGAATTGCAGACAAAAATTTGACCAAATCATTATGCCGACACCGACACTGACGCCCGAATGGTTTGAATAATTTCTATATTCTTCGAATAATCGAGCTAAAAATGAATGTAAATTAATAAGTAAAGCAAAGATATACATAAAACGTCGGAACTATAGCTTTAATCCGTTCCCACTCGAGAAAATCTTAGACTGTTCCAAATTCAAAGAAGTTGCAGACGACTATTTTAAATTGATGAAATCTTTAACAGTTTTGGCTTTTGGTCGAGGACAAATTATGGAAAATGAAGAAATTGCTTGTAACAAGCAATTTCTTCATTTTCCACAATGTTTTCCAAAGCTTTTGTATTTGGAGGCGTTTAAAAGCGTCACTGTGTGGGAATTGGTTATCTCGTTCCCACTCACAGACACTATTTGACGCCCCCAAGAAAAACAATTGGGAAAACATCGTGGAAAATTAAGAAATCGCATGGGCCGAGCAATTTCTTCATTATACGCAATGTTTTCTATCTTAGACGTTGAAAAAATTTAAAATTGTTACAGACAACTCTTTAATTGTAACGTTTTTTCAATTTGGATCAGTCTAAAAGTTTGACGCCTGGTAAACCATGGATACAATGTTTTGGTAATTTGATGACGACATGGTTTCCATGCGTGATGAAGAAAGACATTGCTGCTCTAGACACGAACACTGAATTGAATGGTAAATTGACAAATTGCTGATCCCGCCCACTGAATCCCTAGGCCCCGCCCATTAACTCCACCAGGAAGTCTCGCTTCGATTTTTAACGTCGTGATTTTTTACGAGAATTATGGCTAGTAGCATGTAACAAAAAAGTTAAATGGTTGGTTGGTGACCTAACCGTCGTAACTACAGCTTTAATAAGCTGTAGTTACGACGTTTAAGTCGCCAAACCAACAATTAAGGTTAACAGAAAAGGCGACCAATGTTGGAGATGAAAAGCTTAGATACGGACTGAATACATTATTTGATTGGTCGGTTTATTCCTTGAGTGATAGCTGTGATTGGTCTATTCACAGAGTACTAGCCCCGCCCACATACCTCCAACACGACTATTGATTGACAAATATCCGGTCAAGGACAAAAAAAGATAAGTAATCGTTTGTAGACGATCTAAACGTCGCAACTACAGCTTGAATAAGTTGATGTTATAGCTACAAGTCGCCGAACCAACTCAAATACTGGGCAAAAATATTACAAATCCCCGTTTTCTTTCGGTCGAATTGAAAGATTTAATCGGTGAATTTTATTTTTGGCTAGCAAAGCGTTAGCTTTAATAGATTAAGTTAACATACAAAATGTTGAGGTCTTCTCAGAGTTCAAACGAGTGCAAATTGGCACCGGAGGCTTAACTACTAAATCCACTGAATATCTACCTACGCCAAAAAGGGAGCTCTTGTTTAAACTCGAGCATATTGTGTTAAAAACGACTGGCCACATGGATTAACTTTTTTCAACTTGTGGAGAATGCCTTCAAAAGCATGTTATATAACCCATTTACATTCAATTCCGCTTTTTTTTAAATCCCCAAAAAGGGGTTGGAAAACATCGTGATCAATGAAGAAATTGCTTGTAACAAGCAATTTCTTCAGTGTCCACAATGTTTTCTATCCTACAAAAGGCAAAGAAGATTACACAACAAAACAATGCATTGCTAGCTTATAGTACTTTCAGTACTTTGATTTATTGACATCGGCTTCCATCAGTTTGGTTATAAATTGACTGCTACAATTCGCCAAGGACTTTATCATTATACGATCTTTCCGGATAAGGTGAACAGTTCCGGGGTTATGATTTTAATTCAGGTTTCGTTTTGCTAAGAGTTAAGCTAATTAGTAACGGATTAAACTCATCAAAAACTCGTTAAAAAGCGAATCCAATTATCTATACATGTATTTGTTCAGCTAATTACATTGATAACGAATCCACAACACACGAAGGTTTGATTACAAACCAATCTGTTTCCCGCTCGTGTAATAATTATATAAGAATTTTTCACCACCTTTCACTCATTGAATATATCTTAATTCTTTTATTTTGGCTAGTCGGAGTTTTTTTTTTTAAATTGTTTAACCCTTGTCATGCTGTATAAATTGCCTTACTGAATTGCTGTCAAATCAAAGGGCTGAAAGCACTGATAGAACTTGTTGTTAAAATATCAATATTTTTTGTAGAAACCAACTTCATAAACAACTCTGACAGGAAAAGTACAAGCAGGAGGTGTAGACTAAGACCAGCCTGCACATAAGTGCAGTCTGATCTTAGTCTACACCTCCTGCCAAAACCGGAATATTCCGGGTTCAACATGACAAGGGTTAATTTTATGCTTTTGTTTTATATATGTCCATATTGTACAACAATGTACATAAATGTAAATAAAAGATATGTTCTGTTCTATGTCATTATGATTTTGTTTGCAGTCTCCGTCCAGACAAATTCCGTCTCCTGTATTGACGGATCGTTGACTTCGCCCACTGAGATCCAACAGGAAGTTCCACCCAGGTGGCAAAAGGGTGATATCAATGGAATGGGTAATGGGCGGAATGAACATGTTCTAAACTTAAGCTTATATGAAGTGGTTAAGCTACTGAATTCACAAATTTCTTAAGAATTGTCTATTGACTAATCACGGCTGTCAATCAAGGAATTTATCGACCAATCAAACAATACATTCAGTTGAGATTTGGACTCCGACATTGGCCGCCATTTTCTGTGAAACATTTTTGTTGGTTTGACTACTTAAACGTCGTAACAACATCTTATTCAAGGTGGAGTAACGACGTTTAAGTCGCCAATAAACCATTAGGCTTTTTTTATTACATGCTTATTGCTTTCGCAAAAAAGGACGTATAAAATCGAAGCGGAACTTCATGGTGGAAGCCAATGGGCGGGGAAATGGGATTAATGGGCGGACCAGCGATTGGTAAAATTTAGGCTAATAAAACATCGTAATTCAAACCTATTCAAGCTTAACCTATGATATTTAGGGCGTCTACCGGCGTTTTACGTATTGTAGTGGGGCGGGGGAGGGGGGAAGTTTTGTTCTGTTTTCTTGAAGGGATGCATTGGATTGATAGATTTAAAAACCTGCAGAAACCGTTGAGCCACAACATCGTCGACATTTGGGCTTTTCTGACAGACTAGCGGATTCATCCCTGAAAACTTCAATTGACCAATCGCGACTGTCAATCACAAAACCGATCGACCAATGAAATCATTCATTTAGACTGGAAATTCAATTCGAACTCTAACATTGACCGCCATTTGGGTGAATCATTTTTGTTGGTTTTGGCGACTTAAACGTGGTAGCTACAGCTGATTGAAGCTGTAGTTACCACGTTTAGGTCTCCAACCAACAAGTCTACTTATTTGTAACATGCTACCGGCTACAAATTTTGAAAAAATAACGCCTTTAGAAATCGAAGCGTCACTTCTTGTCGGAGTCAGTGGGCGTGGCTAACAAACTAAGTGGGTGGAGCCAGCGATTGGTCCTTTTTTGGATGGAATAAAACGGTATAATCTCATTGATCAATTATTTCTAAATTGTATTACTTTCAAACCAAACCGCTTTTCAGTTTTTCAATTAGCGCTGGGAAGTTATATTGACAAAGGAACTAATTGGATAACAAAATTTCAGGAGATGAAATATATAAATCATTCTACATGTTACATGAAATCCAAGTTGACAAGACTGGAATTCTTCTCAAATAGTTACGTCAATCTATTCCAAATATAACGGGAACTACTGTCCACAGGCTAATAATTATGCTAGGTTAGATTTACTGAAAATAAAAGAAAACAAGTCAAGTGACTGATTGGTTGAATGGGGTTTAACGCCACTTTTAATAGTATTTCAGTCATATCGCGGCGGCTTGAGCACCTAACAATGGATTCCTGGTAAGTCTCACACCAGTACTATCACTACATCCTTTTCTATCTTCCAGCTGCTATCCCACTTAGGTCTAAGATTATCCACCGCATTGGTGAGAGACGAATGTAGGAAAGGCTATTAGCCGCCGCTGGGGATCGAATCCATAACATCCCATGATTGAAGATAGGGAGTATTATGGGATACCGACTACAAGTCAAGAGAGGAAAAGAGAAATTATCACACGCAATTTCTAAATTTCTCTCACGATGTTTTTTTCCTACAGGATTACTGGGTTGTTTTTATTTGTTTGGTTTTTTTGTTTGTTTGTTTTTTTACATGGCAACTAATATATATAGTCTACGAAAAAAATAAATATATCACTGTTGAATGATCCTTTAAAAATATCATGGTCTAGAAAATGATCGAGAATGGCTAGGGAGACTGAGGTGCTTTTTAAGGTTGTCAAGCTAAACCCGAATCGTTCCTGCTCTACAGGAGGTATAGACAAAAATCATTCTTCACAAAAGTGCAGCCTGATCTTACATGTTACATGCGTCTTACCCCAAATTTTGAAATCAAGTCGTTTAATATCGAAGTGGAAACTTTCTGTCAAAGTCAGTGGGCGTGGTCAGCGGAATCAGTGGGCGCGGTCAGTAATCCATCAATTATGGTCAAGAATTTATAGAAAATATGTTTTATTAAAACTCGAGTTTTTCCAAACCCGGGTACATCGAGGGTTAATTACAAGACTGTTGTGTATAAACAATGTATAGAAACAACAGTATCATAATCAACCTCGATAAATAGTATTAGATAGTATATCGCGCAGTAATCTTTATAAAGAAAACGATTGATTGATTAATTGATTAATTTAATGATTATCTGCTTGATTAATTTGCTGATTGATTGATCGATTGATTGATTGATTCATTCATTGATTGGCTGATTGATTGATTGATTAACGCCACATAAACAGTATTTCAGTCATAGCGCGGCTGGAGCACCTAACCATGTATTCCTGGTATTTCTCACAATAGTACCTTCATTACACCCTTTTCGAGCCTCCGGCTGTAAATCCTACTTTGGTTTACGATTATCGACCCATTGGTGAAAAATAAAATGAAGGTTCGGCGTTGGGAGTTTAGATATTTCATTCTTCTCCAATCTATTAAAACATTAATATACGAATGTTACATTGTATTTTCATGTCTCTCCGAAGAATAAATCGAAGCAAGTTTTTTTTCTCTACCGATATGTATTTCTAGACGACAAAATATTAAAACTGTACAAATTCTAAGAAAATGAAGAGTACAACGTAATTAATGTTAGTGATTTTTAAGCTAGCAACGCATCAGTTTAAGTTAACAGACAAATTTCGAGGTCTTCTCAGACTTCAATGTGTGCAAACTGCTACTAGAGGCTCAACTACTAAATCTATTGAATGTCTACACGATAAAAAGTAGTTCTTATGTATTTCAGGAATATTGCAAACCCTGTCTGCAAACTTATCTCCCAGGTAGTTTTACCTCACGTGAACATATTATGTTCAAAGTGAGTCTGATCAGATTCTTCAATATTCGCACTGCTTTGTATGCAAATCCTTAATGGCATGCTATTTAACTCAATCCCACTTAAAACCCGCTTTTAAGCTTCTAGAGAAAAATCTTTAGAAAACAATGTAGACAATGAAAAAAATGCTTATGACAGGCGATTTCTTCAATGTCCACAATATTTTCTAGCCTACAAAGGATAGGATTTTATAAATTCCACCAACTTGAAATTGTCGTCTTCAACTTCTTTCAGTTTGAACCAGTCTGAGATTTCGTCATGTTGTAATGGGTTAACTCCGTTCTTATCACCTTTGACAAAGAAGCTTACTTAAATAAACTATGCTTTGCTAGCTTGCAGTACTTTCAGTACTTTGATTTTTAAAGCCATTGTCTTTTTAGGGAAGAAACAGTTCGGGAATTTGAGATATAATTTGTAATATGAATTTTCTGCATTTTTTCAACAGTATATTTCAAGTTTTTCTTGCTTTTTCGTGAAAAGGAAAGTGTGAGAGAGATTTGACCTATCGAAAGCCCCGCCTACTTCTTCCTTTTTCCCCGCCCATCGACTCCGACAGGAAGTTCCGCTTCGATCTTTGACGGCGGTATTTTGCAAAGTCTACGGCCAGATGCATGTAATAAAAAATAAACATGGTTGGTTGGCGACTTAAACGTCGTAACTACAGCTTGAATAAACTGTAGTTAAAACGATTAAGTCGCCACACCAACAAAAAAGGTTACCAAAAATGGCGGCCAATGTCGGAATTGAAAGATGAGGTCTGGGCTGAATGAATTATTTGATTGGTCGGTTGATTCCTTGACGGCCGCGATTGGTTAATTAAAATGACCTTAGATAAAACGCACTCGATTCAACTGAAGCAGTTAGAGTGAATGCAAAAAGCAGACACATTTAAAAATATGCTGGTCAGATCCTGATGTACGTGTAAAAATCGATGTCTTAGTACAAAAAAAGCGTAAATGTCTATGCAATGTATAGACACTTACGATGTTTTTGCACTAAGCAATCGATAAATATGTAGGTAAACCTGCTGATTCATTTCTTGGTGGCAAACGCTTGCATTCTAGGTTCAAAATGAATGTTTAACCTTTGATTTTATCTGGAAATGTTGATTGATTCGATTATCGATTTATCTCAAATGTTGAAACGCTGAACTTTATTGAACTCGAAATTATGACACCAAGATGATGGGTAAATCTGAACCAATCAGGAACGAATATGCATTAAATACAATGCACTTAACCCATTACTAGATGGCACATTTTTAGACAGGTTTTAATTGAAAGGAGTTGCAAAGCTTATGGAATATTAGATTTTGTTTTAATTTTCTGGGTTAAAAATTCTGGAAAATAAAGAAATAGCTTGTTGCAAGCAATTTCTTCATTTTTCACAAAACTTTTCCAATTCACCGGTGTTCTATTAAAATCGCGTAATTACAATTTAAAGTATGCTGTAGCTACGAGGTTTTTGATTGAAAATCGAATATTTTTTCCCTTGATGGATCAAAAATTGTGTGGGAAAGGGTTCAACATCTTTAATATGTTTCCCGATCGAGAGGTTCTGAGTTCGATTCCCGGGAGCGGCTATCGATCTTTTGTCTTTCACTAGAAATCACATTCGACGCGAGAAATGGTGCATTCTCAAGCAAGCAGAATCGAGAGGGATAAAATAAGTAAGATAATCTTGATTCCCAAATTCTTTTTAAAAAAAGCTGTAGTCACGTTATTTTGGATGCCCAACGACGAAATGTAACATTATTATTTATATGTTTTGTTTCTTTTTAATGTAGCCGCCGTCATAGCGCAGTTGGTAGCGCGTCGGACTGTCAATCTAGAGGTCCCGGTTTCGATCCCCGATGGCGGCACTCATCCTTTCCGACTATTTGTCTCCCACCATAGGTCGATAATCGTAGACCTATGTGGGATAGCAGCTGGATGTGATGGCGGTACTGGTGGGAGAAATACCAGGAAGCCATTGTTAGGTGCTCCAGCCGCCGTGATATAACTGAAAGATTGTTGAAAGCGGCGTAAAACCCCATTCAAACAAACAAACAAAACTTTTTTATGTTTTTTTGTTGTTTTAACCCACTCCAACATAATCCCTCCTTTTAACACCCGTCAAGAAAAAGCATTAGAAAACATTGTGGAAAATAAAGAAATTGATTGTAGCAAGCAATTTCTTCTTTTTCCACAATGTTTTCTATAAAAAAAAGACGAAACAATTTGAAATTCCGTCAACTTGAGATTGTCGTCTGTAGCTTCCTATAATTTTTGCAGGTCTAAGATTTTGTTGTTCGGGAATGGGTCACTCATGTACAATGCCATTGCTTGTGTGCCATACGTATCAATAGGCGTTCAAAGGCTCTATATTTTTAACGATTGATTGATTCATTGGATGGGGTTTTATGCCACTTTTAACAGTATTTCAGTCATATCGCGGCGGCTGGAGTAACAACCAATGGATTCCTGATATTTCTCACACCAGTACTACAACTACATCATTTCCTAACCTCAAGCTGCCATCCAACTTAGGTTTACGATAACCCACCGCATTGGTGAGAGATAAATGTCGGAAAGGATACGTTCTACCGCCTGGGATCGAACCTACAAATTTCTCACGAAGGAAGTCCTGAAATATTTATTTGAATTATTTATAGACCCCTTAACCAATAAGTAATAATAAGCCACAAACCCGCTTTGAACAGTGTTGCTGAACAAAAAACGATACTAATTTCAAAAGTAGTCTATGAAACTGGGCCAGTGACCTAGTTTGAAAGTATTTATACAGCGGTCTGCTAACAATGAGGGACATTCTTCGGTTATCTCTCTTAAATACTCTCAAGAAATACATTGGTTCTTATCACTGTTTTACTTGGACTTTATCCTTAAATTCTTTGCACTGCCTAGTTTTAAAGTCAACTGTTTAATGCAAACTTTAGAGATGGAAATGTTCGTTTCATCATAAAAATACATTTCTATGTTATTTCAGAACCATAGACTAACACCATCGAGAGATTTGTATTAATAATCAAACTGGAAAAAGCAAATAAGACATCGAAACTTTCCCATACTGAACAAGGATAAAATCAAAGGTAGTGCAGTGAAAGGACCAATTTACAATTTGGCACACCTCTGATTTAATTGTAACAGAGCAAAAGGAAAATAACACAGGAATGGTCCTCATTTAAAAAAGATTTCAGCATTCCTTTCGGTGAGAAAATTTGTCTCTACGACAGCCTTTAATCAAATTTCCAAGTTTCAAGTTAACAGATACTATATATCTTTTGTTCAAGATGTTAGATCTTAACAACTCGCACACCTTCAACTTTCTAAATCCACAAATCAAGACTCGGTGCGTCTGTACCTATCACAGAATGTTCACACTTATTTGGTGTAATGTCTTTTTGTTTGCATGATAACAAACTTTTAAACAATTATTCGAGACAATTTGGGTGCGTCTGTACCTATCACAAAATATTCACACTTATTTAAAAGAAATATCTTTTTGTCTGCATGATAACAGACTTTGAACAATTATTCAAGACAAATTGGGATAATGATCTGCACGGAATCCTAAAAAGAAGATTGTTATTGCGCACTTTAAAATCGTTTCTTTAGAATTGGTTTTCCATACCCTTTGTAATGCACGATGCATGTCTCCACACGCGATGTAATATTTCTACTTCACAATACAGTCATTACATACTTTTTCATTTCCTCCGCGATGGCGCCACGAATGCAAATATTTGAAAAAGAGTTAAGCCACAACACGGATCAATCCGCATTTAAACGATTATGTATAGAAAGGCCACGTGATGCACGAATTTACACATAGCAGTGGGAATTCATTCAATCATTCAAATTTTAGAATTTGTTGACAATACAGACAATATGAAATTTTGTATTTTGTCCTATATTTGTAGTGATGTAATTGGTTCCAATAGAGATTTTAACTCTTCTTGTAATTGTGACAGTCAGTGGGCGGGCAAAATGCCGTAACTTCAGCTTAAATAAAACAACGTTTTGGTAGCTCACTTATAATGTAACAGGTTCGTGACTACTTGATTTCTGCACTGTAAAAACAACCCAAAGTTGGACAATGCAGTATAAAATACCATGATTCCGGCTACTTTTTCGACTAACTTGGCACCTATTCCTACCTTTCAAAAAGCTTGCACTGACAGCCAGAACCCGCAAAAACTACCACCTTACACTTCTGGTTCAGCCGTAGATTGGTACCGGAGTCGACTTTAACAAAGCCTTTGTGGGCCATCAATTCAAATTTGGCGAAAATTGCGCAATTACGTTCGTGCCACATGTCAAAGAGCCTTGAGCTATGTCCCTTTTATAGGGTATTTGTATGATAATTTATTCCTATTGTTCACTAGTTTTACACCCTATTGTCCAATCGCTAGGCCCGGCCCACTTACTCCGTTAGCCAAGCCCATTGAAGTAGTTGTTGTGACGAACAAGCAGTGGTTACGACGTTTAATTCGTAAAACCAACAAAACAGGTAAACAAAAATGGCGGCAAATGTTGGAGCTCAAAACTAATGAACGATATCATTAGTCGACTGATCATTTGATTGACACACGCGATTGGTCGATTCCTGCAAAGAATATGTCTGTTCTATAGCAGATTGTTGTTGACAGAAAACTTTTTTGCAACATTCGAAAATCAGGGTCGGCGACAAGGGAAAGAGACATAAAATCGTAGAATGATACCATAACTCAGACGCGAGTTGAACCATACGTACGCGTATCCCGAATATCTAGACGAGAGAGCAGAATTTAAAGGGGGATATCGATGTTTTTGAGACCTGGATAAGAAAAAAATGCCAAGTGTCGAATGATACGCTAAAACGCACATTTAATACTTAATTTTGAGTCAGATATTCTCTTCGCGGTAGTATTATAGGTTTAAAGTGGCTTTTTGTGGTTATACAGGAAAGGTTCAGCGGAATTCCAGATTATTTACTGATATTACAGAATTCGGTTATCTAAATCGCATGACCTCATTTGCATATGACCCAAGGTCAACGGAAGGTAACAAATTGATATGCGAAACAACCATCGTCCTAAATCATGTCTCACCAAATGGAAAGCACAAAACTACGGTAAGTATTTATATTCGTAATAACGCTTACGACAGTTATTGACAAAGAAAAGAGACCTAAAACCGTAGAATGAGACCATACCTCAGAGTGCACCCCGTATACCTAGACGAGAGAGGAAGGTATTTGCATCTCTTCTATGTACGATTTAATGCAATTGACCAAGCGCTGGCCCCGCCAACGTACTGATTGGATCCCGCCCATTGACTCCAATAAGACTTTCCGCTTCGATTTTTAACGGTGTTATTTTGAAAAATTTATGACCAGTGGCATATAACAAAAATGAACAATGGTCGGTTGGCGACCTAAACGTCGTAACTAAAGCTTGAATAAGCTATAGGTACGTCGTTTAAGTCACCAAACCAACAAAAATGTTAACAAAAATGGTGGCCAATGTCGAAATTTAAAGCTCAACTCCGGAGTTAATTAATGATTTGATTGGTCGACTGGTTCCTTAATTGACAACCGCAATTGTCCAATGAAAATATGCTAGACTTACATGTAATCTCAAAACTCCAGGATTTATTAACACATAGAGATTAACAAAGGATTTTTAAAGGTAAATTGGCTTGCAGTTTCAGGAAGATGCAAGATTTTATTTAGATCTTAACAAAGACATCCGATCACTGACATTCAAATTTTATTGTCTTCTATATTAACAGACAGTTAAATAAAGTTCCTGAAATAATTCAACTCCAGTAAGTTCAAAATAATTGAATCTGCTCAAATTTTCGAGTGTGACGCTTGAAAGAAAGGGATCGTTAAGGAAAAGCCAAATAAGTAACTTTTAGTCTCGTAAAAAGACCTTATTTAAACTTTATAAGCTGACAAAGATGAAAAAAAACCAAATAAAAACAGACTTTCTTCAGTGTTCAATTTTTTTCCTGAATGCTGTCCACAGATTGTCGTGATTTATCGATAGTTTATCACTGGATAATTACACACACACACAAAAAAAAGGGAATTATCAAAATGATAAACTCACTATTTTGTAGATTTATCCCTGCTTTCGTTCAAAGCGCGCTACTGAACGTCGTGGATGCGGGACCAAAGACTCTGGTGACGTCATCAGGTTGTCATAAAATTCTTGTGCGACCAAAGACACTGGTGACGTCATCAGGTTGCCATGAAAATTATTTGCGACCAAAGACACTGTTGATGTAATCAGGTTGCCATTAGATTCATGTGCGATCAAAGACACTGATGACGTCATCAGGTTACCATGAAATTCATGTGCGATCAAAGACACTGATGACGTCATCTGGTTACCATGAAATTCATGTGCGACCAAAGACACTGATGACGTCATCTGGTTACCATGAAATTCATGTGCGACCAAAGACACTGGTGACGTCATCAGGTTACCATAAAATTCATGTGCGACCAAAGACACTGATGACGTCATCAGATTACCATAATATTCATGTGCGATTAAAGACACTGGTGACGTCATCAGGTTGCCATGAAATTCATGTGCGATCAAAGACACTGGTGACGTCATCAGGTTACCATGAAATTAATGTGCGACCAAAGACACTGGTGACGTCAACAGGTTGTAAAGAAATTCATGTGATATCAAAGACACTGATGACGTCATCAGGTTACCATAAAATCCATGTGCGACCAAAGACACTGATGACGTCATCAGGGCCGCCGTCATAGCGCAGTTGGTAGCGCGAAGGACTGTCAATCTAGAAGTCCTGGGTTCGATTCCCGACGGCGGCACTCATTCTTTCCGACTAATCGTCTCTCACCAATGGGTCGATAATCGTAGACTTATGTGGGATAGCAGCTGGAGGTAAGGAAAGGATGTAATGGTAGTACTGGTGTGAGAAATACCAGGATTCCATTGTTAGGTGCTCCAGCCGCCGCGATATAACTGAAAGATTGTTGAAAGCGGCGTAAAAACCCATTCAATCAAACAAACAAACAAAGACGTCATCAGGTAACCATAAAATCCATGTGCGACCAAAGACACTGGTGACGTCATCAGGTTACCATGAAATTCATGTGCGATCAAAGACACTGATGACGTCATCTGGTTACCATGAAATTCATGTGCGACCAAAGACACTGGTGACGTCATCAGGTTACCATAAAATTCATGTGCGACCAAAGACACTGGTGACGTCATCAGGTTACCATGAAATTCATGTGCGATCAAAGACACTGATGACGTCATCAGGTTACCATGAAATTCATGTGCGACCAAAGACACTGGTGACGTCATCAGGTTACCATGAAATTCATGTGCGACCAAAGACACTGGTGACGTCATCAGGTTACCATAAAATTCATGTGCAATCAAAGACACTGGTGACGTCATCAGGTTACCATGAAATTCATGTGCGATCAAAGACACTGATGACGTTATCTGGTTACCATGAAATTCATGTGCGATCAAAGACACTGATGACGTCATCTGGTTACCATAAAATTCATGTGCAACCAAAGACACTGGTGATGTCAACAGATTACCATATTATTATTTGCGACCAAAGACAGTGTTGACGTTATCAGATTGCCATGAAATTTATTTGCGACCAAAGACACTGTTGATTTCATCAGGTTGCCATTTAATTCATGTGCTTAATGGCTCGATTTTAGATTCTTTCCTAGGAAATAAAGATCATTGTTTGTCTACTTTGCACCAAAGAAATAGAAATTGATTTTGGCGCTTCAAAGTTTAAAAGCTTTTGAACACGTTACAAGCAATTTCTACATTATCTACAAAGTTTCCTCCAAAGAAAGACATTTTTCATCGATTTGGAATTTTTTTCTACATTTTCATATAATTTGGACCAGTTTAAAGTTTTGTAGAATAGGTTAAATATTTTGATTAACATCTGGCGCATTCCCCTCCCCCCCGCCCCACCCCCGAACATTAAGCCTGATTCGCTATCTTACTTTTTTTCAAAATATCAAAAAAATGTATAAAACGTACCGGTTGGCTTGCGACCTAAACATCGTTATATACTGCTTGAATAAGCTGTAGCTACGACTTATGAGTCGAACAGCTAACAATAATGCTAAATACAAATGTCGGAGTTCAAAGGTCAATTTCGCCAGAAATGAACAATTTGGTTCGTTAACCCATTTTTATTGACATCCCGATCTATTAATTCCTAGTTTTAAGTCAACGAGCCCAATAATAATGAATGGTTCCAAGAAATAATATATTCAATTACTTGTCAAGATTCTAGGAAAAGCTTTGAAAATGTCGAAATCAAACGAATAATTTCCAGTGATTTGTGGGGTATTTATCCGAAATATAGAATCGGAAGACATTTAAATAGATCGGTGAACAACCCTGAGAATGTTTTTTTGAAATATCAAGCTATTTAAGATGTTGGCAAAATGCTATTATACTGGGATATATTGAAAGAGTCGTCAAGAAATACTTAGTTTAATCAAAACGCTGCATCAAAACGCTGCTTTGACCCCTCTTCTATTGAGTGTTACACCTAATAATTTTAGCAGATCGAATTATTTTAAACTTACTGACTTTGAATTAAAGATTTTTTCAGGAAATTTATTTAACTGTAGACAAAAAAGCGAGAGTCTTTGTTAAGTACTAAATAGAGTCTGTTTTAGATGACGTGTTGCATAGTTTTGGTATTTAACGAGCATGAATTTGATATTCTATTTATGAAAAGGGGAAATCTTTTGGATAAATCTATAAATTCCCTGCGCTTAATCGATTTAAGACGTTTAATGCCGTTTGCAAAATGACGTTATTACTTGAATTAAGAGACGTCGTTTCTACGGTAACGAGAACGCATTACCATTGGCCTCTGTTCATTTACATATTTGTTTTACTAGTGTTATATCAATCAGGTAATAAAATCAAAGTACTGAAAGTACTGAAAGCTAGCAAAGCATAGCTTTGTTAATTAATCTATTTGACAAAGGTTATCACGATAAATAAATGAGGATAAAGTAAACCAGGAGTTAGCCCATTTCAACATGACAAATCTTAGACTGGTTCAAACTGAAAGAAGTTGCAGACGACAATTTCAAATTGGTGGAGTTTAGAAATATTTGCTTTGTAGGTTAGAAAACATTTTTCAAAGCTTATGCTTTGCTTTGCAAGGGATTAATCACACCCCCGAGTTGTAGGTCATGTTATAAAATATCTGTGCTGGTCTTTATTCTTCCGATAATTTCCGGGAGAAATAATATAAAATTATGAGGTGATATAATTGACCAGTCGCGGTTGTCAATCAAGGAATCAACCGACCAATTAAATCATTTATTCACCCTTGACCTGACCTTTGAACTTTCAGGTCAACATTGGCCGCCATTCTAGTTAATCCTACAGCTTGATTTAGCTGTAGGTACGACGTTTAGGTCGCCAACCAAATATTCTACAGTTTTTTTACATGCAGCTGGCCATGATTTTCTTAATATAACGCTGTTAAAAATGAAAGCGAGGCTTCCTGTCGGAGGCGATGGGCGTGGCCAACGAAGTAAGAAGGCGGGGCCAGCGATTGGTCAATTGCTGGATCACTGGCCTTGTCCAATGAACATCGGCACGTCAGCTGGACCAAGATAAAAAAAAAAAAGAAAACGACATAATTGTTTTAAAATATCGTTTGAGACATCATGATTTATTTTTGGTTTCGTCAAAAAACGAGCGTTCTGATTGGCCGAAGCAAAATATTCACACCTCCACGAGCACATTTTGAGTACGGAGCTATTTTGTATGCTACCGCACAAAATAGTTCCATACAAAAAAGTATCAAAATTTGTTGGATATTTGTTTTTACGCTCGATGCTATTAATTGATGAGACATGCTGAGAATATATATATATATATTTTTTGTTGTTGTTTTTATGGAGGTATTAAACGAAACACCATATTACACTCATGTATGAATCGGCTTCACGTATTCATACAGCGTGATTAGGTTTTTCGTTTCATACCCCCGTGAAAAAAATCTCTTCATTTCTTCATGAAATATGGTTAGAGACATAATGATTTTCCAAGACATTGAAACAAGACAAAGTTTAAAACATCGATCGAACAGATTTTCCTGTACACTTTATATATAGGGAATATTTTGTTAAGATATCGACGCAACGATTGCTTTAAGGTGAGGAGAAAAAATCCGATTTTTCACGAGAGAGAAGAAAACGCTTGTTGCAAACAAATTCTTTATTTTCCACATTGTTTTCTATCGAGCAAGACCGAGATATATCAATTCTATATGTTTTCTGGTAATGGGTTAAAATCTAACATAGGTCAAATAATGCAAATGATTCCGAATGGGATACCATACGAAACGGACTGGTATTCGAACTCTTGTTGACATTCAAAATAGCATTTCTTGCATTGAGTTTTTAACTCCAATACATCGTCGGTGCTCGAGGAAAATGTCGTAACTACAGCTTTATTAAAGCTGTAGTTATGACACTTTCCTCGCCTTCCGACGATATGAACATAAATTTTCTTTAGACATAATTTGCAAAATAACGTCGATAGGGAGAGATCAATCCATATTCACGATTTTTTAAACTCCATGGAGCTTCAAATAAGCAATCGTAACTTTCAATCAAAGAGTCAATCGCAAATTGAATTATTCCTTTGTAACGGAAGTGAACTTTGAACTTCGGCATTGGCCCACATTTCATGAACTTATTTTGTGAGTTTGACGACAAAAACGTTGTAACTACAGCCTAATTAAATGGCCAACCAATATTTTTACTTTTTGTTACATGTTATTTCCAAAAACGTGAAATAACACCGTTTAGTATCAAAGTTCAACGAAGCCTATGTTTATGTCTAACTCGAAAGATTGATGAGTGAAGATCGAACCTTAACCCTTAACAATGGGGGTTCGTGCTTTTAAAGCTGTCAAAAAATAGAGAAGACAAAAGACCCACTCTACTGTTTGGGGAAAAGTAAAGCTGGAATTTTCCAACATACAACAATCTACGCAGTTACGCCATCAGAACAAGTTCGGTATAGTTTCTGTAAAACCGAAAGGGTCTATTTTCTTAACCCTTATCACGCTGAACCCGGAATATTCCTGTTTGAGCACGAGGTGTCGACACATGCTAGTCTGCACATATGTGCAGCTGCACATATGTGCAGATTGGTCTTATTCTAGACTACCTGTTTGTCCCTTTGAAGTCAGAATTGTTCATTAAATCGGTTTTCAAATCAAATGTTGACCTGCACCTAGTGCTTCCATTTATTTCAGTCCTTTGATTTTGGTGCAATTATAAGCAGAATTGTTATTTAACATGACAATGGTTACATAATTACATCATCTCTATCTAAATGCATACATCGGAGAGCTATTTTCTATTTTCCTGGAAAACTAGGGTGTTCTTTTATCGAAATATAATTTGCAAAATTGCGCCATTTTCTATTTTTTTTCTTTCCAAGAAATGTGTTTCTTAGAAAGACTAGATTTACATAAAGGAAGTAATTTCAAAATTATTTAAGAGATGAGGAGAAGATTTTTTGTATTCATGGAGGTATGAACCGAAAAAACTAATCACACAATGTATGAATATGCGAAGCGGATTCATAAATTGTGTGATTAGGTTTTCGGTTCATACCTCCATGTAAACAAAAATTCTTCTTCCCATTTCTTATAATTGAACAGTTTCGAGCGAAAAAAGCAAAAACCCTACATCTTTTGATACCTTTTTTTATGGGACTATTTTGTGCGGAAGCAAACAAAATAGCTGCGTGCTCAGAATGTTGTTCATGGAGTTAAGAATAGTTTTTTTCGACCAATCAGAACGCCCGGTTTTGATAGACGAAATTAAATATTAAATTGTACGTGTCACGTAAAGCAGATCCAGGGATCAACTGCCCATAACCCTTGTCATGCTGAATGAAATCTCTATCATAATTTGCTTTTGAATCAAAGGCCTGAAAGCGCTGGAAGCAATATGCAAGGGCAAATATTTATTTGAGAATTTATTTTATAAACAACGCTGGGTTATTGGGGTCAAACAGGACGTTAAGACTAAGATCAGACTACACTTATTTGCAGGCTGATCTTTGTCTATACCTCCTGTTAAAACAGGAATATTTCAGGTTTAGCCTGTCAAGGTTTAATAGCTATTTCAAGAAACACCCTATTGAATTGATAACCACGGTCAACTACTTAAAGATAAATTCGACAAGGTTTGAAAATTTAGAAGATATATATATCGCTTATTATATTTTTTGTCCTTGTAATATACCGGAAATTCAGTTAGGGTACAAAACCCGTTATACACTATTTTGGAATTGGAATTGGCACGACGTCGGGAATCCTCGGAAGATGTCGTTACTTTTCAGTTCCAATATGATTAATATAATGACGTATTTACTACGTCATTTTACTATCTTCCGCTAGCAAATCAACAGGTTCGAATTTCCCGGAAGATTGCTGATGTTCCAAAACAGCGCATTAAGGCTATTCAATCTGAACACGGATTTCATCGTTTGGGAGCTCTGGAACAGCAATAACGTATTAGGCGAAGGTCACTTGAATAATGCGGGTTTCGTGCTTGTTTCATCGATTCTTTTTATTTGTTCAGGAAACTAGATAATTCAGTAATATTTCTTTCAGTTACTCTCAGGACTCTGGAACTGTTATCACTTAGGCTACCAGATAAATCAAAGTAAAAAAATGGCGACTGATTATTTTTTCCCGGAAAATTTGTCTATAAAAAAGATTACTAGGTTAAC
The DNA here is from genome assembly GCA_946902895.1 of Fragum fragum. Taxonomy (NCBI): domain Eukaryota; kingdom Metazoa; phylum Mollusca; class Bivalvia; order Cardiida; family Cardiidae; genus Fragum; species Fragum fragum. The sequence continues at coordinate 3,423,939 of OX336381.1, forward strand.
AAACTTGTATTTCTTCCAGAGCTCTAACATAATAAAACTTATGTAACCTCGACCAAAAATTTAACCACAAAATTTAAGACTGTAATTTTTCGTTGATGCAATTAAAAAAAATCTTTGTCTTTCTTTATTGATGATGCAGAAATTGCTTGTATCAATGCAACATCTAGATAATTAATACGTAATGGAAAACGCAAATAAACCTATTTCAGGTGCAATCGACAGATAACGTATCCGGTTATATTCGCGCTGTACTTCGTTGACTTATTTGGCGTCTCGTAACGCGATTTTTTAGTTTCTTTTCTTCCATATTTAGCTCTTCTAAGCACGAAGTCTGTCCGTCGTGCGTCGTGTGTCATCAATTTTTAAACGACATCTCCTCCCAAATCACTGGGCCAATTTGAAACAAATTTGGCAGAAATGTTTCTTAGGCTATGTTCTTTGAAATTTGCTAAAAGAATTGAAATCCGTTAAAAACTTTGGTTACCATGGTAACAAAACTGAAATAAAAAATCTCTAAAAAATATCTACTCCTGACCTAGAAGGCGTAGAGTCTCAATATTTTGCGTACACATTGACCTCTTTCAGAATTGTCACCCTCAAGTCCTCAAGGGCAGAGCCCCAGAAGGTGGAGGGAGCTTATATAAAATAGAAAGGGTTTTTTAAAACGACATCTCCTACCAAACCAATTGGCCAATTTCACCCAAAGAATTCATATCAGTTGAAAACTCTTGTTGCTAAGATAACAATAGTAAAATTACCCCCCCCCCAAAAAAAAAAGATAAATAAGTTAATAAAAAAAACATAGCCTCCAGACTCAGATGTTGAAAGATCTTGAACTTTGCATGAAACATCAGTACATTAACCTTGCAAAATTGCCAACATTTCAGAGCCACGGGGTGATTGTACTTAAATAGAAATAAAGAAGGGAACTTTTTTAAAATTATTTGGCCAATTGTAACGAAATTTGGCAGAAGCTTACCTTAGGTTGCCCCCTTTTGATAATTACTAAAAGATTTGAAATCTGCTGAAAGCATAAGTTGATTTTAGGTAAATTTTAAAGGGGTTCTTCTCCCGACCCTGTTAGTATTAGGTCTTGATGAAAAAGAGCCTTATCTCAGGTAAGCGCCAGGGCCGCTGGCCCTCTTGTTTAAAGTTATGGTTGATCATTTTCATTACAAAAACAGCATAATCACCTTTTTACAAATATTGAAAACTGAGAGCCAAAAATATTAAATTTCATAATCTGTGCAAGCCGCTTTAACGCTCGATATGTAAAGAGAACGCGAATTGATTCTTGGAACTTGGATCGTTTTATTTCTAAATGTACATTTTGTATCTGTAACATGACCGTAGGATTTCATGACACCTTTGATAACAGAGTGCGTTTTTTGGTGCAAACGTAGGCATATTCTTGTGTCCATAGAACCAGATTAAATGTCTGTGACTTTCATGTACTGAAATGAATTTCAAATCCAAGCATTACTCCTTTACCCTTGTCATGCTGAGCCCGGAATATTCCTATTTTGGCAGGAGGTATAGAAATTGATCAGCTTGCACTTAAGTGTAGTATAATCTTGGTCCCCACCTCCTGTTTGTCCCCTTAAGCCAGAGTTATTTTCATGAATCTATTTTCAAAAGAAATATCAACCCTCGTTAAGACCTTTCAATGCTGTTAAAGTAATTCTGTATAGGATTTTAATTCAGCGTGACAAAAGTTAACTTTTTTTAATTTCCCTACGCCCCCAACGTATTTTGGTATCAACTTGCCAGTCTGTCCGTCCGTTCTATAGGCCATTCATCCGCACTTCCGCATGACCATTTCTTGTGAAGCTAATCTTATTTTCAAATATAGACGGGTTTGGATAAAATGTTAATAAAACATTTCGTGTATTGGCCAAGAGAATGTCGCAACTACATCTTTCATAAACTATAGTGATATTACGGTCGCCAAAGGTAGATTTGAAATTGCGAACATTTAGACATATTTATGGGGGTTCGCTATTTTCTAATGAATCAGCGGAAAAAACATCTCGTCGTACCAAGGGCGGCGAACGTTCTACTTTTCTAACGATGAGAAAAAGATGATCTTCATATCCCGTCACTCGTGAGGATGCGGAAAATATGGCTTCATATGAAATTTCTTGGGAACGCATGTCCTTCTATCATAGCTTTCAGCACTGATTGGGATGAAATTCTCGCATTAATTTGGGTTTCTTTTTTGCTCCGTACACTGAATTATTGTCGTCTGGGAAACGAGATTAATGAAACACAAATCGTGCTGCATTTTCACAGTCATTTCTTTTTATCATATCATTTATATATCATTTTAAGGTTTTTTACTAGTCTACCACGGCTTTTTATGGCCACATGAATTAACATTATTCAAATTGTAGACAACTCATACAAAAGCAGGCTATTTAACCCAATCCCACTCAATTGAAACATCTCAAGAAACAGCTTTGGAAAACATTGTAACAAGCAATTTCTTCATTGTCCACACTGTTTTCTACCCTACAAGACAAAGGTTTTCTACTTCCACTAGTCATGATAACCTTTGACAAATAATACTGCTTTGCTAGCTTACAGGACTTTCAGTACTTTGATTTTAAACTTACATTATGTTGCCCATTGCAAAGTATATTAACGAATCTCCTAAGTCAATCAAAACATGAAATAACCAATCGAATCATTCAGTTATACCGGAAATGAACTGTGAGTTCCGATATATGTGTTATTGCTGGTTTGGTGACTGGAACGTCGTAACTACAGCACATTCAATCTGTAGTTACGCCTTTAAGGCCGCCAAGTAAGGATACGACTTTATGTTATGTTACAGTGTGCAAAATGATGTTGTTTAAACCTAAGTGGAACTTCAATGAGGGAGTTCAGTGGGCACGACAAGCCACCTGTCGAACAGTTTGATACAGTCGTTATGTAATGTAACAGAAATTGAGTGAAAAAGGGGCTCTATTGGCATAAATAGACGGGAAAGGACCCAATATACTTATTTTACACACACACAAAAAGAAAACCCAAACCCAGGTCGGCACTAGCATAGGTCAATCTGAGTTAGTAGTTTGTAATTGAATTTCAAAGAGGTAGAATGACTTTCTGTTTTTTAGAAGATCTTCAACTGAGACGAATAAAGGCCCTGATCAGCCTGCGCATTTTGTGCCGTCTGATCAGGTTCTATACATCTGGAACTTGCCGGAGATCGACTCCTTCTGGACGAATTGCATTTAAAAAAAAGAGCCGATATCCCCTTCGCCACGCAATCACGTTTTTTAGTGCCTCCGAGAAAAGGGTTTGGAATACATTGTGAAACATGAAGAATGCTTGTCTGGAAAACATTGTGAAATTGAAAATAAGAAATTGCTTGTCTGGAAAACATTGTGAAAATGAAGAAATTGTTTGTTACAAGCACTTTCTTCATTATATACAATATTTTCTACCTGAACCCATTACCACGCAATCTGGTATTTTGGCGCGTCATAGAAATTAATGAGAAAACATTATGCTTATTACAAGCAATGTCTTCTTTTCTCAAACTGTTTTCTACCTCATATGGCCCTTATTTTCAGTTTAAACTAATGTTATCGCGTCGTCTGCAACCTCTTTCATTTAGACTTGTATAAAATTGTGTTGTGTGGAAATGGCTTAAAGACAACCATAATAATAATAATAATAAACATCAAATAAGATTTCATCAAATTAAAATATATTCTGCAACATCTTTAAATTTGGACTTGACCAACATTTTTTCGTCTGGTAGTTGGTTGATTTAACATGTACTAGACATATTCGGTTTATAATGTTAATCCGTTGGTTATCAACCTAAACGTCGTAACTACGGATTGAGTCAGCTGTAATTACAATGTTTTTGTTTTCTTCCGGTCTAAATGAATGATATACTTGGTCAATCGTCTGAAAATATTTGGTTACGGGTTCAAAGATTAGTAGTAATACTGTGCACGTCGGTGGGTCGCATTCTTAAAGAAGTCGAGGGTTGTGGGTAAGAATCCCGACCACGCAAGAAGCCAATTGAATTGTCCAAGGGCCATACATATGAGAACCCAACCTAGTTCCGGTTTTATCAAGCAACACGTTAGCCCATTCCCATACAACAAAATTTAAGACTTGTCCAATTTGAAAGAAGCTGCAGAAGACGATTTCAAATTGTTGGGATTTTAAAATTGTTTATCATTTTGGATAGAAAGCATTGTGGATAATGAAGAATTTACTATATACAAGCAATTTCTTCATTTTCCATAATGTTTTCAAAAGATTTTTTATTTAGGGATGTAGAAAGGGTGGTTTTGTGAAATTGGGTTGATAAGTTAGTTTCGCCGTCATATAACTCACAGGTTGTTCTAAGTGGCGCTCAGCCATTTTCTGCTTTACGAAAATTTTAGACTTGTCAAATTTGAAAGAGGTCGCAGGAAAGGGCTTAAAGTGAACTTAATTCAAAATATTAGTATCCTATAGGGTAAATATATTTTAGGAAAAGAAGAAATTGCTTGTGACAATCAATTTCTTCTTTTCTCACAATGTTTTCTAAAGTATAAAATCGGGATTAGGTAAACCCTTTTAAAGCAAACAATTGGTCGACCCCTTGCTCCCTCTATTGACCCCCAACGGGAATTTCTACTCCGATATAAAACGGCGTTTTTCTACAAAACATATAGCCAGTTTCGTGTAGCAAAATCCAATGGTTGATTGGCGACTTAAACGTCATTACTACAGCTTGATTAAGCCATAGTTGTAGCTGCGGCGTTTAAGTTGCCAAACCAACAGAAGGTTCACTCCCGATCTGAAAGAATGATTTGATTGATATATAAGTTCTTTGATTGGCAGTCGCGTTTTGCCAAATCAAAACCTCATTATTCATTTGGAAAAAAAAAAGATACTGTGAAATTTGTTCCTCCATGGGACTGATAAACGGATACTTATGTTGCTAAAGTTCTTATAAAGTCGATGCACTTTTCATCGTCAGAGCGTTCACCCCTTAATGTGTCTATAATTTGTTCGACGGGTATCCTATGAGAATATATGGCTATAAAATGGTGCTAAACTTGGTGCATTCCTTAACCCATAAAACGAGATTAGGTGTCTGCGACTTTTAAGGACTGACAATCATGTCTTGACCGAGTGGGATTTTTTCCGCAATATTTGCAGCAATACGGAGAATATATACGATATCTGGCACCCATAGAGGGACAGTGCGGGGGCATCAGAAGTACAAAATAGAACCTCTAAGTGAAAATAGCCCCCCCCCCTCCTCCGATACGCGAGCTATGCATCGGACTTGATAAGATTGTGCAGACTGACTTGGGTCAAACATTTTTTTCCAATATTTAGACTTTTTGGTTTAGAATTTTCATTCTCTAGTTATAACTACACACCCTGTCTGATCTCCGTAGAATCATCGGTGGGCTTGTTGTTGTTTTTATTGTTGTTGTTGTTGTTGTTTTTCAAATACTTATTTACGATCTTCGGGTTACAACCTGATTCAACAGATTGATCATAAACATTTGGTCGGTATTATCCTAAAACCTCGAAACAAGCTGTAGTTATGAGTTTTTAGGATTATACGGACGTTTTTTTTTAAAACTGGTTTATTTGAAATAAAAATGTCGGTGAAATGTAAAACTATTAAAATGAACAGCGACAATTTATATTCGTGAAATCGACCAAAGTGTGAACAGTAACGACTAATAGCAGTCTGACCAAAGCAAAAGCGGACGTTGTGCAGGTAGCGCGTTGGGCTCTCATTCACGAGGTCTAGGGTTCGATCCTCAGTCGCAGCAAATATCCTTTCCGACATTTGTCTTGCGCCAGTGGGTACATAATCGTAAGCTCGAAAAGAATATAATGGTTGTACTGGTGTGAGAAATATATGTACAAGGATACCATGGTTAGGTGCTGCAGCCTCCAGTATATGACTTAAATACTGTTAAAAGTGGAGTTAAACAAAATTCAAACCAACAAAGGGGTCAGACTGCATCGTCTTTTCGGCACCGATACTTATCGTACATCCCAAGGGTGCCTTTTCCTCTGACAGATTGTAAACAACTGCGCAGACAGCACTAATGCTATAGATACAATATTCGGCTATTGTTTCCATAAAACTGGATTAGGTGTCTGCGAATTAAAAGGGACGGGGCTAAAACTCATTTCACAGCAATAATTTTCTTCATATCTTTATATCGGAGTACCGCTTACAAAATTATCATTTCAGCTATATCAGCAATTTAACCCATTCCTACACAATCCCATTTTTTATGTCCGCCTCGTGAGAAAAGCTATGAATTTTTAGGGGGAAAATGAAAGAATTATTTGAATCAAGCAATTTTTTCATTTTCACATTTAATTCTACCCAAAAAGACATAGATAATAAATAAAATTTCACCAGCAGTCCCCAATTCTGTTGTTTGGTAATGATGTATCCCATTCTCATACAATGGCGCTTTCTGACTCCACGCTAGAAAAAGAATTGAAAAACATTGTGGAAAATGAAAAGAATCGCATTGCTTGCATAAGCATTTTTTCATTTTCCAGAATGTTTTCAATCCAGAAAGATGAAAAAAAAACTTCATCAATTTTTCATTATCGTCTCCAATTTCTTTCAAGTTGGACCTGTCTAGAATCTTGTTTGGTATTGGCTTAAGCCTTTCCTGTTTAATCCCCGTTTTTTACATCCCTGCGTTCTTATACTTGAGAAAACATTGAGGAAAATCAAGAAATTTCTTGTAGCAAGCAATTTCTTCTTTTTCCACAATATTTTCTACCCTACTGAATCATTATTTTTCAATTAGAAATGTTCGTATGCAAAACCTTTGAATTTGAACCAGCCTAAAATTAAAGAAAAAAACGACAGGAAAGGGTTAAGGTGCACCCATATATGAGTTTGCGGATGATGGTTAGCCCTTGTCATGCTGTATAAATTACATTACTAAATTGCTGCAAAATCAAAGGGCTGAAAGCACTGATAGAACTTGTTGTTCAAAAATCAATATTTCTTTTAGAAATCAATTCCATAAACAAATCTGACAGGAAAAGTATAAGCAGGAGGTGTAGACTAAGATCAGCCAGCAATTAAGTGTAGGCTGATCATCACTAAACCGCCTGCCAAAACCGGAATATTCCGGGTTCAGTATGACAAAGGTTAATACTATTGGCTGACGACTAAAATCTTGTCCGCACTATTATGCAATTAGCTGTAATTACCATATTTGGTCGTCGACCGACCATGCAGTATGAAAGAACCGAGAACGTTGAACTCTATAGAATATATCGTCGGTAGACGAGCAAAATGTCGTAACTACGTCTTTATTTAAGCTGTAGTTACGATTGTTTACATTTCCAACGAAGATATCTGGAAATGACAGCAGATTAATGATAGCACCTTTGATAATATAACAAAGTAAACGGTTGCTTTTATTTCTATAAAAAGCGTATAACTTGTCTGCGTTTTTTCCTACGAGCCATTCGCTTGAGAATCAATCTTGTGTCTGATTTTTTGATTATCATTTTATTACTATTATCAATTTCTTTTTCTTTCATTTTATCGTTTTACCTGCGACCTTTTCTCAGTAGGCAACCAAAAGCTAGTAACTCATGATCAGTTAAATCACCTTCTTTCAAATATCTGACAGCATAACAATTAGAAACTGAGATCCAAAAAGTGTCTTTAACCCTTGTCATGCTGAACCCGAATTATTCCGGTTTGGGCAGAAGGTATAGACAAAGATCAGCCTGCACATAAGTGCAGTCTGATCTTGGTCTACACCTCCTGCTTGTACTTTTCCTGTCAGAGGAGTCATGCAATCGATTTTCAAAAGAAATACTGATTATTGAACAACAATTCCTATCAGCGCTCTCAGTCCTTTGATTTTAATGCAATTCCGTAAGGGATTTTATACAGCATGACAAGGGTTAATAATCTGTGATATAGCTGCTTCAAATGTAAGCAACCGTTTTTGTCGTCCCTCGTACAAGTTTTCAATTTAATCGAGTTATTTGATAAGTTAAATAAGCTGTTTAGATCCAAGATTTTCAAGTACCAACTTTTTCTTTACTCACATACAAATTCAAACTTTAAGGCTCAATCAGTCAGAGATTTGTTATCTAGTAACAGGTTATTTGGTAATAAAGTTTAACCCATTTCAACACAATCCCTCCTTTTTACGCCCTGCAAGAAAATAGTTCTGGAAAACAATGTAGAAAATACAGAAATTGCTTTTTTATCAAGTGCCTTTTACATTTAGATTCATAGTGAATCAAGAGATTATCTTCCTCATGATTATGGCTAGATGTTAATTTTTGATATGCATTGTTTGTTACTTTCTTAAGTTATCATATTCATGTATTTTTGACTTTTGTCCCAGTTAGGGGCGAGAGTCGATAATAAAACGTGTAATCTTATCAAGTCAAACGGAATTTCCGTTAGTCAACCCCTGCGTAGAATGTGACTTTTCATCCTCTGACAGGCGATAGACTGATTAAAATTGTAAGAGGTTGCAAACGACAATTATTAATTGATGACATTTGAAAGATCTTTGTCTTCTTGGATAGAAAGCATGTTCGGGAATGAAGAAAGGGCCTATTATAATGTTTTCTGAAGATTTTTTTTAATGAGGGTCGTTAAAAAGCGGTATTGTATGGGAATGGGATAATTGATTTTGACCCTGTCCTATTTTCAGAACTTTAGACTTGTCCAAGTTGAAAGAAGTAGATGACAACTAAAAAGAGTGCAATTTGTAAGGTAACCAACATACAGGGTGGAAAATATTGTGGGAAAGAAGCAATGGCTTGTTACAAGCAATTTCTTCTTTTCCACAGTGTTTTCTCATGAAGAAATATATGGAACGTAGAAACCTGGGATTGAACAGGAAAAAGTTAATCACAACTAACTTTAAAAGTGGTTTTTACTCAAGTACCGCGAGCGGTGATACGAAGAAATTTTCTGTGAAATTTACAGGATATTTAAAAAGAAATATGATTAATGTTCATCATCTTTTCTTCGTGGGACAAATTATGTTCATGGAATTTCATCTTTTACTGGGCGAAACACAATTTCAAATTCAAAATGAAATTGACAGTAGATGAGATTTCATGATATTTGTAATTTGAAATAAAAACACGTTAAAATACTTGGTCAGCCAGAACAAAGCGATTATATAAGAAACTCGTTTTACACAGATTCAAAAATTTGTCGTCAGATGAGGATTTAAGCCATTCCTACACAATTTCTTTGTTTTTATTTATTTCTTTAACGCCATTTTTAACAGTATTGCAGTAATATCGCAGCGGCTGGAGCACCTAATCATAGATTCCTGGTATTTCATACACAAATACTACCACTATATCCTTTCCTAGCCTCCAGCTGCTCACCTCACTTAGGTTTACGATTATCCACAAATTGGTGAAAGACATATGTCTGAAAGGATATTTCTCGAGACTGAGGATCGAACTGGGACCCCCATTCTTACACAAACCCGAATTTTTACGCACCAAGGAAAATAACTGTTGAAAAATTGCGGGAAAAGAAGAAATTACTTGTTGTCAATGGTTTTGATCTTATCGGGTTAAACAAAATTTGAATTGTCGTCTGTATAATGTCTTTCAATTTGGACCAGAGTAAAATTTTGTCCATTAATGATTGGTAAAGTATAAATATTCCAATAAAAACTGCATCGCCAACTTTCTAATCGCCAGCCCCGCCCACTTACTCCGTTGGTCCCGCCCATCGACTCCGACGGGAAGATCCACTTCGATTTAAAATGGTGTTATTTTGCAAAAATGTATGGTCAGTAACAAAAAATGAAAAAATAAAACTGGTTAGTTTGCGACCTAAAGGTCGTAACTACAGCTTGAATAATATGCACTTACTATTTTTAAGTCGAAAAACCAACAAAAAACTTAACAAAATAGGGTTTAAAAAACTCACCTTTAGTCTTGCCCCATTAACAGGCAGTAAATTATATCTAGTTTGAAAGGAGTTGCAGACGTCTCTTTCATGTTCATGAATATTTAGGTTTCTTTCCCCTTTCTGGGCAGAAAACATTGTGTAAAATGAAGAAATTGCTTATCACAAGCAATTTCTTCATTTTACACAATGTTTCCAAAAATTGTTTTTTTCTGAATGGGCGTCATAAAGCGTTACTATGTGGGAATAGGTTATGAATGCTTTCATTGGTCGACTGTTTATTTGATGGGCAGCCACGATGGGTCATTTACAGTGCTACCAAAACTTCCAGAACACGGAAGGGGTGTATGGTGGTTATTTGATGGTTAGGCGGAGTGTAAAGGTTGTTGTTCTATTCTAATGTAGTTTCATCCCCAGGTATACCAACTTTATTTACTAGTCTACAGACGATGTGCACTTGAAAAAAAACCCTCTAGATTACTCCTTTTCTCCACTATCATACCAAAAGAATCTATCCGCAGATATTGATCTTCCTCGCCCTAGTTTTAGATCATCGCTCTTGAATTACAAATGAAATATCTCGAATTCTCAAAGGCGACTCAGTAAGTGCTATCAATTTATCATCGTTCAAAGCATCTTCCTACGAGAAAACTAAACGACATTCATTTTTTCTCTTTTATTTTTTATGTACTTTAACAAAAGTCCTCAGTGTTCTTTAAAAAAAAAGATTCTGCGAAGCTTCCTTGTTTTGTTTATCTTCGACTCTTTTATGAGTATAATAATTATCATCAATTACTAGTTTGTTTGTTGTATGTTGTTGTTATTGTTTGTCTTTCCTACAATGTATACAATGTAACAAGGAGACACTACGTACCCAGAGTTTTCATTTGCGTAAATAATACGTTCATTTATGCAAAATATTGTTTTTACGTAATCAAAATATTGTTTTTATGTTGGCAAATTTGGCTTTAGAGCGGTTCTTGCACAGATCATGGGTTAAATATTTTGGCTAAATATCTACACATTTTTTCATTTTATGCTTTCAGACATAAGACTGAAAGAGATAAAGCTGATTTTGTAATGAAAATGACTGTTCATAGCCTTTAAATAAAGAAAAGAAAAGAAGCAAAATATTTCGCGTTACGAGATGCCTAATTAGGCAACGAAGCACAACCCGAATGGAACCTTAATCCAAAGGGTAAATTTGTTTTCTTTCGATTTCATCGAAAATTGCCCTATTTGTTGTTTCAATGACGTATCAATTGCGTCATTGACTTCCGCTAGCAATTCAGCCCTTATCGACATAACCCGAAGACTACCGACCTCCTCCGATGTTCAAAAGGAGGGCAAAGGGAATATACTACAAACGATTGATACTTTTAAGCCTATTAAGTAGATTTAAGACTTATAGAGAACATTTTTTTTCTGTGAAAAATGACATTAATACCATTTTGAAAAACAGATATTTTTTCTTTGTGAAATTTCCACGAAAATCTGTTTAAGAACTGCTATGAATTAAAGAAAAGAATTATTTATCATTTGCAAAAATACAATTTTACTCCATCCATCGTGCTTATTAAATGAATGCAAACTCTTCTTATTTATGGCAAGTAGAAATTGAGCAGGAATGTTCTTCTTTGTGTGTTAAGAAAAAAATAATGTAGTTTAATGAGAGCTATAGAATTGTTCACTAGATTAAGTAGTATAGTATACTTCAACGATGATATATTGCCTTACTTACGTGTCGTAATAATCATAATAAAAAAAGTCAGTTATTAATATCACGAATGAAAAGGTTCATTGCATAGTCGAACGGTTTCAGATTATTTGATTATTTGATTATTCGTTTTGCAAGGATTTAGTGATTTTCGTAATTATCTTAAATATATATAGAGTAATGGAAAACATTGCAAATTGCGCAAATGAACATTGCCTATATAAAATCCAATATACAGTCGATCTAGCTCGAGCGAACACCCCTATTAAGACACTACTTCAATTGAGCGACCACATTTGAAATCCGCTTTTTAAACTCATGAACCATGTCATACCTAAATCCAATGTTTTTGGAACTCATTAGAATCGTCTCAATGAGACGATTCTTTTGAGTCCCAACAACATAGGATTTTTCGAGAATTCCGTAATAAGTAATGTATGCAATTGAATCAATCATAAATATATATATTTCAAAGAAATTGTTGCCATTCTCTACAGCGACCACTTTTCTGTCATCCTACGAGTGGACGCCAAATACAAGATTTACTTTATAAATGTCGTATACGAAAAGTTGCTGTTCTTCTGGGTTTGTTTTGCATATGAAACAATCACGCCCTTAAAGAGCACTTACTTGCAGTTACGTTTAGGGGGGGGGGCTTATAAAATCCAAACGACACGGTTTACAGTGCTCTAAACTGACGGATCGCCGGCCCTACCTACTGCGTCACTGGCCACGCCTACTGACTCCGATAGGAAGTTCCACTTCGATATCAAACGGTGTTATTTTGCAAATTATATAACCAATAACATCTAACGAAAAAGAAAAAAAGTTTATTTGTGACCTAACCGATGTAACTACAGCTTGAATAATCAGTAGTTACGACGTTTTACTTGCCAAACAAACAAAAATGATTCAAATTAACATTAGCCAATGTCGGAGTTCAAAGTTCACCTCCGGTCAAAATGAATGATTTGATTGGTCGATTGATTCTCAGGTTGAAATGCCGATCCACCAATCGAAATATGATGTAGCCGATAATTTAAAATGAATGTTATTAGAATGACTGATTGATTGAGTGGGGTTTAACGCCACTTTTAACAGTATTTCAGTCATATCGCGGCGGCTGGAGCACCTAACAATGGATTCCTGGATTTTTCTTACACCAGTACTACCACTTTACCTTTTCCTAGTCTCCAGCTGCTATCCCACTTAGGTTTACAATTATCCACCCATTGGTTAGAGACAAATGACGGAAAGGATATTTGCTGCCGCCGGGGATCGAACCCATGACATCCAACGAATGAAGATTAGGAGTCCGACGCGCTACCGACAGCGCTTTGGCGGCGGCAAATGTAATTAGAAAGATAAATCTCAAATAGAGGAGAAAAATATGTTCAAGACAGGAAAATGGCTTAATTAAAGAATTGCTTTCAGATCCGGTTTAACCCTTGTCATGATGAATAAAATCCTATTTAAAATTGCTCTAAACTTTCTTTAATAATCAAAGGACTCTCATCACTGTAATAATCGTGTGTTAATATACTTTCTTTTTCGAAAATGTATATTATAAACAATTCTGGATTAAAAGGGATAGGCAGGAGGTGTAGACAAAGATCAGACTGCACATATGTGCAGGCTGATCTTTGTCTATACCTCCTGTCAAAACAGGAATGATCCGGTTTCAGCATGACAAGGGTTAAGTGTTCTTTTACACCTACCGTTTTAAACGCACGCAATAGTTTAAAAATACGCCGAGCCTCTTTTTTACGTTTTCTCTTGGGATTGTAAAATTACATGTTGCTCTTAAGTGTAGAGAATTTTTTACGAAAGTTTTTATTAATTTACTTTTCATATCCGTTTTATAACAAATTTCACTCAACGACTCCTTTTGATTTTAAAAGATTATATTTTAATGAATATTTTTCAATCAGATTATTTTTTTATACAGGAAACTACGAAGCTGAGAGTACATAAAGTTCAACTTTTAGTATCATTTTTAAACATCAGATTACTTAACCCAATATAACTTTCGAGATAATATATTTAACCTTTTCTCATTTTCAAACTTTTAGACTGTTCTAATTTGAAAGAAGTTGCAGACGACAATTAAAAGTGAGTGCAAATGAAAATACATTAATCTACAGGTTAGAAAATATTGTGGGGAAAGAAGAGGTTGCTTGTTAAAAGCCCTATCTTCTTGTCCCACAATGTTTTCTCAAAAATAAAATCATAGGGAAGTAAAGACAGTGAAATTTTCGGGAAACGGTTATGCAATCGTGTGGATAAGAAAGTTGCATTTCACAAATTTTTCTTCTTTTTCCAATTCTTATTTTCCAACCTTGTTCATTTATTGAAAAAAAAAACACCGTGAAATGTTGCCTTAAACATCCTTCACTTGATGGATTGCGTTTGTCAATCAAAGAATAAATCGACCAATCAAATTATCCCGGAATTAAGCTTTAAACTCCAACACTGGCTGCCATGTGAGTGAATCATCCTGTTGGTTTGGCGACTAAAACACCGCCAAAACGTACCTATACAAGATGTAGTTACGACGTCTATGTCGACAACAAACCATTTTCCTTTTTGGTTACATGGTTCTAGCTCTGAATTTCCCAAAATAACACCGTTTAAAAACGAAGTGGCTCTTCCTGTTTGGAGTCTGTGGGTGGGCCAGATAAGCTAGAGGGCGGAGTCAGAGAAGTCAGGGGGCGGGGTCAGATGAGTCAGTGGGCGGGGTCAGAGGAGTCAGTGGGCGGGGCCAGATAAGCCAGAGGGCAGGGTCAGAGAAGTCTGGGGGCGGGGTCAGATTAGTCAGTGGGCGGGGCCAGAGGAGTCAGGGGCGGGGTCAGAGGAGTCAGTGGGAGGGGCGAGAGGAATCAGGGGGCGGGGCGAGAGGAGTCTGTGGGTGGGGCCAGATGAGTCAGTTGACGGAGCCAGAGGAGTCAGGGGCGGGTTCAGAAGATTCAGTGGGTGGGGCCAGAGGAGTCAGTGGTCGGGGTCAGAGGAGTCAGTGGGCGGGGCCAGAGGAGTCAGTGAGTGGGACCAGTGATGCATTAATTTTGACATCCCAAATCATCTCGTATATGATATATGAATGCCTGTTGATCGAAAAGGAACCATCCATCAAAAGCAAAATATTGGCTTTTTTTAGACCATACGGGTCCTGACCTCGCAGACCACATTTGCTGATCCAAAAAAACCCAAACTTTTCGCTGTCCTTATTTTTATCCCTTTATTATATCTTAATTGTTTTATAAGACTTGTCCATATTCAAAGGGTTGGCAGCTAACACAATAGATTAAGAGCAGTTAAAAAAGTAGCTTTCCTATATGAAAGAAAATATTGTGAAAAAGAAGAAATTTCCTACAATGTTTCTTGTGTGCAATATTAGATGGATGTAAAAAGTATACAAAGGAAAGGAGTCAATGGAAAATTGGCAACCAAAGTTACAGTCTTTCCCTTTTTTTTTTTTTTTTTAATATCGATCCAAGTAGGCGAAGATCGATCCGATTTTCGTGATTATTTATCATTAAATGTACAATTTATTATTATTGTTTTTATTTTAAGACTTGATAAGTTTTAGAGTCTATAGAACGTTCCTCTTCAGAGGGGATAAACAAAATCGAAGTGCGACCAAAACCTCATCATTTACGTATGAACGTTGTAGTTACGAGGTTTTAATCGCCAAACGCTGGGAGCAGAGGGCACGCTAACATACCAAAAGTCACTTTACCCTTTCCTGTTTTGCACAGTTTTAGACCTGTCCAAATTCAAAAGTTTTGTAGACGAAATTTTATAGTGGATATAATTTTAAAAATACATAATCAGTAGGGTTGAAGATATTGTAGAACAAGAAGAAATTGCTTTTCACAAGCAATCTCTTCTTTTCCATGATGTTTTCTCAATTATGAAATCAGAGCTCAACGCATTCTCACACAATATCGGTGATTTACGTTCCCTAATAAGAAGGTTTCGGAAAACATTGTTGAAAATGATGAAATTGCTTGTAACAATTAATTTCTTCATTATCTACAATGTTTTCTTAAAAAAACAAGATTTAGAAAAATAAATAATCCACCAAAAAACTGTCGTCTGCAATTTTTTTGAATATTGACCAGTCTAAAAAAAAAGTTTTTTAATTGTTAAATTACCCCACTAACTATGACGTTGGTGAATTCGAATTTATCAAGGCACTACATATATTTTAACAAATAATATTACGATGTTGAATTTATCTTAACTTTAGTGAAAGGAAATATATGAAGAGAAATAGATCTTTGTTCTATCCTTTTCCTCGTGTTACCACAATGCGTGTGTTCACATTTTGGACGAAGTTCGTGATACCTATATTAGACTTTTTGAATATTATATTGAATGATATTTGGGTCGTCAATGTAACTTCGAAAAGAGACAGACTTTTTCTAATCTTTTATTATATACCTATAAGTGATATGAATTAAAATCTGGTTATCTAATACAACCCGACAGAAAAAAATCAATATTCGGCGTGTACCAAAAAAAAAACGTATTCGTCGAGTACCGTTAAACACGGACTACTTTTTTGTGTTTTTTTTTTTTTTTTTTCGGAAAGTTAGTTATCTCTTTATCATCTAAGAGAATTTTCTTAATGTCATGTCCTAAAGGTTAATTCCCTATTTATATTTAACGAACTTACAATCGAACTTGCTCTTACAACCACCTCTGTTAAGTGACCACATCTATTAGGAAACCACAATCAAAATCCCCTTTTAAAATTCAAAAACTCTCATAAAGAGTTGATCGTATTTATTAAAAAGATGCACGAATTAAACATTGTTGGAAGTCATTAGAGGCGTCTAAGTGAGACGATTCTTATGAGTCCCAACAATATAGGATTTAGCGAGGATTCTGTAATGATTTGTGTATGGAATCTAATAGATTCTTAATATTTTACACAAAAATGTTCTATAAGCTACCATTCTCTTAACGCATTCCAACACAATCCATCCTTTTTACGCTCCTCAAGAAAAGAGCTTTGGAAAACATGGTGGAAAATGAAGAAATTGCTTGTATCAAACTATTTCTTCATTTTTCACCATGGTTTCTATACAAAAAGACGAAAAATAATTCATCAATCTTAAATTATCGTCTGCAGCTTCTTTCAATTTGGACCAGTCTAAAATTTTGTTGAGCGTAAATTGGTAAACGACCAATTTTCGGTCCTACAATGAGTGGTCGCTTATAACAATATTTACTGTACTCATATCATCTGGGTTATTTTTGTTGTTTTTAGTGGTTTGTTTTTCTTTTATTCTTTATTAAGACGGACCATTTATTCGAAAGGTCGATCATGTCTGTTATTTTGTTTGACCCATTCCCACACAATCTCTCCTGCTTACGACTCAAAAAAAAAAATCTTCGGAAAAAATTGGAAACCGAGGAAAATTGCTTGTATCTATCCGAAAGGACAAACACTTTTGAAATACCAAAAACTTGAAATTTTCGTCTACAACTTCTTTCAATTCGGACCAGTCTAAAATTTGGTTGTGTGGGAATGGGTAACGTTATACAGGGAGGTTTAGAAATTCAATTTCGATAATACGAAATTACTTGAATAAAACCCCGATGATATTCCATTATCAGGGAACACCTGCCAAAGAGACTAAATCATTGATTGTTTCACTTATTTTATTTATTTATTTTTTTATTCATTTTTTCTAAATTTTAGAACAAAGTTTTTCTTTTTTTTTTTCTTTTTTTCGCAAAAGTAGGGGTTGGGGGTGGCTGTATCATAAAAACCTACAAAGTAGTTACATTTTCGGTGAGACCTGTCAAAATTCAAAGAATTCGCAGACCACAATTTTTAGTAAATGATTTTTTTGTCTATTTATTTTTCTATTTTTTAAATGTGTATTTTAAAGAAAAACACTGTAAAAAAATTGTTTGAAACAATTAATTTTTAATTTTCAACAATGTTTTCCAACACTTTTGTCTCTATGGGTACACGTACTATATTGATGTTATCAAAATACGGAAATTTTACAAAGTTATTCAGCCAAGTCAAGTAGGAATATTTTTCTAAGGAAAGTGTCCATTATTTTTATTGTTTGCAAGGCATTTTATTAAAAAAATGTTGCAAATGTATTTCCAAATGTCCGTACCCTCCTCCAAATACAAGAACTATATTACTGCAATATAATAAATACAATGCGCTCAAAT
The DNA here is from genome assembly GCA_946902895.1 of Fragum fragum. Lineage (NCBI taxonomy): Eukaryota > Metazoa > Mollusca > Bivalvia > Cardiida > Cardiidae > Fragum > Fragum fragum. The sequence goes on from OX336381.1 coordinate 3,441,785, forward strand.
TGACATTGAATAACTAAGCCGGGCTCGAACACGGTTTAACCCATTACTAAACAGCAAATTTTTAGACTGGTCGAAATTGAAAGGAGCTGCAGATGACACTTTAAAGTTTGAGAAATTATAGATTTTTTTTTCAACTTTCTTAGTAGAAAACGTTGTTGAGATGACGAAATTGCCTTTGACAAGCAATTTTTTCCTTTTCGACCATTTTTTCTTATTTTTTTTTCTTTGAGGGGCGTCAAAAAGCTTCATTGTGTGGGAATGGGTTAAAGCACATACATTATTGTAAGAAAAGGAATAAATAACTTACCATGCATGCTATACTGGTATATCCAAATGTTATCAAAAAGAGCGGAATAAACCACACAAACGTAAACAAGCATAACGTATACGACAAATACGTCATATTTTTTATTTCCCAGCTGACGGCACAACGCGTGCCGTACGTCTCCACTTTATATTCCGACCAGCCAAATAGGGGTCCTAGAGCCCAGGACGACCCATAAGCAAAACAGAAACAGATTGCCATCACAGCCACTGTCATGGATTGACTAAAAACGCGTGAATGGTGAACGATTATGCAATAACGTTCCAACGCTATTACCGTCAATAATGAAATCTGAGCAAGGCCAAATGACGTCGTAATGAATCCGTAATAATTGCAGCCCGAATGTCCAAAAATCCATCTTTGACTGAAGTTTGCTATCACAACCAAGGGCAAGTTAAAGATTGCTTGGCCAATATCACTTATGGATAATCCAACAATAAATACGTTACTTACGGTTCGAAGTTTTCGATTTCGAATATACAAGTACAAAACAACAGCATTTTCCGTAAATCCGAGCACAAACACTAAAAACATGACTACACCGATGATATAAAACACGACTGGCTGTGCAACAATTCCATTTAAACTTTCCGACAAATTCTCCTGTAAGCACAGTTCATCAGACGCATTCGCACACTCATCACTTCGTAACGGGACAGCCCGATTTTCGGTGAAGTTTTTGAGGGCCGAATAACCGTTTAAGAATTGGTAAGCGATACCAATGGTCGGATTAGCAGTGGCGACAAGCGTTCTGTTAACATTGGAAGTATTCAATAGCATGGTGTGTGAAATGGAAGTCGCGGAGTCGGTTTGTAGTATCGGCTTTTATAACAAGGCCTACGCCTCTAAGGATCTCGGTTTCGTAGTAAAACTGCAGACAAGAAATGTTACTATCGTTTTCATTGATACAATTCCAGATACGTTTGTCTGTTTTTGTACTTCTTCTCAGTAAGGCAATTTCTCAGACCGAGTTTTCCTTGAACACTTTATTGTCTTTTAACCTTTTCCTGTTCAATCCCTTCAATTATTGTCTTTTAACCCAATCCTGTTCCAGCTTTTACTTCCTTGAAATTTGTTATTGAAAAATATTGTAGAAAATGCCTGAACAAAGCAATTTCCTTCTTTTCCACAATATTTTCTACCCTACTGAATGGTTATTATTATTTCTTTCCCCAAATAAAATCAAGCTTAAATTCTCGTAAGCAAGCCCTTTGAATTTGGACAGGTTAAAAGTTGTGAAAGTCACCTGATCTTATTTTGGCCTCTAAAGAGAGCATATGGTACAGATGGTACAAGTGAATCTAAATTGTAACATCTCGCAAGAACGTGAATTATCAACTCCACCCAGTCACCACGCACACAACAGGAAGGATAATTTTTTACTTTTTATTGTCGAGCCCGCTTGCGGTGAGCGAGACAAAGTTGTTACTATGACAAGTCGGTGTATGTGCGTTAGTACGTGAGTCCGGCCGTCCGACCGAATTTGTCCGGACAATTACTCCTACATATATTGATGGATTTCAAATTAACTTGGCACAATTATTCTCCATCACGAGAAGATGTGCCATTTGAATGAATTTTTTGGGATAGATCTAATGTCAAGGTAACAGCTCAAGGCCAATCACTGAAATTGTGATTGACAAGAGCATTTCTCCTACAATTATGGATAGATTTCAAAATAAATTGGAACATTATTCTCCATCATGAGTAGATGTGCCATTTGAAAAATCATTTTGGATAGCTTCAAGGTCAAGGTCAAAGCTCAAGGTCAAACACTAAAATTGGTGGTCAACGTCAATTCGATGGTCAAAATTTTGCGGACTCGACAGCAGTTGTCCTAGGACAACCATCTAGTTTATCAATGGAAATATTTTTTACTAAAACGTGTTCCGTAACGCATTCCCACACAATGGCGCTTTTTAACGCAAATTAAGAAAAACAATTGAGAAAACATTGTGTGAAATCGAGAAAATTGCAAGCAATTTCTTCATTTTACACAATGTTTTCCACCCAATGAGTTGAAAAATTCAAAATTTCATAAACTTCAAATTACCGTCTGCAACTCCTTTCAATTTGTACCAATCTAGTTTTTTTATTTCGTCTGGTAATGGGTTAATCATTCTGAAATAGCTCACCCAAAGATATCAAAGAGAACTGGGACTCAGCTGACCCTCTATTTTTGAGGTATAATATCGTGTTTAAAGTCAATATCACGATTGACTCAAGTATTTATGGTTTAGATATATATATATCTTAAATAATTCAATGATAAACTAGAAGCCTGAAAGTAGCAATTCAATCGAACTTCCATCTACTTTTTACAAAAAATTACGATGGCCGAAAGAAATTTTAAGACATTAACTACTTGCAGTACGTCAAGTGAAGACCCTGATCAGACTTTGCGGATGCACTGGCTGATCTAAGTCTTTATTTGGCGCAAATTTGTAGTTCTTGGCAAACTCGTTGACAGCCTCATATCTTCGCTAGGCGGTCAAAATGTCGTAACTATAACTTTATTCAAGCTGTATTTACGACACTTTGGTCGCCCGCCGAGGATACAGCCTTCTTTCAACCGCACAACGTGGTTTATGCTACTAGACTTTACAGGAAAATCCCGCCACCTGCGTTAAAGTTTGAGAAAAGATATATTAATCATAAAACACATGTTCTAAATTTAAAAGTAAGACGATATAGACAGATTAACGCATTCCCATATAACGAGGCTTTCTGACACCCCTAAAAAACAAAAACATTTGGGATAAAATTGTGTAAAATTAAGACATTTCTTGTAACAAAAAACTTCTTCAATTTCCACAATGTTTTTTGCTACCAGAAAGTTGAAAATATCTGAAATTTCATAAACTTTAAATTGTCGTCTGCAATTTCTTTCAATCTGGACCAGTCTTTAATTTTACCGTCAAGTAATGGGTAAAGATTGTCGCATGATTTTATGCGTTTCAAAATTCATTAACAAGATAACACGTAAAAAGAAATTTTTAATAAATGCATGTTTGTTCAAATGCCATTAGCGCTCCTAAATCTAAAAGATAAAACTATTAGTTTAACTAATTTTTCATAACATCGAGAAAGCGCGCATGAGCTCATACATTAACCCTTTCCCATACAACAAAATTTTAGACTACTCCAATTTGGAAGAGGCTGCAGACAACAAATCAAAGTGCATTTAAGTTGAAAAATAACCACTGCAAAGGGTAGAAAACATCGTAGGGAAAGAAGAAATTGCTCGTAACAAGCAATTTCTTCTTTCCCTGCAATGTTTTCCCAAAAACAATACCTATGGGTCGTGAAAACAAGTTATTGTACAGAAAAGGGTTAAGCTACTCGTACAAATATTAAAGAATTTACATTTTCATTTTTTTAAAAAAAAAATCTGTACATTACCTAAGTTAGATATTGTTCCAAATGTATTCTACTATGATGCCATTTCGCTAATTATAGTAGTTGAACAGGATAGGTAGTGACCATCCTCCGTTGATGGGATCAAGTTACAAATGATACTCAAATATGACCAGTGTTTAATCAACTCCTGGTCTAATATACGATACCCCTATCCGTTACTCTAAAAAATAAAATACAAAAAATCTATAAATTCATAATTCAATGAGTAACGGTTGTATAGCCGAAAGAAAACGGCCGGAACTTAAACGCTGATCTTAACCCATTCCAACACGATTGAATTTTAGACCAATCCAAATTCAAAGAAGTGGCAGATGACAATTTTAAGCAGACGAAATCTTTCAAATCTTAGTTTTTTAGGATAGAAAACATTGTGGATACTGAAGAAATTGCTTGTAACAAGCAATTACTTCATTTTCCATAATGTTTTCCAAAGCTTTTATATATTGAGGGGCGTTTAAAAGCGTCACTGTGTGGGAATGGGTTAAGAATATGGATGAAAGCGAAAAAAAAATCGAGCATTGGCTGCCTGCGTTTCAGCGCTTTGTCACATTGGTTCACTTTGGCGTAAATTAATATAGCAATCAGTGGCCCCGCCTACTTACTCCTCCGACCCGCCCAATGACTCCAACAGGAAGTTACGCTTCGATTTGTAACGACGTTATTTTGCTAAATTGACGACTAGTATCATGTTACAAATAAGTAAAATGGTTGGTTGGCGACCTAAACGTCGTAACTACAGCTTGAACAAGCTGTAGTTACGACGTTTAAGTCGTCAAATTAACAAAACAGGATAACCAAAATGGCAGCCAATGTTGGAGTTGAAAGTTCAGGTCCGGGCTGAATAAATGGTTTGATTGGTCGGTTGATTCATTGCATGACAGCCGCGATTAATCAATTGCCAAATATATAATTTTTATTTACTCCTAATTTGGCGAAGTACGATACAAGGAACATACATAGAATTAAACAATTAAGAGCAATTCTTTATTATCATGACATTTTTCATACATATGAACCAAAGACATCAGTACTGTAAGTTAATTATTTAAAAAAGGTATCCCGGACTAAGGTAGGCTTTGTTAAAACTTAACAAACAAGGGGAAAGGGAATGTTTAAATCAGCCGAGCCGAAAATTAGATGTAAAGTTAAAATGCTGTGATTATCAAGATTTGAGCAAATCACATATAGATAGGTTGCAGACAAAAATTAAAGTTTATGTAATTTTAGATATTTACAACTTTCTAGATAGAAAGAAAGTGGGGAAAATGAAAATAAAATGCTTGTTACAACCCATTTCTTCAATATCCACAACGTTTTCCCCATCATTTTCTTGAAGGGCGTCAAAAAGCGCCATTGTGTTAGAATGACTTAACCCATTCCCACTTAATTCCGCCTTGTTAAGCTTATCAAGAAAAAAACTTTGGAAAAGATGACGGTCTTTGAAGAAATTGCTTGTTACAAATATATTTGTTTAAATTCTACCTTTGAAGGCAAATATTTTTCAAAACCCTCCAAATTAAAAATGTCGTTTGCATCACCTTTCAACTTGGACGAGTCTAAAAGAAATTCGTGTTGGAAAGGGTTAAACAAGAACAATTTGTAATTCTTAGAGGGATAGAAAATTTGCGAAAAAGAGGAATTATTTTTACATCAATTATTTTATTTTTCTCTCAATTATTTTTAAAACAATTAGATTATCGGATTTTTCTCACAATGCTTTCCACAATATGTAGACGGAGAGGAACTGCATGGTAATTTATGTAAATAATTAAACAAAATATATTTTACACTAACTTTCGATTGCTGTTCACAATAGCAATACAAAAAAGAATTTTCAATAGATCAAAAGCGGAGTTTTTTTGGTTTTTTTTTTACCTAAAAGAAGCCTGTATAGAAACGTTGATGTCAAGAATAGATTTTAGACTCTGGCGGCACGTAACATGTAAATAGTCTATCATCGAACGTTACTTAGACTCTGACGGAACGTGACAGACTCTCTGTCAGAACATTTACAGAATCTGATGGAACGTTACATAAACTCTGACAGAACGTTACATAGACTCTGTCTGAACGTTACATAGACTCTGACGGAGCGTTACATAAACTCTCACGGAACGTTGCATGAACTCAGACAGATCGTAACGTAGTTTCTAACGGAACTCAGGCGGAATGTAACATTGACCCTAACGGAACGTTACAGTGTCTTTGACGGAACGTTCCACAGACTCTGACGGAACCTTACATAGAATCTTACAGAACATTACATAGACTCTGGCGGAACGTTACATAGACTCTGGCGGAACGTCACATAAACTCTGACAGAATGTTACATAGACCCTGACGGAACGATATATAGACTCTAACGGAACGTTACATAGTCTTTCATGGGACGTTATATAGGCTCTGATGGAACGTTACATGCATTCTGGCGGAACGTTACATAAACTCTGACAGAACGTTACATATACTCTGCCGGAACGTTACATAGACTCTGACGGAGCGTTACATAAACTCTCACGGAACGTTGCATGAACTCAGACAGATCGTAACATAGTTTCTAACCGAAATCAGGCGGAATGTAACATTTACCCTCACGGAACAATACAGAGTCTTTGACGGAACGTTCCACAGACTCTGACGGAACGTTACATAGAATCTTACAGAACATTACATAGACTCTGGCGGAACGTTACATAGACTCTGGCGGAACGACACATAAACTCTGACAGAATGTTACATAGACCCTGACGGAACGATATATTGACTCTAACGGAACGTTACATAGACTCTCATGGGACGTTATATAGGCTCTGATGGAACTTTACATGCATTCTGGCGGAACGTTACTTATACTCCGACGGAGTGTTACATAGACTTCGACGGATCGTTACACAGACTCTCACGTGACTAACATAGATTTTGACGGAATATTACATAGACTCTGATGGAAAGTTAAATGGACACTGATGGGGCGTTACATAGACTCTGGCGGAACGTGACAAAGGCTCTTGCAAAACGTTACATAGACCCTTATTGAACGTTTCATAGACCTTGATGGAACGTTACATAGACTCTGGCGGAAGGTTATATAGACTCCTGCGTAACGTTACATAGGCTCTGGCGAAACATTACTTAGACCCTGGCGGAACGTTACATAGACCCTGATGGAACTTTACATAGACTCTAATGGAACATTACATAGATTCTAGTGGAACGTTATGTAGACTCTAGTGGATCAATACATAGAACCTGATTGAACGTTACATATTATCTGGCGTAACATTACATAGGCTCTGGCGCAACGTTACATAGACTCTGGCGTAACGTTACATAGACCCTGATGAAACGATACATACACTCTGATGGAACGTTACATAGACTCTGGTGGAACGTTACATAGGACCTGATGGAACGTTACATAGAACCTGACGGAACCTATTATAAACCCTGATGAAGTGTTATATATGATCTACTTGAAGGTAACATAGACTCTGGCGTAACGTTACATAGACCCTTACGGAACGTTATTTGTCCTGTCACCTGCTATAAATACTGCCTAATAAAGGGGGTATGATAAACTTGTTGATATCAGGTCACATGGTCACGTGATAAGCTTTATCATGTCACTTGATCACGTGACCGACCGGAACTATTTTTTCAGCAGTAGAGGCCCTTACTAAAGCTCATTTTTTAGCAATATATGTTTAAATTTTCGGCTAAAAGTTATGTCCAAATCAAAATATTATACTCGAATCACAACTTTCATCGATCGAATTATACATCGGTGACGTAGAGATGACGCAATACATGACGCAGGCATTGTTTATTTCATGGAAGCATACACACGACTTCAGAAAGCAGGATTTTAAACTTTAAAAGGATTTAGGGGATTGAGCAATATTTATTTGAGTGAGGATACTTTTAGAAGTCGCGGCTATGCAACTAATCTCAAGCTTTGTCCATCCTGTGATTTTCTATCAGGACGGCAATGACTTTGGGTTTGGTTTTTGCTGGTTAAAAATCAATCGTCAGAAAATCTTCGACATGTTAGTTGACTGTTGCGTGATCGATAAGATCGACAAATCTAGGATAATCATATTCGATGATAAAGGTATGTGTTAGTTGTTTAAGGTTTAAGTTATAGACGTTCTTGTTAATTCGTTCTTATCATGTCTATTCTACATTAAATTGTGCGAGTTTTTCAAATGTCGACCCCGATGCCCTCACCTCAGCAGGGTCAAATCACCATGTTCGGCAGAAGGAGGTTAACTTACATGTGTTTATCATGAACATTTTTCAGTCAAATTCATTTTTAAAGATGGTAACAGGATAAATAGAATAGATGGTTGGTGTCTTGATAAGGAAAAGTTAATTGGGCTCGGCTTCGGAATTTATCCGGTTCGCCTTCGGCTCACCAGATAAATTCCTACGCATTGCCCGATAAACTTTTCCATATCAGACACCAACCATCTATTCTCTCTATAGACTCCGATGGAACGTTACATAGACTCTGATGGAACGGTACATAGTCTCTGATGGAACGTTACATAGAATCTGACTGAAAGTTTCATAGTCTCTGTCGGAACGGTACATAGACTCTGATGGATCGTTATATAGTCTCTGACGGTCCATTACATAGACTCTGATGGGATATTAATTGACAGTGATGGAACGTTATATAGACCCTGACGGAACGTTACATAGACGTTGACGGAACGTTTCATAGTCTCTGTCTCGTGTGAACGAGATACACAGTCGGTCTCTATGATATGCCCTCGAGATAGTAAGTCCTTCAAACGAGATAGTCTTCCAAACAGGCTACTTCTCTAACGCAGCATCCATCTTAAAGTTATAAATAACTCAAATATATAAAGACCGCCTTTGGTTAGCTGTGTAGATGTCAATTCGTTTTTATCTGTTTCGTTGTTGTTGTTTGTTTGGTTTTTCTACAAAAAAGGAATAGTAAAAGGGATTGTGACGTCTTTTAACCGTTGTTTCAAACGATTTTTTAAATATAAAAACGAAACGAATAAGAAGTAATGCTTTCTCTTGTTGTTGTTGTTGTTGTTTGTTTGTTTGTTTTGTTTTGTTTGTTTCTATAACCTATAAAACGAAATATTTTCGAGTTTTCTTTTGTATTTACGAGATAGGTCTAAATAAGAATAATAATAAAAAAAAAATACACTCATCTCACCCATATACCACCGTAATACGGTGGCCATGTTATCGTATGCCATGGTAAAATAGTGGTTTGTTTTGGTTGCCATACCATCGTATGCCACCTTAAAATACAATTATCTTTTGGTCTTCACCTTTTCTGACTGATATGCTTTCTTTCAATTTTTCATTTACAGTTTAACTTACAGCGACCACTTAATAGGCGGCCAAAATGTGGAAGTTTAAGACAAAGGTCGCTTGATACGCTTTTTTGCGAGAAATATGAAAGATCGGACCGATTGCATGTACATAAATTATTGCAGAATTCTCACTTTAACCATATGTAGATGTTACTCATTAGTATTGTCTTATTGAGACGGTTTTTAATGAGGTCCACCAATGTAGTCTTAAGTTTCGAAGATTGTAGAGGTGCAATAATCCTCAATGATGAAGATCCTTTGTTTTCGAAAGTGAATTAGATTGTTGTTGTTGTTGTTGTTGAATGAATGTGGTCGCTTAGAGGTGTACTTGGATTTGTTTGTTTAACCCATTCCCATACGACAAAATTTTAGACTGGTCCAAATTGAAAGAAGATGCAGACAACAATTTCAAGCTGGTTGATTTTTATCAATCTTTGTCTTTTTGGGTAGAAAACCTTGTGGATAATGAAGAAATTGCTTGACACAAGCAATTTCTTCATTATCCACAATGTTTTCCAAAGCTTTTATATTGAGGAGCGTTTAAATGCCTCACTGTGTGGGAATAGGTTAAATGGTGTTTAACGCCACTTTCGAAATAGACTGGAGCACCTAAGAATGGGTTCCTAGTATTTCCCGCACCAGTACTACCACTACATCCTTTTCTAATCTCCAGCTGCTCATCCCACTCAGGTTAACGATTATTCACCCGTTGGTGGGAAACTAATGTCGGAAAGGATATTTACCGCGACCGGGATCTTACCCTGGACTTCATTATTGAGACTCTGATGCGTTACCAATTGCGCAATTGTCGTGGTCGATTGTAATTTGAATAACCTCTTTTCATGAGGTCCCGGCCTCGATCCCCGGCCGCACCAAAACTATCCTTTCTGACATATTCTCCCACCAATGGGTAGATAATCGTTAACCTAAGTTAGATGAACAACTAAACTCAAAACCGACAGATATTCTTCAAATAAAAGTCGGTCAATGTTGCAGTTAAATATTCACTTCCGGTCTAAATGAATTATTTGATTGGTCGACTGGTTATTCGTTTGACAGTCGCGATTGGTCAATTCTTTCAACCACAATGATTAACACATGTCAAGCTTTACCCGGAATCTGGCAGGAGACACAGACAAAGATCAACCTGCACGTATTCGGGATACACACTGTTTTCTGCCCCCCCCCCCCAAAAAAAAAGGATAGAGAATTTTTAATGTAATCAACATAAAAATTCCGTTTGCAACTTCTTTCAAATTAGACTAGTCCATGATTCTGTCGTCTAGCTTTGGATTAAGGAGAAAAAGAAAGAAAATTAACAGCGAAAAAGTTTAACAAAAGAAATGCAGACGTGGCCATACCGGTTCGACTATGTCTGTGAAACAAAAATATTAGCTTTAAGGTTCTTCTTACTCAAGGTAATTAATCCATCCATAGACGGCAAAAAAATCAGACTATTTTTAGATGATTATTTAAAGTTAATGAAATCTTAGATTTTTTTTTCATTTTTGGGGGGAAGAAAGCATTGTGTAAAATGAAGAAATTGCTTGTTACAAGCAATTTCTTCATTTTATACAATGTTTCCACCATTGTTTTTCTCGAGGGGCTTCCAAAAGCGTCATTGTGTGGGAATGGGATGAGTAATTGTAGTTTGTGTTGCTGATCCAAAATAAACCTTTTTTTTCTTTTTTAGTTAAATCCAGGAGGAATTATTCGGAGACAGTGACAAAAGAAAGTATCTTGAATGTAAAAAGAGTCAGAGATGGACTAAACATGACTAGTCAGACTGAAGTATTGACTAATCGCCGGCGCCAGCGGCCACGCCCATTGACTCAGACAGCAAATCCCTCTTCGATATTAAGCGGAGCTATTTTGCAGAATTCATGGCAAGTAGCATGTTACAAATAAGTAGAATAGCTGGTTGTCTATGGCCAGTGGCATGGAACAAAAAGTAGAACAATTTGTTGGCGACCTAAACGTCGTAACTACAGCTTGAAAAAAGCTGTAGTTACGACGTTTAAGCCGCCAAATTATCACCAATGGTTTACGAAAATGGCGACCAATGTTGGATCTCAAAAATAATTTCTGGTCTTATTGAAATATTTCATTTGTCGACTGGTTATTTGATTGACATTCGCGTTTGGCCAATCAGCAGAAACATTGGCAATCAACAAAAAGATATCCCCCCCCCCAAAAAAAATGACTCAGTGATAATCAAGTAGCCTAGAGACAGATAGGTGAACGTACATCAGTACCGAATATTTTAATTAACCTTTGTCATGCTGATCCCGGAATATTTCAGTTTTGGCAGGAGGTGTAGACTAAGATCAGACTGCACTTATGTGCAGGCTGATCTTAGTCTACACCTCCTGCTTGCACTTTTCCTGCCAGAGTTGTTCATGAAGTTGATTTCTAAAAGAAATAGTGATTTTTGAACAACACGTTCTATCAGTGCTTTCAGTCCTTTGATTTGATAGCATTTCAGCAAGGTAATTTATACAGCATGACAAGGGTTAAAACAGGAAGGAAGAACATGATAAACTTTTGTCTGTAGCAAACCGTGAGAATCATAATTGAGAATCATCACCAATTGCGATCGATTGATTGGTCGATTGATTGGTCGATTTATTGATTACTTGATTTATTTGTTGATTGTTTGGTTGATTGAATTATCGATCGGTTAATCTTCTGACCGTTTAAATGACCGTTTAAATAAGGTTTAAAGCCGCTTTCAACATTATTTCAGCAATATCGGGCGGCTAACATTGTGTTCCTATTATAGCTATAGCATATACTATCACTATCAATAAGAAGATTCTAATGAGTCCTAACAACATAGTATAAAGCTATAATTCTGTGAATAATCAATCGTTGGTTACGCCCACTGCCTCCGCTGGCCCCGCCCATTGACTCCGACAGGAAGTTCAGCTTCGATTTTTAACGGCGTTATTTTGCAAAATTTATGGCAAGTAGCATGTTTAAATAAGTAGAATAGTTGGTTGGCGACCTAAACGTCGAAACTACAGCTTGAATAAGCTGTAATTACGACGTTTAAGTAGCCAAACCAACAAAAACGGTTAAAAAAAATGGCTGCCAATGTCGGATTTCTAACTGAACTTTCAGTCTCAATGAAAGATTCCATTGGTCGACTGGCTGTTTTATTGTCATCCAAGGTTGGTCAATTATCTATGCATGCAATAAAATAAATCCTTATTATCTTTCGAAAATGCATATTAAGCGACCAAATTTTTTCAGCGAAGAATTATTGGTCGTCCCTTCGGAAGTCGCTTGATAACAAGATTTACTCTTTACTCCCGACTGAGATGGTTGTATCGATTGTCGTGGTTTTACTGGTGTTTAAACTCATAAGAAGACTCAGATTTTTAGGCGTAATCGGTATGGTAGAAAAGAACATTTTTTTCAAAGCAACGATAAACAATGTGTATTCATGTTAGTAGAATTCGGTGGCGATAATATACACCTGACACAGAATCAACTTTTTGCGAAGCTCATATGGTTCCAGGTAAGATGTTGTTATTTAAAATTTTAAAAAAAACAACAACGTATAAACAGTGCTGATAGACGCTCATCGGCAACAGTCGCCATTGTTGTGATATTAGTTATTTTGTGAACAAGTGATATGGTAGTCACGATGAAGTATAGCAGACACAATAAGGTGTTGATAATTAACAAGAATCCATGCGTATGCAATGACAAATAATTATTCAGTTCATTTTTTCAATAAACAAGGGCGCACCCCCTTTTCTCTATCTTATATATTGAATGTCACACGGAAATAAGCATCCAATGAGAAACAAATAAGAAAAGTACGAAAAAAACATTGACCCTGACAAGAATGCTAATATCATGGATACTGATCAGGATCTATGCTTGTCGTTTAATATATTTTTCATGGATTCGGATAGGTTGTTCTACCTTACCGTATCACATTTATTAGAATACAAGTACTGACATAACTGTAAAGTGTAGAGCTCCTAGACAAAACTAATCCTTTCAGAGAAAAGGATCCACAACCCTAAATGGGTCCACGTTGTCTATATAAACTATCATTTGTCATATAACTCTCTGTGGGTTTCCAAATTTGCATATCACCACAAACTATCTGTCCCCTAAAACCATTACAGAACAATGTTGATTTCGATCTGAATAATTGTTTTACGAACTCCAAACACGGTAAATTGTCATGTCGATTTGGAATGTCTTCCTATTTTGCATAACGGTTTACAATGTTTTATTTTTGTGCTTTTCGACGCAGATCCAATCTCTAATTATTCGGCCTGATCAAGGTCAAATTCTTTGACCGTTTTGGATTTTCATGATGATAAACTAGATTATTTAAAGTCCCAGTAAGACTTAGAAAATTTGCTAATCGTTTTGCCTACCTACTGACTCCTTTGACCCCGCCTACTTACTCCTACCGGAAGTTCCGTTTCGATTTTTACAGTGTCATTTTGCAAATTTGATGGCTAGTAACATGTTTCAAATAAGTAGAATAATTGGTTGCCGACATAAACGTCGTAACTACAGCTTGAATAAGCTGTAGTTACGACGTTTAACTCGCCAAACCAACACAAATGATTCAACAAAATGACGGCCAATGACGGAGTTCAAAATGAAGTTCCAGTCTACGATTTCATTGGTCAGCTGATTATTGACAGCCGCGATTGGTCAAATGAAAGATCGCCGGTTCTGCCCTTTGAGCCCCGACAGGAAGTTCCACTTAGATGATGAACGGAATGGTTTCCAAATTTTTGCCGGTGACATGTTTTAAAAGAGTAAAATGGTTGATTGGTGACATTATCGTTGTAACTACAGCTTGAATAATCTGTATTTACGATGTATCATCATTTTCCGATCATTACAATCACTGATTGCTATGTTCTTGTGATATTTTACTGAAGAAATGTCACAATTTCGTCACAATTTCTTCTTTTATTTTCGAATATTTTCTACCATATAGGACGTACTTTTTAATGTCATATTCTACCCCCTTGAATATTGACAAAACTTAAAAAAAAAAAGGGGGGGGTAAATGGCTAAGTCGCCAAATGTCGTCCATTATCGGAATTCACTTCCGGTCAGAATAATTGATAGGATTGGCCGATTTACTCTTTCATTGATATCCGCGATTACACAATGTAAACAATAATATACAAATGAAATTGACCAATCGCTGACTCCGCCCACTGACTCCATAGGCCCCGCCCCATAGACTCCGACAGTAAAGCCCGATTCGATTTTTAACAGCGTTATTTTGCAAAAAATTATGCCAAGGAACATTTAACAAAAAGTAAAATGGTTGGTTGATGACCTTAACGTCGTAACTACAGCTTGAATAAGCTGTAGTTACGACGTTGAAGTCGCCAAACCAACAAAAAAGGTTATCAAAAATGGCGACCAAGTTAGGATTTGATAAGCTCAGGTCCGGGCTGAATAAATCATTTGATTGGTCGGTTTATTCCTTGATTGACAGCCGTGATTGGTCAATTATAGTCTCTGTATAATGAGGGGCGTTTTTTCTGTAAGTTTTAAATTCAATTTTGTGTATACTGTATATTTGCGTTGCTGTAATGTAAACAAGGGATAACTGATTGTTTCTGCAAAACATACATGACTTCAAAAAATTCGAATTATTTCGTTAGTTTCACAAATAATCACACTACTTTTTTAAATCTTACTTATGACACGTTTGTTTTTCTAACGAACTATAGCGTGATCACAACACCAAACGTTCATAATTTTTTACAAAAGAATTCGGTTTGAAGTCGCATGGGGAAACGTAGCAGATTTATTTTAATGCAGTGAGAGTCGGTTAAAGCTTTGAATGTAATAAATCAATTAAGGTGATGGAAGAGATATTGCGTGCGAGATTCAAAAGAAAAAGCGAAAGAGAGAGGCGCACGTGATGAACGTGCTGAGATCCAACGTCACAATGTAATTTTTCTGTTTTTCGCAACAATTACCTGGATGTTTCTTTTTACAAGCATGGAGTCTCCATTTGAAGACAAAACAAACAAAAAAAAAAAAACAATCATGGCGCCATTACTTTACCTTGGAGATCCAGGCGAAAGTTAAAACCATGCTGAGCCCGTAATTGCATGCATTTGCAGGAGGCATAGACAAAGATCAACCTACACATATGTGTATACTGATATTTGTCTACATTACCTGCTTGTCCTTTTTAAACCTGATTTTATTTCATAAGATCAGTTTCCAAATTAGATATTGACCCTAACAACCAGACATACAGTGCCATCAGACTTTGATTTAATGTATTTCTGATTAAGGATTTTACTCAGCATGACAATCGTCAATATCGAGGTTGAGGCAAAAAAATCTAACAGACAGGAGCAAATTCTATGTAGTTTGGTGTATACTTCACGGGGAATAAATACTCACTTGTTTAAAAAAAAAAACATTTAAAATCACAACATTAGCGATTTACAAGTTATAGTGAGTGATCAAAGGTAAATTTTGTCTATACCTGAGATGTACAAGTTATAGTTAGAGATCAATGGTAAATTTTGTCTCTACCTGAGATGTACAAGTTATAGTGAGTAATCAAACGTCAATTTTATCTATACCTGAGATGTAGAATAGTGAGAGATCAAAGGTCAACTTGACATATTTGACATTATTAAAAACTGACGGATCGCTGCATGGTCCCGCCCACCGATTTCTTGACAGTTCAAGTTCCAGTGAGATTTCGAAAGAGATCGTTTTGCATTAAATATGGTCATCTACATAAAACAAAAGGTAAACCGGGTTGGCGAGCTAAATGTCGTAACTACAGCTCAAGTTAGTTGCAAATCAACATAAATGCTTTACCTACATGGTCGAATTTGAAACTCTCTAAAATGTAAAATTAAATTTGTGTTTCGATGTTGAGATTTGACATCGGCTATCTGTCAACTGCACGTATAAAATAAATTTAAAAAATCCATGACTTCCACGTTCATTTGAACTGACTGGTCGCTGGCCACGAGACCGACCCCCGATAAAGTAGCTGGACTAAGAATTCAAACCACATTACTCTCTTACGGGATTCGAACCTACGCGGATACGGCACTGCCACCTAGCGCTGCAATTTCTGACGTCTTTAACCTCTGCGCTACCGAGACATCCCCAAGGGAGTTAAAGACGTCTCGGTAGCGCAGGGGTTTAAGACGTCTCGATAGCGCAGAGGTTCAAGACGTCTCTTTAGCGCAGAGGTTAAAGACGTCTCGATAGCGCAGAGGTTCAAGACGTCTCGGAAGCGCAGAGATTAAAAACGTCTCGGTAGCGCAGAGGTTAAAGACGTCTCAGTAGCGCAGAGGTTAAAGACGTCTCGGTAGCGCAGAGGTAAAAGACGTCTCGGTAGCGCAGAGGTTAAAAACGTCTCGGTAGCGCAGAGGTGAAAGACGTCTCGATAGCGCAGAAGTTAAAGACGTCTCGGTAGCGCAGACGTAAAAAACGTCTCGGTAGCGCAGAGGTTAAATGCGTCTCGGTAGCGCAGAGGTTAAAAACGTCTCGGTAGCGCAGAGGTTAAAGACGTCTCGGTAGCGCAGAGGTTAAAGACGTCTCAGTAGCGCAGAGGTTAAAGACGTCTCGGTAGCGCAGAGGTAAAAGACGTCTCGGTAGCGCAGAGGTTAAAAACGTCTCGGTAGCGCAGAGGTGAAAGACGTCTCGATAGCGCAGAAGTTAAAGACGTCTCGGTAGCGCAGAGGTTAAAAACGTCTCGGTAGCGCAGAGGTTAAAGACGTCTCGGTAGCGCAGAGGTTAAAAACGTCTCGGTAGCGCAGAGGTTAAAGACGTCTCGGTAGCGCAGAGGTTAAAGACGTCTCGATAGCGCAGAGGTTAAAGACGTCTCGGTAGCGCAGAGGTTCAAGACGTCTCGATAGCGCAGAGGTTAAAGACGTCTCGATAGCGCAGAAGTTAAAGACGTCTCTTTAAGCGCAGAGGTTAAAGACGTCTCGATAGCGCAGAGGTTCAAGACGTCTCGGTAGCGCAGAGGTTAAAAACGTCTCGGTAGCGCAGAGGTGAAAGACGTCTCGATAGCGCAGAGGTTAAAGACGTCTCGGTAGCGCAGAGGTTCAAGACGTCTCGGAAGCGCAGAGGTGAAAGACGTCTCGATGGCGCAGAAGTTAAAGACGTCTCGGTAGCGCAGAGGTTAAAAACGTCTCGGTAGCGCAGAGGTTAAAGACCTTGGACATTGCAGCGCTAGGCGGCGTTGCCGTATTCGCGTAGATTCGAATCTCGCAACAGTCAAATAATATATTTGTTCTTCGCTAGGGTTGAAAAAGACAAGAGTCCCTGCCGTAGTGGAGAGAAATCAAAATATTATGAATGGAATTTCAAACTACATAAGTTCGCAAAATGCGAGGTCGGGAACATAAAACAGAAAGTAATTCGTAGATTGGCTACCTAAACGTCGTAACTACATCTGGAACACATTGGCGCAATGTTTAAGTCACACAACTTAGATCAGATATCAATTCTGCCCAACATGATTTGATCGGTCAATATAATTCTAATGACAAAAGCGATGCGTCAATTTATTCCGTTTAACACTTAGCCAGTTAAATGATCTATCTATTGAGAGTTGAACAATCGCAGCTATCAATTGATAAGAATCAGTCGACCAATCAAATTATTCCTTTAGACTTGAAGTAAACTAAAAGTCCATCAATGACCTAAATTTACGCGAAGCATTGTTTGTTGATTTGGCGACATAAATATCGTAACTACAGCTTATTTAAGCTGTAGTTACGATATTAAGGTCGCAAAACAACTTTTTACTCTTTTATTACAGGTTACTATCCACAAATTTTGTAGAATAATGCTATTAAATAGTGAAGTAAAAATTTCTGTCAGAGTCAGTATTGGTATGATTTATGCATAATCGCAAGCGAACAACCATTTTCATTTGCTATTGTCCGTTTGAAATTGGTCCAGCGTTATAACCGAAATTCATTCACAATAGTCTTATGTGTTGTGTGTGTGTGGGGGGGTGGGGTAGGGGGGTGTTAGGAAAGTAGACCGATACCGTCCATTAAAAGATCTTTTTTACATAATTGTATATATATGATATTAGAAACAAAGTATTGCGTTATTGACGGATCGCTGGCCACGCCCACTCACCTCCGACAGGATGTTCTTCTGTGATATGTAGCGCGTCGGACTGTCAATCTAGAGGTCCCGGGTTCGATCCCCGACGGCGGCACTCATCCTTTCCGACAATTTGTCTCTCACCAATGGGTCAATAATCGTAGACCTATGTGGGATGGCAAAAGGATGTAATGGTAGTACTGGTGTAAGAAATACCAGGATTCCATTGTTAGGTGCTCCAGCTGCCGCGATATAACTGAAAGATTGTTGAAAGCGGCGTAAAACCCCATTCAAACAAATCTTCTGTTATATTAAACGGCTCTATTTCGCACATTATGTAGTAAGTAGCATTTTACAAAATTAGAAACAAAATA
Organism: Fragum fragum; assembly: GCA_946902895.1. Classification (NCBI taxonomy): domain Eukaryota; kingdom Metazoa; phylum Mollusca; class Bivalvia; order Cardiida; family Cardiidae; genus Fragum; species Fragum fragum. The sequence continues at coordinate 3,460,369 of OX336381.1, forward strand.
GTTGATTCACGACCTTAATGTCGTGATAACAGATTGAATAAGCTGTAAATACGACGTTTCAGTCGTGAAACCAACAAAAAGCTTCCGGTCTCAATTTATGATTTGGTTGGTCTCTCGATTATAGATCGGTAGCCGTTATCTCTCGAAGTCTGCAAATAATCTGAATGCCTTAATCCTTTACTGTAAAAACCAAGTATTTTACATTCCTGTGATTTATACTTGAGAAAACATTGTGGAAAAAGAGGAAATTGCTTGTAACAAGCAATTTTTCCGTTTCCTACAATATTTTCTACTACACAGGATGGTTTCATACCAAATTGCATCTTATTTGAATTGTCGTCTGCAATTTCTTTCAATTTGGACCAGTGTAAAATCCCCCCATACCCCCCCCCGGGGGAATTCTTAATTCCATCAGGGCTAGTTTATCAATATTTTCTCCTCATTTTACGGTAACTTAGGTAGTTCGATAATTGTCTCCGAATTTCCCACGCAGTTTGACTTTGATCAATGAGATTTCGGATTTAAAAAGAGGACAAAAAATAATGGAAATCCTTGTCTACATCGTAAATTTCAGATACAAGTACAATATGAATGATTCTGAGAGAAAAAAAAAACGATCTAGTCACGTTGAAAATATCGTGTCTATTTTGTTGTTATAGTAATAATTCTCTGAAATTTATATCATCATAAAGTGAAAATTCTAGACGGATTAGGACGGTTTGGTGTCGATTTTCTACTATTTTATTTTTCACAGACTGCATTTTTGGTAACGTAAGGATATGAATAAATCGTTAAGCGTCTTATTCATTTTGATCATGTTTAAATAATGGTATTGCTTGCAACTTAATATAACCTGTTTACAAAGTTATTTCCGAACTTTTTGCCATAATAATATATTTTAAATAGTTTAAGATGAGATTGTTCATCATTCTAGTATAGCACTCGAATGGCAACGATGCTCGCTGTTTGTCAGTACTATATAAAACCGTTAATCTGAAAGGACATTCAGAAAAAAAGAGAAATAATTTCTCCTCCTTTTCTTACCAAATTGTCTAACCTATATAGCATTTACTCGATTAGGACAGGTCTTAAAGTTCATCGTCAGACAATAGATAAATTAAGTCGCAGCGATCAACGCCCCGTTAACCCTTGTTGCAAGCAATTGCTTCATTTTAGACAATGTTTTCAAATTATTTTTCTACGAGCAATTTCTTCATTTTCCACAATGTTTTTCTACCCAGGAAATTGAAAAAAATCGAAAATTTTGATAACTTAAATTTGTTGTCTGAACTCATTTCAATTAAGACGAGTTTTGTATTCTGGAAGTGGGTTAAATAAATACTTGTATAACATTTTTTCTTCAGTAATAAAATCAGCTTAGTACTAAGCGAGAAAAATGTCGTAAATATAGCTTCAATTAAACTGCACTTAAGATATTTTATTCGCCCAAAGTTGTATTTACATTTCGCTCACCCAAAACAACATGTAAGTCATTTTGCTCGCTAAAAACTGTATTTACGACATTTTGCTCAACCCAAACAGTATGTTAGTCATTTTACTCGCCAAAAGCTGTATTTACGACATTTTGCTGGCCAAAAACTGTATTTACGACATTAAGCTCAACCCAAACAGTACGTAAGTCATTTTGCTCACCCAAAACTGTATTTACGACATTTAGCTCAACCAAAACAGTATGTAAGTCATTTTGCTCGCCAAAAACTGTATTTACGACATTTTGCTCACCCAAAACAGTATGTAAGTCATTTTGCTGGCCAAAAGCTGTATTTACGACATTTTGCTCAACCCAAAACAGTATGTAAGTCATTTTGCTGGCCAAAAGCTGTATTTACGACATTTTGCTCACCCAAAACAGTATGTAAGTCATTTTGCTGGCCAAAAGCTGTATTTACGACATTTTGCTCAACCCAAACAGTATGTAAGTCATTTTGCTGACCAAAAGCTGTATTTACGACATTTGCTCACCCAAAACAGTATGTAAGTCATTTTGCTCGCGAAAAAAACCCTCCTGGTTTTTACGACATTTGCTCAACCCAAAACAGTATGTAAGTCATTTTGCTCACCAAAAACTGTATTTTCGACATTTTGCTCAACCCAAAACAGTATGTAAGTCATTTTGCTCGCCAAAAACTGTATTTGCGACATTTTGTTCGCCCAAAACAGTATGTAAGTCATTTTGCTCACCAAAAACTGTATTTACGACATTTTGCTCAACCCAAACAGTATGTAAGTCATTTTGCTGGCCAAAAGCTGTATTTACGACATTTTGCTCGCCAAAAACTGTATTTACGACATTTTGCTCAACCCAAACAGTATTTACGACATTTTGCTGGCCAAAAACTGTATTTACGACATTTTGCTCAACCAAAACAGTATGTAAGTCATTTTGCTCGCCAAAAACTGTATTTACGACATTTTGCTGGCCAAAAACTGTATTTACGACATTTTGCTCAACCCAAACAGTATGTAAGTCATTTTGCTCTCCAAAACTGTATTTACGACTTTTTGCTCGCCAAAAACAGTATGTAAGTCATTTGACTCGACAAAAACTTTATTTACGACATTTAGCTCGCCCGAACAGTATTTAAGTCATTTTGCTCGCAAAAAACCCAGTTTTTACGATATTTTGCTCAACCCAAACAGTATGTAAGTCATTTTGCTCGCAAAAAAACCCTCCTGGTTTTACGACATTTTGCTCGCCCAAAACAGTATTGGAGTTATTTTGCTCGCCAAAAACTGTATTTACGACATTTTACTCACCCAAAGCAGTATTTAAGTCATTTTGCTCGCCAAAAACTGTATTTACGACATTTTTCTCGCCCAAAGCTGTATTTACAACGACTTTTTTTGTGATTTTACAGATGTACAATTGGCCTATCGCACATGTAAATGAACAAATCAATCGACTAATCAAATTAAAATCGAAGGGGACTTCCTGTCGGAGTCGGTGGGCGTGGCCAAAGGAGTCAGTAGGCGGGGCCAACGATTGGTCAATTTATCTTAACTGATCATAGAAATATTTGCACAAAAATAATGTTTGTTTTTTTTTCAGTTGAACCATATTATTGGTCTGTTACAAAATCTAATATTGTAGTAAGACGAAATAGAAATTGGCCAAGAAATGGTGCATTCACGTAAACAACAACAACAACAACAACACACACACATGCACACAAACACACACAACGCAAAATAAACATTCATAAATTAAAATGCAAAATAAAACGATCAAGGTTAAAGATGGATTGCTTAGTCAGAGAAAATTATACAATCGCAATACATGTACGTGGTGCTGCGGCACATCAAAGTACTGAAAAGTATTGTAAGATGGCAAAGCATTTTTTGTTCAGTAAACTCCTTTGTCAATTTATCACCATTAAAGGAAACGAGATTAAAGTAACCAAGGATTTAACCCATTCCAACACAATCCCTCTTTTTTACTCCCCTCAAGAAAATAGTTGTTGAAACAATGTGGAAAATGAAGAAATTGCTTGTTACAAGCAGTTTCTCCATTTTCCATATTGGTTTCTACCTAAAGAGATAAATATTTGAGAATTTTAAGCATTTGAAATTGTCGTCTTAAACTTCTTTGAAGACTCTGATCAGAGTCATTTTCAACACGATGTGCTCAAGTTAGCTGAAAATACCCATGAGATGAACCTGCTGGCAGGGTTTGCAATATTACTGAAATACATAAGAACTACTTTTTATGGCGTAGCCACTTAACGGATTTAGTGGTTAAGCATCCAGTGTAAGTTTGCACTCGTTGACCTTTGAGACGACCTCAAAATTTTGTCTGTTAACTTAAGCTATCAAAGCTGACGCTTTGCTAGCTAGAAAATGGAAATATGCACCTAATTCCCGCGATAAGAGTTACCGCGATAAGCTGAAGCTTTGCTAGCTAAAAATGGAAATATGCACTTAATTCCCGCGATAAGAGTTACCACGATAAGCTGAAGCTTTGCTAGCTAAAAATGGAAATATGCACTTAATTCCCGCGATAAGAGTTACCGCGATAAGCTGAAGCTTTGCTAGCTAAAAATGGAAATATGCACTTAATTCCCGCGATAAGAGTTACCACGATAAGCTGACGCTTTGCTAGCTTAAAATGGAAATATGCACCTAATTCCCGCGATAAGAGTTACAGCAAATTTATTTCCGTTTATTTATCGTTGCCGCAGTGGCACAAGCCCAAGTCGCCCTCTGAAAACGGTTGGTTGTTATGGGGAATAGTGCAAGGATACAGAACGAAACTACTGAAAGCCCCGTTGGGTTTTTTAGCGTGTTCGATGGATAGCGCCGTGACATGGGGCCACGGTTAACCAATTCCCACATAATCCCTCCTTTTTACGCCCTGAAGAAAAAAGCTTTGGGAGAAAATGTGAAAAAATGAAGATATTGCATGTATCAAGCAATTTTTTCATTATTCACAATTTTTTCTATCCCCCCCCCCCAAAAAAAAAACTAAAAAAAAAAATCCCATCAATTTGAAAATGGCCGCCTGCTGATTCTTCCCGTTTGGACCAGTCTAAATTTTGCCGTATTGAAATAGGTGTTATACGAAGGACAATTTGTTTTACTTTAATCAGTCCAAGAATCGAAGCAAAGATCTCGAGGTTTTAAGTCGAGTGATCTACCAACTGAGCTAATGGGCTGACTAAATATATGGTGGCCCAACTGTGTCAATATTTTACACAATTGACAGTCGATGGCCCCGTCCGCTAACTCCATCAGGAAGTTATACTTCGTTAATAGACGGCGTTCTTTTGTGGAATTTATAGTCAGTTACACGTATAAAGTGTAAAATAATTGGTTTGCGAATAAAACATCGTAACTGCAGCTTGAACAAGTCGTTTTTTTCCTCTTCGCAATTAGTACCTTTTCTCTCGTCACGATCTGACTTTATTATATGTAAGCAGTTTATTTTGTTATGTTCGTATATCATATATGTGTGTATGATTTGAACAATAAACGATTTGTATTTGTTTTTTGTATTTGTTAAAGCCGCCAAACCAACAAAATTACTTCACATAAATGTCGGCCAATGTAAGTGTTCAAAGCTAATTTCTGATCTAAATGAATGATTTGATTGGACGTTTGATTCTTTGAATGACAGTCGCAATACGTCGATTTTCTATTCTTTCATAGAAAAAAAAAATGTAATTTTCTTCTCAGATTTTAATATAATTTTCTCTTGCGCTTTAATGTTTTTTAGCAAAATCATATATTTTAATATACCAACATTTTATGTTATTTCAAATTCACATTATCACCTTATTTGGTCCTAGGAATTCGTTTTATTAAATGTGTCTTTCCGGAAAAGTTCATATAGATAAAAAAAGACAAAGTTCAAACAATATAAGTTATAAAGATATTCAATAATACAAAAATAAAAAAACAGCTCATTTGAAGACAACTTGAGTATTTAGATAAAAGAAAATGAGTTCTTAAGTTTCAAATTGGTGAGTGTTTCACATTACAGGGGCAAAATGATTCATAATCTTTTCTTTGAAAAATCGGTTAATTTGAAAAATCTTTTTAACCCTTGTCTTTCCGAATAAAATACTCGACAGAATTGCATCATATTCAAAAGGGCTGACCGCACTGGATGCACAATTGTGACTAAACACCTGTCTTTAAAATTTATTGTATGACCCATTCTGGTTTAAAAGAGACCACTTTTAGCCTTGTGCTTCTTTATGTTATTGGAATGTAATAAAAATAGTATGTCGTCGGTTGGGCTCTTGAATCTCGCAACTACAGCTCTGATTGAGCTGTGGCTGCGAGCTTTTGGAATGGAACCGGCGATATCCAAGTCCTAACAAATTCTATAATGGAAGCATGTTCAGTGTAGAGTTAATTTAACTATCACGAATCTACAAAATATATATATATCTCTGATCTGTAAAAACAGCCTCTATTCCAACAGCCTTTTATCGCCGGTGGTTCCAAAGCCGCGCAACGGCAGCATTTTCAACTGTGACTGTGATGTTTATATATATATATGTATGTGTGTATATATATGTGTGTGTGTGTGTGTGCGTGTGTATAGGCAAAAGACTCCTAAATCAGAACACCATATTCCTTCAAGATTTTAATTATTTCATTTGTAGCCTCAAAAATCCAAACCCTACCAATTATTTGTTTAAGATAGCACACATTATTTTACGCTTTATATATACATGTTTATCCCTAATACTTGCTTTTGTTTCTCTCTTTAATCTTCTGTATCTCTTTGATGTACCTGAGACATGTGCCTTTTATTGGAACGTTAAAGCCCCAATGGTGGAACTTTATATAAAAATCATCAAACATCCTAATGGGTAATGACTTGAATACATGGAGAGCTTCCATTGGGCTTTTTGATTGCAAACTATATTTGGGTTATTTAGATAAGCGCCTGACATTTCCCAATTTGCTTATTTGGTTAGTATACCTTATAAAATATATAGCCACGTATACACGGGAAAATCTATGTAAAGTATCCTTTTTCAACAATGGTTCCTTTTTTCTTCTATTTTGGAAACCGATATCTGTCAGTCATACATGCACGAATAAGGAATAATTGTAGTAATCTAAATAATGATCTTTACTTGAATCACTTAAAATCAGATCCTACATGTGCCTGTGGAGATGGTGTAGAAAATGCTGAACATTATTTTCTAAATTGAAACCTGTTTATTGAGAGTAGAAATGTACTGTTCAGATCTACAAGAGCATTTCTACCTCTTAATATTAAAATGTTGATGTTTGGAGACGAAAGATTTAATTATAATGACAACTGCCTTTTAATCGAAGCAATTCACGTATTTATTAAACAATCAAAGCGCTTTCAGTAACCTAAGAGTTATAATTATAATAATGAAACAAAACTGGTACGGTCTCAGAGCATCATATCTAATTTATCTATCCATCTTTTAATTTCTTTCTTCCCTGATTATAGTTTTATTTTCATTTTTCTTCCAAATTACCTTCCTAATCTCTCCCTCAATTCGAACTTGCCACTATTCTTGTTAGTATACATGTATGTATATTCTATATAGTTGCCATTGTCAATGTTCTTTGTATTGTAGGGGAAGGGCCGATACTAAGTTGTTAGAACTTGTGGTCCGACCCCATTTCATGTTTTATGTGAAATAAAATATGTTTAAACTAAAAGAGACAACTAAGAGGTGTAGAGAAGGTCAGCCTTAACATATGTGCAGGCTGATCTTTGTCTATACCTCCTTCTAAAACAGGAATATCATGGGCTCAGCAAGGGTTAATTTACCAAGAAAAAATATATTGTTCAAACATTAGAGATAAACTTAAAGCGACTCTTGAACAGATTTCCCTGACAATTTGATATAATGGTTATTAATGTCAATTTCATAATAAATGTTCTTCCATAGAGTTAATCTATTGAATTCACTTTAAATTTAATCTTAAATGATATATCCCCTGTGCTCATATTCTAAACGTCCGAATAAATGGGATGACATCATAGTTTTCTGTTTTTATCGATAACGACTGGATTACCGATAACGTAATTGATACGTCACGAAAATGACAAATAAGTCAGCTTTCGGTGCAAACGACAGATAACGTCTTTACTCGTTTATTTCGACTCCATGCTTTGTCGACTTATTTGTCGTCTCGTAACGCACAATATCCTTTGCTTCATTTCTTTCTTTCATTCATTTTTTTTTCTTTTAAGTAATGAACACTAATTTTCTTTACAAAATCAGCTTAATCACCTCCTTAGAAATGTATGAAATCATTACAGTTAGAAATTTGAAAATTGAGAGCCAAATCTTTTCTTTAATAAATAGTGCAAGAGCCTCTTTATATATTATAAGTTACACGGAGGAGTGGATAACTCCTGTTGGAGATTGCTTGATAATTTCACTAGTGGATAACCTATTGTTTAATGATAATTAGCGTTGCTCCTCTTTATTTATCTGCAGGAGCTAATTTATCTCAGTTGTAAAATTGACAAGCTAAACTATGGATATAATTCGGGGGCCAACCGGCCAGTTTTGAGGATAAGAGTAATTCCTGGTTTAACATTATTTGCTACATTTTTGTTGTTATGCGTTTGTCGGTACAGTACCATTCAGCCATATTCTCATATTGTATATTTGTAAATGGCCAACAACAACAACAAAACAACAGATTCTGTGTTTCTATTAATACAATGATGTCTACCAGTTTCTGTTACGAAATTGTGATCAGAAAAAGCGAGTTACAGTGGCGTTGCGTCTGGGGCGTTAGGGGCGACGATCGCCGTCCCAATGATTTGTCTAAAAAAAGGCGCCAACCAACTGGTTATATTTACCGCTTCTATAAATGAAATACACAAAGTGTTTGTTACAGCCGCGAAAACGCAGATGGCTCCGGATGTACGTATCCGTGTCCAAGGAGATCGGTACACACTCGCTAAGGCCGGACTTCCTTCGATGTACCCATTACCAGACGACAAAATTGTAGACTGGTCCAAATTAAAAAGAGTTCTAGACGACAATTTAAAAGTAATGAAATTTTAGAAATTTTCAACTTTCTGGATAGAAAATATTGTCTAAAATGAAGAAATTGCTTGTAACAATGTATTTTCATTTGTTTCCTTATGCGGCGTCAAAAGCGTCACTACGTGGGAATGTATTAAGTGTGAAAGAGTGGCATAATCGATACTATTGTCATTTACAAATTGATAACTGATATAGCTGTCAAAGAAATGATCACACACGAATTAAATGGTTAAATAGCTGTGGTAGGTCGGAAGTATTTTTAGAATCAAGCCGAATCTTAACAACATTAAAAATCAAGTTTAAGAAGGCAGTTAACTGTTAAGTGTCTTCTAGAAGATGATTTCAAATTTAAATTCGTGTTAGAATTAAACATAACTTTCTTTCTATGTATTGTCTTATGTATCAAGATGGCTGTATATGGAATTCACAGACTCGGCTACAGAGAAGGGGTATGTATGAAAATAAAAGATTCATAAAAATCAAATACAGGATAATCGTTTGTTTTATTCGAAGATCGGTATTCATTTCAATCTTTTCGGTAGATAATCTTCATAGATTATCACTTTATAATTTCACCTATAAAACGATGAAATAATCATTGATAAGCTCACTGATAGATTTTGCCTTACTTTCGTTCATTTCGAGCTACTTGACTTCGGCTCAGCGGGACCAATTACACGAATGACGTCATTATGTTGTCATAGAATTCACGTGTGAAATGATGATTTCGTCCGAATTTGTCCGGAAAAGTTTTTTATTATTAAAGCAATAGATTAACCGTTTGTTTTCATGTGGGATCGTCTTATCTTTCATTTCGTTGACAATAATAGCTATAATTCCATCACGGCTGCGCCACTTCTTAAAATATGGATTTTGTTGTTCACTCAAGAAAATTACATCGATCTTACACCGAAAAAAAAACCAACAATTCGGTGGCTTAGTGTAAAAACATCGTAAGTGTCTATACAAAGTATAGACACTTATGTTGTTTTTACGATAAGTTAAAGAATTATTCTTTTCATCTTTGGTGGTTAAGAAAATCTATATTTTCATGATTGGCGGAAATGAAATATTTCTGGATCCTAAAAGTAAACTTTATAAAATGAAAAAAAAAAAAGAAGACAAAGTATGATTTTTCGGACAAAGTCTCTCGTAGCGCGTCATTTTAAGCGTAAATTATTGAAAGTTTATGACGTCATCGGTGACGTCGTGCTCGCTTAGATGACGTCCTATACAAATAAATGAACGAAAGTAGGGCGGAATCCATCGAAACCATGCGTAGCTTATTTTGATAAGTGACAAGACGCGGTTGTTAGTCAAATAACCAGACGACCAATGGAATCGTCCATTTAGGCCAGAATTTAGAATTGATCTCCTACATTTGCCGCCATTTCCGTAATTCTTTGTTGGTTTGACGGCCAACCAACTTTAACACTTATTATTTACATGCTTCTTGTCTTTTTTTTTTTTTTTCAAAATTACGCCGTTTAAAATCAAAGCGGGCCTTCCTGTTGGGGTCAAAGGGCGGGGCTAATGAAGTTAATGGGCGTGGCTAGGGATTGGCAAATTCAACTGAATTTCCAGTCAAGTTATCAAGTGATATCCATAGTAATATCCCGATACTCAACGTGAATGAATGAATTCGGCGTCAATAAGTTTGATATTTTTTTTTCAACTATGCCTGTAATGATATATATATATATAACTAAAATTAGTAAATACAAGGGTATGAACACAAAGAGTATTTTTTACGGAACACCGTCAGGGCCATCGCGTTTTTCTGTGTAAAATTGGAATACGAGGCACGAGAGTACGATGATAAGAACACGAGAGTACGATATTACGACGGTGAGATCACGATATTTCGAAAGTACGACAGTGAGGATACGAGAAAACGAGATCACAATGGTGAAAGTATGTGAAACATGTACTTGTACAAAACAGCGAATGAACTTTTCTAGTTTCCTATACTTTGAAGGCTTACAAAGCAGACCGGGTCTTTTGGGCCCCCTTTTTGATATGACATGATGTCGTTTGAACCCCCCCCCCCCCCCTAAATAAAGAACAAAAGAATTAATTATTCGAAAGAATAATTAACTATGACGATAGAAATTACAATAGCATTTGAGAACAAAACTATTACACTAGAAATTTAGATCAATTCATTAAAGAAAATTCAACATTTCAAATTGTGGACAACAAGAAATTTAGGGTTGTTTACTTGAAATGATGACGTCAGTGATGATGTTTTCACTTTCGATTGTCATCCAAACAACATTTTAAAAGCGTACAATTCCGCTAGGTAACACAGATTATGCAATGCATTCGATGCGATCAAACAAGATTTAAAATCTAAAAAAAAAAAAAAAAAAAAACAACAACAACAACAACAAAAAAAAAAAAAACACTCATATCCTTTAAAGAAAAATTTCACCCATAACCTCGATTTGCATATTGATAATAAGAAGGCTCTTGTTTGCAAATAAACGATATATTGTTTAAAAAGATGTTCCCTTCCTCGAAGGGAAGGACTGGTTGATTGAATTGAATGGGGGTTTACGCCACTTGTAACAGCATTTCAGTCATATCGTGGCGGCTGGAGCAACTAACAATGGATTCCTGGTATTTCTCACACCAGTACTTCCACTACATCCCTTCCTAGCCCCAAGCTGCTATCCTACTTAGGTTTACGATCATCCACCCATGGGTGAGAGACAAAAGTCGGAAAGAATATGTGCCGCCGCCGGGGATCGAACCAATGATATCCCATGGTTTAAGATTAGGAGTCTGACGCGCTACCAACTGCGCTATGACGGCGGCAAGAGGAAGGACTGGCTTTGATGCTTTCCCATGTTTTTACGTCCACTGCGAATTATATTATGTCCCTATACCTTTGTCCGTCCGTATGACCGCCCATTCATCTCTTTGATGACTTGCTGTCTTTGGACACTAATTATTTTAAAGCGGCTATTGCACAGATTGCGAAAGAAAGATATTGGCTTTTAATTTTCAGCTAACAAAGGTAACAGACAAGATTTTGAGGTCTTCTCAAAGTTCAACGAATGCAACCTGCTACTGGAGGCTTAACCACCAAATCCATGGAATCACTACGCCATAAAAATAGTTTTTTTGTAATACAGGAATATTGCAAACTCTATTCAAAATGTGGAGAACTCTGTCTAAAGCATGTTATTTAACACATTCTCTCTAAATTCCGCTTTTTAAGCATCTCAAGAAAAAGCTTTGAAAAACATTGTGGACAATGAAGAAATGGCTTGTAACAAGCAATTTCTTCAATGTCTACAATGATTTTCAAAGCTGTTTTCTATCCAACAAGGGAAAGATTTTATAAATTCAACTACACGTATGCTTTGCCAGCTTACAGTACTTTCAGTACTTTGATTAAATTTCTAACGGTAATGCTTTCAAACATTTGTAAGAAAATGATTAAGCTGATTTTGTAATGTAAATGGCTAATTGCAACTTAAAAAAGAAAAGAAAAGAAGCAAACATATTTGGCGAGACGCCCAACAAGTAAGCGAAGTGCAACCCGAATAGATTCGAAATTTATCGAGTACAAGTAAACACGCTATCTGTCAATTGCACAGAAAATTGCCTTATTTGTGGTTTCCAGAAAATTGCCTTATTTGTGGTTTCCATGACACATCACCTACATCATTGGCGTCCGCTAGCAATACAGTCGTTATCGACATCCCCTGATCATTTACGACTTCGTCCAATAAATTCCGACGTTTCAAAGTCGGGCATATAGATTGTACCACTTTAAATCAAATTCAAGGTGAATTTAGTAGATCTAACACAAATAAAGAATACTTATCGTCAAAATGACATTGAAAACTATTGAAAAAGCGGATAATTTTTCTATGTCAACTTCTCACGAAAATATGTTGAAGAGCCGCTTTTATCCTTCAAGAGGGTCTGGAATCGTTTACCCTCGACTTATTACAGTGTTGTGTGTTAGCAATTCCTCATTATTTCAACTGGAATGAACTGAAAATGGCCACAATAAATTTCAACGATTCCTTAATGTGCAAGTTTTGATCCGTTCTGGATTTATCTGCTCTTGACTTAGAATTGTATAAATCTAACGGAGGGGGGGGGGGGGGGCGGGCTAATCCTCATAAGTTCAAATTAGAACCGGCCACATTTCATTCATACGTCAATGGGCGAGCAAAATGTCGTATATACAGCTTTATTCAAGCTGTATGTATGACATTTTCCCCGCCCAACGAAGTTATGGCACATGACTTGCTAACTCTTGATTCTTAAAAAAATCTAGTGGATAATTTACCTAGAAATCTTGATCATGTCATTGGAAGCACTATAGAAACGCAGTGGTTTCATTTAGAGGTTATTTCTATGAAAATCTTTTATATCATAGTCATAAAGTTATTCATTAATTAGAATCAAACACATACGTTTCAAAATAATTTCATTTGGAAAGATACAAGATACAAGTGCATAGAAAACAACAAAAAAATGTTGTTTTTTCTTCAAACAGAAAGTCAACAATTTCTCGAGAAAGCTTTTTTTTTTATAAATAAAACTGTTTTTGTCGTTCCGTAGAATCACGGATTTCCAATTTGGATCTAGTAATACATGCGTGTATTGTGCTTCTTTGTTTGAAAATATTTCGTGTTCTGTTTGAAATGATCCCTCTCAAATACTATTTTGAAGATGCCAGACGTACTTCGTAATTGAACGTGGGAGGAAAATTTAAAAGCCGCCGTCAATGAATGTTAGGGTGACAGAGAATAATGTTTCAGTCAAATATTGGACACTTGATAGTCAATAAACAACCAAGAAATGTGAAAAAAATACGGTGTCACGTGTAACTTCACGTGAGGGAGTGGGTGTGTGGTTTTGGGGTAATATTTACGTGCGTCGGCGTCTATTATATTCCTCGTTAAAAGTTTGTAGTATTAAATTTACCGGAAATTAGTTGTCTAGGTATTCGACCTCTACTCTTTTGCGACATCCGCCATCTTGGAATGTACCCATTCGACAATATATCGAGGGCTTAGAGCAAAAACATAGTATGGCTCTATACAATGTATAGAGCCATACTATGTTTTTGCTCTAAGCCATCGATATGTTTGTTGCATATTTTTGAAATCTTTATTTCTTAGAAATTCGTAAATCATTGCATAAAACTCCACGTAAATCTTTCTCGTCTGCAAACAATGTTGCAGCTCACTGTATCCATATTTTATAGCGGCCTGAATTATTGCATCAGATACGCAATGAACCTATGTCATTCCAATGTTTATGGATTTTTCTATCTGTATTTGCAATTTTGATGGGTGAATTGTTCACCTTAACATGTCTATCTAGAATTCTCTGATCACAATTTCACAAAAAAAGAAGAAGAAAAAAAAAAAAAAAAAAAACAGGATAACAACGTAAGTTGACTTTTGGTGTCGTTGTTATTTTATTATTGTCGTATTTAAACCTGAAAACATGTAACGTATCACCACCCCCGTTAACACATTGGTGACTAAATATATCGCGTGCTTAAATCATTGTAACAGTCATAAGATTCCAATCGTATCTTTCGTACTCAATGACGGTTACATGTGTGTAGTCGGGCGAGCAAAGTGTCGTAAATATAGATTTATTCAGTATCAGTATATAGAAAAATAAACAAATGCATTAAATGATCAATGGATATGTAAGCAACATCTATTTTTCAATTATACATAAAACAACCAAAAAGATTCTGCAAACGATTCAACACTCCTGGACTAGTAAATTATTTTTTTCTCGAGGAAAAAATCATCAAAAAGACATAATTATCTTATACTACCACTGGCATTTTACCTCTGGCGGTTTTATATATTGGCATTTTACTATTATAGGTAGGTGTGTATTTCCGTTTACCGTAGCAAATGTCCATATGAGCAAAGCCCCCGGAAGACGGTTAGTTGTTACGGGGGGTAGTGCAAGGATACAGGACGAAACTGCTGAGAGCTCCGCCTGGTTCTTTAACGTGCTCGATCGTCACACGGGGCCTCGGTTTAACGTCTCAGATTATAGGTAGGGCATTTTACCTACGGCATTTATACCTCTGAAATTTTTACCCCTACACTCATGTTTAACTTGTATCGGATACATGATGGCGTCGTTGGAGTCTTGCTGATAAGCCCTTTCTTGAATAGCTTAGAATTTATCAATCAGTAATTGTGCGTTACATCAGATTGTGGGGAAACACTTTTGATGTTCTACTAGAAAACTTTGTTGCTTTCTATAAAAAGACAATTTCGGTTTCCCCAAAACAGTATAATAATCATTTAGTGAAGCTCCTCGGTGAATTGATTTTTGTTGACCAATTGAAATATAGAGCTAAGCTAAAATATTGGCTTTTCTAGTTTGCACTCCAGGATACGAAGTGTCGACCTCGAAACACCGCGCAAGTTGTCCGCTAAAATTGCAAAAACCCGCGGTAGGCTAAACCAGATTATGGGCTAATCAAGTTGCGGGGATAATTACAATGCAGAGAAACCTTCCTATAATCAAAGTACTGAAAGTACTGTACGCTATCAAAGCGTGGTTTTGCAAAGTAACCTTCTGTGTCAAAAGGTTATCATGATAAAGAAACGAGGTTATCAAGGAGTTAACCCATTCTCACACGATCCCTCCTTTTTACGTCTCTTAAGAAAATAGTTGTGGAAAACAATGCGAAAAATAAAGAAATTGCTTGTTACAAGCAATTTCTTCATTTTCCACACTGTTTTCTACCCATAGAGACAACATTGTTTAATTCCATCAACAAAATATTGTCGTCTGCAACTTCTTTGAAGGCTCTGATCAGAACCATTTTGAACACGATGTGCTCGGGCAGAGTTTGCAATATTCCCTCCATCTATTTTTATGGTGTATGGATTCCGTGGTTATAACCCTCCAGCGACAGTTTGCACTCGTTGAACTCTGAGAAGACTTCAAAATTTTGTCTGTTAACTAGCATTGCTAGCTAAAAATGCATCGAAAATGTTTTGCAGTAAACACGTAATCTGAAGAATGGAAAGGTAGATAAAACTCCCTTCATAAATTATTTCAAACCGATAATTGCAGCACACAGGACAGGAAATCGGTTAATTTATAATCACAAACTGTTTACTTTTAAGTAATCAAAGAACATCTCTATAGTCAAAGGTTAATAATTTATTTCTAGTTTCGTCTATCAAGATGCCAGCGTTTAGGATGGCTGAAAGATTCTTATTATAGTTCCATAAATACAATAAAATCATGAACGCACTTTTTTGAAGAAGTTTATCCATGATATTTCTTTCAACTAGTATTTTTGTTCCCAAAATTTTTTGAACCATAAGAAATAGATGAAATAGATCTAAAGACTGAATCACGCTAACATATGGATCCGCTTTGCATATTCATACAGTGTGATTAAGTTTTAAGGTCCAACAAATAATATTCTGGTCTTACAGGGAGGTATCGATGTTTCTGCCACCTATAGATAAGACAATTTTGCAAATTGCCTGAAAATACGCTCAAACGGAAGCTCATCACTTAAATTTGAGTCAGATTTTGCCTTCGTGGTAATCCGATAGGCTTTAAGTGACCTTGTTTGGTTATATAGGAAAGGTTCAGTGGAATTCCAGGTTATTTTCAGATATCACGGAATTCGGTTGTCGACACCGTATGACCTCATTTGTATTTGACCAAAAGTAAACGAAAGGTAACAAATTGACAAGCGAAACAACTCATCAAAACAAATCATGTCACATCAAATGGTCATCAAACTGACCGGCTAGCGAACAAAACTCCTGATGACGTAACGATGGTGTTTTTTTTTGTTGTTGTTGTTGTTGTTGTTGTTTTTAGCAATTTCAAACTGAATGCGGGATTTCACCGGTTATACGCACCGCTAGAATTACCCAGTATTCTTTGCAATTGTCTCGGCTTTACCAGCCTACATGGGCTATCAGGGAAATACCCTGGTTTATTCGGATAAACTACCTCTGATTTTCACAAAAATACTTTTCAGAATATTGTATTAAAATAGAATATGAGAGGGCATAAGAATAATTAAAACATCTGACATGAAAAAAACACATCGATACCTACCTTTAAAGGTAGGTATCGATGTTTTTTTTCATTTCACAGATTTGAATTATTTTTATTTCCTCTCATTTACTATTTGAATACAATATGCCGCAAAGAAGTTTTGCAAAAATCTGAGGTCGCTTATTAGAAAAAAGCAGGGTATTTCCTTAATAGCCTACGTAGACTATTTATCTATTTATAGATTAATCCGAGACGGTTGCGAAGATTATAGGGCATTCACGTGGCGCGAATAACCGTTGGAACCTTGCATTTAGTTTAAATTACATCAAACCAACGTCATCGTTACGTCATTAGGAGCTATGTTCGCTAGCCGGTCTGTAAAGATCAGTCCAAAAATGTCGTAAGCATTATAACGATTATTAACACTTAGCGTAGTTTTGCCCTTAGCCTTTGATGTGACATGATTTAGGACGTTGGTTGTTTCGCTAGTTAATTTGTTACCTTCATTTGACTTTGGGTCATATGCAAATGAGGTCATTCGATGTCGACAACCGAATTCCGTGATATCTGAAAATAGACTGGAATTCCGCTGTAACGACAAAAAGCAACTTTAGGTCTATTAGATCACCACCAAGACAATACCTAACCTAAGTTAAAGTATTAAATGTTCGTTTCAGTCTATTTTTCGGCTCTTGGTACTTTTTTCTTATCTAGGTTTCAGACACATCAATACCCCCCTTTAAGTCTAACTCTCTCATACCCGAAGTCCCCGGCTCTTTATCTCAAATCATAACAAGACGAATAGAGGATGAGATATACCAATAAGGGAGGACGGATAATCAAAAATCGATTGGCCAATGAAATCATTCATATAGATCGGAAGTGACCCTTGAATTATTTTATCTATGTTAAATGAGCGCATGCGTGACATTTCCAGCCATTACATAAGTGCGCCAAGTAAAGACTCAGATCAGCATGTGCATCCGCACAGTCTGATCAGAGTCTTCACTCTGCGGTCTGTAGATAGATACTGACCCAAAGCTTCCTTAAACAACCAGCGAATGTTCTAATTGACCCGAATGGCTGTCCAGGGTGCTCAATGTGTGCGAGTTACGTGCGAAATGGTTGGAAATGTCAGGCATAGGCTCAAATAATATTATAATATTTACCAAAAACGTCATAACTACAGCAAAAATGCGTTCTATCACATGTTTCAGACAATAAACTTCAGATAATAACGCCGTTTGATTGTTACGCTGAAAGCCCCGGTGCTATCCTTATGAACTAGGTAGAATGTGGCAAAGTCTAAAAAGTGTTAGATTACCATTGCGTTGTATTTCAATATACGTGACGTTCTTATCATCGTCATAAACATTAGAAATAGTAGAGGTTGATTGATTAAATGAGGTTAAACGCCGCTTTTAATGGTATTGCAGTCATATCGCGGCGCCTGGAAGTAAGAAGTAGTATAAGTATTAGTAAAATTGACCAATCGCGACTGTCAATCAAGGAATATATCGCCCAATCAAATAATCCATTTAGGCCGCCATTTGTGAGAAACATTTTGTTAGTTTGGCGAGATACACGTCGTAACTACAGCTTATACAAGCTCTAGAAACGACGTTTAGGTCGCCAACCAACCATTCTACTTTTATGCTATAATGCTACTGGCTATAAATTTTGAAAAATAACGCCCTTTAAAAATCAAAGCCGGGCTTCCTGTCGGAGTCAATGGGCGTGGCGAAGGAATAAGTGGGCGGGGTCAGCGATTGGTCAATTAGTGTTTCTAACCCACATTATTTGCTTATGGCAATTCTGATCGAGATTTACTGAAGATGAATAAAGCTTTAGAAGAACAATGGGCCGTATTAAATGTCAGATAATTCAAAGCAGGTTTCCCATGAAACCTCTCGTATACTGATCAAATAAGATACTCTATAATTCCCCTGATATTGTGGTCGTCGCGTAGTAAATTTCTAATTCTCTCGTAGTAGCAATTTAAATGGGGAGGATACAAATCGCGACAGTTGAAAACTTATAATCTGAACGTTATTTGCAACGTGCAGACATACTGTGGGGGGAGGTTCTGAATGAAATCACGTTTTTCGAAACGTGATTTAGGAGTTCTACCCACTATTTCCTTATTTTTTCCCCGAGAAATCATGAGCAATTTACTTGTCTATCCCATGGGATAAATTCACAGGCTAGTAATTTTCACTTGAGCTGTCTTCAAATTTCGTCGTTGGGCGAGCAAAATGTTGTAACTACAGTTTTGTGTTACGACATTTTCCACGTCCATCTACGAAATCACAAATTAATTAAACTTGGCAGAAATGATCCCTGGGTGACCCTTCTCAACAGTTGTTCGCGAAACTTTGATTGACCCCTAATATTGACGAGGCTTATTTTGACTTTGAAACCTTTAAAAACATCTTCTCCCAAGTAAACCATGGGCTAATTACAACCAAACGTAGCATAAACATTCCTTGGGTGACCTTTCTTGAAATTTTGATTGACCCACCCAAATATGGGCGTGGCGGGGCGAGGCAGTTTTTGACTGTGAAATCTTTAAACAACTTCTCCTCAGTAACCATTGGGCCAATTTAATTGCATGAATGATCCCTGGATGACCCTTTTCAAACGATGCTCGCGAAATTTTGATTGACCCCAAATATGAGCGTGGCAGTTTTTGACTTTGAAATCCTTAAACATTTTCTCCTTGGTAACCACTGGGTCAATTTCAATCAAACTTGGCATGAATGTACCTTCGGTTATCCATCTTAACCCTTGTCATGCTGAACCCGGAATATTCCGTTTTTGGCAGGAAGTGTAGACTAAGATCAGACTGCACTTATGTGCAGGTTGATCTTAGTCTACACCTCCTGCTCGTACTTTTCCTGCTAGAGTTGTTTATGAAGTTGATTTCAAAAAGATATATTGATTTTTTAACATCAAGTTCTATCAGTGCATTCAGCCCTTTGATGTGACAGTATTTCAATAAGGTAATGTATTCAGCATGACAAGGGTTAAAAGCTTTTCGCGACATTTTGATTGATCCGCATGATTTATTCTTTTGTCGCCACCAACTCCACAAGAAGTTCCGCTTCGATAATCATTTTCGTTATTTTGCTAAATGTATGGCCAGTAACGTGTAACAAATCAAAGTGCTGAAAAAAATGTAAGCTAGCAAAGCATGGTTGAATTTAGAAAACTTTCCCTTGTTGGGTAGAAAACATTATGGACATTGAAAAAATGCTTGTACAAGCAATTTCTTCATTGTCCACAATGTTTTCTAAAGCTTTTTTATACAATGCTTAAAAAGCGGAATTGACTGGAAATGGGTTAAATAGGGTGCTTTTGACACAGTTTACTACAATTTGAATAGAGTTTGCAATATTCCTGAAATACATTAAGAACTACTTTTAATGGCGTAGGCATTTAACGGATTTAGTGGGTAAGCCTTCAGTGGTAGTTTGCACTCGTTGAACTTTGAGACGACCTCAAAATTTCGTCTGTTAACCAAAGCTATCAAAGCTTTGCTAGCTAAAAATGAAACGGTTGATTGGCGATCCAAACATCATAACTACATCTTAATCGATTTGATTTGATTTGAATTGGGTTTTACGCCGCTTTCAACAATCTTTCAGTTATATCGCGGCGGCTGGAGCATCTATCACTGGATTCCTGGTATTTCTCACACCAGTACCGCAATCACATCCTTTCCTAGCCTCCAGCTGCTATCCAACATAGGTCTACGATTATCGACCCATTGGTAGGAGACAAATAGTCGGAAAGGATGAGTGCCGCCATCGGGGATCGAACTCGGGACCTCTAGATTGACAGTCCGAGCGCTACCAACTGCGCTATGGCGGCGGCTCATAGCTTAATCGAGCTCCAGTTAATAAATTTAAGTCGCAAAACTTACTATTATGTTTCATGAAATATGTTGGCAACTGTTGGAGTTCAAATTTTATTGCCGGTTAAAATAAATGGTTTGATTGGCTTTTTCCTTCTTCTTTCATTGACAGCTGCGAGTGGTCTAGTAAAACAAAGATATATTTTCTTTATTTCTTATTTAATTTTTAGTTTCGTCTATCTCAACCGGGCGTTCTGATTGGTCGAAAAAAAAAAACTCCATGAACAAAATTTTGAGCACGCAGCTATTTTGTATGCTTCCACACAAAGTTGTCCAATACAAAAAAGTATCACAATTTGTAAAATATTTGCTTTATTCGCTCGATACTATTAAATTATAAGAAATGAAGAGAATGTTTTGGGGGGGGGGGTTGTTTGGTTTTTTGTTTGTTTTCATCGAGGTATGAACCGAAAAACTAATCACACTGTATGATAATACGCGAAGCAGTATCATACATAAGTGTGAATAGATTTTTTATGTTCATATCTCCATGAAAACAAAAAATATTCTCCTCATTTCTTAAATGAATATCAAAGCATAAAAAGTATGTTTAGGAAAGGATTTTTAACGGAAATACAATGTAAACTAATAGTTCCGTTTCCATGGAGGTGTTAACGAATTCTTACCCAATCAGAATGCATGAGTTCTATTAAACACCCCTAAAGGTACTTTTATCAACATGAATAATGAACAAGCTTGTGTTCTATAGTTATACAGTAAAACAAGAAATCGTCTTCGTTATCTTTTCATGTGGGATATAACAGATAACTTGCAGTAATTGTAAAAAATTAGCAGACGATCAAATTCTGACATGAGAAGCAATTAAACATGATTTAAGATACACAGTTCATACTATAGAAATTTGATATACACGCGCGAAAAGTTAATATACATGCACGAAAGCTTTGTGCACGAAGCATGTTCTTTTCTTTTTTCCAACAATGTTTATATACGTCCTGTCTTTCTGATCGCAAATCTTTTTCACTTCACGAATTTGCAACTCTGTAACATGTGCTGTCAGTATTGTTATCTCTCTTCACTTGAATGAGAAATCTAGTTTTTGGCGTGACTGTTGAATTTTCCGTTGTATATTTCTTTGGCAAAAAATATTAGACAATTGTTCCCTGTCCTGTGAGTACCTCATGTTTCAGAGAACCTAAAATTTGTTCATTTAATCATTTAATTACATAGTATACATATATATACTTCTTATAGGCCAGCACAAAGCGAATCAAACATAAAAATAAATTCTTAGAGCTTTAGCAATATGCAATTGGTGGGAACAGATCGTTATATCAGAATTTGTCAAATTCAAAATTTTATTATACAATAAAAAATCCGTTATTCCCAACTACTTCCCTGTAGTAGTAAGTTTTGAAGAAAATGTTGTAGAACAAAGATGTAAGTCTGTTAACACCAGAAGACCAGAAGGGTCAATATAAGGTCTAAAGCACATAATAATGGACACTGAACTTGTCATCAACAGATGCATACCTACATACCAAATATCATTGCATCTTTGCATCTTTGAGTTATACTGAATGTATTCATGAGTTAAGTTTCAATAAACGGATAGCGAGAGCGGATATGTAAAGAAGGAACAATCAATAGTTTTAGCTAGCAAAGCATCCGTTTTGATAGCTTAAGTTAACCCTTTCCTGCACAACCCTTTTTTTACGTCCCTGTGACTTAATATTTGAGAAAATATTGTGGGAAAAGAAGAATATATTGTGGGATAAGATTTCTTCTTATCCCACAATATATTCTACCCTGTAGGTTGGTTACTTTTCAAATTGCACTCACTTTTAATTGTCTTCTGCAACTTCTTTGAAATTTGACAAGTCTAAAATTTTGAAAAACAGGAAAGGGTTAACAGACAAGAACATGAGGTCTTCTAAAAAGTTCATCCAGTGCAAACTGCCACTGGAGGCTTAACCACTAAATCTACTGAATGTCTACCCCCCCCAAAAGTAGTTCTTGTGTATACTCGAGCATAATGTGTTCAAAATGACTGGCTACATGAAATAACTTTATTCAAATAGTAGAGAACACCTTCAAAGCAGGCTATGCAACCCATTTCCATTCAATCACGCTTTTTAAGAATCACAAAAAGGGCTTTGGAAAACATTGTGAACAATGAAGAAATTACTTGTAACAAGCAATTTCTTCAGTGTCCATAATGTTTTCTCCCCTACAAACGGCAAAGAAGATTACTTAACAAAACAGTGCTTTGCTAGCTTACAGTGCTTTCAGTACTTTATTTTTGCTTTCTCGTCTGTAAATTAATACTGACATATCGTGGGCCTTCTTTCGCCTGAAATACCTACCGCTTAATTTGTTGATTAATTTCAATTTATTCTAAAATCGATCTCAGTGCAGCTTGAAAACCATAGTTACTGGGTGATTGGTAGTTGTGGAACGAAACGTGATTTTATCATTTGTATTTATGAGAGAAAAAAGGAAGAAAGAGTAAAATAGAGAGAGGGGAGAGAGAGAAAGGGATAAGAAAGCGAGAGAGTGTGCGCTGAGAGAAAGAGAAAAGTGTTGAAATAATTGTATTGAAATTTCGGGTTTTCTACTATTTAAACCACATTAATTTAATCATAAGAGAAGTAGTTAAATTCTGCGGCAGACCACAACTAGAACTACGTGTTCTAATTACGCCTAACATGATGCTCCGGTTTGTTAGGCAATTCTCCGGCTGACAATCGTCCCAGTTAACCAGTTCCGTGGTTACACGCTCCAACCAAAGCGTTCTTTATATTTAGTTTATACTGGTTTTTCCAAACTCAAGACCCGCTATTTTCCGTTTACTCAACGCTGGGAAATTCTGAACTCGTAATTTACCAATCACGGTTGTCAATCTAGGAATCAACAGACCAATCAAATCATTTATTCAGCTTAGACCTGTGCTTTCAACTCCGACACTGGTCGACACTGGTCGCCATTTTGGATAACCTTTTTGGTGGTTTGGCGACTTTGACGTCGTAACTACAGCTTATTCAATTTGTAGTTACGACATTTCGGTCACCAAACAACCATTCTACTCTTTTGTTACATGCTACTGGCCATAAATTGTTCAAAATAACTCCGTTAAAAACCGAAGTGGAACTTCCTATCGGAGTTAATGGGTGGAGCTCACGAAGTAAGTGGTCGGGGCCGGCCATTGGTCGATTTCTCAATATTCAACGTATCTCTAAAGGAATCGAGTGTTTTATAGCCCAAAGACATGCCCTAAAAATATTTCAAGACTCAACATCCAAAGAAATTCAGGGCTGCCATTCAAACTGCGTATTAGAATGAATGACCAGTATCGTATGCGTCAAGTTTAGTTAACCCATTCCAACACAAGCCCTCCTTTTTACGCCCCTAAAGAAAAAAACTTTGGAAACATTATGGAAAATGAAGAAATTGCTTGTATCAAGCAATTTCTTCATTGTCCACAATGCTTTCTATCCAAAAAGACAATGAAAATTTTGAAAATATCGTCTGCAGCTTCTTTCAATTTGGACCAGTCTTAAATTTTGTTGAGTTAGAATGGGTTAAAGGCACTATTTGAAAATAAGGTCAGAAGCGAATTAGAAGAATGCTGTCATTAATCGCCCCCAAACGTCGCGATTAAAAATACGAGGAAATAATGAATTTTATTAGATACATTTTATTTATTTTATCAGCTTTCTGAGGCTTTTATTCGGGATCCGATATAACTCGACAGAAAAAAAATCGGTATAAGCCGTTTACCTCAAAATCCGTATTATACTTTGATATCGTTATTTTTATTTATGAATATTCATATATTTATTTAATTTATCAACTTATTATATCTATCTGATTTATATTTGGGTTTTTTTTGTGTGTGTGCAATTGTGTGTGTGTGTGTGTGTGTGTGTGTGTGTGTGTTTTGTTTTGTTTTTGTACTGCCGACAAAATTGAATCAAAGTGCATCATAACACTTTATTTCTGGGTTTAAAAAACATGAAAAATCAAAGTACTTGAAGTAGTGTTGGAGAGCGAATTTGATTGTAATGCTTACAGATGTCAAAATAATTTGTTGCAAGAAGAGAATCAACTGTTTTTCCTTTGATCATACAGCACTGTATAAGAGTAACAAGAGCACAGCCTACGGGTGCCTACGCTCGGCTGATAGGTGCTGTATTGTGGACAAAATGCATCTAGAGTTATCCCCCTTGATAGTATAGGTTGCTCTTTTGATAGTGAATAAGTATGCCAAGTTTCAAGTGAATGCCTTTAGTAGAACCAGAGATATCACAATTTGTCAAATTTTTCGCACGCCGACGACGACAACAACGACGACGACACCAAGCTATAGCAATACCTCGGGTTTTCTCCGAAATCAGCCGAAATAAAGATAATTTTAGCAGCACTTTATTACATAATACGATTTTTTTAAAACTGCTTGTAAAATAAGGTTAACACACAAACCGCATCATCTAGGACGGAGACAACGCTATGGCAATATCTCGCTTGCTTTCAGCCAAGGGAGCTAAAAATAATCAGGGTATCTTCTTGAATAAAAGGAAAAACTTGTATAAAGTTATATGATCCAACGAGCCTGTACATCAAAGGACAGACTGTAACATAATCCATGATTCGACCCTATTGTGGAAGCTCATAGATTTCTCTCATGAAGAAATAAGTAGAGTAGCCACGGTCCGAATCAATGAAATCAATAATAAATATTATGTTGATGGGTCGAAGATAAACATGCCCATCTGCTGTCAATACTTTCTTGAATGAACATTTTTGAGAGAAAGATGCGACACAAGATATTTGATTTGATGACAGTATTTTGGTCCCATATAAATAGGGAAGCAAATGCGCATGGGGGGACGAGTCAGGAGTTTTAAATGGGATAGATCATGTATATGACTGTTGGGGCTTATGCTTCCAGAGTAGTTTAGACGTAATAAATATTGTATGATGTAGACAGCAGTTTGGAGTTATTATTAATTTGTCCACTATACGATCACTGAGAAGAAACGTTGTAGAAACAGGAGAAAAAGCCGATATTTTATTACAAGACGACTGAATAAACGGATAGACAAAGCGAAATCAATATTCTCCTCACCACGCCTTAGCTGGGGTTCTAGTTTTATTAAAAGGGAGGGCCAGTACTTGAATTTCAACAATAATGTTTGGATAAAACAAGTATAGACATGTCTTAAAATATGGTTATGCCGAGATAAAACAAAAACAAAAATTATCCCCGCAAAGATTACCTGAAACTCTTACAGCATGGTAGCTATAAATTGGTTTCAGAATCTACCCCGCTCATAAACAAGCCTACATTTTAGGCGCCCCCCCCTCCCCCCCCCCCCGAAAAGAGGGAGGCTTGGGAAAATATTGTAGACAATGAATAAATTTCGTGCAGTTTTTTTCTTTTTGATATTTTCATACCCTGAAAAAGGTTTAAAAATAAGAGCATGCAATCTGCACAGGCACTAGCCTAAAAGTCAGTTCTTTGTTAATGGGTCGAGTAAACAAAAATTCATTTGCGTAACGATAGCTGTATTACAAAAACGCATTTTAGGAGTATTTATCATTTACGAGATGAAGAGAAAATGTTTTGTTTTCATGGAGATACGAAGAGAAAAAAGTGATCACACTGTATGAACACGCGAATCAGATTCATACATAAGCGTGATTAGTTTTTTCGGTTCATGCCTCCATGAAAACAAAATGTATTCTCTTCATTTATTATAATTAAATAGCATCGAGCGAAAAAAAGCAAAGCCTTTGAATTTTGATACCTTTTATTTTGGACTATTTTGAACGGAAGCATACAAAACCGCTTCGTGCTCAAAAATTTGTTCATGGAGTTATGAATTTTTTTTTTCGACCAATCAGAACGCCCGTTTTTGATAGACGAAACTGAAAATTAAATTATAGTGAACAAAGATTCAAATATATCATTAACATCAAAAAATAAAAGAAAAATCTTAGATTCGATGACTAAGAGGACTACAACAGGGATGCTAAAGCTATATTATCTACAATATTCTTACCCATTCACTGAATTTAAATGACTCGTTAACAGATTAGAGATTTATAGAAACCCGTTATACCTAATTCTCAGTACTGTGTCACGATTGTAATTGTTACTATTGTTATATTCAAATGCTTGTATACCCCGGTTAGGGGCCTGAAAGATCATAAAGTATATTGAATTGAATTGAATTGTTATTTGAAATTAAAACTTAATTGTGTAAATCTGAAATATACCTCCACCCGATGCAGGTCTTATAAATTAACACAATAAAGGGTTTTGATTTCATAAAATCAATGAACAAATATCAACAAATATTGAGACTTAACACATTACCAGTTGTCAGATTTCCAGACTGGTCAAAATTTATGAAATTGAAGACAACAATTTCAAGTTCATCCAATTGTAATTTGTTTTGACTTCATGGATATAAAATATTAGAACAAATGATTTCGTCATTTCCCGCAATGTTTCCCCGAACTTGCGCCTAAATTCGCCATTATTTGGAATGGTTAAGGGAAAATATAATCTTGGTTGAACACCATGTGAAACTAAAAATCAAAGTCTATTTTCAAAATAACAATAGGCCCGTAAGTGAGACTCTTTTGGCTAAAAAGTTCCCCTTGGATACTTCCAAAATACCAATGTCTGTATTTCTTTTTCAAGCCCCCGTCATAGCGCCGTCATCAGACTCCTAATCTTCAACCATGGGATGTCATGGGTTCGATCCCCGGCGGTGGCACATATCCTTTCCGACATTTGTCTCAAATCAATGGGTGGATAATGGTAAACCTAATTGGGATAGCAGCTGGAGGCTAGGAAAGGATGTAGTGGTATAACTGGTGTGAGAAATAACAGGAAATCATCGTTAAGTGCTCCAGCCGCCGCGATGTGACTGAAATACTGTTATACTATCAAAAGTGGCGTTAAGCCCTATTCAATCAATCCATTTTTTTCAAAGGACAGGGAATACATCACAATAAAATTGCAGTAAAATGAAGCCTCGCCAGAATCAGAAGAGAAAGGTTTATACTACTTTTGTAAGATGCCAAAACGCGTACCGTAATGTAACAAAACCTAATCTTCATTCCACAAGTTACAATGTTTTGTACAATATTAGGAATATATCAAATCAAATTAAACATTGTGAGAGAGGATGGACCTGTCAATTTTTTAAGTATTAGTGCGGTTTAATTACGCTAATATTATAATGTTTTATATATGGACGCCGTATCATATATCGTCTGTGTTCTACCAAAATCTCGTAACTACAGCTTACTCCAAGGTGTAGTTACGAGGTTTTGGTACAACATCGAGGACATCTTCAAATCTTTATCTTGAAATAAGATTGTCTTGCGTTCCGATCTGATATTCAAAATTTGTAAGAATGAACTCTGGTGTGGGTGTTTGGTTAGAACTGTTTTTGTTCAAGAATTCAAAACTTGGCATTGTGTGCTATATTCTAATAATTTAATTTTTAGTTTCGTCTATCAAAAACGAGCGATCTTATTGGTCGAAAAATTTAATTCATACCTCCATGAACACAATTTGAGCACCAATCATTTTGTATGCTTCCGCATAAAATAGTTCCATACAAAAAGGTATAAAAAATTGTAAAGTTGTTGTACTTTTCGCTCGATGCTATTAAATTATAATAAATGAAGAGAATATTTTTTGTTTTCATGGAGGTATGAACCGAAAAACCTAATCGCTTCGCGTATTCATACAGTGTGATTAGGTTTTCCGGTTCATACCTCCATGAAAACAAAAAATATTCTCTTCATCTCTTAAATAAATTTAAGAATTGCCTAATAGAAAGTAATGGATTTCGTTTCAATGATCGGTTTTTTTTTTCTTTTTCTTAACCAATTCTCAATTAACAAAATTTTAGCCTGGTCCAAATTGAAAGCGGTTGCAGACAACAAAAGTTGGTTAAGTTGAAAAAAAAGGATCATATGAGGAACAAAACATTGTAAGAAAAGAAGAAACT
Source organism: Fragum fragum (assembly GCA_946902895.1). NCBI lineage: Eukaryota > Metazoa > Mollusca > Bivalvia > Cardiida > Cardiidae > Fragum > Fragum fragum. The sequence goes on from OX336381.1 coordinate 3,488,850, forward strand.
GCTTGTTACAAGCAACTCCTTCTTATTTTCCACAGCTCTATTTCTACGGAGCTTAAAACGTCAGGTTATGTGGTAATGGATTACTTTAACTATAAATCGAATTGTAAGTAGTAGTTGTAGAATTTGTATTTCTCCCCCCCCCCCCTAATTAGCTTATCACAACTTCGAGCTAGTTTTGCCTATAACTGGGTCTGCTTTTACCCTCGTCATGCTGAATAAAATCCGTTTTCAGAATTACATTACAATCAAAGGGTTGAAAGTACCGGGAAAGTTGTGGGTCAATATATCGTTCGAAAATCGATTCTTTAAACAACTCTAGCATGAAAAAGGCAATTAGATGGTGGAGACGAAGATCAGACTGCACATATGTGCGGGCAGATCTTTACTATACCTCCTGTTTTTGCATTCCGGACTCGTTACAAGGGCTAAACATGCTATCAATGATAATCGCATTTGTTTTCATACCCCGCCGTTGTTGGACCTATATTAGTATAATTTTCTCCATATGTTCGGTAGCTCGTCCGTCCACACATCTCCTCCTAATATACGGACATATTTCAGCGAACTTTAACCGAATGTTTCTAATCACATGACCTTGCACATATTGTAAGGGTTTTGTCATTTTGGGTTGCGTTGCAGGAAAATGGGGCTCAATGTAAAAAATGATGTTAACTACTGCTTTATTTCTATACAGATTAACTTGACTTTTTTCCAAGAAAGTTCCAAGTAAACAGACCGTATGCATATTACTTCACGCCCGGTAATCTCGGGCTCCATCTCTTTTTGGAGAACAGTGCAAAATGGAGACAATGATACTTCCGATATGGAGCCAAGGACCGGAACTGAACAGAAAAGGTAAATAAAACAGTGCACCTCGCGTACAATTTGATCTCCTATTAACCTATTATACATTTTCCAAAAAGGTCCAGAGTTTCATACCACATAGAAATGATTATATTATCCGTTGGCGGTGATAGATTTCAAAAATAATTCCGTTTGTGAATAGAAACTTGAATCAGAGTTTGGACATCGGACCCGATCAAACACGAAAATGCGTGTTGAAATCGTTCAAATCCATGTAATCAACAGTTCTGAAAGATTTAAGCGGCAATGTCTGTGAAATGAATGATAACGTGTTGATATACAATAATGTTACCACAAAGAACTGCGTTTTTCCTACCCCTTTTGCGGATTTTCTTAAATGAGAAGGAGACCAGGATGCGGTGCGGGAGACAAGATTCAGAGGGAGAGGCGATGCATATAAAAGAATACAGTGAATGGTTTTCTAGGTTTGTAACTTTATGCATATTACAGGACACTTTTTCTTTCCCTTTTACACAGTAAATGTGTCTCTCAGACTCTCTAGAACAGCCATATTTATATCTGGTCTATATTTTTCTCCTTTCTCCAAACTGACTTACCGGGCCACAATGGTGAATATAAAGTGAGCGCGTAATAATTTTTGTAAATCTATTCTAACGAAACATTATCAAAGAAAAAAATAGCTAATTTGAGAATTCAGGTCATCACAAAACTTGAAAAATACGCTAGGTTCTTAGAAATATGTATAGCGGAAGGAGTTAAGATCTGCAATAAACGGGCGTTCTGTGCCTTATACGTTGTAAAAGCTCTATAACAACACCGGTGGTTTATTAGAATTTTCACACTTCTTTAAAAAGGGGTGGGTGTTAATTACAGGCTACAGATGTTAAGACGGAAAAAAAGGGGGGGGCGAAGATTTACTTCGACTGCAAAGCGGAGGTGATTCATGACTAGAATGAATTTACAGTATACATAGTACACAGTTAGTAACATCGTGAAATTGACATTTACATCGATCAAAACCATTCAAAATCACTCACACAGCGCTCCAATCATTCATTCCAAACACTCACTCAAACCATTAAAAAAACGCTCAAAATAATTCAAAAACATGTAACTACCGTCCAAAATGCGCAGCATTTCATTCAAATCGATAACAATTTTCCACATTTTTTACTGGCAGCTGTGGGTTTTAAAGCGTCTGAGGTGAAAATATCGCAAATTGGACGAAATTAGCGATCTTGGATTACATACTTTTAATTTCATTCAAAACTCGCTCCTCCCACTCATTCAATTTCATTCCGAAATCATTCCCAAATCATCCAAAAATTGTCAATTTCACGGTGTTTTAACTTAAGCAGTGAAGTTTTTTTACCTTTTGACATAATCTAGGATACAGCGCCTTCTAAATATAAAGGAAAAAAACTGTAAGCAAACCAATTATCTAAGCATGAACCATCACAAAAGGGGACATTTGGTTGAGAACAGTTACATTCGCCCTCTATTGAATTCATTGTGGCATTGATTTGTTTGGGATTGGGGTTTATTACAGGTTATAAGATTTCCGAAAATCATACAAAAAGGGTCGGTTTTGACGTTGAGGGACTGGGGTTATATAAGAGTATGGGGTTCTATTTGAAGTTTTACAGTGCATTTATATATGCATCGCCTCTCCCTCTGAATCTTGTCTCCCGCACCGCATCCTGGTCTCCTTCTCATCTGAGAAAATTCGCAAAAGGAGTAGGAAAAACGCAGTTCTTTGTGGTAACATTATTTCATATCAACACGTTATCATTCATTTCAGAGTCATTGCCACTTAAATCTTTCAGAACTGTTTATTACATGGATTTGAACGATTTCAACATGCATTTTCGTGTTTGATCGGGTCCGATGTCCAAACTTTGATTCAAGTTTCTATTCACAAACGGAATAGTTTTTTTGAAATCTATCACCGCCAACGGAAAATATAATCATTTCTATGTGGTATGAAACCCTGGACGTTTTTGGAAAATGTATAATAGGTTAAAAGGAGATCAAATTGTACGCGAGGTGCACTGTTTTATTTACCTTTTCTGTTCAGTTCCGGTCCTTGGCTCCATATCGGAAGTATCATTGTCTCCATTTTGCACTGTTCTCCAAAAAGAGATGGAGCCCGAGATTACCGGGCGTGTACTTGGGGTTTTAACATTCCAAACTGCTTAATTAGAAGGGACGAGAACTCTTTCTCATTTTGTTGTTGTTGTTGTTGTTGTTTAAATTTTAGACTGGTCGAAATTGAAAGAGGTTGTAAACGACATAAATTGGATGCAATTTGAAATATAACTATCTTATGTGGTAGAAAATATTGTGGTAAAAGGAGAAATTGCTTGTTACAAGCAATTTCTTCTTTTTTCTACATTTTTTTTAAGTATAAAATCGTAGTGCCGCAAAATCCCGGCTTTGGGTTAAAGCAGCGAGGCACGCTGTGACTATGGCACTCTTGTTAAATCGTTGATCGTAATAGTCTACTTTACGAGATCAATATTCGTATAAAATGTCGGCTAATTCAAAGCAGGTTTCCCATGAAACCTCTCGTATACTGATCAAATAAGATACTCTATAATTCCCCTGATATTGTGGTCGTCGCGTAGTAAATTTCTAATTCTCTCGTAGTACCAATTTAATGGGAAAAATTGCGACAATTGAAAAAAATTATCTAAACGTTATTTGCAACGTGCAGACATACTGTGGGGGAAGGTTTTGAATGAAATCACGTTTTTGAAAACATGTCTTTGATGTATAGTATAGGGGATTTCCACCCAATATTTTCACGAATAATTATTTTTAATTCAGAAATCCGATAAGTTTTTATTCATCTGTCCCTTGAGATGTTTTTATTAACGTAAAGAGTAATCTACTTTTATTGTGGATCAGTTTGCTCCCAAACCTAAATTGTCGCAGAAAACTTACATAATCCTATGCTCTTTGAACTCATTTGAATCGTCTCAGTGAAACGATTCTAATGAGTTCAAATAACGCAGCATTAAGCTACGCTTTTTCCTTATAGCGATTTCGTCAACGTTTCAAAAGATTATGCTTTTTTTAGAAATAGAATTTTGATTTCTGTCGGTTAATATAAGTCGTCGCTTAAGAGAGGTAATCGCTAAAGCAATTTTGATTGCATCTACTATCGTCTGTAATTGCTTATCATTTTTAAAAAAATTATCGTCGGCTAAAAGGGCCGCATTCTTTGACATTTTCTGTGAACTGTCTGATTTTTCCAAAAGGAAGAACTAACTGGGTAAAAAAGAAGATTTATTTTCGTGTGGTTTACAAATGTTTTACTATGATACTAAAAAATAGGCCTATTCTAAATTGACAGAGCGCTGACCCCGCCCACTGACACTGCTCGCCACGCCCACAGAATCCAACGAGAAGTTCCACTTCGATATCATACGGCTTATTATGCAAAATGTCATGACCAGGAACATGTGACAAAATAAGAAAAATGGTTGGTTGGCGACCTAAACGTCGTAACTGCACCTTGAATAAGCAGTATTAATTTGTCCTGATGGATCACACGCAAATATATTGACGTATATCAATTGGTGAATAGACGAATCCTCCCTCTATTTATTGTTGATTGATCGATTGATTGATTGATCGAATGGGGTTGAACCTCATTCAATCAATCAATCAATTGATGACAAAGTAGTATGGTAGTCATATTTTCTTCTTTTCGAACAATGTTTAACAACCACCTCTTTCTCATCGAACAACGTTTTTCACTTTATAAAAATACAAGATTTTTATATTCTTTCGCCTATCGGTGTTGTTCTGAAGCCGCGTAACTATAAGTTAACCAAAGCTTTGGGGGAGGGGGTGGATTGAGCTACACCGAAAATACGAAACAATTAAAGTTTGAAACTAGGTTACTTGAGTCAATGTTTCTTTTCTTAATATTTCATTTCGACAAAGAGGGGAAATCTTAAAACATGTAGTGACTTATGCAAGTAACGCTCTCTTACACACTTTCTTTCCAAGGAAAGGAGTAAAACAGGGGAGTAGTATCCTAATTCTATTTAAATTTCAATTTATATGATATAATAAATTGCTGCCTGTGACGCTCCAGACCATCTCATGTATGCACAAATAGCACTGACCTTGCATTGTTTTATATTACCTACACACTGTTGTATTTGTATTATGTTATTCCTCATGCTTTCTGTTAAGGATCTGAGAGGAATAAAGATATTGTATTGTATTAAGCTAGTTGCTTGATTGAAAGGGTTTAACGCCACTTTAAACAGTATTTCAATTAAAACGAGTTGCAGTTGACAACTTAAAGTATATAAATTTTTTTGGTTTTTAAATTACCTTGGTAGAAAATATTGAGTAAAATGAAGAAATTGCTTGTTACAAGCAATTTCTTCATTTTACACAATATTTTCCAAGTCATTTTCTTGCGGGGGGGGGGGGCTTAAAAAAGCGTCACTGTGTGAGAATGGGTTACTAATTACCAGGTGGTAAAATATTAGACTGGTCCAAAATTAAAACGTGTTGCAGATGACAACTTAAAGTTTATGAAATTTTAGGATTTATTCATACGGGTCGAAAGTATTGTGTTAAATGAAGCAATTGCTTGTTACAAGTAATTTCTTTATTTTACACAATGGTTTTCCAAGTCATTTTTTTCTTTAGGGGCGTAAAAAAGCGTCACTTTGTGAGAGTAGGTTAATTCAATTTAAATCCGCCCAAAAACCGGCGTGTGCAATTTCATTCAATTTCGGACCAAACTAATTCGTATACGTGTAGTAAACGGTAAAATCGGATATGAGCCTGTGCGTGACATTTCCAACAATTTCGCATGTGCCTGACTTGCACATATTGAGTACCCTGAACAGCCATTCGGGGCAGTTAGACTATTCGCTGAATGTTTACAGGAGCTTTGGGTCAGTATCTTTCTACAGAGCGCAGAGTGAAGACTCTGATCAGACTGTGCGGATGCACAGGCTGATCTGAGTCTTCACTTTGCGCACATATGTAATGGTTGGAATTGTCACGCACTCGCTCATATGACATTTCTAGGTTACTAGACAAATTTCAATTTTGAACGAATATATATCCTAGTAAAATCCTGTGGTTTCATTTGCGTAGGAAGTTAGAAGACTTTGATTCATTTTTTCTCTCCGATTTTTTTTCTTCGTATTCATATATCATTCAGTTTTTGTAGACATCAAACGATTCGGAACAAAATGCTAGAAATAAATTTCTAAATTCATAATATTTTTTGTAAATATATCCGGTTATTTCTGTTGCTTGATGCCTATATTTCGTCGTTAATTCTCACGAACTGAATCTTCATATATATTTTTTACTAGTCGAATTTACAAATACCGACTGTCAATTAAAGAATCAATCAACCAATTAAATAATTCGATTAGACCGAAAATTATCTTTGAACTCCTACACTGGACCGGATTTATGTGAAGCATTTTTGTTGGGTTGGCGACTAAAACGCCGTAACTACAGCTTATTCAAGCTGTAGTTACGACGTTTAAGTCGCAAACCAATCACTTTACTATTTTGTTACATTTAACTGGCTATAAATCTTACAACATAATGCCGTTTAATATCGAAGTGGAACTTCCTGACTCTTATTCTTAAAATTTATCCTTTGCTTTACGATCTTTGATTTTATAAAGAAATAAAGAAGGAATTCTTTGAAAATCTTCTCTCAAGTCATAAGGCCCTGAGTCTACGGACCGTCTACCAAAATACTTCAAACAGTTTTCCCGACTCTGAAAATTGGCCTTTAATGTGCAATCCTCAAATTTATATTAGAAATAAAAGAATCAAATAGTTGAAAATCTTCTCATGCCAAACTATAAGCCGTAGGGCTTGGATATTATGTACACCTCCTAACCTATTGACTCCGTACCATTATATTCCACACAAATACCATTCTGTTAAAATTAGCTCTTTTCTATGCGATGTCTGATTTTTACAAAGGATTAATGAAGGAAAGCTTTAAAAAATCTTCTTCTCTCCAAAACCATAAGGCTTATGGATTTGATATTTGGAACATATAAACAGCCAATGACCCGCTACCTAAATACCCCAAATCTGAAAATTAATCCTGTTTTGTATGATCTCAGAATTATGAAGGAACAAAGAATGAAAATAAAGGTCATTTTTAACCATAAGGCTTATAGTTTTGATGCTTGGTATATTTCATTGCTTATACCCCCCCCTCGAAAGTCCTTCAAAGAACTACCCTACTATGAAAATTAGTTGTTGGATCTTGATTTATAAAGGAAAAACGAAAAAGATCTGTCATAAGCATTTTTTTCTTTTTCTACAATGTTATCCCAATTATAAAATCACGGGGAGAGATTGAACAGGCAATGGTTAAAGAGTCTTAACTAAATAACCCGTTATCAGACGACACAAGTGACCATTTTTTAACTTTTTTTGTTCTTGTTTGGCGACTGAAACGTCGGAACTACAGCTTTTCAAGCTGTAGTTACGATGTTTAGGTCGCCAACCGACTAATCTACCTTTTTGTTTCATGCTTCTTGCCATTTTTTTTTTTTTTTTTTTGCAAAATAGCTTCGCATAAAAGCGACTTCCAGTTGGAGTCGATGGGCGTGGCGAATGGAGTAAGTGGGCGTGGCGAATGGAGTAAGTGGGCGTGGCGAATGGAGTAAGTGGGCGTGAAAAATGGAGTAAGTGGGCGAGGCGAATGGAGTAAGTGGGTGTGGCGAATGGAGTAAGAGGGCGTGGCGAATGGAGTAAGTGGGTGTGGCGAATGGAGTAAGAGGGCGTGGCGAATGGAGTAAGTGGGCGTGGCGAATGGAGTAAGTGGGCGTGGCGAATGGAGTAAGTGGGCGTGGTCAGCAATTAGTCAATTTTAGATCGGTGCGAACAGAAAAATTGCCGGCGACACTTTTAGTTTGATGGGGTTAAAAAAAACAAACGTTGTCCTTCTGAGTCCTTAAAACCCTTTCCTGGTGTATCCCTGGATTTTACGTCCCTAAGTTTTTATAATTGAGAAAATATTGTGGGATAAGAAGAAATTGCTTGTCACAAGCAATTTCTTCTTATCCAACAATATTTTCTACCCTATAGGTTGGTTACTTTTCAAATTGCACTCACTTTTAATTGTCCTCTGCAACTTCTTTTAAATTGGACAAGTCTAAAATTTTGAAAAACAAGAAAGGGTTAAAACATGATGAGAAATAAAGAAATTGCTTGTTATAAGAAATTTATTCATTTTCGACGATGTTTTGTTGTTGTTTTTTTTTACCATTTTTATTGTAAAATAGGTTAACACAGAGCGAGTGCAAGTCCTGCGTCCAGTGTAAAAAATCTATTCAAAGCCTCTCGATCGAAAATAAACCCGATGAAACAGAATTGATAAGATTTTACGATACCTTTCGTCTGTTTTATTTCTCTATATTTAAAGATGGTGCAGTTTTTACACACTTCAAAAGACCCAACAAAAAGGACCGATATAGATTTCTACATTTAAAGTAACGCCTTAAAAGGTATTTAGTTATTCCCTAAATAAATTGCTTTATGTCTAACGACATTGAAATCTGCATCTTTTGTACATTGTATTATTCTCGTCGAATTCAACAGCTTTTCTAGAGCAATAAAACTAAGAACCAAATAAAAATGAATTATCATGATTATAGCTTTCTACTTCTACCGGAATAGTTTTTGTTGATCTTTTTTTTTTAAGATAAGATTGGGCTTCACTGGTTGACTGGTCGGTGGCAACGCCCACTTACATTTGACAAGGTTATCAACGATGTTACTTTACAAAATATATGGCGATGGAAACAAAAAGCAAGGCGTTGGTTGGCGACCTAAAATTCGTAACTTAAGCCTGATTGATAAGTGCTGTTATGGCGTTCTAGTCGCCATACCAAAATAATGCTTAACCCTTGTCATGCTGAGCCTGGAATATTCCGGTTTTGGCAGGAGGTGTAGACCAAGATCAGCCTGCACTTAAGTGCAGTCTGATCTTGGTTTACACCTCCTGCTTATAAATTTCTAGCCAGAGTTGTTAATGAAATTGATTTCTAAAAGAAATATTGCTTATTTGAGCAACAAGTTCTATCAGTGCTTTCGGTCCTTTGATTTTACAACAATTCAGTAAGGTAATTTTTACAGCATGACAAGGGTTAATGTTTGTATCTGAGGTCACCATTCACTTTCGGTCTAAACGAATAGTCAATCGATTGCTGACAGCGTGCTATACTTCAATTGTTCAATGTGAGAGCATCATGTTGTACTCGTTGAATTCACATAGTCTTTTAAAAACAAGTAAGAAATGCTGACGTTAGATCAAAGTCGGTTTCATTTAAGAGGAAGCAGTACGTTTATGTAATATAATCAAAGAGCTGAAACCGCTGAAAGCCTGATATTTGTATACAGGAGATATATAATCTGGACAGAAAAAGTTTGATGGTCGAATTATCGGAGGTGCCACTTTTTACCCAAATCTACTGTCGATTATGCGCAGATCTGCCAATTTGTGCGCTAGGGAACACAACCTGCCTGCAATAATTTTCATTCCGTTGAGGTATTGTAACGATATATTCATATGTATATATCGTTACATAATTTTCACCCGATCAAATGCTTTGAAGGGATCTGATAAAGGCCACCCAAGGACCCTTCCTGTGAATTTTGGTTGAGTTTGGTTGAATTATGTTCAGTACTTTCTGAGAAGATTTTTAAAGTAAAAGTTGACGGACGGACGGACGACGGAAACCACATCATGACAAAAGCTCAGTGGCTTTTAGCCAGTGGAGCTAGCGAGAGAGAGCTAGAGAGTGAGAGAGATGGGGGAATGGTGCGTGTAGCCAGGTTCGAACTAGGAGGCTCTTGCGTGCGATGTGAGTATTCTACCACACAGACCAATTCCGTTATTTAAACATTCGCTTCATAATCTCCATATAAATAGAGCGAGAAAGGGCGGGCGGTCGTTTACCAGGTTAACATGATTATGTACACCACTCAAAAGCGGTATGTAGACGTTGCATCCTTTTGATAGAATTCGGAGCTAAATTTATAGACACAAAGTCCGAGCACGACCAAACTGTTTTCAGACAGTGCGAATATGATCCTATGAATGACCAATTAATTTGTTAAACAAAACATTCCAATCGTGCGTAAAACCGACAGCTTCGCTTATCAGCTTTATACAGCAAATTCGTCTAACCGGACCGTTTTAGCATTGTTACTCTAGAATAAGTAATATTATTTTGGTATGAAACAAACACCTTATTTTTTTAACAATATGTTATGATTATATAATCATTTTTAATAATTTCCAATATATTATATATCTCCTTTCTTTCTTTCCATTCACTCGTCAAGTTTTGACAATTTTGCCAAATTCAGAACACTCACACGAAAGTACTGTACATCAAGCCGACAGCTTTCAATGAGTCATATCTCGCATTCGTCCTTCTCGCCTCAATCTGGCGTATTAATTTATGGTCAGATCCGATCTACTTTTCATGCGACAGAAGATCACATTGATTTTACATTATGTTTTCACATTAAACTATGCATGGGTTTGAATTTTTAGCATTGTAACTTTAGCCTCAGATTAAAAAAGATATTAATTGTACGGTATCGGTATTTGTTTCTGTTTATTAAGTTCTATAGTCATCACCGTAGCACATGCCCATATGAGCGACGCTCCCAGAAGACGGTTAGTTATTACCGGATAGGTCCAAGGATGCAGGAAGAAACTGCTGAGAGCCCTGTCTGGTTCTTTAACGTGCTCGGTGGATAGTACTGTAGAGACCTTGTGGTCTACATTCCAGCAGTTACTATGCATTCATATTTTTTCAATGTTTTCTATGACAGCCGTGCATGTCTATTCGTAAAATGTTCATACTTTAATGATTTACAATGTTAGATCATTTATTATTATCATTATTTCATTTATCTTATTGAGGTTCGGATCATGTCTCCAGTCGATACGTCATGAGCCATTTTCTAGAATGATCAATATGTATTGAATATCTAAATTGATTATCTTACCAATTGAATGATTTCATGCAGTGAGAAAGTTGTCAAACAACATCATCTATGTTTTCGCTGAGTGACAAGTCTGAATATTTCTGCTAGGTAACCTTATTCTGTGTATTCTGTTTTGAGTCGAATGCGTGACATTTTGTAAATGACTGCCATCAAAAGTAAATGAGGAGGCAAACGGAACACTTCTGCATTCACCGTTGAAGAGGTCATCTATTTTTTAGCCAACCAAGTGCATCCGTGACTATTACCCATTGATTAGATTGGTAAAGCACTCACGCATGAAATCAGACCAATCAGAGCTTTGATCTGAGTACGCATTTCGTGAATGCGTGACACTGAATGTTATAAATAGGTGTCCGTTGCAACGGTTCTTCGGGTTGATCCAGCGCTCAAACGCACGGTGACGCACTGTTGACTTCAGCAGCTTACATTTTTAGAATAATATTTTCTAAATCAATTGTAATGATTCAGTAAGTTAAGATAGCTGTCATTCAAATCTTTCTGAAATCTTGCTATTCCGGCGGAATGTCTTGTTGATCGGAACTTCACAAGTCACACATTATTGATTCGCCATTACGTAATTATTTAACTTTGTTGTTTGGGTATTCCTCCTAATCTTAAGGTGGCGGGTACTTTAAGTTAGGGACATTTCGTTGGAATTTAGTAAACAGAGTTATCGATTACTTCATTTACATTTTTAGTTGTGTTAAATTGGCGTAGTGTAGTGTATGTCGCTGTAGCACTGGGGCTTATGTTACTCCAATCTAGTTGAAGAAGTCCAGGCGGTATCAGCGCGCCGGGAGCGGTACGATAGGCTTGTTCTTACGCGGTTGGCCACCGGTTTGAACGTGTGATTGGTTGTTCTAGAAAATATATCGGATCTTACAAGTGAGGATTATTTCGATATTTAGACATCGAACCGGACAAGATGTACATATATTTATGTAGGTCTAACTCGGTATCAATCGAACTACATTGTACTCGTGAAGGGAACAACTGTTTTATTTTTAAGCGCATCTGCTATAGCGAACAGACGCCTTTGTTCAGGAATTTCAGTTTCGTTTCCAAAATACATACAAAAACTGCAATACATTATTCATTTGAATTAGTGTAATTTTCGTAGCCTTTTTCTGTGACTGTGAACCTGTTCCGACCTGCTTGATCACTGTTATACAGATATATACTTACCAGTCTGTGATACTTGTAAATACTTATAACAACCTGGTGTACTAATTGATTTAGTAAGGGTGTCGGCGAGAAAGGTGTGGCGTCGGTCAAATAGGTTTGAATAAATCCTTAAATTAGATCAATTTCCTTGTCCTTTAACTACCACTATATAGATATACCGTGAACTGATTGATCATTGACCGCTCGGCAATTAAGTTCACACTACCGCCCTGTAGAATATTCCCTTGTTGCTGTCGCCTTGTCGTTCGTCGGTGCACAAGGTCGTTACAGTACCGTCATGCGGGGCCTCGATTTAACGTCTCATCTGAATGACAATTAGTAAGCAACGTTTTCGGGGCGACTAGTTTAAATACTAGTCACTTCTACCGGAAGTCTTTCTACGGAAGTTGGCGTCAGATTATGGTAATGAGATATGGTGTATAAAGCATCTCCAGGATGTCACAAAGTCGCAAACCCGAAACTGTATCGTGTTATGTGATTTACTTTAACAAGTTATCACAATATCACGTATTTTTACTTACTCTCGAGATGAAACAGCTATACAGAGATTATAAATCTAAAATGTTATTCCCTTGACATATATTTTACAGTTACTTCTGAAGCTGGCCGATTCTGGGCCCTATTTCCGCCTCAAACGGTATAGCGTGTCCTTTTTTCCCATGAAACCGTTGTGGGATCGTATTTAACCCATAAAGAAAGGGAAGCAACTGTATGTGTCTTTGAACTTGACTGCGTTCTTGCCCCTAGATCTTGCGATGCTCTCACAGATTTTACTAACCGGCTATCATCGACCGTAGTGCTCTAGCTTGCAAGAAAATGGCAACAGTCACAAACAAATAAAATAAACAATAGGTGACAAAAATGCAATGTTTTACCACTACCTGACATTTAAATGTTCAGTTAACCCATTACCAAGCGAGAACATTTAAGGTTTGTCCGAAATGAAAAGAGTTGAGGAATTTTTCAACTTTCCGGGTTGAAAACATGGTGACAAATGAAGAAATTGCTTGGTTTCAAGCAATTTCTAAGATTTTAACATTTTTCCTAAATAACTTTTGTCGAAGGGCGTCAAACAGAGTGAATGGGCTAAATGTTAGGGTGACAGTGGAGTTGATTTTACACGGGAATATTTGTTTACCAGAATACATGTACTATCTTCTTACTCAGCATTGCTTAAATATGGTTACAGTGAAGTCCTCTTAATTGCTAACCTGATAAAAGTAATCCACTGCTTAACTACAACTGCCTTTATGAATGAACGTCAGACTTATAGAACACTGAGTTAGTCCCTTTTAATTAATGGCAACTTCTTGCTATTTGCAACAAAAATCTTGACAAAGTGGAGTAGCAACAAACACGGTTCAGCCATTAAATGTGATTTAATTGACCAATCGCGGCCGTCAATCAAGGAATCAACCGTCAAATCAAATAATTTATTTAGCCCGGACCTGAACTTATCAATTCCGACATTAGTCACCATTTTGTTTACCTTTTATTGTTGGTTTGGCGACTTAAACGTCGTAACTACAGCTTATTCAAACTGTTGTTACGACGTTTATGTCACAAACCAACCTTTTTACGATTTTGTTTTATGCTAATTGCCCTAAATTTTGCAAAATAACGCCGTTAAAAATCGAAGCGGAACTTCCTATCGGAGTTAATGGGCGGAGCTTAGGGAGTCAGTTTGCGGGCCGGTGATTAATCAATTAGCCTAGTATTATTGTGTATCGAGGTTTGTGCTTTCTTTTATCAATCTACTCGAGACAGACCGCGCTACCTGAAGACGGCCTATAGGTCACACGTTTGTATACCAGCCATATTATATACCCATAATTTCTCAAAAAAAGCTCCTATGTCAGACTGGTTCTCAACAACTAGATCTAATTCCACAAAAGTAAAATTTTTCAGAAAAAAAATATTCGAAAAATACTTAGAAGTCATTTTTTATATATACAGCTATTAATATAAATTGAAGTCTATGACACAGGCAAATTGTATAAATAATATATTTTCGGGTTATTTTCTATATTTAATTCACGAGGTGTACATTGCTAATTCAACATTGTATTTCTTTCGATACAGTTATATCATTTATTCAAAAAAGGTTTATTTATGATCGAAAGATTTCTGTTAATTTTATTCAAAGCCTCTGTATACCTAGCTTGTACTCGAGCAAAAATTGAATACTGTTTTACATCTTCAGGATACTTCTAGGAATAATTTACAACTATGGACTCCTTATATATGGAATATTACAACATGTAGTCTTTCTTTCTTACAGGTCGAGACCGAAGCTACGAGCTACACAAGGTACGAGACAAGAAACGGCCTGTATGAAAGAAAGACTGTTGTAATTTACCTTAAATTAGAATATCTACCTTACATAATTTGTAAACTTAGCGTAAATCCGAGAATTTTATCAATGGCTGATAAATATTTCAACCACGGAAACCTTCATAGAGTTTGTAATTCTTGAGGATAATGACAAACCTTCTGTAAGTTACTCTAAGAAAAATTACCTACATGGGAATGGCACGTACCTCCATTCTGTGTAAGAGCTCTATAACTCAAGAAGGTTAAATTAAATCCGCGTTAAAACTTCTCTGGGTCGAAATTTCAGTATACACATTACACAAATCTAAAAATAGACTTACAGTGCCAAAATGTGTAAAATGAGTGGAAAACTCAAGATAAGATGCAACACAATACGGATATGTGTATTGGCATGTTTTATAAATGAATGAAACTGAACTTCATTATAGTGTCACACGAAAATTTCATATATCATATGTTGACATGTGCATTACACAAGGTACTCGGCGAAGGTACTCGGCCAATACGGATTTTTTTGTTCTGTCGAGTTGCATCGGATGCCGAAATAAAGCCTCGGATAGTTTATAGGTATATAACAAAATGATGTAGTACAAAAGTCTTTTTAAATTTGATTTTCTCATAAATTATATATATATAAAATGCTTAGTTATCTTGTTTATTGTTCTACTAAGATATTGTTGCCGCTACGGTGTAAAACCTGTGCAAATGCTGGAGTTCTGAATTAAGTGGCCTGGTTAAACTGAGTCGATAAGTACACTCCCTGAAAGCGAGAAGTCCGGGATGCGAGCGGCAGACTGACTGCATGTTTTCTTTCTCTGTGAAATTTAGGTAGCAGTTTGTTCTAAAATTGATAAAGTCATAGATTTAAAGGTAAAATTAACCCATTCCAACACAGCAAAATTTTAGACTGGTCCAAATTGAAAGAACCTGCAGACGACAATTTCAAGTTGATGGAATTTTGAATTTTTTCGTCTTTTTGGATAGAAAACATAGTGGATAATGAAGAAATTGCTTGATACAAGCAATTTCTTCATTATCCACAATGTTTTCCAAAGCTTTTTTCCTGAGGGGCGTAAAAAGGAGGGATTGAGTTGGAATGGGTTAAATCTATAGATTGAGATTTTTTTTTTTTTTATAAAAGATTGCTCTTTCGCTCGCAATGTAGGCTTTGCCTAATTTCATGAATATTATGATTCTCAAAAAAAAAAATTCATTATACAAATCAAAAATGAAAGATATGCTTAGAAGACTTAGGTAATAGTATTTACTAGTCAGTATAAAATTAAACTTATCTGAAGCATTCATGTTATCATGTAATGGGTAAATTTCCTCAACTCAGTTGGCATATATAAGTACATGTAAAGGGATTTTCCTATACCTACACTGCCTGTGCAGTTCATGATTACTGATTCGAATTTTTTGCAAAATTACTTAATTCTCTTTTTGAAATTATTACTAGGCAAAATTAATTAATTAATCGTCAAACAACTGTTTACTCCAAAAGGATACACAGGACTCACTTAATTTTAAGACGAGCGCATGAAGAAGTTTTGCTTTCGAAATTGTAATTTCGTTTTCCCATACGTGAGAAAAATGAATTTTGTGAAGAAACACTTTTATATGTGATAAAATTTGACTCACTACTTAGCTCGTCGTTGTATGTCTTATAAACTAACCTTTATCTCTAACAAGTATCAAACAAGAAATCACAATGGGGAATACATCTAATTCTGCTATAATAGCATTGTTTGATGCTGATTTGTGATTTTACAAAATTTCAGTTGGATTTTCTCAATAATAAACGAATCGTAATCTTTATTTTTAAGTTTTCTGATTTACGTAAGATCTTATCTAAATACAATATTTCATTTCAATATACAAGTATAGGTTTAACACACTGCTCGTAGAGTTTTAAGAAAACTCAGATGCCAGACATAAAAGCTTTCCTAATGCAAACGGAAGCCTTGGATGCCATTTTACATAGATTATTAATGGCATCAGTGAATTAACCGGAAATTTGTGTATTCATTAACAATTTCACCAGGCATTCTACCAAATGTGAAAGTTTATCCCTTGACAATTTTTCCTAACTTATTGAAAATCATGACTATAGTTTTGTTTATGTTGACTTTGAGATTCCATTTCTTACAAAACTTCTGAAAGACGATTAATTAATTTTGAAGGCCCTCAGCTATTTTTGATACAAATAATTATCATCAGCGTACTTCAGACATAAAATTTTGGTTTAGGCCATTAATGAATTATGAAAAAAGAGTCAGGCTGAGGATTTATCCTTGTTAAACTCCCGAAGTAGTAAGAAAGCTCTGGCTTAAAGCTCGACCTATTTTGACAGAGCATCTAACAGATTGTATATATTTTTCATAATATTAGTAAATTGGCCTGAAATATTATATTGACCTAGTTTGTATAATAGAGCTGGTTTATCGACCATATCAAAGCTTTGCTAAGATCTACAAAACAAGAAAAAAGGTGTTTTTTTTTTCTTAAGGCTTTATCTATTCACGTGTTCAGGGTAAGAATGTGGTCACCAGTTCCGCGTTTCTTCCTAAAACTAATTTGCTAAAAAATAATCAAGCTATTGTCTTCTATGTATTTAACTAAACTGTTGAACAGTAGTCTGCTGAAAAGTTTATCAGAGCTGCTCGAAACAGCTATTCCTCTATAGTCTGATGAATCTTAGGTTCCAATTTCTTTATAGATTGTTTTATTGTATTATCTCTCCAAATATGCGGATAAGATCTAGTTTTAAAAAATGAATTTGAAAAGATCAGCATATTTTCAATAAAAAAAATCCGAAGAAATTCGCAACATTTCGTCAGATAAACCATCGAGCCCGCACGACTTACCATTTTTCAGACAGCTTATTAGCGGATCTCTTCAGCTGTAAATCTGTTGATTAAAATGGAATTGCCAATGTGTGAAAACCCGAATTGTTGTTGTTTTTTATGTCTTGGTAATTCATATTAACAGAATTTTAAAATGTTGAACCCAAGTATCTGTGGAGATATCCTGATAAGCATCCAATTTACTACTTTAGAGTTGGAATGCGGAGCAATTCCAACTTAGATTTAACAAAACCGCAAACTGAACACAAGACAATATCTTTTCGGGGTTTTTGATAACACATATCACGTGATCTCTTAGATATGATTACACCTCGGGTGACTTCTCATCTCAACTTGCCACGGACAATCAGTCCAAATTCAAACAAGTAGCAGGCGAAAATTGTAAGTTGATGAAATCTCTAAAGTCCTGGTCTTTTTGGACAGAAAATATTGTGGATAGTGAGGAAATTGCTTGTAACAAGCAATTTCTACATTTTCCACAGTGTTTCCCAAAGCTTTCATAATGAGGGTCATTTAAAAGCGTCACTGTCTGGGAATGGGTTAAGACAATGCTAGTTTTTTTTATTTCTGTGGATTTATGTTTTTGTGCGTTATTCTCGCACATATGTACACAAATGGGAATACTGGTTTTAGTTTAAAGGAGGGAGGCTTACTCGGAAAGTAATAAATTAATTTGAACCGAATTCCACGGTTGTGACCCGTTCAGCGCATTCCAACTTCTCAGTACTTTCAGTCCTTTGATTAATAAGGAGCTAACAGTATTAGGATTCTTTTTTCATTGTCTATTAGATTTTCCTGTAGATTATTTCTAAGGCATTTTGCTTTTTTCCGAACTAACTTTTTTTATTTTTTTATGGTCGTGGAATAATTAAGATCTCCGGTAATCATCCAAGTAACTATTTGCCAATTGTCTGCTAAGATATATTTATTGGAACATTCATTATCATACCAAACGTGTTTACTATTTCGGATCCTCTTCCTTATAGGTTTATACGGGCGAAAGCCCGCGCCTGAGGACCGCCTATAGCTTACACGTATATATACAAGTCATATACCTATTAAACAAAAATCTGCCATTTTGTCCCCCCCCCAAAAAAAAAACAGCTCCTTTGTCAGTCTGGTTCTCAACAACTAGTATTTCAATTGATTGTTTGGTGGATTGAATAGGGTTTAACGCCACTTTTAACAGTATTTCAGCAGCGGCTGGAGTACCTAACAATGGATTTCCTGGTATTTCCAACATCCTTTTCTAGCCTCCAGCTGCTATCCCACTTATAGGTTTACTATTATCCACCCATTTGTGAGAGACAAATGTCGGAAAGGATATGTGCCGCCGCCGGGGATCGAACCAATGATATACCATGATTGAAGATTGGGAGTCTGATGCGCTACCGACTGCGCTATGACGGCGGCACTACTTTTTCAAATGAATAAATTAAGCAGAAAAAACTCGTTTTCGAAAAAACACTCAACTTTTCCAGTCTGGTTCTAAACAACTACTTCCTCAAAAGAAAAGATATGCAGGAAAATCGTATTCGAAAATACAGCAAACTTTCTTTTGAAGTAAATCTAACGAATAAATTAACAAAACCGTAGCAGTTATTTTAAGCGTTGAACTTTATTCTTGAACACGTTTGGTCGCTGAAAATTTTCAGTTAAATGAATGTCAACATAAAACTTTTCCCGTCAAACCTGTGACATCATGGATGCGTGTGTACATGTAACGCATTACCAAAGTGGCTGTCCGTCCTATTTCAATGACTTTTGGTTATTAATTGGTCGTAGACCAATTTATATAACCACGAACTCGAAATTGTGTCGCTGCAATTTACCAAAACTGCCTTTAGCCCAACTGGACGTATATTCTGACGGAAAAACAGAAAAAAGATCATTTCATTTTACAAAATCGAGAATTTTTGAAAATTAATTTTCACAAAAAGTTGCTTATTTGTCGGTACCCATGTTGCATCAAGGTCTTACGTTCGTGTAAAATAATTTAGTTCTAATTAACATTCACGGAAATATCATACACTAGGATAGAACCCACGTGTTGTGAAAGTAATAGAAATTAAAGTTGTTTGACCCTAATTCTAAAGTCGGAATGCAACGATATGTCCAATTTTTCAGTGACGACCAATTACAGTGCGTACGACACTTTGATGTACTAGAGGAAATAAGACAGAGAATATCTTGACCGCGATTTCTACAACGATCGTCCAGGATTTCCTATGCGTTCTTAATAAGGTAAATTTAAAATAGTTTGACAAAACAAATTGTAAGATTTTATGATTCTATTGAATTTAATAAAAGATTAGATAATAAAGTTATCATGGTAGCAACCCAGTATTTTTGCTTTTCGGAATTCCATTTCTTCAAATATTCGATCCATTACCAGACATCAGTTCATTTGAAATTGGGCCAAATTTAAAGGTTCGGCAGAAGACAATTTTTTGAAATATTAATTATTCATTTTAATTTTTTATTCATTTGTCCTTTGTGGTAGAAATATGTGGACAATGAAGAAATTGTTTGTTACAAGGAATTTCTTAATTTTTCACAATGTTTTCAAAACTATTTATCTTATAAAAACCAGTCTATTGTTTATATAAGACAGTAATTTTTCAATACAATTCCACCATTCAGTAAAGGGGGTATCGATGTTTCTTAAACCTAGATAAGAAAAATTACCAAGTGCCGAAAAATAGACTAAAACGAAGATTAAATACTTTAAATTAGGTCAGGTATTGTCTTGGTGGTTATCCTATAGACCTAAAGTGGCTTTTTTCTGGATATATCGGAAAGGTTCCACGGAATTCTAGGTTATTTTTAGATATCACGGAATTCGGCTGTCGACATCGGATGACCTCATTTGCATATGACCCAGTCAAATGAAGGTAACAAATTTACTAGCGAAACAGCCAACGTCCTAAATCATGTCACATGAAAGGACTGATCTTTACACACCTTACTCCTGATAACGTAACGATGACGTTGGTTTGATGTAATTTTGAACTAGATGCAAGGTTTTAACGGTTATCCGCACCACGTGAATGCCCTACAATCTTCGTAGCTGTCTCGGATTATTCTAAAAATAGATTAATAGCCTACGTAGGCAATACGGGAAATACCCTGCTTTTTTCTGATAAGCGACCTCATATTTTTGCAAAACTACTTTTCGGCATATTGTTTTCAAATAGTTTATGATAGGAAATAAAAATAATTAAAATCTGTGACATGAAAAAAACATCGATACCTACCTTTAAAAAGGGGCTTTTTTTGATCGAATTATTTCTGTTATTTTTATTCTAAGTCTTTACACAGACACAGGGTGCAAGTCGGATTTTAGATTTAAATATTTCAAAAATAATGCTATATACCTTATGTTGTAGGGGCTCATTTGAATAATTTCATCAAGACTATTCAAATAAATGCCCACGACATAGGATTTCATTGAGAATGTTGTTACCCCCTATTATCTAGATCTCTGTTTAAGTCAAGCAAAATGAAATTGTGAGAGGATTTGAGTAACAAAAAGTATTGATATGTTGTTTTACATCTCGGGATAACTTACACCGATGGATTCCTCCCCTTTGCACTTTCTCAAGACCGTCTGAATGATCACTGGAGAATCGTGATTGTAATTGGAGAGACCTCTGACATTGATCATTTAATGATGCAGTACAGAAGTCTTTTTTAATATAATAATCTCAGCTTTACCGTCAAACCTGTCTCTTGCAACATGTTAAAATAATGTTTAATTTTTCTACTTAGATAATGTTACCTCTGCAATAAAGAGGATATTTCTGGTATGAACGTTAATTAGCATGAAACTATGGAAAAAGAAATACCTGAAGTAGGTCGGATATAAATTTTATATAGTAAAGTCACAAAATTAAAGCCTAAAACTCAAATATATAGAGTGATTTCTTGGTGCTCATTCGCCCGCAACCTAGGCTTTGCCTAATTTCATATTAAGCGTTATGTGTCAACCTTACCTGTATCAGTTTTCGTGACAAACATATGATTGAATATTAACCAATATGAAAGCATCATCAGAATCAATATCAAAATCTTTAACACAATCAAAGCGCTGAAAGCGCTGAAAGCCTGAGATATGTATAGAAGAGATATATAATCTGGGCAGAAAAAGTGTGATGATGGGATTATCGGAGGTGCCACTTTCTACCAAAATTTACTGTCGATTTTGCGCAGATCTGCCAATTTGTGCGCTAGGGGACACAACCTGCCCACAATAATTTTCATCCCGTTGAGGTATTGTAACGATATATTTAGATGTATATACCGTAACATATTTTTCACCCCATCAAAATGCTTTGAAGGGATCTGATAAAGGTCACCCAAGGATCCTTCCTGTGAATTTTGGTTGAGTTTGGTTGAATTATGTTCAGTACTTTCTGAGAAGAAGATGTTTAAAGTAAAAGTTGACGGACGGACGACGGACACCACATCATGACAAAAGCTGGTTGGCTTTCAGCCAATGGAACTAGCGAGAGAGAGCTAGAGAGTGAGAGAGATGGGGAATGGAGCGAGTAACTAGGAGGCTCTTGCGTGCGATGTGAGTATTCTACCACACAGACCAATTTCGTTATGTAAATATGCGCTTTATAATCTCCAGAGAGCGAGAGAGGGCGGCGGTCGTTTACCAGGTTATTATGATTATGTACACCTCTCAAAAGCGGTATTTAGACGTTGTATCCTTTAGGTAGAATTCGGAGGTAAAAATATATTGACACAAAGTCCGAGCACGACTTAACTGTTTTCAGACAGTGCGAATATGATCCTATGAATAACCAATTAATTTGTTAAACAAAACATTCCAATCGTGCGTAAAACCGACAGCTTCACTTATCAGCTTTATACAGTAACTTCGTCTAACCGGACCGTTTTGACATTGTTACTCTAGAATAAGTAATATTATTTTGGTATGAAACAAACACCTTATTTTTTCTTAACAATATGATATGATTATACATGTTTAATAATTTCCAATATATTATATACCTCCTTTCTTTCTTTCCATTCACTCGTCAAGTTTTGATAATTTTACCGAATTCAGAACACTCACATGAAAGTACTGTACATCAAGCCGACAGCTTTCAATGAGTCATATCTCGCCTTCGTCCTTCTCGCCTCAATCGGGCGTTTTTATTTATGGTCAGATCCGATCTACTTTTCATGCGACAGAAGATCACATTGATTGCGGTAGATGTTTTTACATTATGTTTACACACTAAACTCTGCATGGGTTTGAATTTTTAGCATGGTAACTTTAGCCTCAGATTGCTTACGCAATCTCAGGCTAAAAACTATTTAACATCATCAAGCAAGGTAGCACTGCAAATGCAATGCAAATTCAATATAATCAGTTGAAGATCCGTGAAAACCATGGACAGTCGCCCTACCTTTAAAATCATACAAACTCATACCATATGAGAGGCGATACACAAGTCTAAAATACTCTTTTCACAGTCATTAGTAATATGAGGTACTCAAGTATTGCGTCTTCTATGTATATATGTAGTAGTTACGAAGTACAAAAAGTCTAAATTGTCTGTAGATTCTTTAACCATAAAATCGCACTCCTTATTGATAGGAGAATTTAAATGACCCGTAATCATCACATTTCCTAATCTGCTGAATCGAATTACATCAGCTTTAAATTTATATAAGTCTACATCATTACGCTTCATATAACTTGACGAATTAAGGTAAATACAAATACCACATATAAAGGATCATCTTTAAATCATAAAAGGCTTTTATGAAACTCGATCCATATCATATCGATGTGTGATTTATCTAATATCTTGACAACCTTTCATAGACTGTTCTCAACATCGCCCGTCCTCCCCTCAGTCTGCAGGGTTTTACTGGTCTACAATTTGATGTACAAAAAAGATGATCTAACTCTAAAATATCGTTAAAGCATGCACGTGTTTCGTTTAATATAATGATACCTGAATTGAGTTTACTTAAAAATAGCGGATAATCTAATTTGCAAATGCGTACTCCATTAACAAACCATATACATTCCAACTAGTTACTGATGTTCTTTTCGAAATACTTATACGGGCGAAAGGCCGCCATAGGTTACACGAATATGTACAAGTCATATACCGATTAAACAAAAATCGGCCATTTTGTTTTTTCTCCAAAAAAAGCTCCTGCGTCAGACTGGTTCTCAACAACTACTTCCTAAAAGGAAAAAAAATATGCACAAAAATCGTATTCGAAAGTGAAGTCAACTTTTTTTTTCAAGTAAATCTATCGAATAAATTAACCAACCGTAGCAGTCGTTTTAAGCATTGGTGCTTCAATGGAACTTTATTCTTTTACACGTTTGATCGCAGAAAATTCCAGTTAAATAATGTCAGCATAAAACTTTTTCCGTCAAACCTGTGACATCATGGATTCGTGTGAAAATGTCATGCATTTCCTAGGAGGCAGTCCGTCCTATTCCAATGACTTCCGGTTATATACTAGAGATCATTAGAAAGAGAATATTTTGCCCGCGATTTTTACAACGATCGTACAGGGTTTTCCTTTGCGTTCTTAAGAAAGTAAATTTAAAATTGTATGACCAAGAAATTGTGAGATTTTGTTATTTTATTGTATTTATCAAAAGATTAGATAATGAAGTTATCATGGTAGCAACCCAGTAGTTTTGCTTTCTGGAATACCCTATCTTCAAATATTCAACCCTTAGCAGACACAATTTATTTAAAACTGGGCCAAATTTAAAGATGTGGCAGAAGAGAAATTTAATAAAAGTTGATTATTCATTTTATTTTTTATTCATTTATATATTCATTTGCCATTTAAAGGTAGGTATCGATGTTTTTTCATGTCACAGATTTTTCTTTTTCTTATTCCCTCTCATTTACTATTTAAATACAATATTCTGAAAAGTAGTTTTTCTAAAATCAGAGGTCGTTTAATTGAATAAACACGTGTAATTCCCTAATAGCCTACGTAGGCTGTTAATCTAGTTTTAGATTAAGCCGAGACAGTTGCGAAGACTATAGGGTCATTCAAGCGGTAACCGTTGGAATCTCATATTCAGTTTGAATTACTCCACAGCAACGTCATCAATACGTCACCAGGAGCTAGATTCGCTAGCCGGTCTTCAATTCTGTAAAGATCAGTTCAAAACTACCACAAGCCTTAATACGAATATAGACACTTACCGTAGTTTTGTGCTTACAATTCGGAGTGACATAATTTAGGACATTGCTTGTTTCGCTTGTCAATTTGTTGCCTTTGGGTCATATGCAAATGAAGTCATGCGGTATCGACAACCGAATTCCGTGACATCTAAAAATAACCTGGAATTCATCTAAACCTTTTTTATATAACTCAAAAAAGCCACTTTTAGCCCATCAGATTACCGTTAAGACATTATCTGACTCAAATTAAAGTTTAGCGTACTTTTAGGCGATTGACATTTTTTTTTTTTTCATCTAGGTTTCAGAAACATTGATACCTCCCTTTAATGGTACAAAATATTGTGGATAATGCAGAAATTGTAACCAGGAATTTCTTAATTTTCAACAATGTTTTCCAAACCTTTTATCTTTCGGGAGCATCACAATGTCTGGCTGTGTGGGAATGGGTTAGTCATGTTTCCTGGTGATAATTTAAGTGATATAAACTTAATGTACTCAAATTTAATTAGTGTGTGTAGTTCTCACCAAATCAATAGGAGGAACTGATCAGAGCAGCTAGATTAACCCATTCCCAAATGACAAAATTTTAGACTGGTCCAAATTGAGAGAAATTGCAGACGAGAATTTTTAGGTGATGAAATGTTACAAATCTTTGTCTTTTGTGGTGGACAATATTGTGGATGATGAAAAAATTGCTTATAACTTGCAATTTCTATTTTTCCCCGATGTTTCAAAATCATATTTTTGAGAGGAAAATCTTTTTAAATAAAGATCGTTATTCATTGCCCCTGTAGGCTTTATGACAGGCTTTTACAAATTAACAAGCACCAACTTCTTAGGAAGAAGAACATAGAATCACACTTGTTAATCTAATATTCTCTCTCAGTGTTGAAATTCCCTTGAATATATATTTTGCGTCCAGGTCTCTACGCCTTTCACAAGTTGAAAATAAAATATGACTTCTGACGATGGTAGAATAACTGGAAATTAGAAATTATCCCAACAAGTCAGAGCTTAATACATTTTCATCCTGTACTTTGGGCGAACAAATGATATTTTCTTTTTGCAGAACTAAGGTTGACAAGTTTGTGAACTTTCATCAAAATCTGTAAAACTATATCGGAATTTTGCATAAAAATTAAAATGCAAATAATACGACTCATGGAAAAATGTACCAAGACAGATATCACTGCCAAAACGTGTGTCTCTGAGAGGACAACTTTCTTTTGAATAATAGTCATATAGTCTGTCCATACATTACAGCATTGGTACTTGCAATCTGTATAAATAATATTTATGAATATCTTCAACTAAGATGACCAGTTTATTGTTTATACAATATTGAAATTTTCAATACAATTCAATCATTTATTAAAAGGGGTTATTAGTGATCGAATGATTTCTGTAGTAAGTCTTTACACAGATAACGGGTGCAATTCGGATTTTAGATTTAAATATTACAACATTAATGTTATTAACCTTATGTTATACGAGCTCATTTAATTCGTTTCATTAAGACCATTCAAATAAGTACTCAAAACATAGGATTTTATTGAGAAATGAGGATTTTAGAATGTTGTTACCCCTTATCATCTAGATCTTTGTTTAAGTCAAGTAAAATGAAATTTTTAAAGGATTTGTTATAAGCAAAAGCATTGATATGCTGTTTTACATCTCGGAAAAACTTGCACCTATGGATTCCTCCACCTTTGGTCTCTCTCAAAACCGTCTGTATGATCACTGAAGCTCCGTGATTGTAATTGGAGAGACCCCTTTCACTGATCATATAATGATGCAGTACAGATGCCTTGAAGGTCCTACACTTCATCACCAAGAAGAATCTTCCCCTTGACCTATTCAAAGACATGATAGACCTCTGCATTGATGTTGGTTCCACTAAATTGGCTAACCTAAGAATGGTGAAGAATGCTTCTTACTGCAGCTTGGACATAGTCGACGATCTATTGACAACAATCAACTACCAGATGAAGCAGACAGTCATTACCGATGTTAAACAGAGCCCTACATTCTCAATTATGGTAGATGAAGTCTGCGACAAGACCACAGAGAAGCACTTGGCCATATGTGTTCAGTATGTTTCCCCTGAGGGTGATGTCAATACTTCATTTCTGTCCGACACAGCAGTACCAGAGGCCCCTGCAGAAAACCTGACTAGCAAGATAGTGTCTTAGTTAGAGCGCCATGACTTAAATGTACAACAGATGACCGGCCTCACATCAGACGGTGCAGCTGTCTTACTTGGACAGAAGAATGGTGTTGGGAAGAGATTGAAAGACATCAACCCGCATATAGACACCACCCACTGTAAGAACCATCGACTCGCTCTAGCCTGCAGAGACAGCTTTGCCAAAGTCCATGGGATGAAAAAGCTTGACGAAACTCTTGAGAACTTACACAGGTACTACAGGTACATCGCCAAAAAGACAGCCAGCCTAAAAGATATACAGACCGCATTCAACAAAGTTCCCATTACCATCAAACAGGCGAAACATCACCGGTGGCTAAGTCATGAGAAAACTGTTACTTCCATTGTTAGAAGCTACAAGAGTTTGATAGTTGACCTGGAATCCAGCTCCATTTCCAGTGACCCAGTGGGTAATGGTCTTCTAAAAAACCTGAAGTACACAGACAATGTCAGACTACTACTACTACTAGCCGACGTTCTACCTCATGTTACAGCTTTGTCCCTATTTTTCCAACGAAGAAACATTCATCTTGGCATGGTGAAATCAATGGTGGACAGTACACTGAGGATGATACAAGCACGAATCCAGACTGACGGGCCATGGCTTCAGAAGACAACAAAGCTCCTGAATGAGTGTGGTATCCCAGCAGACCAGCCATCCAAAAACTTCAAGAAAGTGCGTACCATATTTCTCGAGTGCTTGAAGCAGAACATTGAGGCCAGATTCCAGGACACAGACATCATTGACAGTATGGCTATCCTTGACCTACAGGACCGGGAAGACATTCCCATATTTTACGGTGACATGGAGATGCAGACCCTAGCCTCCTACTTTGGTCTTGATGAAGAAACACTAAGTATCCACTGGCAAGGTTTCCTTGAAATGGTGAAGATGTCATCAGCCCCAAAATCCCTGAATAATCTACTTGAGCCGTTGTATGGTAAAAAACATGTCGATAAAGGTCTTCTAGTACAGTTTCCTCTTGTTGGAGATGTAATTGCTGCAGCCAGTGTTTTACCTTTGAGTACTGCTAAAGTAGAGAGGGTATTTTCACAACTCAAGCTGATAAAGACTGACCACAGATGTTCCCTGAAGACTAAGCGTACTGAGCAGCTCCGGAACATCAAACTCAACTGCACTGATGAACTCTTTACCAAGCTCACGCCCACTGTTGTCAAGGCTTTTTTCAAGAAGAAGACTAGGCGCCTAGTGACTCTCACCAAGAACATGTGACAATCAGGAAATCTTCATCACTGATAAGTGTAATAGTTAACAGTAAAACTTGAAGTGATTCAATCTGAAGTGTTAGTTTATCAGCAAAAATTTCTATTTCAAAAATTCATTTGTTTTTGAAATTTGTCTTAAATTTTATATTATGTTTTTATTCTTTTGAAATATTGTGTGAAAAGAAGGCAATCCTGAACCCTCAGAAAAGTCACCTTTTTCCATATTATTTTTATTCTAAAACACGTATCAGTAATTAACCAGACAAGTTTTTGTAATAAAGATAAAATGAAAAAATGAATAAATAAATTATATAAATGATAATAATAAAAAGTCACTCTTTTTAACTAAAACAATCCACCAGAGCCAATCTTTAAGCTCTATAAATTCAAAATACACCCCTCCCACACCCTCCCCATCTTGTCTTCGCAACTTGAAGTGCCCTTTCAGGTCACTAGCACCCTGCCCTTTTTCAATCACAGCTGGAGCACTGCAGGAGCTAGTCTCTTTTGATATGATAATCTGCTTTACTGTCAAACCCGTCTCTTGCAACATGTTGAAATCATGCTTATTCTTCTACTTAGATATTGTTACCTCTGCAATAAAGAGGATATTTCTAGTAAGAACATAATTAGCATGAAACTATGGGATAACAAATCACCTGAAGTAGGATATGAATTTTGTACAATATAGTCACAAAATTAAGCCTAAAAATCGTGTCTATAGTTTGTAAATTCTAGTTGCACTTTCGCCCGCAACATAGGCTTTGCCTAATTTCATATTAGTATTTGGTTTACACGTGATTTTTTAAATGATTACACAAAATAAAGAGGCTACAACCTTTGAAATTCTTATTACCAAAATAGACAGGGGTGACACCACAAAACAAACCGAAAGTAGATCAAGGTTATCTAAACGGTATCAGAAAGTCAAACTTCTGCCTACAATGAGTTCGATTGTTTGTTTTGATTGGTTATCGAAAAATATTTGGCTGACTTCAGCTCTAATCCTACTTTGCTGTCAAAAAGGAAATTTTGCGAACTTGTCGACGAATGCGGTGATTTCCTAATGGTCGAGACTGTGATACTGATTTGTTGGTGTGGTGACAATCGCTTTGGCTAGTCAGAAGCATGACGGAATTGAGTAACGATGAAAATCTCTTCCAGCTATGGATGATTTATTCTTCCAAAGTGAGTAAATGATCTAAGCAAATAACCACAGTCCATACTCCACCCTTTGGCTTTGAATGCTGACATCATATCTAGGATAAGGATCATGCTCCCTCAAAAGTAGTAATGGTTAGATAGATAGGTGCAGATAAAAGATATTTTTAAAGCATCTTACTGTCCCTATTCTTAAATAGAAATCTTACCCCTGCCACACACACACACACATACTGGGAAAAGGGGGAGCTTATTGTCAAAACTCAATTATCATGCATACCTATGTTATCATGCATGGCGCCCTAAGGAGCCTCAGTGAACTTTGGTGACCTTATTTTTCACAGGATGTTTGCCTTTCGGCACCCCAATCTGGTGCTACGAGAATGGCCTATACCATATGGGTCATACTAAAACAAGCCCTACAGAGATTTATAGCCCTACAGACGCCCTACGGAATTTGTACACGCCCTACGAGTATTTGAGCAATAATGGTGTATAATTTTTAGTTAATATGATTGAAATTAACATTTACTGCATATTTCAAAATATTTTCTGTGAAATTATGTTATTTATGATGATTTTGATGTTTACAAATGCCGAAACCTGACCGGAAGTAACTTGAGGAAACCTCAGACCATTAAATGAGGGGTGCCCCTCAAATCTACAGTAAAATTTCTATCAATGTACTTATCCCCTCAGTTATAAAAGGAAAAGGTTTTTGATATAAAAATATTTCAGAACTTATCTTCAGGTTTTAAATGATTTTTCGAGCCGAAAATTGTTAAGATAAGGGAGGCAACTCAATTTAGCATAGGCTAGGAGCCTATAGGATGGATACCAATGACAAAATTGGAAAGATGTTGCCTTGCCGGAGAAAGCTTGTTCTAATTTCAAGTGCCTGATAATGTAGACATTGTTAGAAAAGAAATTATTTTCACTTTTTCTCGCATTATTTTAAAATGTAAACTCCTTTTAAATGTTTTACAATTCAAATCGAAAGAGGTTGTTGATGAAAATTGGTTGCAAATTTGCAATGAAATGATCCTATATGGTAGAAAATATTGTGGGAAAAGGTGAAATTGTATGTCACAAGCTATTTCTTCTTTTTCCTCAATGTTTTCATAAGTATTAACGCGATGTAAAAACCCTGGTTTGTACAGGAAAGGGTTAGGTCCATGTTTTGTTCTATACGGGATTGTGTTGAAGTAAGTAAAGAATTAATCAAAGGACTGAAAGTCGTGAGAGCGGTTTTTGCTGGTTTATCAGTAACCGCGCTCAATAATGCGAGCATGTTTCATCAATATGAGTGAGTAAATCGTACACCTAAGTAGGAGGAGCAGCTGGAGGCTCGATAAGGATGTAGTGGTAGTACTGGTGTGTGAACTACCAGGAATCCATGGTTAGGAGCTCTTGCCGCCCCGTTATAACTGAAATACTATAAAAAGTTGCGTTAAACCCTATCCAATCAATCATGACCCCTTACTGTTCTTACTGTTTACCGAAATTGCTATTTTGAATTAATCGCAACGTTTTCGTAAGTGCTTGAAAATTTGTGGCTGTGTGGTAAAAGGTTAAATGATAAAAGGTAAAGAAATCAAAACTAACATTCAATTCTTTTTTCATGGAGCATATTATCATCACAATTGAAGTACTGCATGTCCGTTTCAAAGATTTAGTCGAATTCGAGAGGTAAAAGGTGTTTTATTCGATGGGGTTAATAGGCGCTTGAATCGCGTCTATAACAGGGTTGTAACGTGTAACATATACTGTGTATAGGGGGTGTAAATTTGCCCAGCCCTGCCAGGTCAAAACACCAGCAGACAGTTTACATGTATTCGCTAACTCCTCTAACCACTGGCCTAGATTCTATCTTGAAACGCGAGGAAATTATTTCTCTCATTTTGACAATTCATTAGACAATTTACCATGGATATATTAAGTCAAAGTTTTAAACCATTATCCTGGATATTCATGACTAAAAGGAGGCTGTTGGCATCCAGCAAGTAAGTTATTTTCTTCATCAGCCATGAAACAAGATGGAAGCGATCACAGATTTTCACTTCAGGTTTATGAGCATGAGTTGAAATGAGCGAAAATGCGTGAGAACTTGTTTCCGGTTGATCAATATGAAATACCGTTTTTTCCTAAAAAAAACGCTAAAAACCAGGTTTTTGTTTATTTGTTTTGTTTTTTGTACTTGTTGCATATAACATGATGAACAAAATACTAAACTAGGCTTAAATGTTTTGATAGTCAAGTGGCTATACATTTGGACAATATTTGCAATTGAATTCATACTGTGAAAATTGTAATGGAAATATTTTTCCTGTAGAACTCTTAGCCATCAACCCATCTGTTTATATTTCCGTTTTTCAGAATTTCAATTAAGTATGAAATGTTCCCAGACTCAACGACGTGGACGATGTTCTACTCTGCGCC
The DNA here is from genome assembly GCA_946902895.1 of Fragum fragum. Lineage (NCBI taxonomy): Eukaryota > Metazoa > Mollusca > Bivalvia > Cardiida > Cardiidae > Fragum > Fragum fragum. The sequence goes on from OX336381.1 coordinate 3,520,325, forward strand.
CTTTTTTTTTATCTGTTTTATCTGTTTTACGAAATGGAATAATACTATATAAATGCGTTTATAAAATCAACTCCTCAGTTGTTGTTGTAGTTTTTGGATATTGCATCATTAAACTGAAAATTTTATTATTATTTTCACTAAGGTGCACATCCTATCAGCATTTCTTTCATCAACACTTGCCAAAAACAAATTTACTATGCTGCCAGTCCCGAAATAAAATAAAATTCAATTACCATCATAATAACAAACTTTTATTCCCCTTAACCCATTCCCACTTGACAAAATTTTAGACTGGTCCAAATTGAAAGAAGATGCAGACGACAATTTCAAGATGATAGAATTATAAATTTTTTCATCTTTTTGGATAGAAAACATTGTGGATAATGAAGAAATTGCTTTTTACAAGCAATTTCTTCATTTTCCACAATGTTTTCAAAAGTTTTTTTTCTTGAAAGGCGTAAATAGGAGGGATTGAGTTGGAATGGGTTACAAAGGCTGCCTTACTATAAGAAAAGAATTAACTATATCGCTTACCGATCACATGAATATCATTAGCATTAAAGTCTGAGTTAAATCATATTGAATTGTTTAAGAAGACTACAAATAACCTTATGTCTTTTGAGAATAAACATTGAACCCAGCCACACAATCTCTTTTTTGGCGACACTGAAGAATATTGGAAAACATTGCGAAAAAAATGCTTGTAACAAATAGAGTCTCATTAAGCTAAACGCCCCATACTATATTTCATAAAAAGGACTTTCCAGTCTATTATGATTGCAAATAAACAGTTGCTTCCCTTGCATTGCATGAGATCACTTTGTATCTAAAAAGTCTTTTCTAACATTAAATTATGCCAAAATAAAGATAAAAATCAGAACATGAATAATCGTCTCTCAAAAATTCTAATACGTAGAAAGGAATTTGCTAATGAATTTGTTGGGCGATCAATTAAACGATAGGGCGTTTCGTCAAGTACTTCCGGTCAAATTATGTGATATTATAAACATCAATATCATCAGAAATAAGCAAAATTCATAGAATTCTTTTTCAAGTAAGAAAAAATATGTTATTTTTAATCCTGTTAACTCAAAATTATCACCATTATAGGTCCCATAGTCGTAGAGCGTGTACAAATTCCGTAGGGCGTCTGTAGGGCTATAAATCTCTGTAGGGCTTGTTTTAGTGTGACCGATACCATATAGCACACTTAACATAAACCCAATGAGATGCAAAATTTACCCTCAAATAAAACATTTCACAAACTTTGGGGACAGGGGATTGATTTAGCATGAGTTTACACAACTCTAATTTGTCTCGATCAGGCGAATGAGTACCAACAACATAGGGTTTCTTTGAGAAATAAGGATTTGAGAATGCTGTTACCCCCTCTTATCTAGACCTCTGAGTGTATATTTGAGAAAATTTCTTGTGAACTTAGCTATTGGATGTTGGGTAAAAGCCTGACTGGCAGTGCTAGTATTTCAGAGGTGGTTGGTTGAGTCCCACAATAGGCAGTCTTCACTTGTTTACAGTTCACTTTAATAAGTAGCGTGATCAGTGTTTTTCTTGATTTTGGGGGAGGGGCTCAGTACCCCTTACCGGGAGGGAGGGGAAATCTTGAAGAAACATTTAACCAGAAGGCAAAATTTAGACTGGAAGGAGATGCAGACCAGAAATAATAATTTATCAACTGTGGTTAAAAAATTTTGTTTAAAGTGAGGAAATTATGTGTTACGAGCAATTTCTTCATTTTACTCAAAGCTTTCCAAATTGTTTTTCTGTAGGGTGTCAAAAATCATTACTGTGTGGGAATGGGTTAATAAGGGGAAAAATTGCTTTTCACATTTAATGACATTTTTATACGTCTGAAAGCAAAACAGATAACAAACACATCAGACAGAATGGAGCATCGGAAACGCACACCTGTTAAGCATTTTAAATACATTATGACACAAGAAATTCTATTTTACAAGTTGACATGATGTCTGTTGTAGAAACATTCAAACTTGCTATTTTCTGATCGTTCTCATCCTTCTCAATGACGTCAAATGCAAAAACGTCAACTAGTATAAACATATTGCGTAATTTCTTACAAAATGCCATAAGTTCCATTACTTTCTATGCTGTTACTTTAATTCACATAAATGATTTTCATTATGTATGTACTCGGATATCTTTGATGTGTCTGCAGATGGTTTGAAGATAATCATATCCCTAACGTTTCAACAAGAGTCAGTTGAAATGAATCGCTTTTTCACATTCTGCAAGTCAGAAATTTGAAAATTCTTACAGATTTTCAAACAATATTTACTAAATATGTCCAGTTGTCCACCCAAATGTGGAAAATGAAAGTGCCTTATCAGGTAGCATTGTGGGAAAAGAAGAAATAAACCAAGAAATTTCATATTTCCGGGTAGGTTGTAAAAAGGTGTTTTACTGTGATATATGCTATTTGTGAAATGTCATTGGGTTTTATAGATGCCCTGAACTTTACACTACTTTTTATGTTTTTTTTTTTCTTTAAGATTTTCCTTGTAAACATGAGGTCTTCTACAACTGTTTCCAACTTGAAATATATGCATGGATACATTAACCAGTGTTCAATCTAGATGGGGCCATGGCTAAAATGGCCCTCTAAAATCCAAAATGACTCCCTTCAAAATGAAGACTGGGCCCAAACTGCACACTGCAATCACACATTCAATAAGACTTCTCTGAATGAAGTCATGGAAATAATGTCTTAACTTTTTCTAGTAGATTAATTTTGTTCAAAACAATAAATTTATTATCAAATTGTTATGGTTTGTTACATTTAAAACCTTGTTATTCAATAGCTTCTCTATGTATTTGTATTGCATGACCCCCTTGACCAAGAGCCATGGGCCCATTGGGCCCCCTATCATACAAAGCTAGATTGAACACTGCATTAACCCTTTCCTGTTCAATCCCTGGTTTTATGGCCATATGCATTTATGATTGAGAAAACATTGTAGAAAAAGAAGAAATTTGTTGTAACAAGCAATTTCTTCTTTTTCTACAATATTTTCTACCCTATTGAATGGTTATTTTTCATAGAAAATCAACTTAAAATTTTCATTACAGCAGGAAAGGGTTAATTCCCATGAAATCAATCACCATACATTTTTGATAATGGTAGCCTTTAACACATTTCCACAAAACAGTGTTTTTAACTCTTTCCGTTCAAACACGGGTTTTTACGTTCCTGTGATTTTATACTTGAGAAAACATTGTGGAAAAGAAGAAAAATTGCTTGTAACAAGCAATTTCTCCTTTTTCCACAATATTTTCTACCACAGGATGGTCTTATTTCAAATGGCATCCAGTTTTCGTTGTTGTCTGCATTCTCTTTCAATTTGGACCAGTCTAAAATTTCCAAATTTCAACGGGAAAGGGTTAAACAACCCTCAAGAAAAAGCTTTGGAAAACATTGTGGAAAATTCTACGTCAAAAGAGAAGGATTTTAAAGAAATCATCAACTGAACATGTTGGTTGAAACTTCTTTGAATTTGGACCAGTCTAAAATCTTATATGGGATTTGGTTAAATTTGGGGATTTCAATTTGAAGTTTGAGAATTTTTACCAAGGGCAAAGACTCATAAAATGAGGAAGAATCTGAGCTGGAAAAAAATTATTCCCCAGTTTACAAAAACTTATTGGTTTTAGAAATTAACAAATCAGGTTCAAAATAATAGCTTGCATATTTTATGCAGTTAAAATTTCTTGAAAATCTGCTCAGATCAACTGTTTTGGCAATAATTAACTCTTTCCCACACAATGATGATTTTTGACACTCCCCCAAGAAAAATAAATAGGGAAAAAATGAGGAAAATGGAGAAATTGCTTGTTACAAGCAATTTCTTCATTTTCCACTCTTTTCTACCCCAAAAGTGGAAAAATTTAAAATTTCATAAACTTTAAATTATCGTCTGCTACTTCTTTCATCTTGACCAGTGTAAAATTTTGATGTGTGGTAATGGCAGCATGCCCACTGGGTTTTCATTTTGGGGGTACATGTACCCCTTAAGTTTTGAAATGGGGGTACAAAGAAAAATCTGTACCCTTTCCTTTCAAAGTTAAGGGTATACCATACGAATCTGAACCCTTTACCAAATGACAATGTTTTGGTTATATACTTTGTTAATAATAAGGAAATAGGTACCACACATCATGAGCAGGTATCAGATAAATTTAGAGCAAAGGATAACACACTTATTTTGAAAAGCTGATTTTTGACAATTCACATTTTCTTAGGCCATCAGGATTCGAATCATACAAACTTTTCCAACTGCTGGTCCCCCTATTCTCTATATAGATGAAAACAGACCAGAAAGTAGTGATGGTTCCCATCGCATGAAAGGGAAATCACTTGCTCCTGATGCAATTTTGTTCTACTTTGCTTGCAATATTTAGGGTTTTTAGGTAAAAATCCGCACATAGAGTTTCTCGTTTTAAATGATAATAATTTCAAACGCACACTCATGCAATAGCTTTTTTGTTTTTACGCTCATTTATTTTTCTGTACGTTCATGCAAGTCTTAGTGTAAGATTTGTATTTGAACCGATGTAATTGTACGTGAATTATGTACTGCAGTACGTGAATGGGCACCCTAAATGGGTTAAGAAAATATGAAGGGGTTTAACATCACTTTTAACAGTATTTCAGTCATATTGTAGCAGCTGGAGCACCTAACAATGGATTCCTGGTATTTTTCACACCAGAACTACCACTGCATCCTTTCCTAGCCTCCAGCTGTTATCCCACTTGGGCTTACGATTATTCACCCATTGGTGAGAGACAAATGTTGGAAAGGATATGTACCGCCGCCGTGGATCGAACCCATGACATTCAATGATTGGAGCTTTGGAGTCTTTTGTGCTACCAACTGCTCTATGAGGACAGCTAAGAAAATATGAATATTGTCTCTAGTTTTTCTAAGAGGATATTTTGATTGTTTATTTGTTTGAAAAAAAAATCTATTTTCAGACTGACATAGAAGCACTTGGAAAGTACATCACCTTGTTTGTGGAGAGCTACAAAGACTTCATTGATTGTGACTTTCAACATCTGCAAGAAGGGCAAGTACACTATTGAGTGCTCTTATCCCATTACCAGAAGACAAAATTTTAGACTGGTCCAAACTGAAAGATGTTGCAGGCGACCGTTTAACCCATTCCCACTCAAGCCCTCCTTTTTACGCCCCTCAAGAAAAAAGCTTTGGAAAACATTGTGGAAAATGAAGAAATTGCTTGTATCAAGCAAATTCTTCATTATCCACAATGTTTTCTATCCCAAAGGACGAAAATATTCAAAACTCCATCAACTTGAAATTGTCATCTGCAGCTTCTTTCAATTTGGACCAGTCTAAAATTTTGCTGTGTTGGAATGGGTTAAAAGTTATGAATTTTTGGAATTTTCAACTTTCTGGGTAGAAAACATTATGGAAAATGAAGAAATTGCTTGTGACAAGTAATGTCTTCATTTTCCAAAGCTTTTTTTCCTTGGGGTGTTTAAAAGCGTCACTGAGTTGGAATGGGTTAACTCATGACCCTTGTTATGCTGAACCCGGATTGTTCCTGCTTTGGCAGGAGGTTTAGACAAAGATCAGCCTGCACATAAGTGTAGTCTGATATTAATCTACAACTCCTGTTTGACTCTTTCAACACACAGATGTTTATAAACTAAGTTTTTCAATATAATATACCCTTAATTAGTACTTCCAGTGCTTTCATGCCTTTGAGTTTATTGTGCATTTAGATAAGGATTATAATCAGCTTGACAAGGATTAACCCTTTCCTGGACAAACCCGGGATTTTACGTCACTGTGATTCTATACTTGAGAAAACATTGTGGAAAAAGGAGAAATTGCTTGTAACAAGCAATTTCTCCCTTTTCCACAATATTTTCTACCAAATAGGATGGTCAGATTTCAAATTGCATGCATTTTCCATTGTTGTCTGCAACCTCTTTCAAATTGGACCAGTCTAAAATTTCATAAACTGGAGGGTGCACGGACATTTTGGCCCCGGACATTTTGGCCCGGACGTTTTGGCCTGGACGTTTTGGCCTAGGACGTTTTGGCCTCAAAAAAGGGCAGAGTAGGACGTTTTGGCCTATATCAGGTTTTTAATAAATATATTTGTTTATTGGGGATTAAAGCTAATAGAATACAAATTTTAGTCAAAATAACATAATATGACATAAAAATTGTAATTTATATTTGATCAGACTTCGGCCTCTGGCTGCACAAATGAGAAAGCTAAAATCTGCTTGCATACAGCAGAGCTGCAGTAAAGAGGGGTTTTTGGCTGATAATTAGAGATAATTCTGATCCTTTTTCCTTCAAAACATATGTTATGGGTACTCATTAGAATCACCTCGTTGAGGCGATTCTAACAAGTACCCACAACCAATGTCTTGGATAAGAAATAAGAAAAATTATCATCAGTTACTCCCCCTTATGTGGAGCTTTGATAAGGTTGTAAAAGTTTTCTTTACATATTCTGATTTCTAACATTAATCGATAATGATGTACTCACGATCCCTGGTTTACAAGGCGAGTGGGTTAACCACTACGCCACGGAGGCTTCTTATGTTTTATATTTACAATACTATTTATATGAAGGTAAACATTAAGGTAGTGTATTGCTAAATTTATAACAATAAAATGCTATCTAATTCAATTCCATATTTGTTATTTTTATTAAATTTTAAGATCCTAGCTAATAGTATACCCAATGGTCTGTCTGTCCGTCCGTCCCTCCGTCCAAACTTTCAAACATATTCTTCTCAGAAACCACTGGGTCGTTTGAAGTCAAATTTCTTGTGGAAGGTCCATGGATTGGGGGAACGAAAGTTTGTAAAAAAAGGTGCATGGGGTCATGGAATGAAGGTAGAAAATTAGGCCAATATAATAATAGGGCCAAAACGTCCGGGGCCAAAACGTCGGGGGCCAAAACGTCCGAGGCCAAAAAGTCCGGGCCAAAACGTCCGGGCCAAAACGTCCGGAGCCAAAATGTCCTACATTCAAACTGGAGAGGGTTAAACATAATTTACTGTTGTAACTGAATAATACTGTCAAACTTCATTTACTCGAATACAGGAAATTCTCGAACACAACTGAAATTTCAAACAAGAAACTTGGTCCTGCAAAAAGTATTCATGATTCATAGTGTTCGTCCTCGGAAATCTCGTACACTGCATACATTTCATCAGGAACAGTAGAACAAAGGGTTGGCTGAAAATCATAAGCTGATATGTTTAATGAATTCTCATAAATTTGACTTGTTAATCCTATTATGACACTTTAGTGTCAAAAGATGCACCATGTGTATAATAACCTATACATTTTTCTATCATTTAGGAATAATTATACCTGGTAATTGATTATTTACATGATAGAATAATCTTTTGACAAAATAGTTGTAGTATTTTTAATACTTTATGTTCAAGAATGGCAAATTACAACAGAGGCCGCGTACCTATCCGCAATTGATAGAATGAACATTGAAAATGAAGCGAATATATTAATATGCCTGTTTAGTGCAAATTAATTTTGTCAAATTTTAAGATTTCTTAACAAATGTTCATAAAATCCTCACATTGAGGAAAACATTTATACATATGTTGGATTTTATGATATTCAAAACTGTCCAAGCAAGTAAGTGAAAATATTTTCGGACACTCCCTACCTGGGACAAATGATGGTGCCTTCTCTTATCTTTGGATCAGTCGAATTTCCAATATCTCGAACAGATTAGTCAGTCCCTGATGTGTTCCTGCCACTGAAGTTTGACTGTGTCTCTGTTGTCTATGCAATGAATTTATTAATTACACAGAAATTGATGTATTTTATGTTGCCAAACTTTCATAAACCTGCTTGAATAGATAAAACAGTTATTCAACTTGTCCTCAAATCTATTGATCAGCCCTCATCATTGACTATTTTCTATATCAGGTATTCAGAACAAGGACCTCATATAACCAAACTGCCAGATGGAATTCTGCAAGTGTTTGGTAACCAGCTGCACCAGTGTTGCTTTAGTGATGACAATCCATCTGTTTCAATGGCAACTAATTTGATGAAATGTCTTATAGTTTTGTGCAGGTATGTAGATGAATGCTTTTATTACAACCCATTCCCACACATTGAAGCTTTTGAATCCCTCTGGAAAAAAGGTTATGAAAAGTTGCCTGTAATAATTTGTTCATTACCCACAATATTTTCTAACCAAAAAGACAAAAGATTTCAAAATTTTGTCAACTGTCGTCTGCAACATCTTTGAATTTGGACGAGTCTGAAATTTGTCGTCTTTCAATGGTGTAAACATCTGAAATGAATGTTTTTAGAGATAAACAGTGTGGCATTCATACTTGTGTTTTTTCTCTCTGCAATGGGAGTTTGAAAAGAAGTTTACATCAACACATTTATTAAGTATTGTATTGAATCTGTACAGCTATGCAGCTATTGGTTTTCTGTACTCCCCCCCTCCCCCACACAAGTAATCATATACTGCGATGAGCTTTTTTAGGCAAGGACCTTATTTTTCAATAACCAATCATAGCACATCTAGCTCTATAGCCAATTTAGGACAAGTTCCCATCTTACAAACATGTTACAACAAATGCATTGCTGGAAAAGAAATACTTTGAGGTCAGCCTCAAACCCATGCAGACATTAACCATTACCAGACAACAAATTTTTTGACTGAACTGAATTGAAAGAACTGGCAGATGACAATTTTTACAGGTTACAAAGACTTTATTGTTTGTGACTTTGGACGTCTGCAAGTACACTGTTGAGTTATCTAATCCCATTACCAGATGATAAAATTTTAGAGGGGTCCAAGCTAAATGAAGCTGCAGACAACTTTTAGTTGATGGAATTAAAAAAAAATCTATGTCGTTTTGGGTAGAAATCATTGTGGAGAAGAAATTGCTTGTATTTCAAGCAATTTCCTCATTGTCCACAATGCTTTCTGCCCCGAAAAGATTTTTAAAATTGCATCAACTAAAAATGTCTGCAACTTCATTTGATTTGGACTAGTCTAAAATTATGTGATCTAGTAATGGGTTTAAACATTCAATTGTTTGTGATTTCTGTTACTGATTCGTATTGATAAAGTATATTTGAGGCAGAGAAGCGACTAACTGTTGTGATACACATTTAATTTCAGAAACTATGACAATGTACCTCTGGTGGCATCTTGTGAGTTTCCAAGTTACACAGTTAATATTGCTTCTGTTGTTGTTGACAAGGTAAGTCTTGTGTATTTTATGTGTTTTATATGTGTTTTGTATGTGTACTATATACAGTCAAACCTGGTCATCCGGTCACCTCTATTCAGCGTGCACCTGTCTTAAACGGCCAGTTTAAAGTCCCCCCGATCGTAATTACTCTAAATTTAACCTGTATTAAACAAGCACCTTTTAGTCGCGGTCAGCGGCCACCGATATCGTGTCCGATTTCCTTTAATCACCTGTGTTTGCGGCCAGTTGGCGAGCCGAGGGTTGTTTTCACAGAGATGTGTTTCTCACGTCAGATTGTCGTATTCGAGTTATCAATTCAAGTGTCAAAATCAAATAAACTTTAAACACGCGTCATCAATTAACAGGTGTATGCAGATGACAATGTTTCCATGGTAATTTCATAGTTTGATAGAAGATTTGCTTTTCGTTGGAAATTTGATGAGAAAAAGAGGTATAATGAACATAATTTTAACCGAGTACAACGGTCGAAAATGTTAAATAAACATGTACTTTGATCAAAAAAACTACCGACAAATTGATTTATTACAGTTTCTAAAGAGGTGAGAAATTACAAGAAAAAAATGTTTAAAGACTGATTGTACTGATTAACTCGATTAGTTATAATTGATAGCGGTTTGACTGAGAAATGATGGGTGTTTGCGCAAATTTTAATTAGCGTCTTTGCTCCATTATGGTCTCTACAATTATGATTGTTTACCTTCGTCCAATCATTATACGGCCGTTCTATCATTTTGATTGGTGCTTTTAGTCAGAGATGAAATGTTGATTTGTTTGCTCAAAGTATCTGTCCATTTTATTCCTGACTCACAACTGATAAGATCTAAAAAAAAAACCAACTCCAGAACAATTATGGCTTCTTCTACCAAGAGAAAAGTACTAACGTTAGAGCAACGTATGGAAGTTATTAGACTACTGGAAGCTGGAAAGAGTTCTAGAATTGTAGCTGAACAGTTTGGTGTCGGTAGAACCCAAGTTCAACAAACTCTGAAAAGAAAAGCAGAACTCATGACAGAATATGAGAACAATGCCAGCCCATCAGCAAAGAGACAGCGAAAAACACAGAATGAGGACATTAATGACTTGACCTGGAAATGGTTCCAGGACTGTTCAGCACGAAGGATACCTACCTCGGGGCCACTGATCAAGGAACGAGCCAAGCGTTTTGCTGATGATTTAGGTATTGACTCTTTTAAGGCATCTAATGGGTGGTTAGAAAGTTTTTTGAAGAGACACAATATTGTATTCAAGACTATGAGTGGTGAACGTGGTGATGTGGACAATAATGTGGTTGAGGACTGGAAGCAGAAACTTCCAGAATTGTGTAAGGACTATGATCCTAAGGACATATTCAACATGGATGAGACTGGCATCTTTTTCCGTGCTGGTAAAAGAACAACATTCACCGTCAAAGGCTCAGAGTGTGCTGGTGGCAAGTTGTCAAAGGAGCGTATTACTGTGGCTCTCTGTGCTAGTATGACAGGTGAAAAACTAAAACCACTTATCATAGGAAAATCCAGACAGCCCAGATGTTTCCGTGGTATTGATCCTTCTACCTTACCTGTTGACTACAAATTCAACAAGAAAGCCTGGATGAACTCTTCCATCTTTGAAAACTGGGTTAAAGGTGTTGATCGCAGAATGAGACGACAGGGTCGAAGAATTCTACTGTTTGTTGACAACGCTCCATCTCATCCTAAGTTACGACTGGACAATGTCAAGCTAACATTCTTACCTCCCAACACCACAAGCAAGATTCAACCAATGGACCAAGGAATTATTCAGGCTATGAAACTGAAATTCCACAAACGCCAAAGCAGGAAAGTTTTGTCTGACATGGAGAAAAACACGGATGTTTGTGGCAGTGAACTTTTGAAAAAAGTTAATGTGCTGGATGCTATTTACTGGGTAAAACACTCATGGGACGAAGTGGAAGAAAACACCATAGTGAAGTGTTTTATGAAGTGTGGGTTTGGTATTGACACATCCAGTGAAAGTGTAAATGATGATCATGACATGAACGAGGACATTCCTCTACACCTTGTGAGACTTGCACACCAGCTGTTTGGGTGTGAGTTTTCAGAGCTGGTTGAAATAGAGCAGTCTATTCCAACCTGTGATCAAGAAATGAACTGGGATAGACCAGCTAATGAAATCCTGCAAGAACAAGAATGTGATACAATATCTGATCATAGTGATGATGATAATGAATCTGAGTCTGTGTCTGGTCCATCTGCAAGTGTGACTTTGAGTGATGTCGATACTTACCTAGAGAAGCTTAAGATGTTTGCACTATCTAATGGTCAGTCTAACATGTTGTCTAACCTTATGGAGTTGACTGAGATGGCAACTTCCCTAAGGATAGAGACAACTATTCATCAAACAAAAATCAGTGACTTTTTCAAGAAATAATGATCTGAATGGAACATTGTATGAAAAGAAGCATGTGTTTTTATAGGCATAATCTTCTTTTCAAACAATAGTCCATACTATGAACTCTGAATTTATTTATTGCAAATGAAGTGGTTCTACAATGCCTATTTGAAAATGAAAAAAATGTAATAAAAATGAAACAAAACACTTAGGAATGAAGATTGCACAGAAGCTTTATTGCAAAGATATGACAATACAAAACAAAACATGTTGTTTTTTCATTTGATGTATGACTTTGTATGTACATGTATATAGTTTGATGTTTTTAGAGAAATATCATAATCATGTCTATGAAGATACAATAAAAAAAATATTTCAATAAAATGTTTTTGTGTTTATCCCTAATTTAAGCTCAAATACATGAACATGCACATACACATTCATCATGGATATGTATATACATGTTCATGTATATGAACACACACCCAACCAACCCAATTCATGGAAAGATAACCTTGGTTCACCTTGACAGGCCGACCTGTATTAAGCAAGCACCTGTCTTAAGCAAGCGATTTTGGTAGATCCCTTGACCGCTTGCTTAAGACAGGTTTGACTGTATATGTATTGAATGTATATTATATATCATACACATTATATGTGTATTGTATGTGTACGATGTGTGTATTGTATGTATATTATATGCACATTGTACATGTATTATATGTGTGTTATATGTGTATTGTATGTGTATTATATGAGCACGTGCTTGACATTTCCAACTGTTACTCATGCGCACCAAGTAAAGATCAGCACAGTCTGATCAGAGTCTTCATGTGATGAATCACAAATATTTCTAGATCAGTAAAGCTTATTGTTCTTATCAACTTGCTTGTCTTTGTGAAGTACAGAATAGAACTATGTGTTTAACATAAATTGGGGATAAAACCAATTGGCCAATTGCTGGCCCCGCCCACTTACTCCTTTGGCCACGCCCACTGACTCTGACAGGAAGTCCCACTTTGATTTTAAACAGTGTTATTTTGCAAAATTCATAGCTAGTAGCGTTTAAGAAAATAATGAAGTGGTTGTTTGATGATCTAATGTTGTAATTACAGCTGGAATAAGCTGTAATTACGACGTTTAGGATGCCAAACCAACAAAAATGTTTAACACTAATGGCGGCCAATTGCGGAGTACAGATCTCAAATCTGGGCTGAATGAATTATTTGATTGGTCAAGGGATATATCTCAAGCAAAACATAGAAACTATTTTGAACTTTTTAGCTCACCTGAGCACGTAGTGCTCAAGTGAGCTATTGTGATCGTCTTTTGTCCGTTGTCCGTCCGTCGTCCGTTGTGCGTCGTCCGTCAACAATTTCTTTAAACGACATCTCCTCCTAAACCACTGGGCCAATTTGAACCAAATTTGGCAGGAATGTTCCTTAGGTGGTCCCCTTCAAAAATAGCTAAAAGAATTGAAATCCGTTAAAAACTCTGGTTGCCTTGGCAACAAAAGTGAAATTTTAAAATAATCTTTAAAAATCTTCTCCTCCTGACCCAGAAGGCATAGAGCCTTGATATTTTGCATGAAGCATCAGTATATTGACCTCTTTCAAAATAGCTAAAATCATGATCCTTGGGTCCCCAGGGGTGGAGCCCCAGGGGGGTGGGGTTTATATAGAAATAAAGAACGATTTTGTAAATGACATCTCCTCTCAAACCACTGGGCCGATTTGGACCAAATTTGGCAGAGATGTTGCTTAGGTGGTCCTCTTCAAAAATAGCTAAAAGAATTGAAATCTGTTAAAAACTCTGGTTGCCATGGCAACAAAAGTGAATTTTTAGAATAATCTTTAAAAATCTTCTTCTCCTGACCCAGAAGGCATAGAGCCTTGATATTTTGCATGAAGCATCAGTATATTGACCTCTTTCAAAATAGCTAAAATCATGATCCTCAGGTCCCCAGGGGTGGAGCCCCAGGGGGGTGGGGTTTATATAGAAATAAAGAACGATTTTTTAAATGACATCTCCTCTCAAACCACTGGGCCGATTTGAACAAAATTTGGCAGAGATGTTGCTTAGGGGGTCCTCTTCAAAAATAGCTAAAAGAATTGAAATCTGTTAAAAACTCTGGTTGCCATGGCAACAAAAGTGAATTTTTAGAATAATCTTAAAAAAAACTTCTCCTTCTGACCCAGAAGGCATAGAGCCTTGATATTTTGCATGAAGCATCAGTATATTGACCTCTTTCAAAATAGCTAAAATCATGATCCTCGGATCCCCAGGGGTGGAGCCCCAGGGGGGTGGGGTTTATATAGAAATAAAGAACGATTTTTTAAATGACATCTCCTCTCAAACCACTGGGCCGATTTGAACCAAATTTGGCAGAAATGTTGCTTAGGTGGTCCCCTTCAAAAATAGCTAAAAGAATTGAAATCCGTTAAAAACTCTGGTTGCCATGGCAACAAAAGTGAATTTTTAAAATAATCTTTAAAAATCTTCTCCTTCTGACCCAGAAGGCGTAGAGCCTTGATATTTTGCATGAAGCATCAGTATATTGACCTCTTTCAAAAAAGCTAAAATCATGATCCTCGGGTCCCCAGGGGCGGAGCCCCAGGGGGGTGGGGTTTACATAGAAATAAAGAACAATTTTTTAAATGACATCTCCTCCAAATTCATAAGGCCAATTTGAACCAAATTTTGCACTAATGTTCCTTAGGTGGTCCCCCTTAAAATTAGCTAAAAGAATTGAAATCCGTTAAAAACTCAGCATCAGTATATTGACCTCTTACAAAATAGCTAAAATCATGATCCTCGGGTCTCCAGGGGCAGACCCAGGGGGGGGGGGGGGGTATAGGCATGAAGCATAAGTTCACAGACTTCTTTCTTATTTCTGAATTATAACCCATGGAAAAAGTTTTTTCCTTCTTTCAAATCAGCACTAAAGCCTTGGAATTTGTAATTTGGGCTTTTGGATTCCCAGGTTCATAGTCTTTATATGTAATTGTGGCCCACTTGTTTCATAATCCTAACCTTAACATGAAATTAGACTGTTGAAAGAAAAAGAGCCTTTATCTCAGGTGAGCGCCCCAGGGCCAACGGCCCTCTTGTTTTAAAATCTAGGCAAAATTCCAATCATATTTTTCTATCTTTGAAAAGACAATTATCATAAAGCATTTGAACTGTTGCATTATTTTTCTACATTCCTGGAATATTCATAGGTTATAACTGGTATTTTTTCTGATTCTTTGTCCATGTGAGCTCAAATACAGGGCATAACCAATTACCTATTACCTGAGGACAAAAATTTAATCTTGTCCAATTTAAAAAAAAATACAGGTGACAATTCAAAGTGTGCTAAAATTAGAAAATAAGTGCAAACTAAGGGAGAAAACATTTTTAGAAAGCAGAAACTGTTTGTATTAAGATATTTCTTCTTTTCCCACAAAACTTTCCATAACTATGTTACTTAAGGGCATCAAAAAGCCAGATTGTGTGGAATTGGGTTATACTGGTACTCAACATCTCTATTTTTGCAGCTAAATGGACAGGTAGAAGAAGATGACAGAAATTTATACATCACATTTCTACAACTGGCCTTACATTTCTTTGAGTGCTTGTACGATCCATATTTTGTTTGGAGGAAAAGAAACTTGGGGTAATATAGGAGTAATAAAACATTTTTAACCCTTGTCATGCTGATCCCGGAATATTTCTGCTTTGGCAGGCAGTATAGACAAAGTTCAGTCTGCACACTTGTGCAGTCTGAACTTTGTCTACACCACCTCCTTGTCCCTTAAGCCAGAGTCGTTTAAAAGATGAATTTTCAAAATAAAGATTGACCTACAATAGTTGCTTTCAAGGCCTTCAGCCCTTTAATCCTAATGAAACTTTGTAGAGGATTAATAATTTAGCATGCCAAGGGTTAATGTATAAATGGATACATATATCTTTCTAAATGTGTGTTGATTGCTAATTTCATATTCCTTTATACTGAACCTTTATAGTACAAACTTAATCCTTGTTGTACTAAAGCTGAAATATAGAGGTATAAACACAGATCAGCCTGCACATATGTGCAGTCTGATCTTAGTCTGCACCACCTATTAGTCCCTTTGAATAGGTAAAATTTCAAGATAAATATTAACTCAGTGTAAATAAGTGTATCCAGGGATTTCAATTCCTTAACCCATTACCAGATGGCAAAATTTTAGACTGGCCCTAACTGAAAGAAATTGCAAAGGATCATAAAAATTAATGAAATTTTTGATATTTTTAATGTTATGGGTGGAAAACATTGTGAAAAATGAAGAAATTGCTTTTAATAAGCAATTTCTTCATTTTCCACAATGTTTTCCAAAGCTTTTTTCCTAGGGGCGTCTAAAGGCGTCACTGAGTGGGAATGGGTTAATTTGATGTAATTCTGTAAAGAATTTTAGTCAGCATGACAAGGTGTAATCCATTCCCACACAACAAAAGACGGGTCAAATCTTTAAAAGCTGGAGATGACAATTTCAAGTTGTTTGAATTTTTCATATTTTGAGATAGAAAACATGGTGAAAAATGAGGAAAGTTTCCAGCAATTTCTTTGTTTTACACAATGTTTTCCTATTTGCTTTTCTTGAGGAGCGTCAAAAAGCGTTACTGTGTGGGAATGGGTTAAAATTCAATATGAGCCTACCATTACAGGTAAGGGAAATAGAGATTTTCGGTAATCTGTATGCCATTTATCCACAGAAAATACATAGCATTTCTATTGAAGGTTAAATAATTGAGGATTTACTATTTTAAGTCTGTTGGGCTCAATGTAATATTGAGGTCATGCCTTCCAAAGAATAAGCTTCAAGCCAACATGTGCTGAAAAAATTCCCCACACAATTACACTTTTTGACGCCCCCAAGAAAAACAATCACCCAACTTCAAAGTAGAGATGAAGTGAAGGTGTAAGGAAGAAAATTAAACTTCAAATATATTGTGATAAAAGGAGAAGCCATTCCCCTTTTGCACAATTCTTTCTACAATATTTGGCTTCATTTTCAATTGTAAACATATTGAAATGTCATCTGCAACTTCTTTCAATTTGGACCAGTCTAAAATTCGATGTCTGGTAAAAGTTTAAAAACTCTATGGCAGTCATAGGGACAAAGTTTGTGACTAAAAGCAATCCTGAAATCTTTGTTAAAATTGTTTGAAAACCCATATTTTAATAATTTCAGAATAGGTCAGAAGCAACATGAAATAATTTTGTAAAACATTTTTGTGTTCTGTTTGGCAAAGCTTTCCAAGGCGTGCCTCTGACATATTCTGAAATTAATGATAGAAGGGTTTGTACAGAATATTAACTCTTTCCTGTTTTTGCAAAATTTTAGACCTGTCCAAAGTCAAAGGTTTTGCAGACGAAAATTTAAAGTGGATTTATTTTGAAAAATAATCATTCAGTAGGGTAGAAAATGTTGTTACAAGCAATTTCTTCTTTTTCTACAATATTTTCTCAATTATAAAGTCACATGAAGGTAAAAAACTGAAATTGAACAGGAAAGGGTTTACTAAGATTTCCGAATTCCTTTTGGTGAAAATTTTTGTCCCTACGAGAGCCTTAGAGTCTTTAACCTGTTACCACTCAAGAAAAACTTAGACTGGTCCAAATTGAAAGGAGTTGCAGTCAACATTTTAAAGTTTAGGAAATGTTTTCACCTTTCTAGGTAGAAAATATTATGTAAAATGAAGAAATTGCTTGTGACAAGCAATTTCTTCATTTTAAACAATATTTTCTCAGTTGTCTTTCTGTAGGGGCATCCAAAAGTGTCACCGTGTGGGAATGGGTTTTATTGAATACATTTGCTGTTAATTGCAGATGGAAGGTAGAAAACTCCAGAATGAAAGACAAACCGGCCCTTCTACATGTTGAAATTATTCCATTTTTTCATGGTAAGGAAATTTCCCTACTTTAAACGATTATTACACATTTGCACTTATTGACAGGCTATGAAAAATTAACATTCTGACCAATGTCACAAGAAAAGGGGGCTTATTGACAACTGCCTTGTTACAGCTTTAGAGGTATCAAGTTTGGCTCAATCTTGCTCAAATTTGCAGAACATATTTTTTAACCCATTCCAACACAGCAAAATTTTAGACTAGTCCAAATTGAAAGAAACTGCAGACGACAATTCAAAGTTGATTGAATTTTAAATCTTTTTGTCTTTTGGGATAGAAAACAATGTGAAAAATGAAGAAATTGCTTGATTCAAGCAATTTCTTCATTTTCCACAATATTTTTCAAAGCTTTTTTCTTGAGGGGCGTAAAAAGGAGGGATTGTGTGGGAATGGGTTAAGTGTGAGGAAGATCCCTTTTGAATATAGAGATATTATGACTTATTTAAAGGGAAAAGTGACCTTATTGACAATTTCCTTCAAACTGCTCAAACTCCTCACAATTTTGTCTCAAACTTTCCAAACTAGCTGTAAATGCTTGTTATTAGGTTTTAGGTTTAAACCTATTTATTTTACATCGATTGGGAAACAAGTTCTTCCAACTTAGATTAATCCCTCTCGATTCTGCTTCCTGGAAAGTGCACCAGTACTCGCGTCGAAAGTTTGGGCCAATAACAGAGCCAAGATCGATAGCCGCTCCCGGGAATCGAACGCAGGACCACTGGATCGGGAAGCCGACGCTCTACCTCTCGACCACGGACATTTATTCATTATCAACAATGTTCTCAAAAACTTTTATATTGAGGGGCGTTTAAAAGCTTCATTGTGTTGGAATGGGTTAAATAGAATAACAGACAGACAGAGACTAATATGCCCTGATTTATGGATGCAGGGGCATTAAAAGATAGAAGCATTGCAGAAAACTTGGGAAACTAAATCTTTCAGTTGTACTTGTAAAATCAAGTTGACAATATGCCCTTGTTCAGTTATGGCTTCAATTAAATTTCACTAGTGAGACTGCTGAAAACTTAACCTGTGAACTAAACTGTACCTTTTACTTCCGTACTAGTCAAGTTCAATGCTCATATTTTACATTGATATGCCTCTTCTTCATGTTATCTCCTCCCCCTTTGAATATGGGAAAGCCTAAAATTTTTGAAAAACAGTTAACACAATCCCCCCTTTTCACGCATATCAAGAAAAAGCTTTGGAAAATTTTGTGGAAAATGGAGAAATTGTTTGATACAAGCAATTTCTTAATTATCCACAATTTTTTCTATACTAAAAGATGCAGTTATTTTAAATTCCATCAACTTGACATAATCGTCTGCAGCTTCTTTCAATTTGGGCCAGTCTTAAATTTTGTTGTGTGGGAATGGGTTAAGGGTTTAAACAAATATCTTCAGTAAATGAAGAATCAGCAGAAACACGCAGTCTGATCCACATATACCTCAGTAGAGTATTATAAAAGGTGTTTTTGTTTGAATTGGTAATGTAAGATAGAAAATTCCACACTTGTGTTCAAAATGAATGCTCTTGCAGCCTAGTGACTGATGTTTCTTTACTTCTTTGTCAATTATTTGTTGCAAAACTATCTCACCAATTACAGACCATATTCTGGGCAAGTTAAAAAAAATGATAAACATGAAGTAAATATATAAAGCAGTCACAGAAGATTATAAGTCTTATATTAATCTTGTTAGACAATACCTTCTGATTATTCACATTGTAGAGTGTATTCGTAAAGCATGGCTACCCATAGACATCAAACTTCGATTCATCCATTTGTTTGGAGCTTTAATTTCTGGATCTCAGGTTAGTGATTTATTGTGGCTGCTATCATCTTAACCCTTTACTGTTCAAACACGGGATTTTACGTTCCTGTGATTTTATACTTGTGAAAACATTGTGGAAAAAGAAGAAATTGCTTGTAACAAGAAATTTCTCCTTTTTCCACAATATTTTCTTCCACATAGGATGGTTTCATTTCAAATGGGTCCAGTTTTCATTGTCGTCTGCATCCTCTTTCAATTTTGACCTGTCTAAAATTTGGAAAAACAGGAAAGGGTTAAACTTATAATTGAATATTAAATGTATATGGTCAACCTCCTACTCATAGGGTCCTAGGTCATTGCCAGGGCTCAAAAAATCCGATGAATTGCCGGTCTTGACCGAATTTTGAATTGCCAGACCGATTGGAATCCCAAAAATAACACCTAAATCGGTCCGAAATTATTAAATTCCACGCTGAAATATTGATAAACTCCCCCATCATATATCAGAATCCATTTGAAACTGAAATAATTCAAGGGTTTCACACGTTTACCTGCAGATTAACCCATTCCAACTCAATCCCTCTCAAGAAAAGAGCTTTGGAAAACATTGTGGAAAATGAAGAAATTGCTTGTATCAAGCAATTTCTTCATTATCCACACTGTTTTATATTCAAAAAGACAAAAAAATCCAAAATATAATCAAGTTGAAATTGTCGTCTGCAGAATCTTTCAATTTGGACCAGTCTAAAATTTTGTTGTGTGGGAATGAGTTAAGGGATTGATAAATGTGCCTAAAATGGATAATAAGTCCCCTACTGGCGATGCCGAAGGGGGCTATAGGTTTATGCTCCGTCTGTCTGTCTGTCTGTCCGTCTGAACATAGCAGTTTTCCAGACTGTTTTCCTTAACCTTAAGAGATACTGAGCTGATTTTTGGTATGTGAGTAAGCATCAATGAGTTACAGAACAAGTTTTAGTTTGGTTCCGGTTCATTGATTTTTGAGGAAGATACATATGCTGGACTTAGAAAATTACCAGGAAATTTCAGTTTTCTGGACTTTTTTTCTTAACCCTCAGAGATATTGAGCTGATTTTTGGTATGTGAGTCGGCATCAATTAGTTACAGAACAATTTCGGGTTTGGTTCCGGTCCATTGATTTTTGAGGAAGATACTGATGCTGGACTTAGAAAATTACCAGGAAATTTCAGTATTCCGGATTTTTTTATCCAAATCCTTTGTGATATGAAGGTGGTTTTTGTTATGTGAATCAATATTGAAAAATTACAGAACAAGTGTAAGTTTTGTTCTGATCCATTGATTTTTGAGGAAGATATGGATGCTAGACTTGGGAAATTACAGTTTTTCCAGATTTTTTCTTAATACTTGCAGGTAATGAGCTGATTTTTGGTGAGTCAGCATTGATGAGTTACAGAATGAGTTCAGGCTCTGTTCCAGTCCATTGATTTTTGATCAAGATATGGATGCTGTTGCAAAATAAGTTATTAGTATTGAGTTAAATTGCAGTCCATTGCCTTTCCAAGGCTTGTAAAGGATGTTAGGATGGTACTGGTGAGAGAGATACCAGGAATACATTGTAAGGTGCTCCAGCCACTGTTATATTGACTGAACAAATTGTTAAAGTGGTTGCATGAAGTGATCAAGGCAAAATACTTTGATAACCCTATGTTCCAAAAGCATTCATAATCCTAGACACATTTTTGAAAGCTTTTGTTCAAAGTTTTACTTTGGTTTAGGGTCTTAATTCTCTTGGAACAGATGACTTTATGAAGTATAATTTAGCTAACAACAAAAACAGACGCCTATTTTTTATGTTTGTGTGCATGTTTAAGAATTGCTAAAATAATCTGATACAACTGTAACATTTTGGAGCGGTAGTAATTCCTTTACCACCCCAAAAATATACCGCTCTAGGGATATATTTAAAGCCGGTAGGGGACTTGGTATTGCCATGCAATACTTCAGAATGCTTGTTAATTTACCTGCTGGCCAGTCAAGTGCTCATCTGCACATGGACCCAATTTGCAGTTAGCCACAGTTTCACTCTTGACTGAGTTTTGTTTTACTTTTACTATAATATTGGATGCGTATATAAATCGAAACATGAACAGGCTTCAGTTGCCGTTCGTATAGAGTCGGAATAGCTCAGCACAATGCTTTTATGAAATTAATTTATCACAAGTAAGCGCATGAGCCCCGGTTCGAAATTTGTATAAAAAGTGCACAAATTCTTCTCTTGAAAAATAATGCAACACGTCGGCGACCCACTCGAGTTTGTCTGGTCGGTCTTTTGATGTACGTCACGATTCTGCGACCCCACAGTTTAGAATGGTAAGATTTTTCACATTTTTGTGACGTCAGCTGTGTTTTTCTATCAACAGAGGCTCGTGTTGAGAGAAAATTGCTATGACTGTGTTGAATTAACAACTTTGGATAACCACGGTACTCATGTGTGTGTGGGGGCAGCGTACGCAACAGAAATATTCTGTAAAACCCAGAAATTTTGATGATTTAATTTATTTGTCTGTCTAATTTTACAATATATTGCAATTTCATGGACTGCCATACAATAACGGAATGTAATTTATACACAGTTAAATTTTCAAAAACAAAATGAAAGTAGCGTTTGTCAGATGTTTTCATCGATCCTCCACTCAGTGAAAATAACAATCATATTCGGAAAATTTGAAAAAGATTGCAACTACTGAATGAATAATGAACCTTTCTACGTATGGGGAAGGTGAAAAAGGGTATTCGTAGGGGGGGGGGGGGATTGTCTCGGACCGATTTAAATTTCAAAATTTCGGGAGCCCTGGTCATGGCAAATAGCCTTTCTGACATTTGTCATCCACCAATGGGTGGATAATCCTAAAGTTGAGTGGGATGAGCAACTGGAGGCTAGGAAAGGATGTGGTGGTACTGGTGTGAGAAATACCAGGAATCCATGGTTAGGTACTCCAGCTGCAGTGATATGACTGAAATACTGTTAAAAGTTGTATTAAACCCTATTCAAATAAACAAACAAATTATCCTTAACCGATTCCCCCCAAAAAAGGACCCATGTTGATGCCTCTCATAAAAATCAATTGGGAAAATGTGTAAATGAAGTTATTGCTTGCAAACAAGGAATTTTTCATTTAACACAAAGTTCTCACCACTAAAAGTTGAAAAAATCTAAAATTTCCTGAACTTTAAATTGTCTTTTACTTCTTTCTGTTTGAATCAGTCTAGATTTTTTACAGCTGGTAATGGGTTAATTGCATATAAAAAGTTTTATACGTATATTCTTAATGCTTATTCGACTACTTCTCATTTTATCCAATTACCAGACGACAGAATTTAAGGCAGGTCCTACCTGGTAGACCTCTTCCTACAGTGTTTTCTATTACCACACAATTAGGCTTTCTGACACTGAAAAAAACAATCATGCAAAACTTTGTGGGAAAAAGAGAAATTGCTTGTAACAAGCAATTTCTACTTTTCTCATTTTTTTTGCCCTATTTGACACCTACTTCCCAATTTAAGCACAGTTTGAAATATTGTCTACAACTTCTTTGAATTTGGAGCAGTCTAAGATTTTGTCATCTTGTAATGGGTTAGATGTGTAATTATTTTGGATTGTGTGGTAACGGTTTATCCCATTTTTATTGAGTTACAAGTTAGTTGTTCACAAATCCAGCCAATGGACAACCACAAGGTATTTAAGAAATGAAGAGAATTATTTTTGTTTTCATGGAGGTAAGAACCGAAAAAAGTAATCACTCTGTATGAATACGCAAAAAATGCATATTCATAATTTGAAAAATGTATAAGAGATCAATGAAGCAATAGCTATGTCATTAACAACTTTTATCTTACAGCATAATGCCCTTAAAGCAATCACTCCAGCCACACTAGATGTTCTGCTCAAGATCCTAGCCACCAACGACCTTACAAAACCAACCAATCAACAAAGACAAGATCTGGGTTTACTCAAAGATCTTGTTTTAAAGTGCCTAGTTAGGATGGTTCATGTGATTCATTGTTGTAGTCCTGACCAGGTGAGTGATACAATGTTTAAATTGAAAATGAAAAAATAAATAAATAAGAATAAAAAAATGCTTCACCATTATCATACTGTATAAATTACCATACTGAATTGCTGTAAAATCAAAGGGCTGAAAGCACTGATAGAGTGGTTGTTCAAAAATCATTATTTCTTTTAGAAATCAACTTTATAAATAACTCTGACAGAAAAGATACAAGCAGGAGGTGTAGACCAAGATCAGACTGCACTTATGTGCATGCTGATCTTGGCCTGCACCTCCTGCCAAACCGGAATATTTCGGGCTAAGCACAACAAGGGTTGACATGAATGTAGGACTTTTGTATGTATGGCAAATTTGATTGTTCAATTCATTGTTTTTTGATTGACAGCATCAATTTGACAACTTCCCAAATAAGAAAGGGACTATGGACAGAAGTTAACCCATTCCCACACAACAAAATTTTAGACTGGTCCAAATTGAAAGGAGTTGCAGACGACAATTTCAAGTTTATAGAATGTTAGATTTTTTCAACTTTCTAGGTAGAAAACATTGTGTAGAATGAAGAAATTGCTTGTGACAAGCAATTTCTTCATTTTACACAATGTTTTCTTAATTGCTTTTCTTGAAAGGCGTCAAAAGGCGTGACTGTCTGGAAATGGGTTGATTGTTTGAGCCTTGCTTTTTGCCCCGTTTTGCCCCAAGAAAGATGCTTTAAAAAGCGTTGTGGATATTGAAGAAATTGCTTGTAATGTACCTAACAAGACAAAGAATTTTTAAATTTTATCTACCAGAAATTGTTGTTTGTAACTTCTTTCAATTTGGACCAGTCAAAAATTTTGTTGTTTGGGAATGGGTTACCCTTTTGACCTATCACAGACCCCGCCTACTTACTCCATTTGCCCAGCCCTTTGACAGGAAGTCCGGCTTTGATATTTAAGGGCTTTATTATGCAAATTTTATGACAAATGTCATTCAACAAAATTGTAAAATGGTTGGTTGGTGAGCTAAATGTTGTAACTACAGCTTGAATAAGCTTAGTTAGGAAGTTTAAGTCACAAAACCAACAAAAATGCTTCACGCAGATGGCTCAGAGCTCAAAACTCAGTTCTGGACTGAATGAATTATCTGATTGGTGGACTGATTATTTTACTGACATCCACCATTGGTCAATTCTGCATCCTGAAGAAAGATTATTTGGAAAACTTTGTAGACAATATAGAAATTTTTTTATACAAGCATATTCTTCATTGTCCACAATTTTTTCTTCTCTGAAAGCCAAAGATTTTTTTAAATTTTACCGACTTGAAATTGATGTCTGCTAGATCTTTCAATTTTGACTAGTTTAAGATTTTTTCATGTGGTAAAGGGTTTAACTGGGACAAATAAATTACTAATCAAAGCTGACTTTTTTTTTGGTGACTTAACCTGTTCCTGTTTTGCAAAATTTTAGACCAGTCCAAATTCAAAGGTTTTGCAGAAGAAAATTTGAAATGGATATAATTTGAATCACAGGGATGTAAAAACAAGGGGTTGACACTAACTGTGCTTCAATGGGATCCCACAGGAATCCCTGCTTATTACTTCAGGGTTTCCTCCAGATAATCAGGGATCCCTCCTTGATATACATTAAATCATTTACACGCAATCCTGTCCTTCTAAGCCAAACTTGAAAAATAAGCTTCGGACAAAAGTGAAAAATGAAGCAATTGCTTGTTAAAAGCAATTTCTTCATTATCCACAATGTTTTCTACCCCAAAAAAGCAAACAAAAAATCAGGAGCATTAGTTGATACATCAAGATCTATTGTTTTAAATAAATATTGAAGGATCCTGATGGAATCCCTAGCCTGAGTTTGCTTGGGTCCCTATTAATTTTCAGGGATACTGTTTGAGTTGACCCCAGGGTTGAACAGGAAAGGATTAACCCATTCCCTCACAACAAATTTTTAGACTGGTCCAAACTGAAAGAAGGTGCTGATGGCAATTTCAAGTTGATGGATTTTTTTTTGTCTTCTTAGATAGAAAACATTGTGAATAATGAAGGAATTGCTTGATACAAGCAATTTCTTCATTTTCCACAATGTTTTCCAAAGCTCTTTAACTGAGGGGCATAAAAAGGAGGGCTAGTGTGGGAAAGGGTTAAAGAATCATCAAAGACAATGTTACTTTACAAAAGTGATGAGCTTGACCCTAGGAGGAGCCTTGTTTTTGGGTCACTGAGGTCATAGGTCAAGGTAATTGTTGAACTTTGAAATTTATTTCTATACTCAACTCAGAAGTCATTTGTTGTAGGACCTTGAAACTTTGATACCTATGAATTTAGGAGGTGCATAATTATTTTTGAGTCATGTAGATTAAGGTCAAGGCCACAAATCAACTTTGAGTTGGACATAGTTTCCAGCTCTGAAAGCACTTTATTGAAGAACACGATGTAAATTTCTGCAATGTGAACATATGTAAACAATCTTGTATTCACCGCTTGATTTCTAAATTTCAGAGACAGGTAGAAGTTTGTCAAGTGATGGAAGGCTATATGCAGGTGATATTGGATGTGAACAATGAGACTGAAAATGAAACAGATACACAAATGCAACTTTCAATGATTGGTGAGGTTTAATTCTCTTAAAATGTGGCTGATGATTTCAGGGTTGTTTGTGGCTAGATAGTTAGAGCAACAGACTCGTTCTCCGAGAGATGTGGAGAGTTACTTGCTTGACATTAGTTTGAACTCTGGTCATGTGTGTATATCCTTGGATAAGGCATTCAGAGCCCCAACCCAATACAGGTGAAAGCGTGGATGGATTTGAATAAGTGAACTTTATTATGGTATAACTTTAGCATTTTTCAAAATGGCTTAACACTTTCCCACTCCACAAAATATTAGACTGGTCAGAATTGAAGGAAGCTGCAGTTGACAATTTTAAGTTGGTGGAATTTTAAATTATTTTGTCTTTCTGGATAGAAAATATTATGGATAATGAAGAAATTGCTTGATACAATTTCTTCATTTTCCACAGTGTTTTCCAAAACCTTTTTGTCAGACTCCTAATCTTCAATACTAGGGTGTCATGGGTTTGATCCCTGACGGCGGCACATAATCTTTCCGACTTTTGTCTCTCACCAGTGGGTGGAAAATCGTGAACCTAAATGGGATAGCAGCTGGAGGCTAGGAAAGGATGTAGTGGTAGTACTGGTGTGAGAAATATCAGGAATCCATTGTTAGGTGCTCCAGCCGCTGCAATATAACTGAAATATTGTTAAAAGAGGCATTAAACCTCATTCAATCAATCAATCCAAAGCCTTTTTCTTGAGACATGTAAAAAGGAGTGTTATATTGTTAAAACACCATTCAAACAAACAGATCATGATAATTTCACAATCTATTTTTAAATGATGGTTAACCCTTTCCTGTTTTGCAAAATTTTAGACCTGCCAAAGGGTATGCAGAGGACAATATAGATTCAATTTTATTTGAAAAATAATCATTCAGTAGGGTGGAAAATATTGTGGAAAATGAAGAAATTGCTTGTTACAAGCAATTCCTTCATTTTCCACAATTTTTTCTCAAATATAAAAACACAGGGACTTAAAAACCAGGGATTGATCGGGAAAGGGTTAAATTTGATTGGCCAATCAAATTCATTCATATATGCTGCAAGTGCAATGTTGACCTTGGTTTGACAACTTAAATGTCATAAATGCTGCGTAGTTTGGTTGATAACGGAGGACTTGCATCCTTACAATATGTTGATCAATTTTGCGTGAAATCTCAAACTGCCATGGAAGGGTCCACTTCTGGATTAACCAAGTACTAGATGACAAAATTTTAGACAGGTCCAAATTGAAAGGAGTTTTGGATGACAAAAGTTTACAATTTTTTATATTTTTTCAACTTTCTTGGTGGTAAACATTTTGGAACATTAAGAAATATTTTTGAAGTATCAAAATTGCTGTATTTCAGGTGCCATCAATGAGATGTTGTCATGCCAAGACAAAAGTGCCCTACAAGTTATACTTGTCAGTGGAAGTACTTTTGATTCCTTTATATCATTGCTGCAGAAAACGTCAGTAAGTATCTGACAGGTATTACATAAGATTTGTTTAGTCATGAAGCACAGAAATAGTTATGACCCCCACATAGAAAGGAGAGGGGTTATATTGGTTTCACCTTGTCTGTCTGTCTGTCCATTCTTCAGTCCACAGACTTTTCGATTCTGTGCTCCAACTGTAGAACCAATTTAACTGCAACCTTGAAACTTCACACAACTGTTGCAAATGATTTAATAAAATGCCGTAAGGCTATTGTTTCTGGGTCAAAGGTCTAGGTCACAATTGAACTTTGATTGAAAACTGTTTCTGTACTCTAACTCATAATCCTTTTTACATATACATTGAAACTTTATTCAGATGTTAGCCATGACCAAAGGAGGTTAATTTTGGTAAAGTAGGTCAAAGGTCAAATTTGCTACCTGGGTGGCAAAATGCTGGGGGAGGAGGGGGGGAGGAGGTATTAGACTGCTTTGCGATAACTGTAGTTAAACAAGTCAATCATAATCAGATGAATGTAAGCTTTTTGTCATAATTTGAGCCTGGTTAGCTCAGCCGGTAACCCCAACATGCAAACATTTCTTCCGGCAATCGACAAAAGTTATCATGCTTTGTGTCACTTGTCTCTCACCAATGTGCGAATTACAGAAAGTGTCCATAGGGATTGACAGGTTTTGGTCATTTGCCATGTGGAGTATCTCTCCATCATAAGTTGGCACTTCATGTATATGTAACAGATTATTTTCACTCTCTTGTCTTTTGGTAATATCACAACCCTCATTTAATCAGTCTCTGGCCCCACCCACTTACTTTGTTGACCACGCCCATTGACTGCGACAGTAAGTCCCGCTTTGATTTTAAACAGCGTTATTTTTGCAAAATTTATGGCCAGAAGTATAATGGTTGGTTGGTGACCTAAACATCAGAACTACATCTTTAATAAGCTGTGCTTACGAAGTTAAAGTTGCCAATCCAACAAAAAGGTTTCAAACAAATGGAAAACCTAGCAATTGTCACCAGCAATTTCTTCATTATCCACAATGTTTTTTAGCTCACCTGAGCACGTAGTGCTCAAGTGAGCTATTGTGATCCCCTTTTGTCCGGCGTCCGTCCGTCGTCCGTCGTGCGTCGTGCGTCGTGCGTCGTGTGTCGTGCGTCGTGCGTCGTGCGTCGTCCGTCAACAATTTCTTTAAACAACATCTCCTCCCAAACCACTGGGCCAATTTGAACCAAATTTGGCAGAAATGTTCCTTAGGTGGTCCCCTTCAAAAATAGCTAAAAGAATTGAAATCCGTTAAAAACTCTGGTTGCCATGGCAACAAAAGTGAAATTTTAAAAAAATCTTTAAAAATCTTCTCCTCCTGACCCAGAAGGCGTAAAGCCTTGATATTTTGCATGAAGCATCAGTATATTGACCTCTTTCAAAATAGCTAAAATCATGATCCTCGGGTCCCCAGGGGCGGAGCCCCAGGGGGGTGGGGTTTATATAGAAATAAAGAACGATTTTTTAAATGACATCTCCTCCCAAACCACTGGGCCGATTTGAACCAAATTTGGCCGAAATGTACCTTAGGTGGTCCCTTTCAAAAATAGCTAAAAGAATTGAAATCCGTTAAAAACTCTGGTTGCCATGGCAACAAAAGGGAACTTTTAAAAAAATCTTTAAAAATCTTCTCCTCCTGACCCAGAAGGCGTAGAGCCTTGATATTTTGCATGAAGCATCAGTATATTGACCTTTTTCAAAATAGCTAAAATCATGATCCTCGGGTCCCCAGGGGTGGAGCCCCAGGGGGGTGGGGTTTATATAGAAATAAAGAACGATTTTTTTAAATGACATCTCCTCCCAAACCACTGGGCCGATTTGAACCAAATTTGGCAGAAATGTTCCTTAGGTGGTCCCCTTCAAAAATAGCTAAAAGAATTGAAATCCGTTAAAAACTCTCGTTGTCATGGCAACAAAAGTGAAATTTTAAAAAAATCTTTAAAAATCTTCTCCTCCTGACCCAGAAGGTGTAGAGCCTTGATATTTTGCATGAAGCATCAGTATATTGACCTCTTTCAAAATAGCTAAAATCATGATCCTCGGGGCCCCAGGGGGGTGGGGTTTATATAGAAATAAAGAACGATTTTTTAAATGACATCTCCTCCCAAACCACTGGGCCGATTTGAACCAAATTTGGCAGAAATGTTCCTTAGGTGGTCCCCTTCAAAAATAGCTAAAAGAATTGAAATCCGTTAAAAACTCTGGTTGCCATGGCAACAAAAGGGAAATTTTAAAAAAATCTTTAAAAATCTTCTCCTCCTGACCCAGAAGGCGTAGAGCCTTGATATTTTGCATGAAGCATCAGTATATTGACCTCTTTCAAAATAGCTAAAATCATGATCCTCGGGTCCCCAGGGGCAGAGCCCCAAGGGGGGTGGGGTTTATATAGAAATAAAGAACGATTTTTTAAATGACATCTCCTCCCAAACCACTAGGCTGATTTGAACCAAATTTAGCAGAAATGTTCCTTAGATGGTCCCCTTTAAAAATAGCTAAAAGAATTGAAATCCGTTAAAAACTCTGGTTGCCATGGCAACAAAAGTGAAATTTTAAAAAAATCTTTAAAAATCTTCTCCTCCTGACCCAGAAGGCATAGAGCCTTGATATTTTGCATGAAGCATCAGTATATTGACCTCTTTCAAAATAGCTAAAATCATGATCCTCGGGTCCCAAGGGGCGGAGCCCCAGGGGGGGGGGGGTATAGGCATGAAGCATCAGTTCACAGTCTTGTTTCTTATTTCTGAAATTATAACCCATGGAAAAAGTTCTTTCCTTCTTTCAAATCAGCACTTAAGCCTTGGAATTTGTTATTTAGACTTTTTGATCCCCAGGTTCATAGTCTTTATATGAAATTGTGGCCCACTTGTTTCATAATCCTAACCTTAACATGAAATAAGACTGTTGAAAGAAAAAGAGCCTTTATCTCAGGTGAGCGCGCCAGGGCCAACGGCCCTCTTGTTAAAGTTATATATTGTGGGGCATTCAAAAGTGTCACTGAGTGGGAATTGGTTAAATGTTAGCTCGCATAGAAATATATGTATGTACATAATTTTTTTCTTGCATATTTTGTTCTAAATTCAGCTTTTTAATATCTTATCTAATTGTTCTGTTTGCCCCATTCATCTTATAAATTGATGAAAAGTCTTCTTTTTTTCAAAGGGATTGTAACTTCCTGAATGACATAGTTTTTTAGCAAGTCACCATTTCTACAAAGATCCAAATTTGTATATTCTCAGTTATGTGGTAAAGAAGCCCAAAGTTTAGCCATGTCCATTCTACAAGTAATGAGTACAGTGTTGGCAGGTTCGGGTAATGCAAAGGTAAGGTTCTGTGAAGTTTTAACCGTTGTCATGCTGCATAAATTACCTTGCTGAATTGCTGTCAAATCAAAGGACTGAAAGCATCGATAGAACTTGTCGTTCAAAAATCAATACAGGGCTTTTTTTCCTTCTTTAGTTGACACCGATCTTCGGTGTCTTCCCAATCGCAAAAATCCTCTTTTTTTCCCAACTGTGGCTAGAAAATTTCCCCCAAATCGACGATAATTTCCCAATTTTTGATACTCACTAAATCTTTGTGCAAGTCAAATACACATGTCATCAAAGAAGTGAAAGCGAAAGTTGTCTGTAAACGTCATAAGTTCTAATCCAATAAATTATGAAGGGTCACGCTATTTTGACTGTGCTGGTATCCATTCGATTTACAATTACTAGCCCTTAGTGTAAACAGGCGGGTTACCAGGCTTTGTTTCCCTACTCTATTAAAGCTTGGAAAAATGGTCCAACAAGATTAGTTAAAAATAGAACAAACCGAACTTTATTATTGACTGTCAAATGAATATATTTCCGAAATTGTTGTGCCAAACTAGTCTGAAATAGGTTTTTAAACTGTAGAATTGTAATTTGTAGGTAGAATTGCGATTATGCTGAACGCTAAAACAGCAAAAACGTACTCGGCGCATTAAACAGAACATACTCTTAACAGGTTTTGTCGTATACATCTTTCAACAACCCAATGCGTCTAACCAAAATGAGAATCATGTCTAAAAATGGTAAATACTACCGAAAAGCACTTCAAGAGTTGCCGATAAGACTCAGAGAAGTCTATTTACCGTCAGAGTGGTGAAAAGTTGTAATTCCCCCAATTCCGGCTGCCGAAAACTGGTAAAATGGGGGGGCCATCATTTGAGTTTGTATAATATTGGTTACGCTCGCCGATTTCTCCAATACTTCTAAAAAAACCCAAAAAAACACACATATACTGTTTATTGACCGCTGTTTATCTATCAGACAACGAGATTGTGTCACTCGCGCGTGCGCTAAGTGGATTAGGCTATTGTAAGCGCGCGTATATTATAAACAAAGCCAGATGAAATTTAAAGGATTAAAATTAAAAGCTTCTGTGAAAATTAGCTTTAATTACTTACTTTTAACATCAAATCATATCCGAGATAATATCTAATATTATTTAAGCTAAAAAAATCGCATAATTCCTTGCCCAACTTGTTTTCAATGTGACGTCACTCTGTAAATTTCTCAGAGGTTCAACTCACTTCAAAGGGGCCGACTGTCTAGGCGACTGTGTTGTGTTCTCACTGTGACACACTTTCCTCGCGTGTACTGGTCAATCTCATTAAACTGTATAAAGGATATAATCAAATATTATAATGTTATAAATTCAATTTATTTTGATTCCGACCTTCTACGATACTGTATTTTCGTTTATGAACGGCCAAACTTTAAATTTGCAGCAAACCACAATCTTCGGAAAATTTTCAGGGTATTTCTTTCATTGAACGAAAAATATGAACATTCTTTTTACTTTTGATTTTTTTTGTAACAAATACTAGTAACAGCAGATATCGATCAAGATTGGTAAAATGCATTCATGTCGACACCGGCGATTTCGATCATCTACTGTTCTCGTGGTCAAAAAGATATAGAGGATGATAGAAATGACTTTTCAGTTACAACCTTTCCTTATTAACCCATTCCAACTAAATCCCTTCTTTTTACGCCCCT
Organism: Fragum fragum; assembly: GCA_946902895.1. Lineage (NCBI taxonomy): Eukaryota > Metazoa > Mollusca > Bivalvia > Cardiida > Cardiidae > Fragum > Fragum fragum. The sequence continues at coordinate 3,552,852 of OX336381.1, forward strand.
CGAGAAAAAAACTTTGGAAAACATTGTGAATAATGAAGAAATTGCTTGTATCAAGCAATTTCTTCATTATCCACAATATTTTCTATCCAAAAAGCTGAAAAAATTCAAAATTCCATCAACTTGAAATTGTCGTCTGCAGCTTCTTTCAATTTGGACCAGTCTAAAATTTTGCTGTGTTGGAACGAGTTAAAATGATTTAATTACCGATTTTAAAGAAAAATACATGGCCCAAAATTTCGTGACTGCATTTTGATTGGTTTTTTTCCCTTCAACCGTAGATTACATTGTTATACACTTTCACTTGTTTAACCCTGGTTTAGACTGATCCAAATTCAAAGATGTTGCAGACGACAATTTCTTGTTTCAGAAATTTAAAAAATGTTTATCCTTTGTAAAGGTCTTAGGAAACAGTGTAGAAAATAAAGAAATTGCCACAAGCTATTCACCCATTTTTACAATGATTTCTCACACCTTTCTCTCGAGGGGTGTCAAAAAGCATCATTTTTTGGGAATGAGCTAAATTGTCCGATCAAATATTTATGGTCAAATTTTATGATACCCCTTATTACCAAACTGGGTTTAACCCATTCCCATTTCCCGAAATTTTGGACCGGTCCAAATTCAAGGAAGTTGAAGACGTCAATTCAAAGTTTAAGAAAAATTTGATTTTTTTCACTTTCTCAGTAGAAATCATTGTGTAGAATGAAGAAATTGCTTATTAAAAGCAATCTCTCCATTCTTAAAAAGGTTTTCTCAAATTTGTTTAATTGAGGGCATCAAATATCGTCACTGTAAGGTAATGGGTTAAATGATAAGTATTTTAAGGCTGTAATATAACCTTGAAATACTTATCATTGAAACCCAGTTTGGGTAACCTCACTGACCTTGAGATGTGTTAGATAATACTTAAAGGGAGGTATCGATGTTTCTGAAACCTAGATAAGAAAAAATACCAAGTGCCAAAAGATAGACTCAAACGAACATTTAATACTTTAAGTTAGGTCAGGTTTTGTCTTAGTGGTAATCTAATAGACCTAAGGTGACTTTTTGTGGTTATATCGGAAAGTTTCAGCGGAATTCCAGGTTATTTTTAGATATCAAGGAATTTGGCTGTCGACATCGAATGGCCTCATTTGCATATGACCCAAATTCAATTGAAGGTAACAAATTTACTAGCGAAACAGCCAACGTCCGATATCATGTCACATGAAAGGACTGATCTTTACAGACTGGCTAGCGAACATAACTCCTGATGACGTAACAATGACGTTTGTTTGATGTAATTTGAACTAAATGTAATGTTCCAACGGTTATTCGCGCCACATGAATTCCCTATAATCTTCGTTACTGTCTCGGATTAATCTAAAAATAGATTAATAGCCTACGTAGGCTGTTAGGGAAATACCCAGGTTTTTAGTGACAAGCAACCCCATATTTTTGCAAAACTACTTTGCGGCATATTGTTTTCAAATAGTTTATGAGAGGAAATAAGAATGATTTAAATCTGTGACATGAAAAAAACATCGATATCTACCTTTAAAATCCACCTGAGACAACATGTTTTGAATTTCCCAATATGGCCGATTTACCTATTTTTCCCAAAATCATGGGTCCCAGGTCTCTGTTTTGAAAAGGTAGGAAAACCCCTGTGGATTGAATTAGTGAAAATAATAGTCTCGTGTGGATTTTTGCTCACATTTGATAATAATAATTCGCTTATGTTTTGACTTCTATCCTGTTAGTTTTAACTTTTCCCAATTTGACCAAGGTTCACGCGAAATTTCCCAATTTGAAAGGCTAGGGTGTCTTCCCAATTTGTGGAAAAAAAGCCCTGCAATATTTCTTTTAGAAATCAACTTCATAAACATCTCTGGCAGGAAAATTTCAAACAAGCGTTGTAGATTAAGATTGTCTACACCACCTGCCAAAACTGGAATATTTTGGGTTCAGCATGTAAAGTTTTAATACCCCTGCATTTTATGCAAAGAGGCCTATATAGTTAACTCTGTCCAAGTGTGAGTATGTGCTTCGCTATTATTGATTGATTTCAAAATAAGAAGGCACTGTTGTTCCCCTTGATGAGTACTAATGTCATGTGTAAAGTTTTTTAGATAGTCCCAAGTTCAAGGTCACAACTGAAGGTCATGTGAACAGCACTTAAGTGGGGGAAGATCTGTATCTGACACATTTCTAGTTTTAATATACTTTCAGATTTTAAAGTATTCTTTGTACAAGATTGAGTATATAACATTAGTTTTAACCCATTCCTACTCAAGGGTGCCTTTGGACGAAAACCCCCCATATCTTTGAAGCTAAACAAGTGATCATACAAAAAACTTTACAGGAACGAAATTTTATTTGGAGAAACTCTTGCCTTCTTAATTTGAGGCTTTTGTCTAAATTTTTATTTTGAGTCCATATGAGAATGATTCAATCTTGATTTCTTTTTTCTTTATAACAGGAAAGATTTAAACTCAGAGTAGGGTATGGTAGATTTGTTGATGTTTTAAAAAGTCTTGGACAGCCCTCAATAGAACTCCTGAAGTCTGTTCTTAATCTGGTAAGTGAATGATAAAAATAAAACAAGGAAGCCACATAGTTTCTGGATAATGCGTTTATTTCTTATGTGGTTGGGAAAAAGATAGTTTGAGTGTTGCATTACTTTAGTGTTGGAGAAAATATTGATTGGTCAGTGTAAAACAGTTTTAACTACCTATAAACATATTGGCAGATGTAACTGTTTGGCATTGACCCATCAATATTGGACATTTTGGCTTGAGAAAATCTAGCTTTAGTGTATATCTGTTAAATTTTTTGCTATGGATAGTTCAATGGAAAACATATTCGCTTTCAAATTATCGAAATCCCAGCCAAGCCTACTGACTTCCAATAAGGAAGTTAGACTGAGGTAACAAGCAACATTATTTTATAAAAAATGTGGTAAGGGACATGAGATGAAGGCAAACCATTAGTTGGCTACCTAAACATTATAACTGCAACTTAAGAATTGATTGTTACGAGCAAAATCTTGCCGCCGTCATAGCGCGGTTGGTAGCGCGTCGGACTCTCAATCTAGAGGTCCCGGGTTCGATTCCCGACGGCGGCACTCATCCTTTCCGACTATTTGTCTCTCACCAATGGGTCGATAATCGTAGACCTATGTGGGATAGCAGCTTGAGGCTAGGAAAGGATGTAATGGTAGTACTGGTGTGAGAAATACCAGGATTCCATTGTTAGGTGCTCCAGCCGCTGCGATATAACTGCAAGATTGTTGAAAGCGGCGTAAAACCCCATTCAAACAAACAAATCAAACGAGCAAAATCTTAAAGTTTCACATTATTCCCTGAAGCTTTGTTTTTTAGGTTTTGAGGGTTATAAAAAGGTTGGATTGAGTGTTAACGATTCTCACGCAACCTTGCTTTTTTATGCCACTCAAGAAAAAAATAGAAAATGAAAAAATTGCTTGTTGACAAGCAATTTCTTCATTATTGACAATATTTTCTAACCAGATAGACAAAGAATTTTAGAATTTCATCAACTGGAAACTGTTTTCTGTGATTTCTTCGAATTTTGACCAGTCTAAAATTTTGCCGTGTGGGAATGAGCAAATGAGTGAATGGTTGAAAACAATTCTCTTACAGGTAGTAGAAGGCAAATATGAAGAGAATACAAAACTCACCGTCCATAATACCCACGCTGCCGTTATGCTCATCCAATGGCTACCCGATATTCAGTCACATGACCTCCAAATATGGCTGTCGGGTAATTTACGCCGACTGTGTAGTTTGTCTCATACAAACAAGATGAACTGTTGTAATGATGGAATGATCAGTGCCATTTTAACGGTGTTAGGGAGAGAGAAACAGATTAATCCAACAGCTGTCAGTAAGTACATGTATAAATTGAAGGAAGTGTGTGAGTCCATTGTTTGTCCATTTTTAGCTTGGCTGTTTTCGGGGAAAACCCGAGGTATTGCTATAGCCTTGGTGTCGTCGTCATTGTTGTTGTGGTCGTTGTGGTGCGAAGACTTTGACATTTTGTGATATCTCTGGTTCTATTAAAGGCATTCACTTGAAACTTGGCACACTTTTTAACTTTCAAAAGACCAATCTATACTATCAAGGGGGATAACTCTAGATGCATTTTGTCCACTATCCAGCACCAAACAGCCGAGTATAGGCACCCGTTGACTCACACAGTTGCTTTTGACTCCCCCAAAGAAATAAGTTTAGGAAAACATTGTGTAAAATGAAGAAATTGCTTGTACCAAGCAATTTCTTCATTTTTTACAATGTTTTCTATCCAGAAAGTTGAAAAATCTGAAATTTTATAAACATTGATTTGTCATCTGCAACTCCTTTCAAATTGGACCAGTCTTGATTGTTGTCTGTCTGTCTATCCACAATCTTCAAAAATCGTTTTCGTCCAAAATGAAGCTTGAACTTTGCAACCTTGGTTGAAGCTCCAAAAATGTTATAAAAAATGATTTAATTCCGTTATTACCTTAAAACCCTACTTACCGTGAAAACAGCAATGTCGAAAATTTTTAGCAAACCTGATCACAAAGTGCTTATATTGAGATAAATTGATTGGTCGTCTTACATGTTGCTAGTCTCCTATTTGGTGAGCAAGTCATAGTGTCACTGTGCCAGGTCTCCATATGTGAATTAGTGCTTCAGTCCGTTTCAAAGAAATTTTCGGATAGCTCTCAATTCAATGTCACATTTAGATTGAGCTAGTTCAGAGTATTCTGAGTTACAATTTTCATATTTGGCATGACATTATCTCTTATTTGTACACATGATAATGTCAAGGTAATATGTAATGTCAAGGTCATCTCTCAATGTCAAATTTCTGGGGGGAAAAATGCTGTTTCTTAAACCTTTCCTGTACAAACCCATGAATTTACGTCTCTGTTATTTTATACTTAAGAAAACATTTTGGAAAAAGGAGAAATTGCTTGTAACAAGCAATTTTTCCTTTTCCCACAATGCTTTCTACAAAAAAGTATTTTTTTGGAATTGCATCTAATTTCCATTGTTGTTTGCAATTTGGACCAGACTAAAATTTCCAAAAACAGGAAAGGGTAAAGAAAATAACAGTTTCACAAACACACCCTAATTTCCTTACAGGTCATCTGATTGGCTTACTTGAATCTCTTGGAACCCAATCAATAACGGCTATAGAACTGAAGCAATTGATTGGTCTCTTGCGTGTGGATCAGGAAGGGAATCAGAACACGTACTGCAGCAGGTTAATGAGGGCCATGTCTACAATGGCAAGACGTGAGGGAAAAGAGGGAGCTCTGCATTTCTTTAACATCCAGGATCAAAGTGATGTTAGTATTTAATAGACGAAAATTTCATTGTGTAGAAATGGGTTAAGTATCAAAAGTTAAAATCTTGAGTTGATGATTAAATGGGCAAAGTCCTTAACCCTTTCCCACATGGCAAAATTTTAGACTGGTCCAAATTGAAGGAAGCTGCAGACGACAATTCCATGTTGATTGAATTGTAATTTCTTTGGTCTTTTTGGATAGAAAACAATGTGGAAAATGGAGAAATTGCTTGTAACAGGCAATTTCTTCATTTCCCACAATGTTTTCTAAAGCTATTTTCTTGAGGGATTGTGCGGGAATGGGTTAAATCACAAGTTGATGGTTTATTAACTGATATTAAAGAAATTGATTGACACAAGCAATTTCTTCATTTTCCACATTGTTTTCCAAAGCTCTTATCTTGAGGGGAATAAAAAGGAGGGACTATGTGGGAAGGTAGTCTTATCAAATTATCAAAAGACATCAGTTTGTATCGTATATATTGGCAGGGACATGAGACATAAAGCAAATTGATGGTTAATGAGTGTTACATCCTTACTACCGCTTGAAGAGACTATAGAATAGGTGTAAAAGTGATCTACAAATAAAGACATTAACCCATTCCAACAAGGTGACGATTTCTGGCACCCTTCAACAATGCTTTCTGGCGCCCTTCAACAAAAAAGACTGAGAAAACATCTTGTAAAATGAAGAAATTGCTTGTGACAAGCAGTTTCTTCATTTTACACGATGTTTTCTACCCAGAAAGTTGAAAAAATTTAAAGTTTCATAAACTTTAAAATGCCGTCTGCAACTCCTTTCTATATGGACCAGTCTAAATTATGTTTGTGTGGTAATGGGTTAACATAAATATCAGAGGTCAGTCTAGTACTTCTGCTATGAATAATTGATTTGGTATGTCATTGGAATTTTTGATTAGTTTATACTAATTTATTTTTAGTTCGATTGCGACAAAAGCTTTAAGCTTATAGAGTCGCTCTCGAAACCCACAATCCAGATGTTTTCACGTCCCAGAAAGAGAGGCAGTGGCTAAACCCACTGCTACCCACTTCTACAGCTGGGTAGACTGGGGCTGGCTATTAAGTGTCTTGCCCATGAACACACCCTGGTGATGGTGGGGCTCGAACCAGTGACCTTCAGATCACGAGTCAAGCACCTATACCACTCGGCCATCGGCCATTTTTGATTGACATCCACAATCCATTAGTACATTGTATTAATTTGTTTTCTCTTCCTGTTTCTTTACATAGGGTATCCTCCTACCTGGAATAAGAAAATGGCCTGGCGCTGCGTTCTCCTTCCATACATGGTTGTGCTTGAATAATTCTATCAGTGGGTTGGCGGAGGGTGTTTTATCCACGCAGTCTTACAGGAGGATGTTATATAGGTCTGTATGATTAATGATCCATCAACCCACAACCAAATTTTAGACTGGTGCAAGTTGAAAGAAATTGCAGATGACAGTTTTAAGTTGATGAAATTTTAAGAATATTTGTCTTTCTAGGTGAAAAGCCTTGTTGTAAATGAGTGAATTACTTGCTACGAGCAATTTATTCATTCTCTGCAATATTTTCCAAATCTTTTTTTCCAAAGGGGAATAAAAAAGCGTTGATGAAATTGTATAGAGCTGTCAGATTTGGGGGGGGGGAAGTTGAATCCTAACATATAATTTCTATTGAAAACGAAAAAAGGTTGTTTAGGGTATTTAAAAAGAAAGATTGGCTATAAACAATAATGACAATAATGGTATATAGAAATATGTTCTATGTCTTTAATTGTTAAAAGATAAAACATGAAAAATATTGGTGTTGGAGGCTGATTGAACAATATTTCAAGTTTTATCACTGAATATAATCTGATATAGACAAATTTGTCAAATTATTTAGTATGAAAAAGGAATGCTCATTTCATCTAAATATTTAGTATTGATATAATAGTATAATTGCTAAGATTTTGGACATACTGTCTTATCATTGTCCATCTGTCTGTCTTTTAACCATTTTCATGCTGAACACAGAATATTCCTGTTTTGGCAGGAGGTATAGACAAAAGATCAGCCTGCACATATGTGCAGTCTGATCTTAGTCTACACCACCTGTTTGTCCAGTTCAAGCCAGAACAGTTTATGATATCAATTTTTGAAAGAAATACTAATCCACAACTAGTGCTTTTTGTGTTTTTTCCACCCTTTGACTTTAATGCAATTCTGAACAAGTGTTTGTTAAAGTTAAATCAAAGTTAAATTTTCTTCCTCTTGAAGGTCCAGGGAAGTACAGTAGTACTCTATTTGAATATTTACCAATGGCAGACCCGCCATATGGTTCATCCTTCAGCCAAAATTCCAAGAAACAATTACTGATCAAGTCCTCTTACTTCATTGGCCCTACCCACTGACTCAATAGGAAGTTCAATTTCAATTTTAAATGGCATTATTTTGCCAGTAGCATGTAAAAAAAGAGTAGAATACTTGGTTGGCAACCGAAATGTTGTAACTACAGCTTCAATAAGCGGTTGTTACAATTTTTAAGTTGCCAAGCCAACAAAAAAGCTTCACAAAATGACGGCAAATGTTGGAGTTCAAATTCTACTTCCAATCAAAATGAATGACTTGATTGGCTGTTTTTATGCTCCCCAATGGATTGATCGGGGGCATATTGTTTTACCAGTGTCCATCTGTTTGTCTGTCCGCCTGTCTGTCAGTCTGTCTGTCCGCAAAACTAAACCTGCCAACTAAACATTTTCCTACAACTTCAACCCTGATTAAGTTAAAATGCTAATATTTGGTATGTAGATAGGTCTAAACAAGGCGCAACTGGGGAAGGATATTTTTATTAAGGTCAAGGTAAAAATTTTAACCCTTTTACCTAAAACAAAGAAAAAAAACCAATAAAAATCGCCAATTTCTAAAGAATTCCTGTTTCGGGGGCATAATGTTTCACAAACACATCTTGTTATTTTTGATTGACAGCAGTGATAGGTCATTTGTCCAAGAGAGTCTGGAGGATTGGAAAGATTGTTGTTGTAGAACTGGTGTGAGAAATACAGGGAATCCATAGATAGGTGCTCTAACTAATGCATCATGGCTGAAATTATGTTCAAAGCCTATACAATCCATCTTTTCTCCCTCAAGACTTCTAAAGATTCAATGCACAGTTTTAGTTTGTTGGTACCTCTTGCATGTTTTTATGACAAGGTCATTTATCAAGGTCATATTTTTTGGGGAAAAAAATTACTTACCATGACATTTTTACTTAATAAACATATCTTCTTTCTTTCAGTTTTTTGTCCAACTCTGGAAATGGTTTTGAGTGTTTTGTGAATTCAGAAGGGGAGATAATCACTGCAGTTTACACTAAGAAAGATTTTCACACAGTTACTGTTCCTGAAGTAGATTTATTGGATGGGCATTGGGTAGGTTAGATGAGCAAAAGAATTGACAGGTTCAATTTCAAAGAAGATGCAGCTGATACTTCAAAGTACTGACCATAGAGGGTAGAACATAATGTGAAAATGAAAAATTGATTCTGCATTTTGAGGTGTTGAAAACATCTTTGAAAAAAATGTGAGGAAAGAAGAAATTGCTAATAACAAACTATTTTTCCCTTTCCTGCAATGTTTCCTACCCTATATGACTTTTGTTTTCAATTTGAGATCGCTTTAGATTGTTGGTCTGAACTTCTGTCAAATTTGACCAGTCATAAGCACTGGCGTACTCATTTCCATTCAATCCTGCTTCTTTTACAATCTTCAAGAAAAGTGTTTTTGAAAACTGTACAAAAACAAAACTTCTTTCACAATCTATTTCTTATTTGCAGGTATGTTCTACGGTGAAATACAGAAAGATCAAAAATTCTTAAGTTCAATTTATCATCGCAGCTTCTGGGAGTTGGGACCAGTTTAAAGATTTGTCATCTGGTAATGGGTTATTACATGCTTGTAGCATCAGGTGTGTTACAAGATAGTGTGTAGAATTCTGTTATCCAATTCCAACATGAGAAATTTTAGACTGGCTCAAATTGAAGGAGTTGCAGATTACAATTTAAAATTGAGAAAATTTGAGTAACTCAGTCTTTTTGGAAGACAACATTGAAAATGAAGAAATTGCTTGTAACAAGCAATTTCTTTATTTTCGACCTTGTTTTTCTATAGCCTTTTCTTGGTGGGTGTAAAAAAGAGGGATTGTTTTGACATTACCAGACAACAGTTTTACAGACTGGTCCAAATTTAAAGAAATTGTAGACAGTAATTCAAGGTGTATTTTAATTGAAAAAAAAAAGAATTAAACAGGGTAGAAAACATTGTTAGAAAGAAAAAAATGCTTGTTTCAAGCAAATTCATCTCTTTCCAAATATTATCTATAGCTTCTTTTACTAGTGTATCTTTGAGTGCAGGATAATGAGGTTATATGTTAACATATCCAGGTAACAAAAGTGTATTAACCCGTGTCATGCTGAACCCGGAATATTCCCGTTTTGGCAGGAGGTATAGACCAAGATCAGCCTGCACACAAGTGCAGTCTGATCTTAGTCTACACCTCCTGCTTGTCACCTTTCAGCAAGACTTGTTTGTATAATCAATTTTCAGAAGAAATATTGACCCTCATTAAGACCTTCCAGAGCTGTCGGCCCTTAATTTTAAAGCGATTCTGTAAAGAATTTTAATTTAGCATGACAGGGGTTAATGCACAAATCTTAGTAAGTAATTCACGTACAATTACGTCGGTTCACGTACAAATCTTACACCAAGACGTGTATGAATGTACCGAAAAAGAACTGAATGTAGAAACAAAAATGCTATTACATGTGTGTGCATTTGAAATTGTTAGCGTATAAAACAAGATACTCTATGTGCATATTTGTTCCTAAAAAACTCAAAATTGCAAGCAAATGAGAACAAAATCACATCGGGAGCATTACCCTTTCATGCGACGGAAACCATCGCTTCTTTCTGGTCTGTTTTCATCTAATTGAAGAGAATGGGTGAACCAGCAGTTGGAAAAGTTCATAAAATGCGGATCCTGCTGGTCTCACCAGTTTGTTTTGAAATAAGTCCAAAGTTGCGCTATTTTTCTAACAAACTCAAGATATTTACGTGGTTTTGGCAAGAAACTGACAAGAATTCATACTACAGAATTTAATTTTGAAATTAGTTTCTCTTGTGATTTCCGTTGTACATGTGAGTCGGGCTTGACAGAATGGAGCCGTTTATTAAACTTTGTAGTTTTGTTTTAGCTACGTAATTTGTTGTCTGCAAAATGTCGCTCAAAATCTCCAGAAATGGTGACCTTTGGACAGTGATTAGGACATTTGATATTTTCTGCACCAGAATCATTTCAATACCAGAGCTTTTCAAAGAAAGTTTGCTATCCTTTGCTCTCAATTTATCTGAAACTTGCACATGACATGTGGCACTTATTTACTGATTATTAACAAAGTATATTACTAAATTATTTTCATTTAGTAAAGTGTTCAAATTAGTATGGAGTACCCTTAACTCTGAAAGTAAAGAGTGCATTGTACCCCCAGAATTTTCTATGTACCCCCATTTCAAAACCTAAGGGGTACATGCACCCCAAAAATGAAAATCCAGTGGGCATGCTGAATACTGAACAGATATTTTACCAGTGTTAATTGAGTTTTTAGCTCACCTGAGCACAAAGTGCGAGGTGAGCTATTGTGATCGGTCGTTGTCCGTCGTCCGTCCGTCCGTCTGTCCGTCGGTCCGTCTGTCCGTCTGTCCGTCTGTCCGTCTGTCCGTCCGTCCACAATTTCTTTAAAAATCTTCTCCTCCTAAACCAGTAGGCCAATCAAGCTGAAACTTTGCAGGGATGTTCCTTGGGTGAAGTTCTACAAAAGTTGTTAAAAGAATTTAATTCCGTCAAAAACTCTGGTTGCCGCGGCATGTGAAAATTGGTTTCTTTAGTAAATCTGTAAAAATCTTTAAAAATCTTCTCCTCCTAAACCAGTAGGCCAATCAAGCTGAAACTTTGCAGAGATGTTCTTTGGGTGAAGTTCTACAAAAGTTGTTAAAAGAATTTAATTCCGTCAAAAACTTTGGTTGCAGCGGCATGTGAAAATGGGAATCTTAAATAAATCTGTAAAAATCTTTATAAATCTTCTCCTCCTAAACCAGTTGGCCAATCAAGCTGAAACTTTGCACGGATGTTCCTTTGGTGAAGTTCTACAAAAGTTGTTAAAAGAATTTAATTCCGTCAAAAACTCTGGTTGCCGCGGCATGTGAAAATGGGAATCTTAAGTAAATCTGTAAAATCTTTAAAAATCTTCTCCTCCTAAACCAGTTGGTCAATCAAGCTGAAACTTTGCAGAGATGTTCCTTTGGTGAAGTTCTACAAAAGTTGTTAAAAGAATTTAATTCCATCAAAAACTTTGGTTGCCGCGGCATGTGATAATGGGAATCTTTAGTAAATCTGTAAAAATCTTTAAAAATTTTCTCCCCCTAAAACTAGTAGGCCAATCAAGCTAAAACTTTGCAGGGATGTTTTTTAAGTGAAGCTCTTCAAAATTTGTTAAAAGAATTTAATTCCGTGAACTCTTGTAACTGCGGCATATGAAAATGGGAAATTTTAGAAAATCTTTGTTGTCTTTTTTTTAACAGACTACAAGGCCAAAGGCATTTATATTTTATATAGAGCTTAATCATATTGTTCTCAACCAAGTTTTAGCTCACCTGAGCACAAAGTGCGAGGTGAGCTATTGTGATCGGTCGTTGTCCGTCGTCCGTCCGTCCGTCTGTCCGTCTGTCCGTCTGTCCGTCTGTCCGTCCGTCCACAATTTCTTTAAAAATCTTCTCCTCCTAAACCAGTAGGCCAATCAAGCTGAAACTTTGCAGGGATGTTCCTTGGGTGAAGTTCTTCAAAAGTTGTTAAAAGAATTTAATTCCGTCAAAAACTCTGGTTGCCGCGGCATTTGAAAATGGGAATCTTTAGTAATTCTTTAAATATCTTTAAAAATCTTCTCCTCCTAAACCATTAGGCCAATCAAGCTGAAACTTTGCAGGGATGTTCATTGGGTGAAGCTCTTCAAAAATTGTTAAAAGAATTTAATTTCGTCAAAAACTCTGGTTGCCGCGGCATAAGAAAATGGGAATCTTTAGTAATTCTTTAAATATCTTTAAAAATCTTCTCCTCCTGAACCAGTAGGCCAATCAAGCTGAAACTTTGCAGGGATGTTCATTGGGTGAAGCTCTTCAAAAGTTGTTAAAAGAATTTAATTTCGTCAAAAACTCTGGTTGCCGCGGCTTTTGAAAATGGGAATCTTTAGTAATTCTTTAAATATCTTTAAAAATCTTCTCCTCCTGAACCAGTAGGCCAATCAAGCTGAAACTTTGCAGGGATGTTCCTTTGGTGAAGCTCTTCAATATTTGTTAAAAGAATTTTATTTCGTCAAAAACTCTTGTAACCGCGGCATTTGAAAATGGGAATCTTTAGTAATTCTTTTAATATCTTAAAAAATCTTCTCCTAAATAATTAGGCAAATCAAGCTGAAACTTTCCGGGGTTGTTCCTCGGGTGAAGTTCTTCAAAAGTTGTTAAAAGAATTTAATTCCGTCAAAAACTCTTGTAACCGCGGCATTTGAAAATGGAATCTTTAGTAATTCTTTTAATATCTTTAAAAATCTTCTTCTCCTAAAGCAGTAGGCCAATCAAACAAAAAACTTTTCAGGGATGTTCCTTTGGTGAAGCTCTTCAAAAGTTGTAAAAAGAATTTAATTTCGTCTAAAACTCTGGTTGCCGCGGCATTTGAAAATGGGAATCTTTAGTAATTCTTTAAATATCTTTAAAAATCTTCTTTTCCTAAACCAGTAGGCCAATCAAGCTGAAACTTTGCAGGGATGTTCCTTGGATGAAGCTCTTCAAAAGTTGTTAAAAGAATTTTATTCCGTGAAAAACTCTTGTAACCGCGGCATATGAAAATTGGAAATTTTAGTAAATCTTTGATGTTGTTTTTTTCATAGACTACAAGGTCAAAGGCCTTTATATTTTGTAAAGAGCTTAATCATATGGTTCTCTACCAAGTTTTTAAATATTTAATCTCTGTGGTCAAAAATGGCCCCAACCCTGTGGTCCGAAGTTTGGAAAAAAATAATTTGATAAGTGCAATTTCAAAAGGCTTCTCCTCTTAAACTATAAGTTCTGGGATATTCATATTTGGTATGTAGCATAACTAGATGGTTTTGTACTATATCACAAAAAGTTTTCATCCAAGGGTCAAAAACGGCCCTGACTAGGGGTCCAAAAATTTGGAAAAACGCAAAATTTGAGTATGTTGAAAAAAATTCTTCATTTTAAGGCGGAGGGCATTTATATTTTGAGTGTAGCATAGCCTGGCTGTTATCTATCAATTTTGATTAAATTATGCCTGTAGGTTAAAAAACACCCCTTCCCTAGGTGTCCAAAGTTTGTAAAAATGCTCAATTAGACCATGTTCAACAGTCTTCTGCTCCCAATCTACAAAGTCTAAGGCATTCATTTTTGATTCATAGCATAACCAGATGGTTCTCTACTATGTTAGCTAAAATCTTAGCCCTGGGATAAAACATGGCACTGCCCCCAGAGGTCCAAAATTTTGGAAAACACCCAATTAGAGCAACTTCAAAAGTCTTCTCCTTCTGAAATACAAGACGAAGGGCATTCATATTTGGTATGTAGCATGACTAAATAATTTTGTACTATGTTACAGGAAAATATGCTCTTAAGATAAAAAATGTCTCTGCTCCTGGGATTGAAAATTGCATTAATCGCATTGAAAGGATTCTTCTTAAATAGAAATGGAGAAATTGCTTGCTTTCTCACAATGCTTTTTTAAACCTTTTTCCCTGAGGGTGACAAATTCTGGGATAGTTTGGTAATCGATTGAAACTATGAAGCCATAGGCATTCATTTTCATTGTAAGGCATTACTGGATTGTTTTGTACAAAGCCCAAAATCTTATATTTGTTTTATTTATTTTGCTCAAGTTGTGTCTTTTTTATACAAAAAAGTACTGTAATTTGCAGATGCCTCAGGTGAGCGATTTAGGACCATCATGGTCCTCTTGTTGTATTTTGAGGTTTTTGCTTGCAAATAACTAAAACTTTATTTTTAGTTTTGTCTATCAAAAACCAGCGTTCTGATTGGTCGAAAAAAATTATTATAACCCCATGAACAAAATTTTGAGCACACAGCGATTTGTATGCTTCCGCACAAAATAGTCTCATACAGAAAGGTACCAAAATTTGTAAACTTCTTGCTTTTTTCGCTGGATGCTTTTAAATTATAAGAGATGAAGAGAATATTTTTTGTTTTCATGGAGGTATGAACCGAAAAACCTAATCACACTTATATATGAATCCGCTTTGTGTATTCATACAGTGTGATTAGGTGTTTTGGTTCATACCTCCATGAAAACAAAAAAATATTCTCTTCATCTCTTAATTGAGAAACCTACTTGTGGTAGTTTCAAGATTGTTGTCACAATGACAACTGATGAATCAATGGCCATCCCCATTAATATATAAACTGTTATTTTGAAAATTTATGGCTAGTAAGATTTAACAAAAGAGTGAAATGGTCGAAGGCCACATAGACACAATAACTATGATGGAATATCTGTAGTTATGAAATTAAGTAGCCAAACCAACAAAAATGATTCACATAAATATTGGCAAAAGTTTGAGTTCAAATTTCATTTCCACTCTAAATGAATAATTTGATTGGTCAATTGATTCTTCGATGGACATCTATCAATTGTGTGTAGGATTGTCTCTCTGTCTGTCTCATCCAAATTTGTTTGTATCGTAACATCTACAACTATGGATGGATTTCAATATGACTTGACACAATTGTTTTGCATCTTGAGTAGATATCCTATTTTATTTTTTTTCTCCAAAATTGAGGTCATAAAAGTTCAGAGTTTTGGCTGAAGCATAGCTCCCTTATGTATGAATAGATTTCAATTTAGATTTGTACATTGTTCTCCATCATGGACAAATGTCTTATTAGAAAGATTTGTTCAGGTTAAGGTCACAGATGAAGGTCATATTTTGTAGGAACCATAACTAAAGCATTTTTTGGACAGATTTGTATATTGATTTATACAGTTCTGGAACTAACAAAGAAACATTTTTTTTAGATAGTAAAAGGTCAAGGCCACACTTTAAGGTCAAGTGTTTGTGGCCTTGACACAAGTTGCTCTTGAACACCCATTCTTGTATTTTTAGATTTGATTTTTTATTTAATTGACAAACTAATATTATATTCAAGATAGGTTTTGTTTTGGTTTAAGTCCTCTATTTTATCTCCGTATGTGAAAGTCATATTAATTAAGAGTGTCCATCTGTCTGTCTTTCCATCTATTTGTTTGGGTTTTTTTTAGAAAAATTAACCTGGTAAGTTAAAAAAATTTCATGTAAATCCAAGGCTATCTGGCCTTGGACTTTCAATCATGAGATCTCAGGTTCTATCACTGGGCATGGCAAATATCCTTATTGACATTTGTCTCCCACCAATGGGTGGATAATTGTAAATCTAGGTGGGATGAGCAGCTGGAGGCTCAGAGAGGATGTAGTGGTAGTACTGGTGTGATTAATACCAAGAATCCATGCTTAAGTTATCCAGTTGCCAGTACATGACTGAAATACTATTAAGAATGGCGTTAAACCCCATTCAATCAATAAACCTAAACTACCCAAGTTACAAAGTTAATATTTGGTACTTCATTCTCTACAGCACAGTGTTTGTATAGTTCATACTAATTCTAAGCGACCATTTGGTGGTACAAGTCAAATAGTGATATACGTGGATGGGAAACAGAAACATAACGCACAACTGAAGTATCCAAACATGGCAGAGGTAATGTAATCTAGTGATTTTGTAGATTTAACACGTTACAAGACGGCTAAATTATAGACTGGTCCATTTTGAAAGGAGTTGTAGATGACAACTTTGATTATTGAATTTAAGATATTTCTAACTTTCTAGGTAGAAATTATAAGAAATGAAGAAATTGCTTGTTGCTAGCAATTTCTATATATTTAATTCCACGTTTTTCCTTATTCCTTTTCTCTAGGGGCGTCAAAAAAGGGTTAACATCTTTAAATTCTGTTTTCAGACTATTAGGAAGTATACTTTTTAGTATTGAAGTGTTCTTATTTGAAACAGTCCAAATAAATATTGAGGTTTAAAGCAGTTAGTGGTTGAAATTTTATTGGTCAAATAGTACAGACAGGCCTTGAATTTCCATGTTAGATAAAAACAAAAACGCATCCAAATTAAAAAAATTGCAGATGACAAAAGTGCATTGACATTGAAAAAATAAGGGCCAAGTAGGGTAGAAATAATTGTGAGAAAATGAGAAATCACATGTGATTCAAGCATGTTATCCTGTTCCCTCAGTATATCCAAAGCTGCTTGTCAGAATGTGGGATTATGTGAGAATTGGTTAATTATATGAATGATATTTTAGAATATTTAAGGTCAGCAATATCGTAGATCTTTGTTTCAAAGTACTGTTTCAGTTCTCCTAAATCAGTTTGGTGTGAATGTCATAGGTCATTTTACTTTAAAAGTTATCAAATGTTGAGTAAATATTCGTGAACAGCAATAAGAAAATATTATAAATTATTATACTTTAAGATAGATATCTGAAAAAATGTTCGATTTCAGCCATTAACTTCTTGTCGAGTCGGTTCCCAGGTTTTACAATCCAACACAGATTGGCTGGAAACCAGCTCATCCTCTAGCCAAAATTCCAAGAAGCAATCACCCATCAAGTCTCTTCTACAAAGTGCTACGAAATCCAGTGGTGGCAACTCCCCTGGGGTTGTCACTGTCCCAAGCGGGTCAAGGGATGAAATCTGGGGTCAGGCTGTCCCCTTATATGGACAAATAGGGTCTATATGTGTATTCCAAGAGGCAGTCACTGCAGGTCAAGTAAAAGCATTATATATGGCGGGACCAAATAACCTAACTGTGTTCAATGATGAAAGTGAATTAATGGATTTACCTGGCAAGATGGTGCTTCATTATAATGCAAGGGTGAGTAATGACCTTTTAGCATGAAGTACTTTTTAAATTTTAAATTTTGAATTTTATCAGTGATGTGGAAATATAGATTTTTTTCCAATTGTTCATAGACAAGTAGGACTTAAAGTGAACATGTGAGGATATATATTTTGAAAAAATATCTTTTTATGAAAAAAATGCTGAAACTTTTGACCCATAACTACACTGCAAAATTTTAAACTGGTCCAAATTCAGTAAGTTGTAGTGGACAATTTCAAGCTGAAAGAAATCTGAGTATCTTGGTCTTTTGGGGTAAAAAACAACTAAAAAGGGCAGAAGTCTTGGTGTTAGTGTATGTTGCTGATGTCAAACTTGGTTAAGGTTTTATATCTCCAGGGTTTATACAGTTCTGGAAAAGCCGTAGAAAGCAGGTGCTGTCTTGAAAAATTATGGAATTTTGAAAATATTAGTTTTATCATGGAAAAATCATGGAATTTTGTCCAAAATCATGGAAATTATAAAAATTGTCATGGTCAAAGTCAATGTAGAATAAAAAAAATTAAATGAATTTTCTTTAAAAAGAAGTATTTTGCCTTAATAAATGGCTACAATCACTCTTTGATTGAAAAGTCTTGGTACAAATAGTCCATATCAATTTTTTAAAACAATGTAACTACTTTCATGGTTATACCATTGCCCTCTTGTACTGTGTTTCCTGATCATGGAAAAATCATGGAATTATCATGGATTTTGTTGAAGAAAGTGTGAATGAACCTTGAATTCTCACAACCACACATCAGGGAATAGGCTTCAATTTAAGGTTGTGGCCTATGACCTTTTGACCTTGTAATCTTGACCCAGTTTAAACAAAAAAGTAACCAAAAAACTTGTCCCGTTACCAAACAACAAAATTTTAGACTGGTATAATTTGAAAGATGTTATAGAAAGCAATTTCAAATTAATGAAATTAAAAATCTTTGTTTTTGTTAGTAGAAAACATTGTGGGAAAGGAAGAAATTGTTGAAAATAAGCAATTTCTTCCTTTCCCGCAATGTTTCCCTAGCTGTTTTCTTAGGGACATCACTATTGTTTGTTCTGAAATTATCTCCCCTTGAACTTGTAAATTGTACTGAATTATTGATTATGGTGCATTTCTCCCGAAGTATGTCTGGAGTATTTCTCCAAAAGTATTGTGTGCTCTGAAGCCTAATTCACTGGCGATGCTCTCGCTGACAACTGTAATGCTATTAATTCTAGAATAATCTGCCCTTGAACTTTGAAATTTTGGCTACATTGCTTATCAATTAGGCTCTCACAGAAGCGTTATTTTTTTTTGAAGCCTGATATTGACATAAATTGTTTCTATACTGAAGAAATATTGAGTATCAAATGTTTTTTGCACTCCCATAAAGAGTTCAAGAATTGTCAGCCCTTTACTGTACAATTTTGATATTTTTCTGATTTATTGCTTTACTACTGTAACATAGTTTCTATTTGATATAAGACCATGAAACTTAAGACAAGTCTTGACCATGATCACAGGTACCCTGTAGGTTTAAGTTCTCATCGTTTAAAAGTCAGTGACACAGATAAATTATTTTTGAAAAAAATATTTTTATGCATTTAATTAATATCTGTTTGACTTAGGAGTCTGACTGTCAATGTAAAGGTCCCGGGTTCGATCCCGATGGCGGCACTCATCCTTTCCGACTATTTGTCTCTCACCAATGGGTTGATAATCGTAGACCTATGTGGGATAGCAGCTGGAGGCTAGGAAGGGATGTAATGGTAGTACTGGTGTGAGAAATACCAGGAATCCGTTGTTAGGTGCTCCAGCTGCCGCGATATGATTGAAAGATTGTTAAAAGCGGCGTAAAACCCCATTCAAACAAATTGACTTAGGACTCTAAAACTGTACTCAAGTGCTACTGATAATCCAAGGAAGATAATTTTAGGTTTGGATAATGAATGCTAGTAGGATTACCTATATTATATTATCTCTGTATTAACCCATTCCCACACAGTGACGCTTTTTGACGCCCCGCAAGGAAAACCATTGGGAAAACATTGTGTAAAATTAAGAAATTGCTTGTAACAAGCAATTTCTTCATTTAACACAATGTTTTCTACCCAGAAAGTTGAAAAATATAAAATTTCACAAACTTTAAATTGTTGTCTGAAATTCCTTTCAATTTGAACCAGTATAGAATTCTGTCTTTTGGGAATGGGTTAATTCTGAACTATATAACATTATGTGATAAGGACTTGCTTTTTAGCTCCAGCAAGCTATTGTTATGGTGCTGTTTCTATGGTGCATCCGTCTGTGTGTGTGTATCTATCAATCCATAAATTTCTAGCTCAGCTGTTTTGGAGAAAACCCGAGGTATTGTGATCACCTTGGCTTTGTTCACATCGGCGTTGGCGTGACAAACTTTAACCTTGGTCATATCTCTTGTTATTGAAGATATCCTCATGAAACTTGGCATGTGTATTGACCATCACAAGAGTTATCTAGACTATCAAGGGAGATAACTCTAAAAACGTTTTTGTAAGAGTTATGCCCCTTTTTTGACTTAAAATTTTTGCATTATCCAGCACCTGCAGCCAAGTGTTGGCACAAGTAGGCGGAGCTCTTGTTACTTTAAAAATCTTCTCCCCAGAAAATACTGCTGTGGTACTTCTACCAGATTTCATGGCTTTTATGGGCAGGACTTAATTCAATATATAGAGAAGTTTGAAAATCCTCTCAGAAACCATTTTATGGATCCTACCTAATATCACAGATATGATCCTTTAGTGACACTTTCTTCAGATTCACGCAAAGAATTGCAATAAGGTTAAAAAAAATTGCTTTCATGTGTCGGGCTAAATTCCATATATGGTGAATAATGACTATGGAAACATACTTTTTGGAAATTACAGGTTGGATTTCAATGAGATTTCACAGGAATGATCTTTTGGGACTCTTTATCAGATTTTAAAGAAATTTTAGATGGTCTTATCTATATAGATGGCAAAATTTATGACTAATCCAAATTAAAAGAAGTTTCAGTCAACAACAAGTTCAAGTTTATGAACTTTTAGAAATTTTCAACTTTCTTGGTAGAAATCATTGTGTAAAATTAAGAAGTTACTTTTTGTAAGCAGTTTCTTCATTTTACACAAAGTTTTCTGAATTGTTTTTCTGAATTAGCATCAAAAAGGCCACTGTGTGGGAATGGGTTAATGATAATGCTATGGAGGATCACCCTGATATCAGATCCCATTCAATCCCATTCAATCAATCAAAAGCATCAAAATGCAGACTGTGTGGTAATAGGTTTATCATGATATGTACACTTATTTTCAGGCATGTAAACATTCCCACATTATGGATCTCACATCAAATCAAAATCATGGACAGCTGATTGGTCAAAAATGTGTCACATGGGATATCAAGGTAAGGTATAACATTTTACATAGAATACTGCGTAAATTGGCATTTCCATTTCTTTTGAAAACTGGCTACTTATTCCAATACCATGTGAGTAACTTGTATTTGCTTATAACAACCTTTTCATACTTACTTTCCAGAAGAAAAATTTAAAAAAATGGATAAACAAATTGTTTATGATAAAAATGATGTCATTATACTAGTTTACAATCAGCATTCTGTGTTATTGTATTAATAATTTTAAACCATTTCCACTCAATGACACCTTTCAACACCCCTCAAGGAAGTCAATTGTTTAAAACCAGGGTTTTCCATGACGCAAAGTTTGCGCGTCATTGTCGCAATTTCAAAACAAATGACCCATAAAGATTTTACCTGTGCTTCATAAAAGACGCAAGTTTTAAAACCTAATTCTTTGTGAATAGAATCGTCGGTAAAGGCCAAAATGTTGAAATAAATCCTTTAGAAGTCTGAGTTACGACAATCAATCAAATTAGCGACTGTCGATAATTTGGGTTTCCATTATTTATTTATAGCAATATACTGTTCTATTCTTAGTTGACAGATAAAATATGTAGACTGGTTATAGTCATTTTTATCAAATTCAGACTCGATTTCCGTTGATAAAACATATCGTTTACCTGACTACTAGAAAATGTAAAAATGTCGCGTCAAACAAAGATGTTGAAATTCCTCTCGTCTGCATATCGTTTACCCGACTACTTGTCATAGTGATCAGACTATCAAAGAGAGCTCTGGTAGCGAGTCTGATGGTGAAACCCCCGTCTTCAAAAAAGACCCTGAGGTCTTTCAGCCAGAAATGATTAAAAACCTTCAGTTGGCGTAATTTCGCCAATGGTGAAATGCTGTGTGACCCTTGTATTAAAACAAAAAAAACTAATCCTCTCACTACTGGCTGTACGAACTTTCGTCTTTCATGTCTTTAAATTCCTGTAGTCTCTAGCAGTCTTTCAGATTTGACCCCCTAAATTGGAGAAAAGACCCCCAGTTCTAAAGGCATAGGGGTCACATTGACCCCCAAAGTCTTATGCCAATACAAAACCCTGTTAAAACAATGTGTAAAATGAATAAGTTTCTGGCAACAAGCAGTTTCTTTAATTTCCATAATGTTTGCTACCTAGAAAGTTGAAAAAATCTAAAATTTGTCTGCAACTCTTCACAATTTAGGCCAGTCTAAAATTTTGCCACAAAGTAATGGATTAATCAATTACCACTGCTGGCAATATTTTAGAATGAAGCTTTCCAAATGAAACTTTCAAGTGTCTGTCGTGTGTCCTTCAGTGTGTGTGTGCGTCCGTCCGTAAACTTATGCTTTGAAAATCTTCTCCTCAGAAAGTACTGAACAGAATTCAACCAATTTTAGAGGAATGATCATTGGGTGACCCTTTATCAGATTCCTTCAAAGAATTAAGATTGGATCAAAAACATTTCCATATATAGGGAAATCTTTAGAAATCTTCTCTTAAACCAAGGGATGGATTTCAACCAAATTTCACTGAAATGATTCTTGAGTGACCCTTTATCAGATTCCTTAAAGAATTTTGATAAGACAGAAAACATGGCTTTAATGGACAGGGCTTATTTCAATATATTGCAGAAGCTTTGAAAATCTTCTTGTCAGAAACCATTCAATGGATTTCAACCGAATTTCACTGGAATGATTCTTTGTTGACCCTTATTAGATTACTAAAAAGAATTGATTGGCTGTAAACATTGCTTTAATGGGTTGAGCTAAATTCCATAAATGGTAAACAGTGAAAACCTACAATTTTCTCAGATAAACCCTTTCTTGTTTAATCCCTGATTTTTAAGTCCCTGTGATTTATAATTGGGAAAACATTGTAGAAAAAGAAGAAATTGATTGTTTAAGCAATTTCTTCTTTTTCCACAATATGTATTACCCTAATGACTTGTTATCTTTCAAATCTAATCCACTTTAAATTTTCCTCTGCAAAACCTTTGAAATTTGAAAGGTCTAAAATTTTGCAAAACAGGAAAGGGTTAAAAACTATTATACCAAGTTTTCAACAAAATTTCACAAAATGATTGGTGACTCTTTGTCAGATTCCTTCATAAAATTTGGCACAGATGAAAATTATGGATTTTATGGGGTGACTTGTGTCCATATGTGGTTTATATTATGGAAGCTTTGAAAATCTTATTCTTGCAAACTGCCGGATGGTTTTCAACAAATTTCTCAGGAATGATAAATTCAGGCTTGTTGAGTGAATCAGGCGCTCAAGCGCCTCTAGTTCCAAATTTATGGGTAGAAATCATTGTGGAAAATGAAGAAATTGCCTGGATCAAGCAATTTTTTCATTTTACACAATGTTTCCTAAATTTCTTGAGGGGAATAGTAAAAGAATCATTGTGAGGGAATGATTTAATCTGTAAATCTTTTCGAAGATGACTTGTTTGTATTTGATTGCAACTAACCACATCGTTACTCTTTATTCAATATCCTTTATAAAATTATTACTCTTTACTCAGTATCCTCTATAAAATCATTACTCTTTACTCAATATCATCTATAAAATTATTACTCTTTACTCATCATCCTCTATAAAATCATTACTCTTTTCTAACTATCCTTTATAAAATTATTACTCTTTACTCATCATCCTCTTTAAAGTCATTACTCCTTACTCACCATATTCTATAAAGTCATTACTCTTTACTCACCATCTTCTATAAAATTATTACTCTTTACTCACCATCTTCTATAAAATCATTACTCTTTACTCACCATCCTCTATAAAATTATTACTCTTTACTCACCATCCTCTATAAAATTATTACTCTTTACTCACCATCCTCTATAAAAGCATTACTCTTTACTCACCATCCTCTATAAAATTATTACTCTTTACTCACCATCCTCTATAAAATTATTACTCTTTACTCACCATCCTCTATAAAATTATTACTCTTTACTCACCATCCTCTATAAAAGCATTACTCTTACTCACTATCCTCTATATGTTACAGGATGTACTGAACTGTATAGGAGGTATCCAAGTGTTATTCCCTTTGTTGGAACAAATCAACCAGTTACCCATGCCTGTAGATCCACAGAGTCCGGATATACCCTTTATAAACAGCCTTAATGAAGTCAAAGAGCAAGAAGATTGGGTCATCTTACCAAGTAGTTCATATGCTGGTGAGTTTTCTTTTTAAAATCTCAGGTGATTTTTAAATTGGGTCACTTGGGGTAAAAACTTGGTCATTTTGTCAAATCTTTAAAGAACCTTATAGGCACTGAAGAGGATATATTTCATGCTCACTAAACCTGAGAACTGATTGGAATGCAGTCTTGACCAAAAAGGAGGTTATGCACCTAAAAACCAGCTCCAGTCTACCAAGCTTCAGGGCTCCAGTCTACCCAGCCATAAATCCAAAAATGCGTAAAACTTCTGAATTGTAAATGATGAGTGGGAAGACTTTTTCAAACCAAGGTCAAGGCTATCTCTCAAGGTAATGATTTTGCTTTAATGAATAAAGATTTGTAATTGGCTTTTAATTTTGAATTGATGGTGATAGAGCCTTCATCTTTCACATGACCATGGCTTCTGGGAAGACATTGCTGTTGATATTACGATCTGGTCATCCACTAAGGTTAAGGTTGATACTTAAGAGGTAAACTAAAGACTTTAAGATTGTCTATAGCTTATGAATGTACTGCAAGTGATAAGGCCTTCATTTTTCACATGTGCATTGCTAATGGAAGACCTATTGATATGATAATTTAAGGTCATTTGTCAAGATCAAGGTCAAATTGAGGGTGTGGGTTGGTATTTGAAAAAAACAAACACTCACACACACAAATAAACCCACCCATTTTGAAAATAATGAAACTTCGCATGGATAGTGATATTCTTTTCATATCCAACACATTTATTTAAAGTGTTCAGGCTTTTGTCTTTACTCTTAACTCATTCCTTTTTTTCAAAATTTTAGACTGGTCCAATTTGAAGGGGAGAAAATATTGTGTGAAAAAGAAGAAATTACTTGTAACAAGCAGTTTCTTCTTTTCAATCAATGTTTTCTTAAGTCTAAAATCACATGGATGTGAAAACAAGGTATTGTCTAGGATAGAATTAATTCATGGCTATGAGTCAAATTCAAAATCAATGTCTTCTTTATGAAAAATTGCTGATTTGGAAATAGGTGCTTCTACAAACACATATTTTGTTCAGCTTAACATATTCACAGTCCAAGTCCTTTCACCTGTATGTTTATTTCAGATACAAAATTGGAGCAGAATCAAGTTGCTGGATTCCTAACATTGTTACGAAACATGGTACAAACAAAGCCAGTGAATCAGCATTCATTTGTTCAAACTAACAGTGCTGCTGTCATAGGTGCCTTACTTCAAAAGGTTTGTTTATTTTGTAAACAATTTGTAATCAATTCTAGTCACGGGGTCCCGGGCTGGATTGCCAGCCTTGACATTTGCCTCCTACCAATGGATGGATAATGGATAATCATAAACCTACGTGGGATGAGCAGCTTGGAGCTTGGAAAGGATGTAGTGGTTGTACTGGTGAGAGAAATACCAGGCAGCAATGGTTAGGTGTTCTAGCTGACTGAAATACAGTAGAAATTGGTATTAAACCTCATTTAATCAATCTATCAATCTTACTCTGTTCTTTATCATTCTTCATATACATGTATTCAAGGTGAATCCTTAGTTGATTTATGTTAATGTTTTACTGGTAGGAGAACTGTTGGTAGAGGCCACAGCTCATATAATCCATTCCCCCACAATGGCACTTTAAGACACCCCTTAAGTATAAAGATTTCGAAAAACATTGTGGAAACACAAGCAATTCCTTCATTATCGACAATGCTCTCTACCCAGAAAATAAAAGAAAATTCCCTCAACGAAAATTTATTGTTGCATTTTCTTTAAATTAGTCTAGCATTCTGCCCTCTGGTTATGAGTTAATTCATCAACATATAATTTAACCTTTGGATTCGTCTATCAAAAACCTGCATTCTAATTGATCGAAAAAAAATATTCATAACTCCATGAACAAAATTTTGAGCATGCAGTTAGTTTGTATGCTTCTGCACAAAATAGTCCCATACAAAAAGGTATCAAAATTTGTAAAGTTGTTGCCTTTTTCGCTCAGTTCTATTGCATTATATGAAATAAAGAAAATATTTTTTGTTTTCATGGAGGTATGAACCGAAAAACCTAATCACACTTAAGTATTCATACAGTGTGATTAGTTTTTTTGGTTCATACCTCCATGAAAACAAAAATATTCTCTTCATCACTTAACCCTTTCCTGGACAAACCCGGGACTTTATGTCTCTGTGATTTTATACTTGGGAAAACATTGAGGAAAAAGGAGAAATTGCTTGTAACAAGCAATTTCTCCTTTGCCCACAATATTTTCTATAACATAGGATGGTCAGATTTCAAATTGCATGCATTTTTCATTGTCGTCTGCAACCTCTTTCAAATTGGACCAGTCTAAAATTTCATAAAACAGGAAAGGATTAATTGTATATACTGTTTGATATTTACACACTGTTCATCTTTATCAAGG
Organism: Fragum fragum; assembly: GCA_946902895.1. Taxonomy (NCBI): domain Eukaryota; kingdom Metazoa; phylum Mollusca; class Bivalvia; order Cardiida; family Cardiidae; genus Fragum; species Fragum fragum. Next base: position 3,579,202 of record OX336381.1, read on the forward strand.
TGAACCCCAAGTTAATCGATGTCCATGTATTGATGGCTGTGCAACTACTGGTAGAAGCCACGGCTCTAACAAACAAAAACATGTTAAACCATCTGTACCAGTATATACTGTTTGACTTTCGTATTTGGTGTCGCAGTGATTTTCCTGTTAGAATAGGTATGTAAAAACAACCTTCTGTTGTAATTTAAGCCCGTTGTTTGCTAAATTGTCTTTATCTTTGTCATTCTGACTCCAGAAATATTCCTTATTTGGCAGGAGATATTGACAAGGATGTGCCTGCATATTATGTGCAATATGATCTCAGTCAACACTACCTAATTTTCCAAGTCAAAGCCAGTGTTCTTTATGAAATCAATTTTCATGACTAATCCTTTTAGCATAACAAGGTTTGATATATAACTGATTAATTCATTCAACAAATTGATCAGTTATATATTTACCCTTTTCATGGGTGAATAAAAAAATCTTAGAAATGTATTAGAATCATAACATTGATGGAGGTCAGCTTGTGAACAGACACAGCATTGGAATCTGGTATAATACATTTCAATGTCATCAAAATATCCTACTTTCACTTTGGATAGACTATCAGTCTTTGTCCGCCGCCGTCATGGCGCAGTTGGTAGAGCGTCAGACTCCCAATCGTTAATTATGAGATGTCATGGGTTCGACCCCTGGCAGCGGCACATATTCTTTCCGACATTAGTCCCTCACCAATGGGTGAATAATAGTTAACCTATGTGGGATAGCAGCTTGAGGCTAGTAAAAGATGTACTGGTAGTTCTGGTGTAAGAAATACCAGGAATCATTGTCAGGTGCTCCAGCCACTGTGATATGACTTGAATACTGTTAAAAGCGGCGTTAACCCCATTCAATCAATCAATCAGTCTTTGTCCTCTGTTCCACTTAATAGGGCTGATCTCAGTTAGCTCAGTTGGTAATGCACTAGGTTCTTAATCTTTGGGTTGTGATTTTAACCTATTCCTGCACAACAAAATTTTAGACTGGTGGAAATTGATAGGGGTTGCAGACAACAATTCAAAGTTGATGAAATTTTAGATTTTTTTCAACTTTCTTGGTAGAAAACATTGTGTAAAATGAAGAAATTGCTTGTAACAAGCAATTTCTTCATATTAAACAATGTTTTCCCAAGTGTTTTTCCTTAGAGGTGTCCAAAAGCATCACTGTGTGGGAATGGGTTTAACCTGGGCCAACATTCTTTCAAACGTTTCACAAAAGTCATTATGACGTGTCATTTTTGTCTCACCAATGGGTGAGTGATAAGTCGGTAGCTCGGATAAAATGTCCTCGTTATACTGGTTTGAGAAATGACAGGAATTCTTGGTAAGATACACCAGCTGCTGCCATATAACTGAAATACTCTTGAAATTTGTGGTAAACCTCAACCAATCAAGCAATCTACTTACCAAGCAAGTTAACAAATGAACAGAACAAGAGAGATTCGTTCAAGTTGTAAGTAACTTGTAATAAGATAATCAATACTTGAAATTTAACCCATAACAAGATGACAAAATGTTAGATTGGTCCAAATTGAAATAAGTGGCAGAAGATATTTCAAAATAAATTTGAATAATGAGAAGATAAGTACCAATTAAGGTTGAAAACATGAGAAAAGAAAAATTGCTTGTTACAAGCAATTTCATATTTTCCTACAAAGTTTTACATAACCATTTTTCTTCAAGGTGTAAGAAAGCAGAACAGTGTGGTAATTGGTTAAATTGTACTGATAAGGATTTTTGGGAGATTGATGTTTGTACATAGTTGTTGTTTTTAGTTCCACTGGCTGAAAGCCATCGAGCTATTTGTCGTTGTGTTGTGTCCGTCGTGGTTCGTCCGCCTTTCAAAAGCTTTTACTTAAAAAAATCTTCTCCTCAGAAAGTACTGAACAGAATACAAGTAAATTTCACTGAAATGATCCCTGGGTGACCCTTTATCAGATTCCTTCAAAGAATTTTGATCGGATGAAAAACATAGCTTTAATGGGCGGGGCTAGTTTCCACATATGGTGAAACCTAAAAAATCTTCTCAGAAAGTAATGAATGGATTTCAACCAAATTTTATAGGAATGATTATTATGTGACTCTTTATCAGATTCCTTTAAAGAATTTTGATTGGATGTAAAGGGCAGCGCTTATTCCATATGTTGTGAAAACTTTGAAAATATTTTTCCCTGAAACCAGTAGATGCATTTCAACCAAATTTCAAAGGAATGATCCTCAGGTAACTCTTTTTTCAGATTCCATCAATTAATTTTGATTGGTTGAAAACATATATTTTATGGTCAGGGCTTATGTCCATATATGGTATACAGTGATTTTTTTTTTTTTTTTAAAATAGTTAATACCTTTATCATCTGACTTAGTAAGTGAATTGACATTTGTATACAATCAAAAGTTTGAAATATTAAAAGAATTCATTGACAAGATTTATTTGCCACACTTGATGAATATGATTTGATTCATATTGGATTTCCTGAAAACACCATTGCTTAATCCGTACGATCAGGCCTCTGGGGAGATGCAGGCGCTAAAGCACCTCTAGTTTCAAAATAAAAATGCTTCTTGAACTAGTTTGCAATCTTGTCTAATTTTCAGGTCACATTCAATATCTCTCCACCATTATAAAAGATGATAGAAGACATTTTAGAAAGCTGTTTGGTGTACAGTATATTCTAGACAACATTAGGATGTATTATGGGTAGGTTTATTTTAGAAAATTGTCTAGTGTACAGTATATTCTAGACAACATTAGGATGTATTAGGGGTAAGTATTATATTTCTTTATTCATATATGTGTTGCGCTCCAGAAAAACCGGCCACTTTGACAAAATTTTCAAAAAACGTTTTTTTCTTGTTTCATAAATTTCAAGACCTCCCTAGCATGAAACTGAAAACCATTTATTTCTATCGCGATTATTCGCAGTTCTAGACACATTTAAAGTTATCAGGTGTTCCGTTATAATCGGCATTGCAAGTTGACGTTGCCGCTTGACGTCGTTACGCAAGCTTAGCGTAAATGACTACATTACCAAAGCATGATTACATTGTACAATGATCAGAATGAATTAGTACAAACGAAGTGTAGTTTGATAAACTTACTAAAATCATTCATTTTAATATCGAATTTATTATTTTGTAAAGAGTTTACGACACTCAAGCTGTCAGTATCTAAGTTTTATTATCGTACATTTTACCCCGGCCATATCAAAGAGGCCACTAGAACGGAAATGCAGCTGAAACGAAGTCTGAAGACAGAATTCTACCTTTAAGAGCCCATGATAATACTATCTGAATTGCCATTAAGAAATTCAGTCAAATGTTCTAATGAATAGTACCTATCTACATTGCCCTTCAAAAGGACCCGAGGCGAACGAACACAGAAAAAAAACACAATTATAGAGAGGAAAAAAAAAATTCTACATACAGAAAAGTAAAAAGAATATTCATTTATTTTTGTTATTCTATGTTTTGTTTAAAAGTTGTTGACCTGCTTAAATGTTCAAAGTTTATACATTCTGAACTTTATTCTCAGGTGTGAAATTTACGTCGGCAACAGTTGCCTTAATGAAATTATATAACCCACTTACCAAGTAAAAATGTAAACAGTAATACACATGTATTTCAAAAGAAATCCTCAAATTCATTTAATTTCTCTGTGTCTCTCATTGTTAGAACAAAAGGAAGTCAATTGGCGTAACTTAATTTTCATTCGGTCACGCATGACTCGAACTGGCGTAGAATTTGTGTTCCAGCCATTGTCTTCGATAGCTTTGTGTCAAATTAATGTAGATAAAAGATCAAGTATGTTATCTTAAGCCGCGAATTATTGTACACGCTTTGCTGAAGGTGGACTTTTGTTTAGGTGCATGACTTAGTGTTCAGATTACATTAAGTTTTGATTTAAAGGTAACTTTCAAATTTATATGTGGTATTGGAGATACTTCCATAGTAGTGCTAGTTATGCTCTAAGAATACATTATTTGTACATGGTGTATCAAACCTATTATTCTGTTTTGTTGTCTCTGTTGTTTATTACCACCAATAAACAGTTTTGATATACAGCAATTCCTAAACCAATAGGTTGTGCAGTATAGCATTTAAACTTTATAGGCGCTATTTCGTCTGTAACACACTGCACCGACAATCTTCTGGTCGCGTACTCTAACTTCATTTAAAAAAATCTTCCAGATACTTTTTGGTAAATGATTTACTAATAATGCACGATATGTTAATGAGCAAATGGTGTCTCGGATTCAATATTATAATTGTATTCTTGAGAACAGTAGTAGGAACCAATGATTATGCATATTGGCATCTACATTGACTGAAAGGTTTTTACAACTGCCGTCTAACATCATTTACAAAAGTGTACCCTCAATTTGAAGGCATGTAACTGAAATTGAAATCTTGAAGTACGAGTTCAATCCCAAGTGTTTATTATTTTGAACAATTTCAAGCCTTAAATTCACGTTCCAGTCCTTTCATTAAAAAAAGCGCATTATCTCCCGAATTAAGTTTCTCTATAGTTAACCCATTCCCACACGATCCCTCCTTTTTACGCTTCCCCAAAAAATAGCTTGGGAAAACATTGTGGAAAATGAAGAAATTGCTGGTAGACAAAACAATTGAAAATTCCATCAACTTGAAATTGTCGTCTGCAACTTCTTTCAATTTGGACAGGTCTAAAATTTCTCTGCGTTAGAATGGGTTAAGGAAAATAAAATTTACTATTTTCTGTTGTAATTGAGAAAGACTAGTTTTGATTTGAAACGATTGAACTAAATTTCAATGCAGTTTTGATATGGAACAACTCACTCGATTATTTTCAATATTCTGTTGGTCCGCAGTCCTGCACTGCCTCTGATAAATCAACTAATAACCTTATTAAATTATTGTTACTAATTTTGACTGCCATAAGAAATTTTAATTTGAGATTTCATATCAAAGTTCTCAAGCTTAAATAAAGGATAAAAACTAAATGCTTGATTTACCTAAATCTTTCCGTTCCTTATTAACGAAATGAATGAGTATTTGCTAGAGTTATTGCTCATATGGGCAGCCGAGAAAAATATGAATACGTGAAATAAAACGGGTTTGGACAGATCAGATTTGAGTTTCACATGTACATGTAAATGATCACTTCTGTTCTTGTAAATGGTTAAATCTGAACCTAAGTAACAAGGTAATTCTATAGCAGTTTATACGAGATCAAACAGCATTTTAGCATTTTTACGGTCGTCTAATCTTGTCCTTCTTTGATAGACCTTTGCCTTTTTTTCCTGATCAGCACAGGCGCCTGTTTCATAGTTACAGTACAGTACAGTATTATATGTATGCCCGTTTTTCTTGCTTAAATTACCAAGATCTAGAAACAAATGCTTGTGAACCAGTTATCGTTCGCCTAAATACGTTGTTCTGTGGACTTGGGTAGAATTAATATCCGTAAAACCTGCGGTAATCAGCCCTCTTCAAAATACAAACAACAAGTTTTGTGGATTTGTTTGATATTTCTCTGTATTTCTTCGACCGGCAGTAAATTCCACACGATACTGTGTTTATACCAGTTTAAGCTTTATGTGGACACAAGAAACTTAAAGATAATTTGAAGTGGTTAAGTGTACAATGAACTGGTTCTATTTTGATTTCATACATTTGCTGGGCGTGCTGATAGTAAAATATAGAGGAATCCATGGTATGGTGTTCAACCGACCGCTATATGACCGAAATTCTGTTAATTGTGGCATTAAACCCTATTCGAACCAAATCATTAGTCCCGTATGCCCTTTTTTTAAATTTAGGTTTCTAGAAAATTAATAGAATTTCATTTCAAATTGCATCATTCCTGTATCTTCTTGTTCCTTTCTTTTTCTTCCCCATTTGTGTTTTCTTCTCATATTCTACGCGACAATATTGATGGTTTACCAAAATATCGTAGCTACAACTTTATGCGATCAATGTGAAAAGTGCAAGAAATGTGAATGTCAAAAAATAGAAATACGATACATTATCACCGACCAAGAAGTGTTTTCTGTTACAGTAAAAAAACAAAAAAAGAAAAAAAAAAGCGTCTATTTGGAGAATCGAACCAGTATCCATAAATCATAACTAAAAAAGCAATGACTGCCGTATCCACTCGACTAAGTCAGCGTTCCTGACATAAGGAGTTTCAAATATTTAAATAGTTTTACATAGAAACGTAGAGTTATTTATAGACGAGAAAGTTATTTATAGACAGATTTTTCTTACCGTAAAAGACAACATTGAAAGGCAATTTTTAGGATGTTCGAGAGGGAAATAATGAAAAATAACTCATTTATACGTTCGTTGTGAATTCTAAGACTTTTTCCGATCTAATTTCTGAGCATATTAAAAAAGTATTCAATTTTAAAGCTTTGTCTACGGGCGGCTACGTCGGGGTGCTTCTTTTATGCAAAATCCTAATTTTACGACGATAAAGGGAATCTTCAACAAGTTTTCATTTATTCATATCGTCTTCAGTCGATTTTGAAATATGAACAATTATTACAAGCAATATATTCATTCAATCACACCAAAAAAATCTTCCTTAAATTTCATTTTTGAAAAAAGTCCGCCAGAAAAACTCAAAAGTCGATGAGATTGATTAAATCCCATAAAAGCATGTAATTTTATTAAAATTTGTTTAAAAAATGTTCTTATGAGTTTTGATTTCTTAAAATCTTTTTACGAAAATATATTTATGTGGTATCGTATGCTGATAACAATTTTTTTGTGTGTATTTTGAACGAGACACGCGTTAAACCTCACATTTTACATAACGTCAAATTTCAATGGGTTTTCCAATAATTTCTCGCGATGTCAAAGTTGCCGGTTTTCCTGGAGCGCGACACGTATATTTCTTTTTTCATATATATATGGAAGAGAATTATTAACCCTTGTCATGCTGAACCTGGAATATTCCGGTTTTGGCAGGAGGTGAAGACTAAGATCAGACTGCACTTAAGTGCAGGCTGATCTTAGTCTACACCTCCTGCTTGTACTTTCCCTGCCAGAATTGTTTATGAAGTTGATTTCTAAAAGAAATATTGATTTTTTGATAAATAGTTCTATCAGTGCTTTCAGCCCTTTGATTTGACAGCATTTCAGTAAGGTAATTTATACAGCATGACAAGGGTTAAGTTAGTTTTCCTAAGTTTACATTGAGAAAATATTAATCTTTCTTAAATGCTTTCTGGTGGATTATAGAGATTTCTTGGGTGATTATCTCTCGGTAATTTCACTATAAACATGTCTATTGGTAATTCACTATTTACATATCTCTCATTAATTTCACTATAAACATATCTCTCGGTAATTGCACTATAAACATCTCATCTCTTGGTAATTGCACTAAAAACCATTGAAATCATAAAAATAGATACACTGCAACTCCTCTATAACGCTGTTGGTGAGTACAAGAAATGAAACAGCGGAAGAAGTGGAATTACTATATTATAAGGCTGGCTACAGAAAATGATCAATTTTTGTATGCTTCTTATCTTTTTTAAATTGATGGTAAAAATTGCGGTTAAATCAGAGTTAAAGTTGTATCTCAGCATCCGCAACCCAAAATGGTAAAACTCCCGCCTTAATTTCAGGAGCCAAGCGGACCCGTTTATAATGGAGTCAGCGCTGTGCCAGTTAGCATTATAGAGGAGTTGCAGTATACTCAGTGCAATTTGAGAAGAAACCAACCTACAGTGAAGAAAATATGGTAGGCAAAGAAGCAATTGCTTGCTACAAGCAATTTCTTCTTTCCCACAATCTTTTCTCAAGTGTAAAGTCAACGTAAAAACAAAATATTGTACAAGAAAAGGTTAAATTGTTGTGTATTTATGACCTTAATTTCTGTTTTACGTTGACTTTGCAACCATTTTAAATTCTTGTTTCATTTTCTAGAAGAGATTGTGGTCTTGCAGAAGAAGATGCCAAAACTATACGGGGATCCCTGTTTAGTCTTGTTAAATATTATATTGTTAAAGACATCACATTGGAGGAATTATCACAGCTCTTTAACTTTATGATGACCTGTGATGAAGAGAGCATGGTATGTACCAACTGACCAATCGCTGGCCCTGTCCACTTTTTCTATTTCCCTCCCCCCCCCCCCCCCTCCCCCCTCCACACTGACTCTGACAGAAAGTTCTGATTCAATATTTTACGGTATTATTTTTCAAAGTTATGGCCAGTAGCATGTAACAAAAAGGTAGAATGATTGGTTGGTGACTTAAATGTCATAGCTACAACTTGAATAAGCTATAGTTACAAAGTTTAAGTTGCCAAACTAATTAAAAAGGTTGAAAATGTCGGAGTTAAAAGCTCAGGTCCTGGCTGAATAAGACAACAAAACTTTAGACTGATCCAAATTGAAGGGAGTTGCAAACAGCAATTTAAAATTAATGAAGTTTTAGATTTTTACACATCTCAGGGTAAAAAACATTGTGTAAAATGAAAAAATTGCCTGTTACAAGCAATTTCTTCATTTCACACAATGTTTTCCCATTTGATTTCCTTGAGGATGTCCAAAAGTGTCATTGTCTGGGCATGGATTAATGTTGATGAAATGTTAAAAGTCTCTCTCTTCTTGTGTAGAAAACATTGTTGGTAACCAAGAAACTACTTTTTACAGGGAATTTCTGCATTATCCATAATATTTTCCAAAGCTATTTTCTGAATATTTTTTTAAGGAATCCAGATAGTGTGGGAATGGTTCAAAAGAAACTCATACACGTAATTTGTTAATAATAATTGATTGGGGTTTAACTCCGCTTTTAACTGTATTTCAGTTATATTGCAGCGGCAGGATCACCTAACAATGGATTCCTGGTATTTCTCACACCAGTGCGACCACAACATCCTTTCCTAGCCTCCAGCTGCTATCCCACTTAGGTTTACTATTATCCACCCATTGGTGAGAGACAAATGTCGGAATATGTGCCGCCTGCCGCCGGGGATCGACATGTAATTTGTAGCAGAAAGATACCTTAGGATTCCTTATATATGTTTAAGTCTTAATACCACTTTAGAATATTGCAAAATTAACCCATTACCATACAGCGAAATTTTACACTGAGCCAAATTGAAAGGAGTTACAGATCACAATTCAAATTTTATGAAATTTTAGATTTTTTCAACTTACTGGGGTTTTCGAGATAGAAAACATTGTGGATAAGGAAGAAATAGCGTATTGAAAGATCAGGGGTATATTATTATACCATTGTCTGTCTGTCATTTTGTCAGTCTACCTGTCTGCAAACAAGTTAAGAGTTACAATTACTCTAAGCCTATTCAAGATACAATGCTCATATTTGGTATGAATATGATAGCTTGCATCAATGAAGATCTGCAGAAACCAAGGTTGAGATTATATGAGGTCAAGGTCATTTGTCAAGGTCAAACAAAACCTAAACAAAAAGCTTAACATTTACAATTACTTTAAGTCTATTAAAGATACAGTGCTCATATTTAGTATGGTGATAGATCTTATTGATACACATGCAGATACCAATGTCAAGGTCAGTTGTCAGTTGTCAAGGTCGTATTTCCAAAGAAAGGCTTTAATGAGGGCATAATATGTGACAATCACTTCTGGTTCATACAAAGTTTCCAAAATCGTATTTCTTCAAGGAGTCAAAAAGAACGATTGTGTTTTTTTCTCTTAGAAATATCTCTAAATGGAGTTAGAACGACCCCCTAGAGAAATTTCTAAGGTCAAAGACAGGTTATCAGTTATTTTGTTTAATCAGGTGTGTGAAGCTCTGGATGTGTTGGTCTCATTGTTACATATTGGCAGTGGGAGGAAACAGGATCAGCTTTATTTATTGATGTTTGAACCAGAGATTGGAGAAATGTTGTATGGCCTTCTAACAGTTAGGGGTTATACCATTATATACTATGAAAAGGTTGTTAAGGTAAGGTATTATTTAGATACTAGCTGTTTCTCAAGTAATTCGTGTATTTCATAGAGAACAGCCTTAACCCATTCCCACTCGGTAAGGCTTTTAGACGCCCCCAAGAAAAAAAGCTTTAGAAACATTGTGGAAAATGAAGAAATTGCTTGTCAAAAGCAATTTCTTCATTTTCCACAATGTTTTCTTACCAAAATGATGAAGAATTTAAAAGTTTAAATTGTTGTCTGCAACTTTTTTCAGTTTTGGGCAGTCTAGAACTCTGCCGTCTGGGAATGGGTTAATGAATACATTGTTAGTCATTTACAGTGATCTACCTAGGTTTTGTGAGTAAAGGACAAAAGTTTTATGAAGTTGCTGACAATAATTTACAATGAGAATTAAATTCTTTGCTTTTTGGGATAGAAAAATGTGGATAATGAAGAAATTGCTTATTACAATCAATTTCTTCATTTGCTTCTTCATTTGCTTCAACATTTTCCTAATACTTTTATTTTAGGAGTATAAAAATAAGGGACTGTAGGACTGGGCTTAAATGACAGCATCTTCATATCATCTAATAGCTGATATTGGGACATTTTGTATTTGGGGCATAGTGTGAAAAGTCCAAAACTGTTGCTTATGTAAGAAAGGAATCTGTCTCTTGATTATACCCTGATTCAAAGAAGAGGTATACTACTGTACCTCTGTCTTTCCTTTCATCCAACCATCTATCTGTAACCAAATTTTTATCCCACCCCCACCCCTCATTAAAAGAATTGGGGTATTTGTTTTACTGTTGTATGTCAGTCCATCTGAAATTTAACCAAAAACCTTAACATTTACAATTACTTTAAGCCAATTCCAGATTCAAAACTCATTTGGGATGATGATAGATTTCATTAACATGCATCTGCAGATAGTAAGGTTAAGGTCATGTTACAAGGTCAAGAATATTTATCAAGATCACATTTGACCTTGACAAATATACCATAGAAAATATCTATGGTATTATTGAAGGCATTATTTTGAAACTTGAAATGTATCTTAACTATCAAAAGTCATGTATTTTAACAAGGGCAGAAGAACTAAATGCATTTTTTGGGGAATCATGTCCCTTTTTCACTTAGATTTTTCTTCTTCAATACCCAATACTGAGAGTTATGCACCCAAGACCATGCTCTTGTAAGGATTAGATTTGTTTTTACTTGCCAGTACCTGCAGTCAGGGATTTATTAGTACAGGGGTAACTCTTGTTACCCTTTGTAATGCAATAAAAAGTTATCAGATAAAATATTTAGCCAGCCTTCATCTCTGACTCTTGCTTACTTTCAGGTACTTTACCTTCTGTTAAAGACAGAGAAAGTTTATGAGAAGAGTAAAACAAGGCTGAGATTGTTAGAGTGTGGGTATCTAGGTCTGATAGGCCTTATACAGGGATTTGAGGTGTCTGGTCCTACAATCAAAAGATTCTTGGAGATGATCTCCTTTACAGGTAATTGTTAAACAAGTCTCCATAATGGACAATTGATAAACAATACAATACAATACAAACACTTTAATTGCAATTGAATGTGCTATTTGCACACATAGCAATATATAAGTTACAAACAATACGAACTTCAACATGATGTAGGAGAAAAGTGAGTGAAGAAACTATATTACCTATTACTTGGTAAAATTTCTATTTGTCTTAAATTATTAGCCTCAAATATAAATTTTGCCAAGTTAAAAATAATTTTCTTGTTTTTAGATGACACAAGGTTTGCAAACTTATTGAGATTAGGCCATCTACATAAATAAGGGTTATATACTGATTGCGGATGTTGTGGTAAAAAGGACAAACTAGTAAAAAGTGAAATTCACTTTCAACAGAATTTTGATTACATAATTTACAGATTCTATCTTTATAAGGTACATTTTGATATCTTCCTTTTTCAATTTCTAAATCGTGGGATGCTATTCTAAAACGAGAAAGGGCAGTTTTTATTTTTTATCAGATATGAAGCTTAAATAGGATTCTTGTACGAATGAGTGCTTGAACATACTGTAATATTTTAGACGAGATGAGTTGTTAATGTCAGAGTAAAATGATTGATAATATTGGTCAAATATTCGCTGTTTAATGAGACTGAAATTTATTGTTTCTTGTCTTTGATTGATCCACATATCGTGAAAACCTAGTGATTCCAGGAGCTTTTTGAGATGAAATGCCCAATTTAGATTATTATAGGTGTGATTTTTATTTGCGTCATCTTTTTGCATATTAAAAACTTGTTTAACAACACTCTTTTCTGGTAGATGTAGGATTTTAATCCTGTAGCGAATCATATTACATTTGCGAATAACATTTAAAGGAACTCTTCCTACTTCGCCATAGATACTGGACAAATTTGTAGATTTTCTGACCATTAAAATTTTACGAATGAATTTTGAATGTATTTGCTCTATGTCTAGGCCTGCACTATAAGACCATATTTCTGAAGCATAATGCATTACCGGAAGAACCAAAGAATCAAATAAAAAGCATTTTTTTCCAATACTAAAGTCGAATGAATTAAATATAGACAATAGACCATATAAGGATTTAGTGGCATTTTCCGCTTACCATTTCTGCGACCTTAACCAATTACCGTTTTTGTATAATTAACCCCTAGAAATTTGAAAACAAGTCTCCTTAACAGGTAATTGTTAAACAAGTCTCCTTAACATATTATTGATAAACGAGTCTCCTTAACAGGTAATTGATAAACAAGTCTTCCTAGCAGGTAATTGATAAACAAGTCTCCTTAACAGGTAATTGATAAACATGGCTTTTAACAGGTAATTGATAAGCAAGTCTTCTTAACAGGTAGTTGATAAACAATGCTTTTAACAGGTAATTAATAAACATGGCTTTAAACAGGTAATTGATAAACAAGTCTTCTTAACGGGTAAATGATAAACAAGCCTTATTCACGGGTAATTGATCAATAAGTCTTCTAAACTTACTTAAGCCATTACCAGACAGCAAAATTTTAGACTAGTCCAAATTGAAAAGCAGATGACAATTTAAAGGTGTGAAATTTTAATATTTTTTATTACTGTCTTGGTAGAAAAAGATTGTATAGGTTGAAGAAATTGCTTGTTTCTAGCAATTTCTTCATTTCACACAATGTTTTCCCCTTTCTTTTTCTTGAGGGGTGTCCAGAAGCATCATTGTGTGGGAATGGGTCAACCCATGCCATGCTGAATAGAATCCTTTATCAGAATTGAATTATTCCATTCCAACACAATCCAAATTTTTGACACCCCAAGAAAAGGCTCTGGAAATAATTGTGGAAAATGAAGAAATTGTATCAAGATAAGGCTCCGGAAAACATTGTGGAAAAAGAAGAAATTGCATTATCCACAATGTTTCCTATCCTAAATTACAGATTTACAGATTTTTGAGAATTTATGAACTTAAAATTGTTATCTGAAACTGCATTGAAATTGGACCAGTCTATGATTTGTGGTAATTGGTTGAAATAAAAGGACTGAGAGTGTTGAAAGCCTCTTAGAATAGTACAGAACTTCTTTTGTTAATGAATTTTCTAATCCACTATCACACTTTGACATCCCTCAAGAAAAACAAGTGAGAAAACATTGTGTATAATGAAGAAATTGCTTGTGACAAGCATTTTCTTCATTATCTATTATGTTTTCTACCCTATAACTCAAATATTTTTAAAATTCTCATCAACTTGAAATTTCTAATTGTAACTTCTTTCAATATGGACCAGGCTTAAATTTTCTTGTGTGGTAAAGTTTTAAACAACTCTAGCCTTAAACCTCTAAAAGGTGGTGTAAACTAAGATCAGACTGCACATATGAGCATATCTACTAAAGCAGAAAAGATGATAAGGGTTATTTTTAACACATTACCAGAGAAAATAAAAATTGCCCTCATCCAACATTTAACCCATTACCAGACGGCAAAATTTTAGACTGGCCCAAATTGAAAGATGTTGCAGACGACAATTTAAAGTTGTGAAATTTTGGATTTTTTCTACTTTCTGGCACAAAACATTGTAGAAAATGAAGAAATTGCTTGTAACAAGCAATTTCTTCATTTTCCGCAATGTTTTCTTAAGCTTTTTTCCTTGGTGGCGTCTAAAAGTGTCACTGATTGGGAATGGGTTAAGAGGTTGCAGACAAATTTTGAAAGGGTTTTGAAATTGGTAAAATAGGTGCCAGATAAGGTGTATTTTAACAAGCAATTTCTCCTTTTCCTACAAAATTTTCCTCAAGCCATTTCTCCTTTCCCTACAAAATTTTCCTGTAACCTTCCTTAGTGACTAGAAAGCATGGTTGTGTGGAAATGGGTTAAACAGATCAATATAAGCACAAAAAGAACTAGATTTAATGAAAGCTCTTCTTGTGCAGATGAAAATTTCAAGCTGATGGACATTTTTTTTTAAACAATCATCTTTGTGGATAGAAAACACAGTGGATAATGAAGAAGCAATGATAGAAGGAATTTCTTCATTTACCACAATGTTTTCCAAAGCTTTTTTCTTGAGTAGTGTAAAAAAGAGGGAAGGTGTGGGAATGGGTTAAAGCTCTTGATTGGTTCAAAGTGAATTCATGGATTTAAAATCTTTTTTCAGACACTCCCCATACCTACAACTCTGTTTTAGCTGTATTGCAGTTAATTTGTACCAGTGGATTTGATATTAAGTTAGAGGCCAGTAGACAGGTAGATATATGAAACCATTTGAGCCTGTGCGTGACATTTCCAACCATTTCCCATATGCGTGACTGGCACAAATTTAGCACCCTGGACAGCCATGCGGTGCATTTAGAATATTCACTGATTGTTTAATGAAGCTTTGGGTCAGTATCTATCTACAGAGCGCAGAGTGAAGACTCTGATCAGACTGTGCAGATGCACAGGCTGATCTGAGTCTTTACTTGGCGCACATGTGTAATGGTTGGAAATGTCACACATGCGCTCATTTTACTGATAGATTGAATGAGGTTTTCATACCACTTTCAACGGTATTCAGTTATATTGCAGAGGGTAGTGCACCTCACCATGGCTTCTTGGAGTTGCTCAAACTACTACAACTATATTTGATCAGGGCCACCAGCTGCTCATTCCACGTAGGAACACTTCTTATCACTAGCTAATTGTGAGAGACAAATGACACATGTTGCATTGACTTTTATCAATGCTGGAAAGAATGTTGGCAGGGAGGTGGTTTGAACTCGGGCTCTAGGATTTAGGACTCAGTACCTTACTGACTGAACTGACCGGGCTTTATCACATGACCACTGAGAAATTGATTTAGTGGCTAAATTGTAAATGTGCTTGACTTGGGATCATTTTTACCCTATGTGTTCCTGGGTAAAATACCTATTTTGACTAATGTACTGCCAAGTACAATGATAAACAATGATAAACAGGTGATGTAATAATAATCAGGTGATGTAAGCAAGTATCATACTGCATGAATATGTAAGCTGATCTTTGTTTATACTACTTGCTAATGAAGAAATATTCTGGGTGTGGTAAAATAAGTGTTAAATGTGTATTTTTGTTGAAGGTTCTATGTTGCTTTGATTTCAGCTGCTATCAATCCTAGTCACAAAAACTGGAGCTGCCAAAAATTTTGCCAAACAGCTTGGATGGCAGGAAGCTTTTACTACATTGTTTATTCTCCACTCCTTGGAAAATAGTGATTTTGATGTGAATGAAGTCGATATTATAACAATGGGATCAAATGAAGTTAGTGAAATTAAAATCTGTGATAACTTAAATGAAAACTCGAAAGAGGTGGAGACACCTGTTAAGTTTGATTTAAACGGTGATTCATCAAGTGCAATATTGGATACCTCTAGTGTTCAAGAATGTTCCAAGAATGGAATGGAGGAGGATGTTATTTATCGAAGAAAGAAATTAAATCGTCAAATGGAATTCTCAAATGAGTCTAAAACTCCTCCAATTCCACCGAACACATTGAATTTTAACTCGAACCAAGTGAACATTCTTTCTTCGGATAATTTAAATCCGTATACACCATCAGCCAGTACACCCACGACTCCAATGTATATTAAATCAAGAATGTTCAACAATCTCAATAATTCCATATCGGAAGAAGATTTTAATACAATGAGTCGGAGCTCAAGTAACAGTGCTGAAGATTTGAGTTACATTGCTCAACGTGCTGCGGAACGTAAAACTCAACAAATGGAGGAATCAGAGTCTAGAGATAGTCTATTATTAGATCATTCAAGTGAGAGTGGTTTTGTTAATGAATCGTCTGCGTCGTTAGTGACTCAAAGTGACAGTAATTTTGATCTGACAGAGGAGACGGAATCTCGGAGGGAGTCGATGTCGTCAACGTCTCATCTGACCAGTAGAGATCGTATGTTAGATAGTCTGGGATTACGTGGAAGTTTTCTAATGGATGATGTTGAAGATTCGGAAGAACTTTGTCATAATTTATTAATTGTTTTGTTTACTGTGATGTGGAAAGGAGTAGAAGGGTCGGATAGTGCTGCTTGGAAGGTATTTCATCACCAATCTTATGAACCCATTACCAGACGGCAAAATTTTAGACTGGCCCAAATTGAACGAAGCTGCAGACGACTATATAAAGTTTTTCATATCTTGGATATTTCCATCTTTCTGGGTAGAAAATATTATGGATAATGAAGAGATTGCTTGTCACAAGCCATTTCTTCATTTTCCACAATATTTTCCAAAGTTTTTTCTTGGGTGTGTCTAAAAGTGTCACTGAGTGGGAATTGGTTAAGACTGTTGTAATATACGTAAATTGATTGTCAAATTATACATTGTTTAGTCCTAATCATATTGTATTAATTTTTGTTCCTTAGTGAAAGTCAGTACTGTAGGTTTAAATTAACCCATTACTATGTAATACCACTCTTTGAAGCCCTGAAGAAACATGGTTATGGAAAACTGTGTGAGAATAGGAGAAATTGCTTGTAATAAGCAATTTCTTTTTTTCTCACAATGTTTACTACCTTATTTGGTACTTTTTTTTCTAAAGTTAAAGTGGCTGAGTTGTTTTAGAGTAAACCTCAACTTGCAATTCTTTTGGGCAATAAGTTTTAGCTATGTATATTGATATAGTAAAACACAGGCTGCGCATGAACTTTTTTTCTAAAATATTCCTCAAACTTATAAAAGCATGGTTAATGAGGAAATATTCTGGGTGTGTGCATAAATCACACACCCCTCCAAAAAAAGAGAAAAGGTCTGGTATGAGAAAGAGAAAATGAAGAGGGAAAACAAAGAGAAAATGAAGAGGGAAAACAAAGAGAAAATGAAGAAATTTCTTGTTTCAAGTGTTTTCTTCATTTTCCACAATATTTTCCTAACCAAAAAAAAGTTACTTAGAAATTCATCAACTAAAAAAATGCAACTTCTTTGAATTTTGATCCTTCTAAAGTTTTGCTATCTGCAATGGGTGAAAATGTATGAATGTGTTTAATCACCACATTTATCAGCATTTTAGTCATATCCTGATTTTTGGAGTACCTAGCCAGGGATTCCTAATATATCTCACATAAGTTCTACCACTACATCCTTTCAGAGCCTCCAGCTGCTCATCCCACGCAGGTTTACGATTATCCATCCATTTGTGGGAGACAAATGATGGAAAGGACATTTGCTGCGCCAAGGATTGAACCGGGGACCTCATGAATTAGAGTCTGACAGAGCTAATTCATATTGCTTTAAATTTGAATATAAGATTTTGTGTTTTGATATTGATTCATAATCAACATTATTACTGTTATGTAGGAGAGAGGTCAAGTGTTTTCATGGTTGGACCATCTGAGTGAGACAAATCAGCTCATTTTACCAAAAGAGGAGTTAAAACGACGTCTGTTAGAGATGATGCTACATGATTGTACAAGTGCCATAAGGGATGCTGGTGAGTTGATACCACTTGCCTCTGACGAGCAAGTTCATCTGAAATATAAAAAACAATACTTGTTTGTGTATAATTGTGTCCTGTAATTTTGCACGCCTGATGATCTTGGGCACAATGATAATTTCCTATTTGGAAAGCTCTTTCATTGTTAGTGTTTGTTGGTAACTAATTTTTGACAAATTAAAGAAACTAAGAAAGGACAGAAAATAATGTGGTAATTTTTTTTTCTGTAGTTTTTTGGGTATAATGTATTCATAGAGTCTGCCTATTGCCCTGTTTCCAAACAAGACTTTGGCTATGACATTTTGACTTCCTATCAAGCTAATACTATTGGTCCAGTTACAAATAAAATTTATTATTAAAGGTTCTAAAATCCATTTTAGGAGCATTCTCCCTGTTGCGATGCATTTAGTGTAAGTAAACATTTTAAGGTGACCTGACCGAGTAAACATTTTAAGGTGACCTGACCGAAGGTCATGGTGACCTATTGCGATCATGTTTTGTTTGTTGTCGTGCATCGTGCGTCCTGAGTTAACTTTTTACATTTTTAACTTCTTAAGAACCTTATCGGAAGGCGCTTCAGATTTGCACTCTTCATGGAGTTATCTCCCCTTGAGGCTCCATAAGGGGCAAAAAAGGGTACATCTTTAAAAATCTTCTTGCCATGACCTGGCTGTCAGATTAGATTCACATTTGGTATTTAGAGTCTTTAGGGCAAGGACTATCAAGTCAAAATTAGCCCGGTTTCAGAAAAATCTTCTTCTCCCAAACTAAAAGTCTTAGAGCTTTGATATAATGTGGTGGACTTTTGTTCTTGTGCTCTTTGAACTTAGGTGACCGATAAGGCCCTATGGGCCTCTTGTATCCGTCTCATTCCTGCTATTATTTCAACTTGCTAAATGGGATGGCCGGGGTTGCACATTACCAAACTTAATTATTGTGTTATACTTGTAACCCTTGTCAAGCAGAAAAAGCCTCGTTAAATCAAAGGGTTGACAGTACTGGATACAATTATCATGGGCTCATAATTCTTTTGAAAAATTTATCTGATAAACAAATTTGGCTTAACCCTTTCCAATTTAATCCCTGGTTTTTATGTTCCTGTGTTTCTATACTTGAGAAAATATTGTGGAAAAAGAAGAAATTGCTTGTAATAAGCAATTTCTTCTTTTTCTACAATATTTGTACTCTACTAAATGATTATTTTTCAAATAAGTTTTACTGTAGATTGTCATCCAAATTAAAAGAAAATGCAAACAGCAATTTCAAGTTGATTAAATGGAAAATTTATCTTTCTTTGTAGGAAAAAATGTGGAAAATAAAGAAATTGCTTGTTACAAAAATTCCTTAATTTTCTACAATCTTATTCCAAACCCTTCTCTTAACCGTTCCACATAATGGTACTTTTAAATGCCCCTCAATTTGAAAATAAAGAAATTTCCTTGTTGCAAGCAATTTCTTCATTATCCACAATGTTTTATTTACCCAAATACAAAGATTTTAAAGTTTTTATCAACTTAAAATTGTCGTTTGCAACTTCTTTGTATTTTGACTGGTTTAGAATTTTATCATGTGGGAATGGGTTGAAGGGCATAAAAAAATGTGATTGTGTTAGGAATGGATTAAACTTAGACACAAAATCAATGTTTTCTGATTTGTTAAAGGTCATTCCTCCCAAACGTACATGGAGAATGCGGTAGAGCTAGTTAGACTAGTTCGATTTTTCCTGGCTGATTATGACAGTGATACCACAGACACTAAAGTGTACACAGAGATGGTAAGAGATTGCAGATTCCACTTAACCCATTCCCACTCAGTGACACTTGAAACACTCCCAAGGAAAAAAAGCTTTGGAAAACTTAGTGGAAAAAGAAGAAACTGCTTGTCACAAGCAATTTCTTCATTTTCCACTATGTTTTCTACCCAGAAAGTTGAAAAAATCCGTAATTTCAAAAACTTGAAATTGTTATCTGCAACATCTTTCAATTTGGGCCAGTTTAAAATTTTGCCATCTAGTACTTGGTTAACCCAGTACCTTATGAGAAAATTTTAAACTTGTCCAAATTGAAGGAATTTGCAGACTGAAATTTAAAGTTTATGAACTTTTTTGATGAATGTCTTCCAATATTTCTTCCTTTTCTTTTTCTGTAGGCCTAGGGACACATGGAAGCTTCATTCTTCTTCTTCTATTTTTGAACTTTTTTGAAAGAAAACATTGTGTAAAATGAAGAAATTGCTTGTTACAAGCGATTTCTTCATTTTCCACAATATTTTCCCAAGCCTTTTCTCTGAGGGACTTCAAAAAGCTTCATTGCATGGGAATGGGTTAATTGCAATTCTGATGATAGATACGTATTGGGTAATTGTACCCCAGCCCCCCCCCCCCAAAAAAAAAAAGAAAAGAAAAAGTAAACATAACCCAACCAACTGTGGCTGGAGAGTACAAGTATTCAATGATTACTCAGAATTTTAGGTTTCTTGGATTGTTTTGTTTCCCAAAGATGACTTACTAATTCATAGGTGAGCTTTATATGACTTACTTTTTGTTTCAATGGAATCCCTGATTTCATTTTGACACTTTCTTTAGATTAACCCATTACCATATCACAAAATTTAAGACTGATCCAAATTCATAGAAGTTGCAGACAACATTTCAAATTGTGCTAGAATAGGGAAAAAAAGTGCCAAATACGGTTAAAAATCATTGTGAGAAAAGGAGAAATTTCTTGTTACAATCAATTTCTCCTTTTCTCACAAAGTTTTCCATGATCGTATTTTTTTATGGCATCAGAAGCGTCATTGTGTGGTCATGGGTTAAAACTTATTGATTCAGTGTGCATTGTCTCTTGTCAGCAGTTTTAGTTGACCCTTTCCCACTTCTTGAAATTTTAAAATGGTCCAAATTGAAAGAAGTTGCAGACGACAATGGAAATTTAATGCAATTTGAAATCAAACCAAACTTTGTGTTAGAAAATATTGAGTCAAAAAAGAAATTGCTCGTTTTTTGAGCAATTTCTTCTTTTTCCATAATGTTTTCTCAAGTGTGAAATCTCAGCAAAGTAAAATCATGGGTTTATACAGGAAAGGGTTAAGGAAATATGTACTTGGAATGAATGTACACAGAGCTTGTATGGTCTTGCAATTGACCAATTGCTTGTCATGCCTACTGACTCAGACAGGAAGTCCTGCTTCGGTTTTAAATGGCATCATTTTGCAAAATTTATGCCCAATAGCATGTAACAAAAAAGTATAATGGTTGGTTGGTGACCTAAATGTTGCAATGACAACTTGAATTAATTGTAGTTGCAGTGTTTAAGTTGCCAAACTAACCAAACAGCTTAACAAAAATGGGGACCAACGTTTGAGTTCAAGACTCACTTCTGGTCTAAAGGAATGATTTCATTGGTTGATTATTTTGTTGATAGCCACAATTGGTCTATAGGGGAAGTGAATTTGAGGTATGTCATTGTTGTAAATATTTTAGGATATTGAACAAAAGCTTTATCCTTTCAGCCCATTTCCTCACGTGAAAATTTTAGACTGGTCCAAATTGAATGAAGTTGCAGACAACAATTTAAACTTCATGAAATTTTAGATATCTTCAACTTTCTGGGTAGTAAACATTCTTGAAAATGAAGACATTGCTTGTTGCAAGCAATTTCTTCATTTTTCACAATGTTTTTCTTCTGGGCGTTATTGTATGGTAATGGGTTAAAGTTGTTTTGTTAACTCTTGCGACTGTATGTTTATAGTTACTGGAGGATGTGATGAGTCTACTTGACTCACTAGCTGTCTGGGATGTACAATCTGGTGCAGGCTGGCAGGAAATGGTTCACCTCGGTCTGAGTATCTTGTTGGTGTTTGCTAAACAATCTAATCTTGAGGTGAGTGTGTATATTATCAGAGTAATGGCTTCAAAAGGAGTTGACAGATTACTGGACACGCTCACTGATCTCTGGCGTGGTAATTCGACTGAAGTAATAAACGACATTGTTTTGTAAAATATGTTGGTTAGTAGCAAAAAATTACAGGTAGATTGTTGGTTGGAACCTAAACATTGTAAATACAGCTTGAATAAGCTTGCTCTCTTTCCTACCTCAATGAATGATTGGATCGGTGAATTGAGTGTTTTGATTGATATCAGTAATTAAGTAATTTTTCTTGCTCAAATTTTAAGTTCACCTGAGCAGGAAGTTCTCAAGCTGAGCTATTATGATTGCTCAATGTCTGTCGTCTATCTGTCAAGTACATCTGTCAACAATTTCTCTAAAAAATTTACTCCACCTAAACTAGGAGGCCAATCTAGATGAAACTTAACAAGGATGTTCATTTGGCAAAGCTCTTCTGAAATTGTTCAAATAAAAATTGAAATCCACCTTTAACTCCAGTTGCCGAGACAACTGAGAGGAGGAAAATAATGAAATCCTAGAAATGAAAGGGTAGAAAGCTTTGATATTTGATATGCAGCACCTTGTGGGAGACCTTGATTAAGTTTGTTCATATGTTGCACCTTTGGTCATATTTGGACACTACCAGGCTCACCCTTTAATCCATTACCACACAGAAGGAATTTAGACTGGTCCAAATTTAAAGACATTGCAGAACACAATTTAAAGTTTATGGAATTTTGAATAGTTTCATCTTTTTGGGTAGAAAACATTGTGGATAATGAAGAAATTGCTTGTAACAAGCAATTTCTTCTTTTTCCACAATTTTTTCCAAAGCTTTTTTCCTTGATGGTGTCTAAAAGCGTCTCTGAGTGGGAATGAGTTAACATAGAAACAAGATATTCTTATATATTTCTTGAAAACAGAAAGCCTTTATATCTGAAGAATAGCATTGACCAATTGACCTCTTCTAAACCTATTCATTAGATGCCATTTGGGTCATATTTTGGATTCACCTTGGCACATTTTATTTTAACAAAGCAACAACGTAGGAAAATCTTTCTTGAAACCAGAAAGCCTTGACTTTGACCTTAGTGAGAACTGTGGGGCCAATGGCTCCCGTTTATTTCAACCTCTTAAAGGGTTAACAAACCATTTCAAAGAATCCAATCATTGTAAATTTGGCTGAACTTTTCTGTGATACCATAAATATTTGTCATCCCTGTAATTATCTGCCTTTTGGAACTATGTGATGATTCTAGCAATCATTAGTAGAAATCTATTATATGCCAATAATGATCATCCAAAATGATTTTTATGCCCCCACATCGATAGATCGGGGGCATATTGTTTTACCGGTGTCCGTCAGTCTGTCTGTCTGTCCGTCTGTCTGTCTGCAAAACTTAACCTGCAAATTAACATTTTCCTATAACTTCAACCCTGATTAAGTTAATATATGGTATGTACATAGGTCTCAACAAGGCGTAACTGGGGAAGGTCATTTCATCAAGGTCAAGGTCAAAATTTATACCCTTTTCCTCAAACAAAGAAAAAATAACAATAAAAATCACCTGTTTCTAAAGAATTCCTGTTTTGGGGGCATGGTGTTTCACAAACACATCTTGTTGTTACAGCTTTGTGCCAGTGCTACAGCTCGACTCCATATGTTAGTACAGACCAAACTGATCTCTAGTTCTGCTGAAGCGGCCTATTTGATTGGTCATCTCAACACTCTGATTTTAAAAGCAGTAAATGGTGAGTTTTGTTAAGATATCTTCTTTGCTCACCAGGGAAAAATTTCTTGGAAGACATTTATTATCTTATTTGAAGTACCTGTTGCAGGTTTGTGTGCTTGTCCATCAATTTGCTAATTATACAATTAAATTCTTGTAAACAAGGCCTGAAAACTGTTGGTACTTATTATCTATCTTCCTTTAATTGTTTGTACATGATTTATTTAACATATCACCAGATTACAAAATTTTAGATTGGTCCAGATTGAAAGGAAAGGAGTTGCAGATGACAATTCAAAGTTTATGTAATTTAGATTCTTTCAACTCTCTGTGTAGAAAACATTGTGGAAAATCAAGAAACTGCTTGTCGCAAGCAATTTCTTCATTTCACATAATGTTTTCCCAAATATTTCTCTTAGGGGGGCTTCAAAAAGTGCCATTGTATGGTAATGGGTTAACGCTGTTTTGTTAACTCTGATGACAATCTTTTCCCAATTGTTTTTCTTGGGGGGGATCAAAAAGCATCATTGTGTGGTAATGGATTAACCCATTACCACACAATGGCACTATTTGATGCCCTGAAGCAATCAACAGAAAACTGGGAAAAAGGAGTCTCTTTTCTCACAAAGTTCATTACCCTATTTTGCACCTATTCCAATTTCAGCGCAATTTAAAATGTCATCTGTAACTTATTTCAATTTGTACCAGTCTATAATTGTGACATCCAGTACATGGTCAACGTAATATTTGACTATTATTCAGAACAAACAGATAACTATAGTTACCTCATACCAGTGATGAAAGCTCTCATAGATAAGGCTTACAAACTGATGTTACTTGACATCAACCTTCCGTCTCTACCATCCACTTCCATGAGTCCAACTTTCTTTGATGATTTTAAAACATACTGTAAAGGTGAAGAATGGGTCAAGTTTATCGATAATTATGTAAGTATTTTATTGTGAGTGAATGATTGACCGATTGCTAGCCATGCCCACTTGAGTAAGCTGAAGTTATGACGTTTAAATTTGCCAAACCAACAAAAATGCTTTGCTTAACTTATTCCCACACAACATATTTTAGACTGGTCAAAACATGGGGACGGTAATACAAAATTGATTTAACCCATTCCAACTAAATGACGCTTATAGATGACCCCATAAAAATTCTTTTTGAAAATATCGTGAAAAATGAAGAAATTGCTTGTTACAAGCAATTCCTTCATAATTTACCCAAAAAGTAAAAGAAATCCAAAATTTCATCAGCTTTAAGATATCTTCCTCAACTCCTTTCAATTTGAACCAGTCTCAAATTTACCATCTGGTAATCAGTTGAGATATAAAAAGATGGCCATACAAGGTAGTAAAACATTGTGAGAAAACAAGAAATTGATTGTAACAAGCTTTTTTATTTCTTCCAACAGTGTTTTTCATTTATCAATATTTCTCTGGCGCGTAAAAATGTGGAATTGTTTGGTAATGGGTTAAACGTTCACTTCTAGTCTAAATGAATAATTTGATTGGTCAATTGATTCTTTGATTGACAGCCAATTTTTTTGCTCAAATGACTTGGTATTTGATCAGAATGTTTGTTTTTATGGTTTCTTAGGGAAGTACATATTTAGGTCACATGCGGTCAAAACCTAGAAATACTTTGTATGCACTTTAGAGGCCACGTTTTTTGTCCAAATGTCTTCCAACACTGTCAGAACTAATGTCACATGGGTTTTAAAAAAACTTGGTCAAAGTAACAGTTGACCAATGGAATCATTCATTCAGGCATGAAATGAGTTTTGAATTACAACATTGGCAGCCATTTTTGTTGTCATTCATCTTGATCTGGCGAATTTCAGCTTATTCAAGCTGTAATTACGATGTTTAAGTCCCCAAAGTTAAAGTTAAAGTTGTGAATTTATAGTCTGTCACCATGCTCAAGCGTGTTCTACCGACTTTACAACTTAACCCCCATGATCATAGAGTTACCAGTCGGCTGTAAACACACGGCGCCTACGGCTAGCCACAGCACATTGGCTTGTTACCCTCACATGTACCCATTTCTACACTTGGGTGGAGAGGAGCAATGTGGAGTTAATATTTTGCTAAGAAAAAATTCCATGACCCGAGCGGGATTCGAACCCGGGACCCTACGATCCCGAGTCCCTTGTCCTACCACTAGGCCATGGACTCCACCATCTTTTTTCTTTTTTGTTGCATGCTTCTGGCCTTAAATTTGCAAAATAATGCAGCTTAAAATCGAAGCTGGACTTCCTGTCTTAGGCAGTAGGCGTGAGGAGGCGGGGCCAGCGATTGGTCAATTGGGCTGGTTTTCTAACAGGTGATTTAAAACATGAATTTTTCTACAGGTGGTGCCACAGAAAGAACATTTTACTGAAAATGTTTTCACCGAGCTTGCAATCAAAACGGCTGAATTCTGGGAAAGCTGCCACGAAGATATGATGCTGAATTTACACAAACAAAACAGAGAGAGGGGTGAAAGTAAGCTGAAATTTCAGGTTAGTGATTTCATATATAAATGTTTGTTATAATCAGATCTATTGTATTGGTGAATTATAAACAGATATAAATGATGCCCACTGACTCTAACAGGATGTTCCACTTCAATATAAATCTGCGTCATTTTGCATAACTTTATTACCAGTACCTTGTAACAAAAAAAATAATTGGTTGGTGACTAACTTGAATAAGCTGCATTAATAATTGGCCACTTAAAGGTCGTGAGCTGTATTACAATGTTTAAGTTGCTAGACAAAAAAATTGTTTCATATAAATCCTGGCCTATGTCGGAGTTCTAAGTTCACTTCCAGTCTAAATGTATTATCTGATTGTTTGAGTTTGTGTACAGAAATGGACCAATTTCAGCTGTCAATCAGAGAGAGAAACTCTTGTTTTGTTCAGAAACAGAAACGGTTACTCTATTTTCTCCAATCTTAACTCTTGTGATGCTGAACCCTGAATATTACTGCTTTGGCAAGAGGTGTAGACTAAGATCAGCCTATGTGCAGTCTGTTCAAAGTCTAAACCACCTGTTTGAAATTCTAATATCAGACTTGTATTCAATTAATTAACAAAAGAATTGACACACAATATCTTGGTAATCCAGTGTTTTTAGCCCTTTTATTTTGATACAATTCTGACTAAGGATTTTATTCAGCATGAAAAGGATTAATTATTTGGAATTGAAAAATAATCAAGCTTTCCAAAGCTTGCTTACAAACTCTTTTATTCTACCTCATCAAGAATAGACAAGACGTTAACCCTTGTCATGGCGAATTAAAATTCTATACAGAATTGCATTTAAATCAAAGGACTGGTAGTACTGGAAGGTCTTATTGAAGGTCAATGCTTTGAACAGCTATCAGTTAAAGGGTACAACACAGAGGTGTAGACCAAGATCATAGTGCACTGTGCAGGCTGATCTTTATGTCTCCTGCCATAACAGGAGAATGACAATGTTTGAGCTACTCAAGTCTTGCTAAGTAACTGTTTGGGGGGTAAATAGGAGGCAGGTTGTCAGTTGGTCTGTTAGTTTGTTGGTCAGTCTGTCCATCTGTTACTCTTTCCTTGTACGTTCTATTTCTCAGCAACTACGGCATGGACTTTATTTAAACTTTACATCTGGACTAGATTTTAAGCAGAGATGTCTAATGTAATTTTGTTATGGTCAATTTACTTTTGACAATATTTATGGCACAGCAAAAGTGCAATTGGTAGCGCATCAGACTCCTAATCATTTGGCTCCGGGTTAGATCCCAGTTTGCGGCAAAAATTATTCTGACATTTGTCTCCTACTAATGGATGGATAATTGTAATAGTGGGATGAGCAGCAAGAGGATTTGAAAAGAAGTAGCAGTAGCACTGGTGTGAGAAGTACCAGGAATCTATGGTTAGCTACTCCAGCCGCTGCAATGTCACTGAAATACTGTTAAAAGAGGTGTTAAACCCCATTCAAATAAAAAAAAACAAAAACAAGTTATTTCCCATTGATGAAAAATCTTGTCAGCTCATTTAACTACTGAATGCATTTGACGCATATTTCACATGTGTACTTGGTATCAACCAAAGATGTGCATGTTTCATTTTAGTGAATATCCAATGACTCTGCTTGGAGTTATTGCCCTTTGTTGAAAAAAGCTATATTCTAGGTCAAAACTTTTTTTTCTGTAACATGGAGCCGCTTAGGGGTGTTAACCTTTTCCCCTTTCTTGAAATATTAGATTGGTCCAAATTGAAAGAGGATGAAAATTGGATGCAATTTGCAATGAAACCAGCCAATGTAGTAGAAAATGTTGTGGTAAAAGGAAAAATTGCTTGTTACAAGCAATTCCTTCTTTTTCCACAATGTTTTCTCAAGTATAAAATCATAGTGATGTAAAATCCCCTGTTTGTACAAGAAATGGTTAACCTCATTCTGTGATAGTGTAATTTATTTTGGACTTGGTCAAGATTAGCTTCTCTCAAAGAAAATTTCATGACGGATGTGTTTATTGTTACTTTCAGTCTCAGATAATGAGTGTGTATGAAAAGAAGTGTATGGCAGAAGATAAGAGATTCCTTAACATTACAACACAGAACAAAAATCAGCATCTATCAGCACTAAGACAGTGGAGAGCTACAAAGAGGTTCTTTACTGGTGAAAGAGGAGCGTGGGCAGAAAGGTAAAACAAGTATAATTTGTTTGTCAGTTTTCTTTTTAGCTCAGCTGTTTTCAGAGAAAACCCGAGGTATTGGTATAGCCTTGGTTTCGTCATCGTCGTTGTGTGAAAACTTTGACATTTTGTGATATCTCTGGTTCTTCTAAAGGCATTCACTTGAAATTTGGCACACTTGCTCACTATCAAAAGAGCAACGTGTAATATCAAGGGAATAGCTCTAGATGCATTTCGTGCTTTTATCCACTATCCAGCACCCAATAGCAGAGCGTTGGCACCCTTAGGCTGTGCTCTTGTTAGCTCGCCTGAGCACGAAGTGCTCTGGGAAGCTATTGTGATCGGTCGTCGTCCGTCCGTCTGTCCGTTCACAATTACAAAAAAATCTTCTTCTCCTAAACTAACCATGGAATTTCAACAAAACTTCACAGAAATTATCCTTAGGTCATGCTCTTTCAAAATACTTCAAAGAATTGAAATCCATTAGGAACTCTGGTTGCCATGGCAACGGAGTAAAGGAACTTAAAAAATCTTCTCCTCCCAAAAGGTAAGGCCTAGAGCTTAGATATTTGGTACAAATCATCATCTATTGACCCTCTACCAAAATACTTCAAAGAATTACCGTATTCTGAATATTAGCCCTCTTCTTGGCAATCCCTGATTTTACATAGAATTAAAGAAGGAAATCTTTAAAAATCTTCTTCTCCCAAACCATAAGGCCTAGAGCTTTGATATTTGGTACATATCATATATTGACCCTCTACCAAAATACTTCAAAGAATTATCATACTCAGAAAATTAGCCCTTTTACAAAGGAATAAAGAAGGAAATCTTTGAAAATGTTCTTCTTCCAAACCATAAAGCCTAGAGCTTTGGTATTTGGTACATATCATCAGCCATTGACCCTCTATTAATTTACTTAAAAAATTAGCCCTTTTCTGTGCAATCCCTAATTTTAGTTAGGAATAAATAATGATATCTTTGAAAACCTTCTTCTTCTAAACCATTAGGCCTAGAG
This sequence comes from Fragum fragum, assembly GCA_946902895.1. Taxonomy (NCBI): domain Eukaryota; kingdom Metazoa; phylum Mollusca; class Bivalvia; order Cardiida; family Cardiidae; genus Fragum; species Fragum fragum. The sequence continues at coordinate 3,608,359 of OX336381.1, forward strand.
CTTTTATACTTGGTATGTAGTGATGTCTATACTTCAAAGCATTACCATATTCAGGAAATTAGTGCTATATGGTGGGATCATCAATATACCTAGGATTAAAAGAGAAATCCTTAAACATCTTCTCTAAAATAATTAGACAGAGGGCTTTGTTATTTTGTTTATATCATTAAGCCATGAACCATCATACTCAGGGGAGCGATTTAGGACCATCATGGTCCTCTTGTTATGTGAACCATCTCTATTTAACCTATTCCTACACAGTGACATTTTTGGACGCCCCTCAGAAAAAACATTTGGGAAAATATTGTGTAAAATGAAGAAATTGCTTGTAACAAGCAATTTCTTCATTTTACACAATGTTTTCAATCAAGAAAGTTGAAAAATTCATTTTTTTTTTACACCTTAAAATGCTGCCTGCAACTCCTTTGAATTTGGACCAGTCTAAAATGTTGCTGTCTGGTAAAGGGTTAACACTGTATTCAATTATATTTTGACACAAATTTCAAAGCTCATGCCCTTTAACCCATTTCCAAACAGTCCTGATTTTTATGCCCTTAATGAAAAAAGCACTGGAAAACATTGTTTACTTTGTACATCTAATAAATATAAAATTGATAAGCACTGCCTTGAAATCCCACTGTCATAACAGCTCATTATCATCAACAGAACTGTAAATTATTTGTTTCATTTCACCAATTACAAGATGACAAAATTTTAGATTGGTCCAAATTGAAAGAAGTTGCAGACAGCAATTTTTAGTTCCACTGGCTAAAAGCCAGCAAGCTATTCTCATGGCAATGTGTCCGTCATGCGGGCGTGCGTCCTTCTGTCAGTAAACTTTTACTTTAAAAAATCTTCTCTGGAAGTACTGAGCAGAATTCAACCAAATTTCACAGGAATGATCCTTGGGTGACGCTTTATCATAATCCTTCAAATAATTTTGATCAAATGAAAAACATGGCTTTAAAGGGCATGGCTAATTTCCATATATGGTGAAACTTTTAAAAATCTTCTTCTCAGAAACAAATCGATGGATTTCAACCAAATTTTACAGGAATGCTCATTGGGTGACCCTTTATCAGATTTCTTCAAGGAATTTTGATCAGATGAAAAACATGGCTTTTATGGGCGTGGCTATTTCCATGTATGGTTAAACCTTTAAAAAATTTCTTGTCAGAAACTAATTGATGGATTTCAACCAAATTTTACAGGAAAGCTCATTGGTCAACCCTTTATCAGATTCCTTCAAAGAATTAAGATCAGATGAAAAATACTGCTTTAATTGGCATGGCTAATTTCCATTTATGGTGGAATCTTTAAAAATCTTCTTCTTCGAAACCAATTGATGGATTTCAACCAAATTTTACAGGAATGCTCATTAGGTGACCATTTATCAGATTGCTTCAAAGAATTAAGATAGGATGAAAAATATGGTTTAAATGAGCGTGGCTTATTTCCATATATGTTGAAATCTTTATAAAAATCTTTTTCTCAAAAGCCAATGGATGGATTTCAACCGAATTTCACCGGATTGATACTTGGGTGAACCTTTATAAGATTCCTGAATGATCCCTTGGTGACCCCTTATTAGATGGCCAAAAAAAAAAAAAAATTGATTGGCTGTAAACTTTGCTTTAATGGATTGGGATGATTTCCATATAAGGTAAACAGTGAAAACCTACAAATATCTCAGATTACAAAAGATTATAAGTTTTCAACAAAAGTTCACAAAATGAACCTCTGGTGACTCTGTGTCAGATTCCTGCATAGAATATGACTCAGATGAAAATTATGGCTTTTATAGGGGGCTTGTGTCTATATATGGTACATATTTTGAAAATCTTTTTTTTGCAAACTGCAGGATGGTTTTCAACCAAATTTCTCAGGAATGATAAGTAAATTAAGGCTGGTGGAGCGAATCAGGCGCTCAAGCCCCTCTAGTTAGTTGAAGGAATTGTAAAAAGCTTTGAATTTTGTGGTAGAAACATTATAGATAATGAAGAAATAGCTTTAGACAAGCAATTTTTAGCTCTACTTGCCGAAGGCCACTAGAGCTATAGCGAAGGCTTTTTCACATCCGGCGTCCGTCCGTCCGGTGTCAATCCGTTAAACTTTTCCTTGTTTACGCGATAAAGTCCACCGTTTTCATCGGATTCTCTTCAAACTTTCACAGAATGATTGTATTATCATAAGGACCGTTCCTTTCGAAATTGGGTCAGGTCCGTCAAGAAACTTGGGAAAAGGGGCCTAATTAAAACTTAATTAAAAAATCTTCGTTTACACGATAAAGTCCACAGTTTTCATGGGATTCTCTTCAAACTTTCACAGAATGATTGTACCATCATAAGGATCGTTCAGTTCAAAAAAGGGTATGATCCGTCAAGAAACACGGGAAAAGGGGCCTTATGAAAATTTAATTAAAAAATCCTCGTTTACACGATAGAGTCCACAGTTCTCATCAGATTCTCTTCAAACTTTCACAGAATGATTGTACCAACATAAGGATCGTTCTTTTTGAAAATGGGTATGATCAGTCAAGAAACTAGGGAAAAGGGGCCTTATGAAAATTCATTAAAAATTCAATTAAAAATCCTCGTTTACGCGAAAGAGTCCACAGTTTTCATTGGATTCTCTTCAAACTTTTTTAGAATGATTGTACCAACATAAGGATCGTTCCTTTCGAAAATGGGTATGATCCGTCAAGAAACACAGGAAAAGGGGCCTTATGAAAATTCAATCAAAAAATCCTCGTTTACGAGATAGAGTCCACAGTTTTGATTGGATTCTCTTCAAACTTTCTCAGAATGATTGTACCAACATAAGGATATTTCCTTTTGAAATATGGTATGTTCCGTCAAGAAACATGGGAAAAGGGGCCTTATGAAAATTTAATTAAAATTCCATTTAAAATCCTCGTTTATGCGATAGAGTCCACAGTTTTCATTGGATTCTCTTCAAACTTTCTCAGAATGATTGTACAATCATAAGGATCGTTCCTTTCGAAAATGGGTCTGATCTGTCATGAAACAGGGGAAAAGTGGCCTTATGAAAATTTAATTAAAAAATTCTCGTTAACACTCTAGAGTCCACAGTTTTCATCAGATTGTATTTAAACTTTCACAGAATGACTGTAACATCATAAGGATTGTTCCTTTGGGAATTTGGTCAGATCCATCAGGAAACACGGGAAAAAGGGCCTCATGAAAATTTAATCGAAAAATCCTTTAAGAAATACTCTTTAACACTCTGGAGTCAATAGTTTTCATCGGATTCCCTCCAAACTTTCACAGAATGATTGTACTATCATAAGGATTATTCCTTTCGAAATTTGGTATGATCCATCAAGAAACACAGGAAAAAGGGGCCTTATGAAGTGTTTAATAAAAAATTCTCAGTAATAATCTAGAGCCAACAATTTTCAATGGATTCTCTTCAAACTTTCACAGAATGATTGTACCATCATAAGGATTGTACCTTTTGGAATCGGATATGATTCCTCAAGAAACATAGTAAAAGGGGCCTTATTAAAATTTAATTCAAAGATCTTTGTTAACACTCTAGAGTCCACAGTTTTCATCTGATTGACTTCAAACTTTCACAGAATGATTGTACCATCATAAGAATTGTTCCTTTCAAAATTTGGTATGATCAGTCAAGGACCACGGGAAAAAGGGGCCCGATTAAAACTGGATTGAAAAAGTCCTAGTAAACACAATAGAGTCCATAGTTTTCAACAAATTCTCTTCAAACATTCCCAGAATGATTATTACATTAAATGGATTGTTCCTTTTGGAAGTTGGTTTGATCCATCAAGTTTCATGGGAAAAGGGGCCCTATGAAAATTTAATAAAAAAAATCTTAGTTAACACGTAATGGCCCTAGATTTCACCTAATTGACTTCAAACTTTCACATAATGATTGTACCATCATAAGGATTGTTCCTTTCAAATTGGGTCTGATCCATTGAGAAACATAGGAAAAGGGGCCTTAGGAAAATTCAATTAAAAAAATCTTAATTAATGCTTATAAGTCCACAGATGAAATGGGGTTGTCTTTATACTCAAACAGAATAATTATACTTTTGTAAGAAGAGTTCCCTTTGGAATTGGTTCAGATCCATCAAGTAACATGGGAAAAGGGGCTATATGAAAATTCAATTAATAAAACCCTGTTAACACAATAAAGCCCACAGCTTTGATCAGATTTTGTTGAAACTTTCACAGAATGATTTGAAGGTCATAACTATCATTCTTTTCATAACAGGGTTTGAACTGTCAAGAAGCACAGGAAAAGGGGCCTTATGAAAATTTCATTTATATATCCTTGTTACAAAGTCCAGAGCTTTCATCGGATTTTCTTCAAACATTCACAGAATAATTGTACAATAATAACGATTGTTGATGTTTGCATTAGACCTGATCCGTCAAGTATCACAGGAAAGGAGCATAATGAAATTTAATTTTAAAATCATTGTACCACTATAAAGTCAACAGTTTTCATCAGATTCTGTTAAAACTTTCACAGAATGATTATTCCATCATGAGGTTTCTTTCTTTTCAAATTAGCCGCCGTCATAGCGCAGGTGGTAGCGCGTCGGACTGTCATTCTAGAGGTCTCGGGTTCGATCCCCGACGGCGGCACTCATCCTTTCCGACTATTTGTCTCCCACCAATGGGTTGATAATCGTAGACCTATGTGGGATAGCAGCTGGAGGCTAGGAAAGGATGTGATGGTGGTACTGGTGTGAGAAATACCAGGAATCCATTGTTAGGTGCTCCAGCCGCCGCGATATAACTGAAAGATTGTTGAAAGCGGCGTAAAACCCCATTCAAACAAATTCTTTTCAAATTAGGCGTGATCTGTCTAGTATCATGGGAAAAGGGGCCTTTAGAGAATTCTATCTATAATCCTTGAAACCAAGTCCAGAGCTTTCATTGGATTTTATTCAAACATTCACAGAATCATTGTACAATAATCACGATTGTTGATGCTGACACGAGACCTGATCCTTCAAGTATCACAAGAAGGGAGCCTTATGAAAATTTTATTTTAAAAATTTGACACCAAGATAAAGTCTGCAGTTTTCATCAGATTCTGTTCAAACTTTCACAGAATGTTTGTACCATCATAAGGATTGTTTCCTTCCAAATTGGGCCTGATCTGTCTAGTATCATAGGAAAAGGAGTTGTATGAAAAATTATTACCAAATCCTCATAAACACAACAATGCCCTCAGTCTGACTTGTTAAGTTTCACGGAAAAAGGGGCCTTATGAAAATTAAGTTACCAAAATTCTTGACACAATTCAGTCCACTGTTTTCATTGATTCTCTTTAACTTTTAAAGAATGATTCTACCTTCATTAGAATTGTTCCTTTTGAAATTTGGTTTGTTCTGTAAAGTATCATGAGAACAGGGGCCCTATGAATATTTCACTATAAACTCATTAACACAATAAATTCCACAGATTTAACAGATTGATTGTACCATCATTCCAATTGTTGATTTTGACAGTGGATCTGACTATAGCAAGGGTCACATAAAAAGGGGCCTTATGAAAACTCTCTTAAATATTCTGGTTAACACAAAGATGTCCCTTGATTTCACCGGATTCACTTCAAAATTTCACAGAATGATTGTGCAAATACTTAGATGGTTCTTTTCAGAACTGGGTACAATCCATCAAGTATCATGTAAAAAGGGGACATAGGATTTTTTTTAAATATTCTAGTAAACATAATGAATTTTCAATATTTTTCATCCGATTCACTTTTAACTTTCATAGAATGATAAAACCAACAGTAAAATATCACAGGAAAAGGGGCCTTATGAGAACTTGAATTTAATATCTTTGTTAACACAATAGATTCAACAGTTTTATTGGATTCTCTTCAAAGATGCATGGAATAATTGTGGCATTCGAAACACAGGAAAAGGGGCCTTACAGATTATCATTCAAAACATTCTTGTGTATGTGATGAAGATCACAATCATCATCAAGTTGTCTTTTAAATTTCACAGGACAATTGTCGGGTTGTAAGGAAAGTTCCTTTTGGAATGAAATTGATCCATCAGAAAAAACAGGAAAAGGGGCCTTATTGATTTTCATTCAAAACAATCCTGTTTATGTGATTAAGTCCACAATTATTGTCAGATTCTGATGAAATATTCACAGAATGATTGTAGGGTCATAAGGTAACTTTCTTTTGGAAATGGAGTGGATCCGTCATGAAACATGGGAAAAGGGGCCTTGAGGATTGTTGCTTAAAATGATAAAGGGGATAAAGCCCCTTTTTTTTTCTTTATGCATTCTTCTTTGAGCAATTAACTTCCTTAAATATCAGATTTCTTTAACAGAAAACTTGATAACCAGTAGAGCGTCTCAGGCCCTCATGGGCCTCTTGTTTTAATTTTCAACAATTTTTTTTTTCAACCTTTTTTATATGGGATGGGGGGACAATTTTCTTTCTTCGGGGTGTCAGAAAGTGTTATTAATTGGGAATGGGTTAAATGAGCTGCAGATGACGATTTGTTGTTAGAATGAATTTATTTCTTTCAATCACAAAAGTTGGCAAACTTTATAATGAAAGAAAGATTGCAAGTCAAGTAATTTCTTTTTTTCAAACTATGTTTACTTCAATATTTTATCTTCAATTTCTTCATTTTCCACAATGTTTTCTTCCGAGGAAGTTGAAAAAGATCTTAAATTTCATAAACATTAAATTGTCATCTGCAACTCCCAATTAAGTAAAGTCTAGACTTGTGTCATCTGGTAATGGGTTGGTTTTAAAAAACGGACATAACAATTGTTTACTTGGTTCATTTCAGACAATCCAGCAAATTACACTGGAAATTATCCAATCAAGAGAACTTTTCTAGAATGAAGGTGAAGTTGATACAGAACTACAATTTTGATGATCACATGGATGCAAGCTTTCTACGGGATAATCAGGGTAGGTTATGTGAAAAGCTTTTTCACCCATTCCCATATAATCCTGCATTTGTATTCCCCTTAACCCATTATCACACAACAAAATTGGTCCAAATCGATTCAAGTTTGTTGAATTTTAAAAATCTTTGCCTTCTGGGATAGTGAGCATTGTGGACATTGAAAAAAGTGCTTGTAACAAGCAATTCTTCATGGTCCACAATGTTTTCCAAAGCTTTTTTCTTCAGGTGAGTAAATAAGCAGGATTAAGTAGAAATGGATTAAGAAAAAAGCTTCCAATTCTTTATTATCCACAATATTTTCTACCCCAATAGATAAAGATTCGCAAGATTTCAACAACTACAAATTATCCTCTCCAATTTTTAGCTCACCTGAGCACAAAGTGCTCATGGTAAGCTTTTGTGATCGTTGAATGTTTGTCGTCCGTCGCACGTCGTGGGGCGTCAACAATTGAAGTGTTTACACTCTAGAGGCCACAGTTTTGACCCAATCTTTATGAAACTTGGTCAGAATAATTGTTAGGTCATGAGGATGAACCCTATCGATTATGGAAGGGTTCTATTCGAAAACACTTGAAAAGGGGCCTTAATGACAATTTATTTGTTTACACTCAAGAGGCCACAAATATGGCTCTATCTTCATGAAACTTTGCCAGAATAATTATTAGGTCATAGAGATTAACCCTATTGATTATTAGAAGGATTTTTCCAAAAACGCAGGAAAGGGGCCTTAATGACAATTTCTTTGTTTACAATATAGAAGTCAAAGTTTTGCCTCAATCTTCATGAAACTAATTATAGTTATTTGTCTCTTGTTGCATTTTTTTTAACAGCAGACAGTTCAGGTGAGCGATCTAGGACCATCATGGTCCTTTTGTTTAACCTGAAAGTGATTGCCAAATTGGGTATTGTTTGGAAAGGAAAAATAATTTGTTCCTTGCTATGTCTCATTTTCTCAAAATTGATTTCCATCAAATTGTTTAATTTATTACTAGACAACAAGTATTCAGACTGGTCCAAATTTGTAGACATTGCAGATGACAATTTCTGCTGATAGAATTTCAAATATCTCCGTCTTTCTACAATATCCATCTTGTTTTCTTTAATCCTTTTCTATAGGAGTGTCAAAGGCGTCAAAAAGAGTATGATGCATATGATGGGGGTTTGCCCATATTAGTGCGCGTCCAAGAAAAAGGGGGGTCAATGGTAAATTTCTTGTTACCACATCTCCTCCTACATTTATGGATGGATTTCAATAAAATTTTCACAGAGTTTTCCTTGTCACCTGACCTTGTGCATATTGTCTTGGCTGTGTCACAGAAAAAAGGGGGATTAATGCGAAATTGTTTGTCTTGGCTAGTTGGTGGCGTATATTATTACAATGGCTCTTTTAAGCAAGGTTTTATCCTGGAGGGAAAAAATGCTAATACAGAGGCAAAGATGATTTTAACCCATTCCCACACAGTGACACTTTTTTACGTTTTCAAGAAAAGCAATTGGGAAAACAGTGTAAAATGAAGAAATTGCTTGAAAAAAGCAATTTCTTCATTTTACACAATGTTTTCTACTCAGAAAGTTGAAATAATCAAAAATTTCATAGACCTTAAATTGGTGTCTGCAACTCCTTTCAGTTTGGGCAAGTCTAAAGTTTTGCCATGTGGTAATGGGTTAATGTTATTTTATAGGTATTGAAGACATTGAAAAAGCCAATGAGATTAGACTTCTGAGTGTTGCTAAGGAAGCAGTTGTTGCCAAGGACAACATAGCTGATGATGTCATCGGTGATGAGGAATGGACAGTTATCAGCTCCTCAAGGTAAGTGGGCAGATTGATAGAAATCTCATCCTTAAACTATTGCCATCAGTTACATGTTATTTTGACTTGACCTTTGACATACCAAATAAAATCCCTTTCTGAAAAACATTAACCCTTGTCATGCTGAACCCAGAATATTCCTGTTTTGGCAGGAGGTATAGACAAAGATCAGTCTGCACATATGTGCAGTCTGATCTTAGTCTACACCTCCAGCTTATCCTTTTTTAATCCAGAATTGTTATAATAAACATTTTCAAAAAAATGTTCATGCACAATGATTACATCCAGTACTGTCAGCCCTTTGATTTTAATGTATTTTTGAAAAGGGTTTTATTTAGCATGACAAGGGTTAAAACAAGGGGCTAAAAGCACATTAAGTACTGGTTGTCATCTTGTTGGTCAATATTTCTTTTGAAAATTCATTTCATCTGCTTGAAAAGAATAAATAGATTATGTAGCTTAAGATCATACTTCTAGTATGTGCAGGCTGATCTTTGTCTATACCTCCTGCCAAACAAGAATATTTTTAGTTCAACATATTAAAGGTTTATTATGAGCTGTTAGAAAATAGTCTGGGAATGAAGTTTATTGATTCATTTTCAATATTTTTCCTTAATAAATAGGTAACAAGATTCAAATTGAAAAGGACATGAAACAGTCGAACAATCACTTGTCCCGTCCACTGACTCTGTTGGTCTGCCCATTTACTCTGATAGACAGTGCCACTTTGAAATTTAATGGCGTTATTTTGCAAAATCTATGGTCAGTAGCACAATACTAAAAAGTAGAATGGTTGATTGGTATCCTATACAACAGCTTGAATAAGCTGTAATTACGATGTTAAAATCACCAAACAAACAAAATTGCATCATATAAATTGCTGCCAATGGCACAGTTCAAAGTTAACATCCAGTGGAAACAAATAATTTCATTGGTCGACTGATTATTTCATTAACTGCTGCAATTGGTCATTTGAATATTTTTTCCCAATTTCAGTAATGTCGATGAAGAACATCAAGACAAAGAGAAACTAGTCCTGTCAGAAGAATGTGAACTTGTGACCTTGGTAGAGGTTGTCAAAGGTCGTCTAGAGGTCACTACTACACATGTGTATTTCTTTGACTGTAGTTCTTCTAAGGAAGAAGGTAGTGAATACATTATGAAAACAGTTTTAATTCTTTCTTCTTTTGCCATTTGTCATTAACTTTTTGCCAATTTTCCCATAGCTTATAGAATACATTTATTTCTTATGGAAAAAAGTACATGTCAAAAAGAAAATGTGTATTGGACGTGTAAAACTCTCAATAATGAGGTTCAGGGTTCAATCCACCGTTGCCAAAAGTGAGTTTTCCAACATTTTTCTGCCAACAATGGGAGGACAATCGTAAACCTAAGTGGGATGAGCACCTTGAGAGCCTAAGAAAGGACAAAGTGGTAGTACTGGTTTGAGAAATACCAGGAATCCATGGTTTGGTGATTATGACTGAAATACTGTTAAAAGTGGTGTTAAATCCCATTCTAACAAATCCATCATTACCACAACAAACTTGACAAAGAATAGGCTCTATTTGTAGATGTTCTGTTTATAGTAATTTGAATTCTCTCAACTACGGCAGTGACTCTTGTCCTCTCAACTACTGTTAAAAGCGGTGTTAAACCCTATTCAATCAATCAATCTTGTCTTTTCAACCCTAGTGGAAAACAAATATGTAGATAGTCATAAAAAGATACTTATTCATATTTCAACAGGTGGGGAAGATTTTAAATGGAGTCTATCCTTACTCAGAGAGATCCATTTTAGACGATACAATCTACGTAGATCTGCATTAGAGCTCTTCCTTGTTGACCAGACAAATTACTTCCTCAACTTTCAGAAAAAGGTACTATACAATATGGAATACGTAGAATGTTGCATTTCTTGTTAATTTTGTAATAGTCAAATATCGTTATCTCTTATATTTCAATATAATACACCACATTTTAACCCATTACCAGACAACAAAATTGAAAGAAGTTACAGACTTGTTTAATTGAATTTCTTCTGTATTTCAGAGGGGCAAAAAAGCATTGTTGGAAATGAAGAAATTGCTTGTTACAAGCAATTCCTTCATTTTCCATAATGTTTTCAAAGCTTTTTTCTTAAGGCGTATTTGGGAATTGGTTGAGCAAACAATGAAGTTGTACAGTAAAAACCCTCCTTACGACCACCCGGAAATACGGGCACCCCGCTATTACAACCGATTTTTTAAAGAACGGAATTTTTTGTTCTTTATTTCAATGGTTGCGAAACCCTCTAAAACGGGCACCCCACTATTCCGAATTACGACCACTATTCAGTACCAATTATAGCTGATACACTATTTTGAACCCCACTAAAACGACCAGTAACTTCACACATTGAGACCGACCACCCGAATTTCACACTTGATAAGAGTGACACTAATTGGGTACGAATACATTGTAAATTCATTATCGGATTTTTTTGATTATGTGATATCGAACCCTTATTATAATAAGTGTTATGATTAAAGTGGCCGATCACTTTTAGAAATTATAGCTCATTATTATTTAAATTATCGAACTGTTATTTGAATGTGTCACAGGTTTTGACTCGAGAAATAAATTCGAATGTGAATACGTATCCAAGAAGTTGCGAATAGTTTGTTTACGGCGTTCCAAACAGTTAATTAGCAATTAAATTTTGATTTCAACATAATTGATGCTTGGTATTCGCATTGTATTCGCATTGTAGAAGATATGATATCGACAGTTTGACAATTTGAGCCTGTACTTACGCATAAATAATCTGAGGTCGGACTTCTGAATAAGATGGATCAAATGGAGAATAGCGAAAGTAGAACTTATCGAAGATCGTAAATTTGAAAATGACATAAGATTCTGCTGTAATACATGTTCTTATAGTTTCATTTTTGTATTTATAGTATTAATATATTCAAATAACGAAAATGAAATAAACATGAATTACTTGACAACAAACAACAAAACCTCAGTATTATGACCACCCCTCTATTACGACCACTTTCAAAAAGTACCGCAAGTGGTCGTATTAGAGGGGTTTTACTGTAATTACTGCTTCATATAATTAATTGAAATTACTAAATATGCAATAGTCTTTTTTTTTGTCCAAATGCTTCCGATGAAAGTTTTTTACATTTACTATGGTTCAAAACATTTTTACAGACTAGACAAGGCTTAGTGGACAAGAATGTATGGGATGGGGAATTAATGAAAGTGTCCTAGACAAAGAATAGTATAGTACAATGGAATTCTCTTAATTGCAACCCTGATAATAGCTTTTCACTGCTTAATTGCAACAGACTTTTTTCACAAATATTAAATTAAAAGAACAAATAGCTCCTTTTAATAGCAAATTTTGGTTAATTGCAAAAAAAGGTATTGATGAATTGGTGTTGTAATTAATAGGTTTTAACTGTACTTGTTTAATATTGAAAACTAATGTACCAATTTTCACCATGCAGGTTAGGAACAAAGTGTACAGTCGTATATTGAGTCTTCGACCTCAAAATTTGATCTACTATGGGTCAAGGTCACCAGCTGAGTTACTGAAGGCGTCTGGACTGACACAGGTGAGTATATTTTAATGATACATCCAGTAGGAATTTATATTTGATATATTTTTCATAATTCTACCTATTACCAGACAACAAAGTTTTTGACTGGTTCCAATTGGAAGAACTAGTTGAAGCAAATTGTAGAGTGCAGGAATAGTGGAGAAAAACTGTAGCTATAACATTTAACCCATTCCCACACAACAAAATTTTAGACTGGTCCAAATTGAAAAAAGCTGCAGATGATAATTTCAAGTTGATGGAATTTTTACTTTATTTGTCTTTTTGGATAGAAAACATTGCGGATAATGAAGAAATTGCTTGATACAAGCAATTTCTTCATTATCCGCAATGTTTTCCGAAGCCTTCTTCTTGAGGGGCGTAAAAAGGAGGGCTTGTGTGGGAATGGGTTAAGTATCCAAACTAAGAAAATACTTCACATAAGCGTCAGCCAATATTGGAACTCAAAGTTCACTACCAGTCTAGATGAATGGTTTGATTGGTCCATTTTGATTGGTCCATTTTGATTGGTCCATTGATTCTTTGATTGACAGCCACTATCCATAAATTTGCATCCTCAGCTAAAAAATCCAATGCGAAATTTTACATTAATGAAACGGGACAAAGGCAAAGAGATCGATGGGTCAAAGGCAATGAGATGGATCAAAGGCTTACCTATAGCCTTCATAATTTATGTTAATTCTTGTCATACTGATCCCAGAATATTCCTATGTTGGCAGAAGGTATAGACAAAGTGCAGTCTGATCTTAGTCTACATCTTCTGTTTCTGCCAATTAACCGTTGTTGTATATAAGAATTACTTATCAAAAGAAATAATGACCCACAATCAAGCTATCAGGTGTTTTCAGTCCTTTGATTTTGATGCAATTCTGAGAAAGATATTTATGCAGCATGACAAGGGTTAAGTTGGAGATTTTTATCTTACTCATAAAATTTGTTATTTGCAAAGATTACTTATTGCCAAGTTTACTTTTCATGTCTATCATTACAGAAATGGGTTCAGAGAGAGATCAGTAATTTCGAATATTTGATGCAGTTGAACACAATAGCTGGAAGGACATACAATGATCTTAGCCAATATCCTGTGGTAAATTCTTTCATAAATTCATTATACCTCCTGAATTTTTGTTTGGGGTAAATGTAGGAGTCAGCTTGTTGGTTGGTTGGTTGGTTGGTTGATCTGACCGTCTGTAGCTTTTTTTGTCTGCTCAATTTCCCATCAACTACTACATGGATTTGATTCAAAACTTCACAGACAGACCTTGTATCAAGTAGATATGTGCATGTTGTTATGTTGCTGTCAATTTACTTTGACCCTTTCCTTTTTGGCATTTTTTTGATGGGTCAATTTCAAAGGTTTTGCAGATAAAAATTTAAAGTGGATTTGATTTGAAAAATAACCATTCAGTTAGGTAGAAAATATTGTGGAAAAAGACGAAATGGCTTGTTACGAGCAATTCCTTCTTTTTCTACAATGTTTTCTCAATTGTAAATCACCAGGACATAAAAACAAGGAATTGAACAGAAAACGGTTAACAGAGTTATTGCCCTTTGATGAAATCTTCTCTGCTTATTAACTCTTCAAGTATTGAATAGATTTAACCATTACATGTGTACTCAGTATCAATCATAGATTTGTAAGCTCCATTTTAGTTCAGAGCCATGTCAGTTATTTTCTGTCAGAAAGAGTAGACAAAAGAGAAATGCTGGTCATTAAGACTTTTGTTGGAGTTATGGCTTTTTTTCAGTGATATCCAGCCATTGGGGGTAATTATCAATCAGTGAAAGTTTAGTTTTTGAACAACAATGAATTTTAGACTGTCTGAAATTAACCCTTGTCCTGCCAAATAATTATCCCTTATCCGTGAAGGCTGATCTTAGTCTATACACCTGCCACCTGTCATAGCGCAGGGGGTAGCACACCAGACCTCCAATCTTCAATCACAGGAAGTCATGGGTTTGATCACCGGTGGCGGCACATATTCTTTCTGACATTTGTCTCTCACCAATGAGTGGATAATCGTAAACCTAAGTGGGATAGTAGCTGGAGGCTAGGAAAGGATATAGTGGGCATACTGGTGTGAGAAATACCAGGAATCCATTGTTAGGTTTTCCAGCCGCCGGGATATGACCGAAATACTGTTAAAAGTGGTCTTAAACCCCAATCAATCAAAAAACCTGCCACAGTAATTGTCAAAACAGGAATATTCTGGGATCAGATTGACAAGGGTTAAAAAGGTTGAATAAGGCTATAAAACAATAGTACCATGTCAGTGATTTTCTGTCAGAAAATGCAGTCATAAGTGTGGACAAAGGAGAAATGCTAGTTATTAAGAAATAAAACTAAAAGAATAAAAAAGAGTGGTTGGGCAGGAAAAGAATGATTTCTTTATACTTCTACTTATTGCCTAATGTTTAAATGATTTGTTAAATTATTCTGAACCCTTTTCATGCTGAACCCAGAATATTCCTTATTTGGAACGAGGTGTAGACAAAGACCAGCCTGCTCTAAAGTGCAGTCTGATCTTAGTCTACACCTTCTGTCTCTCCTTTTCAAACCAGAGTTGTTCATGAAAATAATTTTCAAAAGAAGTATTGATGGTCAAAAACAAGAACTACCAATGCTTTAAGCCCTTTGATTTTGATGCAATTTTGAAAAGATTTTATTCAGCATGACAAGGGTTATAAAATACTAGTTGACAAAAATTATGCAAATTTATAGATGAAATGGCTTTATTGGACAGGATTAACCCATTCCTATACCACAAAGTTTTAGACCAGTCCAAATTGAAAGGAGCTGCAGACGACAATTTCAAGTTGATGGAATTTTATTTTTTTTTTTGTCTTTTTGGGTAGAAAACATTGTGGATAATGAAGAAATTGCTTGATACAAGCAATTTCTTCATTTTCCACAATGTTTTCTTAAGCTCTTTTCCACAATGTTTTCTAAAGCTCTTTTAAAAAAAAAATGAGATTTTTCTTCAAAAAGTGATAACCGGAATTTGAGTTATAGTTCAGAGAAAATTTCAGCTATAATTGATTTTTTTTCTTTTCAGTTTCCATGGATACTAACGGATTACACTTCAGAGGCATTAGATCTAGAAAATCCAGAAATATTTCGTGATCTGTCAAAACCTGTGGGTGCCTTGAATCCAGATAATATTGCTGACATCAAAGAAAAGTAAGAAAATTATAATAATCTTGGCTAGAGCCCATTTCCAAATTTAGGTGACTTTGCTTTACCAGGGGTTGTGTGTGCTTGGTTAAGTGGGTATACTTGTAATCTGCGAAAAGTTGAGGATTGCGGGTTCAAATCCAGGCTTAGCTACATGTCACATTGTCCTTGGGCAAGAAATTTCATACCCCCCATCCTAGTACTGGTGATATCCAAAATGCATATGAATAAGTGAACTTTGCTGTTAAAATGGAAAAGTTGTTAAAAGTGGTATTAAACCCCATACAAATATAACAATTTTTGTCCAGACCTCTGGTGGTGAGCAAGAGGTAAGTTGTTAAACCGGTTTTTTGGTGTAAATGCAGTAATTCATCTGTAAACCTGTCTATCTAGAATTTATTATTTTGATATAAAGAGCCAAGATTCATAAAATCCATCTCTATTCTTTTCTACAGATTTGAGAATTTTGAGGATCCGTCTGGTATTATAGAGAAGTTCCACTATGGTACACACTACTCTAATGCTGCCACTGTGATGCATTACATGATTAGAATGGAACCTTTTACAACCTTACATATACAGCTACAGAGTGGAAGGTAAGTTCCATTCTATTTCATGGATTAGAATGGAACTTTTTACAACCTTACTAATACAGCTTCAGAGTGGAAAGTAAGTTCCATTCCATTTCCATGGATTAGAATGGAACTTTTTACAACCTTACTGATACAGCTTCAGAGTGGAAGGTAAGTTCCATTCTATTTCCATGGATTGGAATGGAACCTTTCACTACCTTACATATACAGCTACAGAGTGGAAGGTAAGAAGTGCCATTCACTTTCTGGCCGCCTCAATGGTGCAGTTGGTAGCACATTGGACACTCTTATCATTGGGTCTTGGGTTCATTCTCTTTTTGAGGCATATATCCTGATCGATATTTGTCTCTCACCAATTGGTGTATAATCCAAAAGCTAAATGGGATGAGCAGCTGGAGGCTTGGAACGGATGAAGGGGTGGTACTGGTGTGAGAAATACCAGGAATCCATTGTTAGGTGCTCTGGCTGCAATATGACAAAAATACTGTTTAAAATGGCAAAAGCAACTCTTTAAGTTTGGACCAAACTTTAATTCTGTCGTCTGGTAATGGATTAATTAATACTTTAATTCTATTGTAAACTTGTCCTGCATCATAATTTATCCAAATTTCTTGGTTTTTACTTGTTTCATCTTTGTTAAGTTGAAAAACACTCATGTTTTTATCTGTCATTGTGTAGACTAACCACCGTAGGGTTTCCCCCAATATAACTAGGAGACCATGAAAATAAGAAAAGAATATACCAGCAATTTTTGTCTCTAAATAGAGGTAAAACCAGATCAGCCTAGAAATGTTTCATCTCAAATTAAACTAGTCCTGTGTATGTACCCCTGTTTAATCCATTACCACACAACAAAGTTTTAGACTGGTCTAAATTGAAAGAAGATGCAGATGACAATTCTAAGCTGATTGAATTAAAGAATTCTCTGTCTTTTTTGATAGAAACTTTGTTACAAGCGATTTCTTCATTTTCCATCATGTTTTCCCAAACTATTTTCTTGGGGGGCATAAAAAGGCTTCATTATGTGAGAATGGGTTAAAAAATATTAAGGCTTAAGACAAATTTGTCAATTAATCCATTCCCGAAAAGTGACACTTCATAAGAAAAAACACTGGGGAAACGTTGTAAATAATGAAGAATTCGCTTGTACCAAGCAATTTCTTCATTTTCTGAGATGTTTTCTATCCAGAAAATTAGAAAAAGAGTAAGATTTCATCACCTTTAAATGGTTTTCTGCAAGTCCTTTGAATTTGGACCAGTTTAAAATCTTGCTGTCTGGTGATAGGTTAGATGCATGACTGTCCTCCTTACTACTGATTTTACATAAGAAGGATTATTTCAAAAATAATCCAAGCCGCCATCAGAGCGCAGTCGGTAGTAACTTTTGGAGGTGCATATTCTTTCCGATATTTGTCTCTCACCAATGGGTGGATAATTGTAAACCTAAGTGGAATAGCAGCAGGAGGCTAGGAAAGGATGTAGTAGTAGTACTGGTGTGAGAATTACCAGGAATCCATTGTTAGGTGCTCCAGCCGCTGCAATATGACTGAAATGCTGTTAAAAGTGGCAAAAAAACCCATCCAATCAATCAAAAAATATACTGTTATATTTCATTGTGCCATTTGGACTGTTCGAATTTTTGAGAACAGCTACAAATGAATGGCAGGATTTAATTAATCCTTTCCTCTACCAACACAGGATTATCCGTTGCTGTGATTTTATACTTGAGAAAACATTTTGGAAAAAGAAGAAATTGCTGATAGCAAGCAATATCTCCTTTTCCCAAATGCATTGAATTTTCATTGTCGCCAACAACCTCTTTCAATTTGGACCAGTCTTTAATTTTAAAAAACGGGAAAGGTTAATATAGTGGCCTGGATGAAACATTATTGTACCGAACAATTCTCCAACAGCTCTGATGTTATTTCTTCAACCACAAACCCCGGTCATTTCTCTGTTTTATAGGTTTGATGTTGCAGATCGACAGTTCCACTCTATACCTGCTACCTGGAAATCCATGTATAAAAACACGAATGATGTGAAAGAACTCATACCTGAATTCTTTTATCTTCCCGAATTCCTCATAAACAGTAATGGTAAGTTGGTTTAAGATTATAACCTACATTGAAGATTTCACAACAGATCAAAATTTACTCAAAAATAATAATGGCATTAACCCATTTCAACTCAAGCCCTCCTTTTTACGCCCCACAAGAAAAAAGCTTTGGAAAACATTGTGGACAATAAAGAAATTGCTTGTAACAAGCAATTTCTTCATTATCCACAATGTTTTCTATCCCAAAAGACGAAAAAAAATTAAAATTCCATCAACTTGAAATTATCGTCTGCAGCTTCTTTCAATTTGGACCAGTCTAAAATTTTCTTGTGTTGGAATGGGTTAAATAACTTTGATAGTTTTCATCATTATTCATCACAAGAACAAAACTATTGTTCAGGTCTAAATCTTAAAGGTAAACCCTTTCCTGTGCAAATCCTGAATTTTATGTCGCAGTGATTTTATACTTGAGATAACATTATACCAAGCAATTTCTCCTTTTCCCACAATATTTTCTACCACATAGGAGCATTTAGTTTAAAATTATATTGAATTTACATTGTCGTCTGTAAGTTCTTTCAGTTAGGACCAGTCTAAAAAATAAGAAAATTAGCAAAGGGTTTGTGATTAATTTGCAGGGCTGTTAATGCTAGAGCTATGGGTCATACTTTAACCCATTTCCACATCCCTCTTCTTTATGCCCCTCAAGAGAAAAAGGTCTAGAAAAAACATTGTGGAAATTGAAGAAATTGCTTGTGAAAAGTCTTTATTATGCAAACTTTTTTTACCCAAAAGATTAAAAATTTTATAATTTCATCGAATAAAATTTGTCATCTGATGCTTCTGAATGGGTTATGACATAATCTCTTATGATTAATCATATATTTTTTAGTTTTCAGTTTGAGTGGCTTTTGACCCACTCTTAGCTTTTACTTGATTACAAAATGTAAGGCTGGTACAAACTCAGTAAATTGAAATATTATCTACGTATTATAGGATGAAGAATACAGGGTAAGAAATTCATTTAATTTGCTATTCTGATTTCTCTCATTATGTTTTCCTTAGTATGCAGCACCCCCAAAAGAGGTGATTGCTCAGGTGGCTGGGATTTTGATAAATTTAAAAATTGCTGGTATGGTCATAAAAATTTTAGACCTTTAAGCCCATTACCAAACAGTACTGTTGTTTGATACCCCATAACCCTTTCCTGTTCAAACATGGGATTTTACGTTCCTTTGATTTTATACTGAGAAAACATTGTGGAAAAAGAAGAAATTGCTTGTAACAAGCAATTTCTCCTTTTTCCACAATATTTTCTACCACATAGGATAGTTTCATTTCAAATCGCATCTAGTTTTCATTGTCGTTTGCAACCTATTTCAATTTGGACTAGTCTAAAATTTCCAAAAACAGGAAAGGGTTAAGAAAAAGGTTCAGGAAACTATGTGGAAAATGAATAATAGCTTGTTTTCTACATAGTTTTCTACTCAAAATGATAGGTCTATTGGAAACTCTATCAACTCTAAATTTTCATCGAAAACTTCTCTGGGATTTTTACCAGTCTAAAATTTGCCATCTGGTAATGATTTTATACATATTATATACTGTGATTTCAAACTTATATCTTTCAGAGTTTGACCTTGGAAAGTTACAAATATACCTTGAGAAAGTGGACCATGTGCTACTACCAAAATGGGCCAAGTCTCCAGAAGATTTCATTTATCAACATAGAAAAGCTTTGGTAATTCATACATCTTGATTGTTTGGGGTTTAACACCACTTTTAACAGTGTTTCAGTTTTATCCCGGTGGCTGGAGCACCCAACAATGGATCCCTTGTATTTCTCACACCAGTACTACCATTACATCCTTTCCTAGCCTCCTACCATTACATCCTTTCCTAGCCTCCAGCTGCTATCCCACTTAAGTTTATGATTATTCACCTATTGGTGAGAGATAAATGTCGGAAAAGATACATGCCATAGCCAGGGATTGAACCCATGACATCCCATGATTGAAGATTGTGAGTCTGATGCGCTACCAACAGTGCTATGATGGTGGCAGTAATTCATCTGTCTTCCAACTATAGTTTTCATACAATGAAGATTATTCCTATAAACCTTGCTTTAGTTGTAACAAGCAATTTCTTCCATTTTCAACAATTTTGGGAATGTGTAAAATGTATTAATTATTGAGTTAATTTGTTAACTTTTCTTGTAAAATTGAATGTAAATTGAAAAGTGATTTTATCAGTAAAAACATTATGGTAAAGGGAGAAATTGCTCATCACAAGCAAGTTACAACTTAGAAATACTTGTACTGTTTTCATCCATTAACAGCAAAAAAATCGGCTTCTAATAAAACCGGTTGTTTTATATTTTATTAAAGGAATGCGAGTATGTCTCCCAAAATCTCCACAACTGGATTGATTTGATTTTTGGATTCAAACAGAAAGGCCAGGCTGCCATAGATGCCTTGAATGTGTTCTATTATTGTACCTATGAAGGTAGGTAGATAAGGCATTTCAACCAATTATCAGAGGACAAAATTTTAGACTGATCCAAATTGAACGAAGTTGCAGACAACATTTAAAGTTACCCTGAAATTTTAAGATAAATACCAGAGTAGAAAAGATTGTGAGAAAAGGAGAAATTGCTTGTTGCAAGCAATTTCTCCTTTTCCCACAAAGTTTTCCATGATTATATTTCAGAAAGAGTCATTGTTTGGTAATAGGTTAAAGCCAGGCATACAATGGAGGGATGGCTGCCCACAACCTCAGACCTCCGGCAGGACATATTATACACCATGATTTTTGATGATATGTAGACAGGGACAAAAAATGCTATGCAATTTTGTTGGTTGGTGACTTAAATGTCACAACTGCAGCTTGAATAAGCTGTTGTCAAAATGTTAAAGTTACTTAACCAACAAAATGCTTAAGATTATTGTTATAGTTCAACATTCACTTATCGTCAAAATTAATAATTTGATTGGTTAATTTATTATATTGATTGATAGTAGCGATCAATCAGTTAACAAATTGATGTCTATCAAACAATTGACTGACCTTGTAACCCTTTGCTGTTTTTCAATATTTAAGACCTGTCCAATTTCAAAAGCTTTGCAGAAGACAATTTAAAGTCGATTTTTATTTGGAAAATAATTATTTAGTAGGGTAGAAAACATTGTGGAAAAAGAAGAAATGGCTTCTTACAAGCAATTTCTTCTTTTTCCACAGTGTTTTCTCAAGTATAAAATCATAGGGACGTAAAAACCAGGGATTGAACAGGAAAGGATCATTACTTTTGTTCAGAAATGTAAAGTTATTCTTTTCCACAATCTTTTCTCAAGTATAAAACCATAGGAGCGTAAACACTAGGGATTGAACAGGAAAGGATCATTACTTTTGTTCAGAGATGTAAAGTTATTCTTTTTCCACAATGTTTTCTCAAGTATTAAATCGTAGGAACGTAAAAACTAGGGATTGAACAGGAAAGGATCATTACTTTTGTTCAGAGATGTAAAGTTATTCTTGAATACACATGCAAAAATTGTTTGGTCGATGCATGACCAAAACATCATAACTTCAGCTAAATTAAGCTGCAGATACGACATTAAGGTTGCAAATAAACTACATGGTATAATCCCCCCCCCTTCTGAAGTGAGAGGGGTATGTTATTTTCACCCTGCCTGTCTGTAAGTCTATATTCTGTGCTCTAATTCTAGAACAAAACTATGAAACTTCATACAGTTGTTGCCCATAACCCAAGGAGGTGCCCTATTATTTGGGGGTCATGTAGGTCAAAGGTTATGGTCACAATTGAAATTTGATTGAAATCTGTTTCCTTGCTCTTAACTAATGAGCCATTAGACCAAGGACCATATATTTTTATACAAATGTCACCCATAACACAAGGAGGTGCCCTTTTTTTGGGGGGTAACATAAATAAAGGACAACTGTGCTGGTAGGGGGTATAAGTCCACTTTGAAACAATTCTAGTTAACTTTGCTTTGTCCAAAGACTAAAAAGTAAATTGCATCAGACAAAGTACTTGGGTATTTCTAGGGATTTGTCTATTCTGCAATTTTAACTTTCTATACTTCAATTAGAAGAGATGAATAAGATAAAGGAAATATTGTGTTTTTAACCTATTCCCAAGTGACAAGAGCTTAGACTTGTCCAAATTAAAGTAGTTATAGAAGACAAATACAGTTGGTTAAAGTTGAAGAGAAGAAATTGCTTGTTACAAGCATTTTCTTCTTTTTCCAAAATGTTTTCTCAAGTATGGTATCAGGGTTAAGATAATTATCCTTGATTCCCTTACAGGAGCTGTAGATCTAGATGCTGTCAAAGATCCAAATGAACAGAAAGCCCTTGAAGGAATGATCAACAACTTTGGGCAGACTCCATGTCAGTTATTAAAGGTTGGATATATATATTCTGTTCAGCTTTCAAACTGAGTGAAGAATTTAAGAGCATGAATAATCATTTGGATTGGAGAGTTCAAGCGGAACCATGTCAGCTTAAAGCTTATGTTGCAACTGAGCTGAAATAAATTGGTATTAGATTATCTTGATACAAATGCCATATTAACGTCCACCTAACAGGACCTGAGTTGTTTCATTTTGTTGCAGAAACTAGCTATGGATAACATCGTAGGAAAGGAGAAGTTGCTTTTAAATGTGTAAACAAACCAATTCTCTTTTTCTTAGAACCTTTCATAATCTGTATGTCAGTTATTTTTCAAAGTTAGCTCCCTTTTAAATGCTGTGTGTAACACCTTTCAAGTCTGACTGGTCTGAAATTTTGTTGTCTGGTAATGGCATTAACCCATTCCCACACAATCCCGCATTTTTATGCCCCTAAAGAAAAGCTTTGGAAAACATTTTGGAAAATGAAGAAATTGCTTGTATCAAGGAATTTCTTCATTATCCAAAATGTTTTCAATTCAAAAAGACAAAAAAATTGAAATTCCACCAACTTGAAATTGTCGTCTATAGCTTCTTTCAATTTGGACCAGTCTAAAATGTTATTGTCTGGTAATGGGTTAAATGGGTTTAAGAAATAGTATGTTATATTTCAGGACCCTCATCCAAGAAGAATGACGATGGATGAAGTTGTTGGTAGATCCCTAAAAGCTGACCGACATCTCAACATTTTTCACTTCTTAGATCAACTGAAAGTCTATTTTGTGGAGGTATCAAAATTCTATGTATTTTCATTTAATACACAATTGAAAAACTTAAAGAGATTGATTGTTCTGACTTCTCAACTTATACTTTATTGTCCTTTATCAACCATGAAATGTTATGATGGATGTTTATATAATAACAAATTCTTACTGTTGGTTATGAAAAATCTAATTTAAATGTCTTCTTGTGATCTCTTATGTATTATGGTTTTGCCATTTATAGCTGGCTTGCTCTTTTTATGCCCCCAAATCGATAAGATCGGGGGCATATTGCTTTACCGCTGTCCGTCTGTCTGTCTTCCGTCTGTCTGTCCGTCTGTCTGTCTGTCTGCAAAACTTAACCTGCCAACTAAACATTTTCCTATAACTTCAACCCTGATTAAGTTACAATGCTAATATTTGGTATGTAGATAGGTCTCAACAAGGCGCAACTGGGGAAGGTCATTTCATTAAGGTCAAGGTCAAAATTTTAACCCTTTACCCGTTTCTTAAAAATTCCTGTTTTGGGGACATGGTGTTTCACAAACACATCTTGTTCTTCATGTCTTCATGGGTTTCGCTGAAATTTCTATCGAATTATAAGATTCTTAAATACATAATGAAGCATTATGCTGTCCCCTAGAAAAAAGCTGTGAAAAATGAAGAAATTGTTTGTAACATGAAATTTCTTCATTTGCTTGTTACATGATCTTCATTATCCATTGTGTTTTCTACACATAAGGTTGAAAAAATATCCAAAATTTCATTAGCTTTAAATTGTAATCTCCAGCTCATTTCAATTTGGACCAGTCTATAAAATTCCTGTCTAGTAATGGGTTAAAAAAGACAAACATTTCTGTGGCTATCTAAAATAATTGTCGCACAATTTATTTTTTTAACGCCCTGAAGAAATCTTGTTATGGATACTTTTGTCGGAAGCTTTTGACGTGCTTGATGAAACCAAATGCATAAACATTGTAGCAAAAGGAAATATTGCTTGTAATAAGCTATTTCTCCTTTCCACACAAATTTTTCTGCCTTATTTAGCACTCATTTTCCAGCTGTAGATCACCTTAAAATGTTGTATGCATCCTTTTTATAAGCTGCCATAAGCGGTCATATATTGGAGTCATCCAACCGTCCATCCGTCCGTACGTCCACTTTTCTCGTGAGCGCAACTCCTCCTAAGTTTCAGGATGGATCTTTTTGAAACTTGGTCAATGTCATCACCTTAATTGGTAGATGTGCATGAAGTAAGGAATTTATGGTTCATTGATTTTTGCCTCAGTTATGCCCCCTTAAAACTTAGTATCTGGGGCTTATTGAAATTGCAGCCTTGTGAATGCAACTTCTCCTAAGTTTCTGGCCTGATCTAAATGAAACTAGGTCAATGTTATCACCTTAATTGGTAGATGTGCATGAAGTGAGGATTTTATGGTTCATTGATTTTTGCCTCAGTTATGCCCCTTTAAACTTAGTCACTGGGGCTTATTGAAATTGCAGCCTTGTGAATGCAACTCCTCCCAAGTTTCTGGCTGTTTTTTTTGTTAAACTTGGTCAATGTTATCACCTTAATTGGTAGATGTGCATGAAGTAAGGGTTTAATGGTTCATTGATTTTTGCCTCAGTTATGCCCCCTTAAAACTTAGTATCTGGGGCTTATTGAAATTGCATCCTTGTGAATGCAACTCCTCCCAAGTTTCTGGCCTGATCTAAATGAAACTAGGTGGATGTTATCACCTTAAATGATAGATGTGCATGAAATAAGGATTTTATGGTTCATTGATTTTTACCTAAGTTATGCCCCCCTTAAAACTTAGTATCTGGGGCTTATTGAAATTGCAGCCTTGCGAACGCAACTTAGCTCGGCTGTTTTCGTAGAAAACCCGAGCATTTGCGATAGCCTCTGTGTCGTCGTCGAAGTTTTTGTTGTTGTCGTTGTCATGCGAAAACTTTGACATTTTGTGACACATCTGGTTCTACTTAAGGCATTCACTTGAAACTTGGCACACATGTTCACTATCAAAAGAGGAACCTTTACTATCAAGGGGGTAACTCTAAATGCATTTTGTGCAAACTATGCCCCTTTATTGACTTAGATTTTTTATCAATTATCCAGCACCAAACAGCCGAGCTTAGGCACCAGTAGGCGGTGCTCTTGTTCTAATTCATTTTAGTTTGATTGCAACAAAAGTTTTAAGCTCTGGAACACTTACAACCAAGATGTTTTCACGTCCCTGAAAGAGAGGCAATGACTGAAACCCACTGCTACAGAATTTCAAAGCTGGGTAGACTGAGGCTGGCTATTAAGTGTCTTGCCAATGAGCAGATCCAAGTGACAGTTGGGCTCCAACCTGTGGCCTCCTTCATAGCGCATTCAGTAGCAAATCAAATTCCCAATCTTCTGTCATGGATGTCATGGGTTCGATCTCCGGTGGTGGCACATATCCTTTCTGACATTTGTCTCTAACCAATGGGTAGATAATCGTAAACCTAAGTGGAATAGCAGCTGGAGGCTAGGAAGGGGTGTAGTGGTAGTACTGGTGTGAGAAATACCAGGAATCCATTGTTAGGTTCTCCGGCCACCACGACATGACTGAAATACTGTTAAAAGTGGCGTAAAACCCTATTCAATCAATTAATCCAACCCATGACCTTCAGATCATGAGTCAAGCACTTAAGGTTAGTTTTGGACTGTGAAAGAAATATTTATTCCAGGTGTCAGCAGAGACAGATCCTCTAGTATATATGACAGTCCCTAGAAGTCAGACAAGATCCATTATACAACATGGAATGCCCGACACCATGGTATGCAAATTTTAACCCTTGTCATGCTGAACCAGTAGTATTCCTTTTTTTACATAAGTACAGTCTGTTTGTCTCCTTCAGCCAGGAGTTGTTTACAAAATTAATTTATAAAACAAATTTTAACCGTTAACTTGTGCTTCCAGTGCTTTCAGTCCTTTGATTTTTAATGTATATTCAGATAAGGATTTTATCTAGCATGACAAGGGCTAAGCTCTGATTTTCAAGAAAAAAGAAGTAATAGTAAAGTCTTTATCTACCCTTTCCCATACAATTCCTGATTTTGAATGTCCTCATGGTTTTATATTTGAGAAAATATTGAAGCAAAAGAAGAAATTGCTTGTTACAACAATATTTTCTACCCTGTGGGATTGTAACATTTGAATAAATCTGGCTTTGATTTGTTGTCTTTGACCTTTTACAAATTGGACAAATCTAAAATTTTGTAAAACAGGAACAAGGTTAATGTGATTTCTTAGTTGTCCTCATATAGTCATGTCTACATTAACATTGTATGGTATCAATTATATGATGGGAGATAAGTCAATACAGTACAACCCCTTCCTACCAATTTTCAAGAAATAAGGGCACCAAATATTTGACTGTTTTTTTTTTGTGGTTGAAATAATTTTTCTGATCTTTGTGTCAAAGGTTGCAAACCCTTGTAAAACAGTCATCCTGCTATTCTGAGACACCTCCACTAGCCTCAGTACGAACTCAATTTTTACTGTGCTTGAAACAATGAAGTATTTGGACATTCATATGAACCTTATATAAGTTCAGTAATAATACCTCGGATGATATTCTGCAAATGTTTTCGGGGGTATACTGGAATCAGCCTGTCTGTCCGTGTGTCTGTCTATCTGTGTACAAAATTCTACCAATTTTGTATCGCAAACTCCTCCTTCAGTTTTGCTTCAATACCATTGAAACTTTATACAAAGATTAACCACATGTTGAAGTTTTGCAAGACGCAATTTTGAAGTCTTAATTCCCCCCCCCTCCCAGTTCAAGAATGATCTCCCCTAGAACTTAGACATTATTTATGCTTTTTTGACATATATAGGTAATTATACTACCAATTTTGTGTCGAGAACTCCTTTCTAGAAAAGCAAAGTCAGTAGCTATGTCCTTGTATTGTTAAAACTCTCATTACACTGAAAGCACTTGTGGGGGTATTAAGTCACATACTGTGACAAGTTCTAGTTTTCTCTAAGACTGTCTTTCTTTGTTTCAGATTACTGTCTCATCGGAGGGAATTGTGGGTATGCATGGTTGGTTGCCGTATGACAAATCCATCACAAATTATTTCACATTCGAGAAGGATCCCTCTGTCTCTAATGCTAAGTAAGTTCCTTGAGAAATTTACTAGACTCTTAATCATTACTACACCCTTAACCCTTTCCTGGACAAACACGGGTTTTACGTCACTGTGATTTTATACTAGGGAAAACATTGTGGAAAAAGGAGAAATTACTTGTAACAAGCAATTTCTCCTTTTCCCACAATATTTTCTACCACATAGTATGGTCAGTTTTCAAATTGCATGCATTTTTCATTGTTGTCAACCTCTTTCAAATCGGACCAGTCTAAAATTTCATAAAACAGGAAAGGGTTAACCAATTACCAAACAGCAAAATTTTAGACGGCTCCAATTTCAAAGGAGTTGCAGACGACAATTAAAAGTTGATAAAATTTTAGATTTTTTTTCTTTCTTCATAGCAAAACCTTGTGAAAAATTTTCTTTCTTGGACTGCTTTTTAAATTTGACACCAGTCCTGGTACTTGGAAAAGAATCTTATTTAGTGACATAAAATAGAGCGCTCTATTGAAGGAGATTTTTAAGCTGTTTAATGAGAATCTTAATATTTCTGATTGAGAAATTAAAATGTAGTCATTATTGGCTAACCCATTATCATACAATCATACTTTTTTATGCCCTTCGAGTAAAACGTTTTGGAAAATATGTTGGCAAATGAATAAACTGCTTGTAACCAGCATTTTTTTCATTATACATAATGATTTTGCCCCAAAAGACAAAGACTTTTGAAATTTCATCAACAAAAAATAGTCATCTGCAACTTTGACCAGTCTAAAAGTTTTTTATCTGGTAATAGGTTAACTTAGTAATTATATTTTAGATGGTTGTTTGTAACAGAACTATTTCTTCTATTCCACATATACTAGGACCAAAAAGAAACTTGTTTGTCCATTTGCCCCTGGACTGCGTGTAGAAGCCAAGCTGTTTGTAGTATCTCATGATTCCAAATTGTTGTTTAGTGGAGGCCACTGGGATAACAGTTTACAAGTGTTCAATCTTAGTAAAGGGAGGAAAATCAACCATATATGTCGACATAATGGTAAGAAATAGTAGATAATGAATGAATGGTTATTGAATAACAGATTTATTTAAAGAGACATCTAAAATCCAGATAAAGATGAGGCTTTGTGGAGTTTCTATCTATTTTGGATTACGAGTTCAGTATTTTATGAATTGTTTGAGGTACAATGCTCATATTTGGCATAAAAGTACTTCTTGGCAATATGTATGTGCTAATCCATCATCGCTTCAAAAGGACATCTTTCCATTAGCACATGTTATTTCTGTTGTTTATCAAATATGTGATTGTTTAGATTTTGCTAATTCATTGTTTAATTATGACAAATTTCAAGCTTCAATAATAGAGTCACTTTCAAACAGTAGTTGTAGATATTTTTGTGGTACTGCAAGAGAGAAATAGTGACTTAACCCAATCCCACACAATAAAATTTAAGACCAGTCTAGATTAAAAGAAGTTACAGACAAGAATGTTAAGTTGATGAATCGTTTAAAATCGTTGTCTTTTGTGGGTAATGAAGAAATTGTGTGTAACAATGTTTTCAAAAGCTTTCATTGTGTGGGAATGGGTTGGGAGTGGGAATGATGTAGGAATGGTTTGGGAATGAGTTTAACCTACTGCTACTCAATTCTTCATCTGGGTAGACTGAGGCTATGAAGTGTGTTGCCCATGAACACATCCCCATGATGGTGGGACTCGATCTTGTGACGTCTAGATCACAAGTCAAGCATCTCTCTCACTGGGTTATATGGGTAGTAAATGACTGATTGATGATAAGTTCACCCTGGTTGTCTTGTCAGTATTGTAAATGTGGTTTATAAAATTTTGTATGGGGTTTATCTATATGGCAAGCCTTAACCTTTCATCTAACAATAAAATAACAGACTAGTGCTAATTGAAAGAAGTATATAAAAATATATATTGATTTAAAAATGGTGTAATATAGCATAGACACATTTTGGCAAAATGAGGAATTACTTGCAACAAGCAATTTCCCTGTTTTTGCCAAAATGCTTTTGTCTGTATTTCTTCTTCAGAATACAGAATTACAGTGATTGATTTTGAAGGGTTTTGGCGGGTTCCCCCATTCCCATACAATAAAATTTTAGACTCGTCCAAACTGAAAGAAGCTGCAGACGACAAATTCAATTTGATGGAATTTTTTTTGTTGTTTTTTTCAATAAAAACATAGTGGATAATGAAGAAATTGCTTGAAACAAGCAATTTCTTCATTTTCCACATTGTTTTCCAAAGCTTTTTTTTTTAATGGGTGTGCTGTCGTCATAGCACAGTCGGTAGCCGTTACACTCCTTATCTTCATTCATGGGATGTCATGGGTTCAATCCCTAGTGGCGGCACATATTCTTTCCGACATTTGTCTCTAACCAATGGGTGAATAATCGTAAACCTAAGTGGGATAGCAGCTTGAGACTAGGAAAGGATGTAGTGGTAGTACTGATGTGAGAAATCCATTGTTAGGTGCTGCAGCTGCCGTATTATGACTGAAATACTGTTAAAAGTGGTGTTAAACCCCATATAATCAATCAATCAATTGAATGGGTGTAAGAAGGAGGGTTTGTATGGGAATGGGTTAATTATTTCATTTTCTTGGGGGAAATTCAATGAAATTCAGGTAATGATAGGAAAACAAACCCTCACATTGGTAAGTTTGAACCCCCAGAACTCCTTGATCTGCAATTTGATTGAATGATAATGGGTTTAAATTTTGATCAATGTTCCTTTACAGATGTAGTGACATGCTTGGCATTAGATTATTGTGGCAGCCATCTTATAACTGGCTCTCGGGACACAACATGTATGATATGGCATGTACAACAACAGGTAACCAATATTCTCTCTACATGTTGCTCTCTTTCTTTCTCTTGTCAGACTCTAATTTGAGATGGGAATAAACTGAAAGAACTTGGAGACTATAAATCAAAGAGGTTTATATTATAAGCAAGGGCTATATTAGGCCAAAATTAATGTGACAAATTGTAAAATTAATTCGTGGAGTATAATTGGTGAAGCAGAAATGAGAGGAGTTTTTAATTTATAGGACTTGCTTTCAAATCATTTAAGAGATGAAGCGAATATTTTTTGTTTTCATGGAGGTATGAACCGAAAAACCTAATCACACTGTATGAATATGCGAAGCCGATTCATACATTGTGTGATTAGGTTTTTCGGTTCATACCTCCATGAAAACCAAAAATATTCGCTTCATTTCTTATAATTTAATAGTATGGAGCAAAAAAAACAAAAGCTTTACTAATTTTGATACCTTTTTGTATGGGACTATTTTGTGCGGAAGCATACAAAAACGCTGTGTGCTCAAATATGTTCATGGAGTTATGAATAAATTTTTTCGAACAATCAGAACGCTCGTTTTTGATAGACGAAACTAAAAGTTAAATTATAATAAAATGGAAAGGATTTAGCCATGTTTTTCCAAAACTGTTTTTCTACAATACACCAAAAAGCTGTATTGTATGTTAGGGGTTTAACCTATTCCCTAATAGTCCATAGAATTTATGACCATCAGGAAGAAATGATGGAAAAATGTGGAAAATAAAAAATTGCTTGTATTGCTTGATTGATCATTTTCTAACACACAAAAAAAAAAACAAAAATTTTAAAATACAATCAACTTGAAATTTTCGTCTGCACCTTCATTCAATTTCAACAACTCTAAAATTTTGTCGCGTAGTATTGGGTAAACTCTGAAACCTTTTTAAACTCTGATAGTTATTTTGTTACTTACCTTTGAAATTTTTCTCCATTTGCAGAGTGGAGTAAGTCAAAATCTACAGACCAAACCTCTACAGACCCTGTATGGACATGATGATGAAGTAACAGCTGTACATTTATCTACAGAATTAGATACGGCTGTGTCTGCTAGTAAGGTAAGTAAACAGTATGGGCTTAATTAACAAATCCCTACTGTCAATTAAAAATTATATCGACCAATCAAATTATTCATTTGGACTATGTTTGTTGACCACTTACATTTAGTGAAACATTTTTATGCTCCCCGAAGGTCGAGCATATAGCCGCCGTTTTGTCTGTCTGTCTGTCTTTCCATTTTCCATCCATCCATCCTGATATTTCCAGAACCTTAGGGCAAAATTGGATTAAACTTCACATGTGTATTCCTTATGATATTGGGCCTACTTCTTTCCCAGGTTCTTTTATAACTCCAAGGTCAAGGTGGCAGCTCGAGGTCAAAGGCTGAAATTGACCTTGTTCAAGCACAGCTCCTTCAACTATGGATGGATTTCAAAATAACTTGGTACATTTATTTTCTATCATGAGTAGATGTAACATTTGAAAAAATGATTTCGGATAGCTCCTAGGTCAAGGTCACAGCTCAAGTTCAAACAGTGAAATCAAGAATTTCCAGAGCATAGCTCCTTCAATTATGGATGAATTTTTAAATAACTTTGCACAGTTGTTGTCTATCATAAGTACATGTGCAATTTTAAACAAATTTCAGATAGTTCCAAGGTCAAGGTCACAGCTCAAGGACGTACATTAAAATTTAGTATGTCTGGAATAGGACAAGCATACAGCCGCATCTTCGTCTTTTGAGCTGTCTGAACCCTTTACCTTGATTATTTTATACTTTTTGTGACAGGGCTATATTGGGGGAGCATAATCTGTCTCTGATGGCTCTTGTTGTTGGTTGGGTGACTTAACCCATTCCCACATAATGACGCATTTAAACGCCCCTCAATATTAGAGCTTTGGAAAACATTGTGGAAAATGAAGAAATTGCTTGTTACAAGCAATTTCTTCATCATCAACAGTGTTTTCTTCCCTAAAAGACAATAATTTTAATAGTTTCATAAAAGTTAAATTGTCATCTGCAACTTCTTTGAATTTGGACTAATCTATAACTTTATTGTGTGAGAATGAGTTAAAAGACTGAAAACAGTTCAATCAAGTTGATTTTGAAATTTTGCTCAAATCCTTCAGGCCAAGTTTTATGTGCATCATGGACTTATTATTCTGTACCAAAATACTTCAGATTATTTCTCTGAAATCATTATATGTACTTTGTTGCAGGTTTGGGATTTTACCTAGAGATAAGGAATCTTTAAATATCTTCTCAGTGATTAACCCTTTCCCTTTCCCGTTCAATCCCTGGTTTTTACGTCCCAGTGTATTTATACAAAGCATTGTGGAAAAAGAAGCAATTTCTTCTGTTTCAAAATCTTTTCTACCCTATTGAATGATTATTTTTACAATGAAATTGCCTATAAATTGTCGTCTGCAAATCCTTTGAATTTGGACTGGACTCAAATTTTGCAAAACGGGAAAGGATTAGTAGGCCTAGACCCCTCAAATTTTACATGCTACATTGCCTTACGGTGCTTCACTATAAAACTTCAAATTATTACTCTAGGATGAACAATAGCCTTATGTTGTGGGTTGTCGGATTTTACAAAGAGATAGAGAAGGAAATCTTCAAATATCTTATTTGTTTCCAAACCAAAAGGCCCATAGCTTTCAAATTTGCGTGCTGATTTATCAAATGGTTCTCTAACAAAACATGTCAAAATATAACTCTTGGATCAATATAAATCCTATGTAATTGGTTCTAGGATTATACATAAAGAAATTAATCGATAACAAGTTATACCGATTTTTAGCTCCCCTGAGCAGGAAGTGCTCTGGAGGAGCTATTGTGATCGGTCATCGTCCGTTGTCCGTTCACAATTACAAAAAAATCTTCTCCTCCTAAACTAACCATGGAATTTCAACAAAACTTCACAGAAATGATCCTTAGGTCATGCTCTTTCAAAATACTTCAAAGAATTGAAATCCATGAAGAACTCTGGTTGCCATGGCAACAGAGTGAAAAAACTTAAAAAATCTTCTCCTCCCAAACGGTAAAGCCCAGAGGTTTGATATTTGGTATATGTCATCATCTATTGAACCTCTACCAAAATACTTCAAAGAACTACCGTATTCTGAAAATTAGCCCTTTTCTAAATGATCCCTGATTTTACATAGAAATAAAGGAGGAAATCTTTTAAAATCTTCTTCTCCCAAACCATAAAGCCCAGAGCTTTGATATTTGGTACAAATCATCATCTATTGACCCTCTACCAAAATACTTCAAAGAATTACCCTATTCTGAAAATTAGCCCTTTTCTTAATGATCCCTGATTTTACATAGAAATAAAGAAGGAAATCTTTAAAAATCTTCTTCTCCCAAACAGTAGCGATCAATCAGTTAACAAATTGATGTCGATCAAACATCTGATTGACCTTGTAACCCTTTGCTGTTTTTCAAAATTTTGGACCTGTCCAATTTCAAAAGTTTTGCAGAAGACAATTTAAAGTTGATTTCTTTGGAAAATAATCATTTAGTAGGGTAGAAAACATTGTTGAAAAAGAAGAAATGGCTTCTTACAAGCAATTTCTTCTTTTTCCACAATGTTTTCTCAAGTATAAAATCATAGGGACGTAAAAACCAGGGATTGAACAGGAAAGGATCATTACTTTTGTTCAGAAATGTAAAGTTATTCTTTTTCCACAATCTTTTCTCAAGTATAAAACCATAGGAGCGTAAACACTAGGGATTGAACAGGAAAGGATCATTACTTTTGTTCAGAGATGTAAAGTTATTCTTTTTCCACAATGTTTTCTCAAGTATGAAATCGTAGGAACGAAGTCTGTATTCTGTGCTCTAATTCTAGAACATGAAACTATGAAACTTCATACAATTGTTTGCCATGACCCAAGGAGGTGCCCTACTTTTGGGGGGGTCATGTAGGTCAAAGTTAATGGTCACAATTGAATTTTGATTGAAAACTTTTTCCTTGCTCTAATTAACCCTTTACTGTTTTTCAAAATTTTAGACCAGTCCAATTTGAAAGAAGTTGCAGCCTACAATCAAAAGTGGATGCAATTTAAAAAGTAACAACCCTATAGGTTAGAAAATATTGTGGGAAAAATAAAAAATTGCTTGTGACAAGCAATTTCTTCTTTTCCTGCAATGTTTTCTCAAGTATAAATTCACAGGGACGTGAAAACAAGGTATTGAACAGGAAAGTGTTAATGAGCCATTAGACCAAGGACCATAAATTTTTATACAAATGTCAGCCATAACACAAGGTGGTGCCCTATTTTTAGCTCCCCTGAGCACGAAGTGCTCTGGAGGAGCTATTGTGATCGGTCATTATCCGTCGTCCTTCCATCCGTCTGTCCTTCCATCCGTCTGTTCACAATTACAAAAAAATCTTCTCCTCCTAAACTAACCATGGAATTTCAACAAAACTTCACAGAAATGATCCTTAGGTCATGCTCTTTCAAAATACTTCAAAGAATTGAAATCCATGAAGAAGTCTGGTTGCCATGGCAACGGAATGAAAAAACTTTTAAAATCTTCTCCTCCCAAACGGTAAAGCCCAGAGGTTTGATATTTGGTATATATCATCATCTATTGACCCTCTACCAAAATACTTCAAAGAATTACCGTATTCTCAAAATTAGCCCTTTTCTTAATGATCCCTGATTTTACATAGAAATAAAGGAGGAAATCTTTAAAAATCTTCTTATCCCATACCATAAGGCCTAGAGCTTTGATATTTGGTACAAATCATCATCTATTGACCCTCTACCAAAATACTTCAAAGAATTATAGTATTTTGAAAATTAACCCTCTTCTGGGCAATACCTGATTTTACATAGAATAAAAGAATGAAATTTTTAAAAATCTTCTTGTCCCAAACCATAAGGCCTAGAGCTTTGTGTTTGGTATACATCTTCATCTATTGACCCTCTACCAAAAAACTTCAAAGAATTACCCTATTCTGAAAATTAGCCCTCTTCTGGGCAATCCCTGATTTTACATAGAATTAAAGAAGGAAAACTTTAAAAATCTTCTTCTCCCAAACCATAAGGCCTAGAGCTTTTATATTTAGTACAAATCATCATCTACTGACCCTCTACCAAAATACTTCAAAGAATTACCGTATTCGGAAAATTAGCCCTCTTCTGGGCAATACCTGATTTTACATAGAATAAAAGAATGAAATTTTTAAAAATCTTCATGTCCCAAACCATAAGGCCTAGAGCTTTGATATTTGGTAAACATCTTCATCTATTGACCCTCTACCAAAATACTTCAAAGAATTATAGTATTCTGAATCTTAGCCCTTTTCTTTGTGATCCCTGATTTTACAAAGAAATGAAGAAGGAAATCTTTTAAAATCTTCTTGTCCCACAACATAAGGCCTAGAGCTTTGATATTTAGTACAAATCATCATCTATTGACCCTCTACCAAAATACTTCAAAGAATTACCGTATTCGGAAAATTAGCCCTCTTCTTGGCAATCCCTGATTTTACATAGAATTAAAGAAGGAAAACTTTAAAAATCTTCTTCTCCCCAACCATAAGGCCTAGAGCTTTGATATTTGGTATACATCATCATCTATTGACCCTCTACCAAAATACTTCAAAGAATTACCCTATTCTGAAAATTAGCCCTTTTCTTAATGATCCCTGATTTTACATAGAAATAAAGAAGGAAATCTTTTAAAATCTTCTTCTCCCAAACCATAAGGCCTAGAGCTTTGATATTTAGTACAAATCATCATCTATTGACCCTCTAACAAAAAACTTCAAAGAATTACCCTATTCTGAAAATTAGCCCTTTGCTGGGCAATCCCTGATTTTACATAGAATTAAAGAAGGAAAACTTTAAAAATATTCTTCTCCCAAACCATAAGGCCTAGAGCTTTGATATTTAGTACAAATCATCATCTATTGACCCTCTACCAAAAAACTTCAAAGAATTACCCTACTTTGAAAATTATCTTTTTTCTGGGCAATCCCTGATTTTACATAGAATTAAAGAAGGAAAACTTTAAAAATCTTCTCCCAAACCATAAGGCCTAGAACTTTGATATTTTGCAAATATCATAATATATTGACCCTCTACCAAAATACTTCAAAGAATCACTGTATTCTGAAAATTAGCCCTCTTCTGTGCGATTCCTGATTTAACAAAGGAATAAAGAAGGAAACCTTTGAAAATCTTCTTCTCCCAAGCCATAAAGCCTAGAAGTTTGATATTTGGTACATATCATCAGCCATTGACCCTCTACCAAATTACTTAAAAAATTGGCCCTTTTCTGTGCAATCCCTAATTTTAGTTAGGAATAAATAATGATATCTTTGAAAACCTTCTTCTCCTAAACCATTAGGCTTACAGCTTTTATACTTGGTATGTATTGTTGTCTATACTTCAAAGCATTACCATATTCAGGGAATCAGTGCTATATGGTGGGATCATCAATATTCCTAGGATAAAAAGAGAAATCTGTAAACATCTTCTCCAAAATAATTAGACAGAGGGCTTTGCCATTTTGTTTATATCATAAAGCCATGAACCATCATACTCAGGGGAGCGATTTAGGACCATCATGGTCCTCTTGTTATTTGTAATTGCAGGATGGAACAGTGATGATACACACTGTGCGTAAAGGTCACTACATGCGAACACTCCGACCTCCGTGTACACCCAGCTACTCGATGACAATACCGATGATAGCGGTAGATGATATGGGACATATAGTTGTTAATTGTCATGAACATTTTCCTATTGATCCCAAGGTATGTGATGTTTAGTAATAAAGAGATGAAAAGAAAAAAAATTGTTTCCATGGAGGTATGAACAGAAAAGAGGTTTCATACATAAGTGTGATTAGGTTTTTCGGTTCATACCTCCATGAAATCAAAAATATTCTCTTCATCTCTTATAATTAAATAGCATCAAGCGAAAGAAGCGAAAACTTTAAAATTTCATACCTTTTTGTTTGGTACTATTTGTGCGGAAGCATACAAAATCACTGCGTGCTCAAAATGGAGTTATGAATATTTTTTTGACCAATCAGAATGCCCGTTTTTATAGACATAACTAAAAGTTAAATTATTTTAAAATGACGCTTCTCATGCTGTCTATGTTCTGCGTTCATCATGACTATACACTGCAACTCCTCTATAACGCTACCGGGCACAGCGCTGACTCCATTATAACGCGGGGTCCACTTGGCTCCCAAAATTTTGGAGGGGGGTCATTTCGGGTTGCAGATGCTGAAATACGACGTTAATGCTGATTTGGCCGCGATTTTTTCATCCTGTCTTCGGCCCGCTCGAAGAAAAAGGGTTGCACATAAAAATCGATAATTACCCAAAGCCAGGTAAGTTTTTAACACCTTACGTTGACGGTCCTGGTCATTAATGTATTACTTCAGAGGTAATTGCTTTATTGATTGATGACACGCGTAGTGTTTCAATTTTCAAAATCAGTTTGATTGTTTGGTCTTACATTTTGACATTGAGATCATCAATGCCTTAGGTCTTTTATATTTTTTAATCAATAGAGAATAGGCACGCACCTTGGTATCCTTCAGTTACAAATCTTGAAGGTGGTGCGATTAAAATATCAGACTGTTTCACTCTCGGCGTTCTTAATTTTCTTCAGTCCGGGGTAGGACGTGTTCCTAAAGTAATGCGCGAGAAATTGACTTGAGCCTACTATTTATTTCACTTCATAGTTTGCTGGTATCCGGAGCTCGTAGAGGATAGTGGCTTCAAGATAAAAACGCAACAATGTGCTTTGAAAACAATCACTCGTAGTTCCGACGTTTTCGCTAAATACAGAAAATACGTGAATGTCACAATATCGGAAGATTCTCATTCGAAACGGGATAGATAATATAAGTAGATTAAAATAAAATACCGTTATTCTTTTCCGCATTTCTTTCAATAATCCGAAAATTTAATGCCATCCTGTATGATCAAACACACGGCAAAAAGCTCGTCGACAAATTTGAAGTCAAGGTTTTTCGGGTACAGTTTATTTTATTCTGAGGGAGGATAGGTGATCAAAAGTGCCGCCGCCAGATGTTCAGATATTTATGGGAGAGTTTTCGGAGTTGACACGTGCCAGACGCGTACCCCGTGAGAATTCATGCTGACCGATTTTTTACTCTTGTCGTTATGAAACCAGACATTTCGCCGTTTCGGATTTTTTTCGATTATTATGACCTTCATTTTTACGATTAAAAGTTAGCGGCTACAGAGTTTAATCCAGTTTTGTATACGTGCAACTGGTCGGTTTAAATTCCCGATTCGTAAATGACTAGGTTCAGATAGAGTTCTTTGTTACTGTATTTTTAACAATGGTAAAGAAATTAGACCAAGTCCATTACCGCGAAAGAGGTTCAAAGGTCGATCCACGCGACATTTTCTCAACGCTTCAGTAACCCCAGGTGTTCAACAACTCGTCGGTCTCCAAGGAGACGTCGCTATGCGGAATACTTAGATTTTATCACTTTTGTCTAAGGATGGAAATATTTACGTCCGTGTTAAACTAAATTCAATTAGATAAATGCCGACGACTATCATAATAATAAAACGTGTCTCGGGTAAAAGTTCTAGCTTCTTAATATTGGGAGAAAGAGAACCACAATTTATAGACCTGTAGAAATTTACGGATTATTCAATCCTGATAGACCGGGACGGTAAGGTTAGGAATTAATTCTCCACACGCTGAATTTCGTCGTTTTCTGCTAAAATCTCGTAACTACAGTTGTTGTTTTTCATTTCCCGACTAGTAACTTGTATAAAATAAAACTTGTTACAGGAATTTTATCAGGAAATATCGGGTGTTTGGTTCCGATTCGGACGGTTAAAAAATTCAGTTACGGCGGGGGGGGGGGGGAGGGGGGGCAGCGTTATAGCATAATAACTCCACTTCTTCCGCTGTTTCATTTCTTGGACCCCACCAACAGCGTTATAATGGAGCTGCAGTGTATATATAATATGTAAAACATCAATTTATCTCAATTTTGCTGAGTCTGGATAGTGCAGTTGGTAAGAAAATGTGATGTCAATCATGAGATTGTTTGATTCTGAAATCAGCTAAATTTCTTTTTGCCTTTTTAGCTCACCTGAGCACATAGTGCTCAAGTGAGCTATTGTGATCCCCTTTTGTCTGGGTCCGTCCATCGTGCATCATGCGTCGTCCGTCAACAATTTCTTTAAACGACATCTCCTCCCAAACCACTGGGCCAATTTGAACCAAACTTGGCAGAAATGTTCCTTAGGTGGTCCCCTTCAAAAATAGCTAAAAAAAATTGAAATCCGTTAAAAATTCTGGTTACCATGGCAACAAAAGTAAAATTTTAAAATAATCTTTAAGAATCTTCTCCTCCTTACCCAGAAGGCGTAGAGCCTTGATATTTTGCATGAAGCATCAGTATATTGACCTCTTTCAAAATAGCTAAAATCATGATCCTCGGGTCCAAAGGGGCGGAGCCCCAGGGGAGTGGGGTTTATATAGAAATAAAGAACGATTTTTTAAATGACACCTCCCAAACCACTGGTCCGATTTGAACCAAATTTGGCAGAAATGTTGCTTAGGTGGTCCCCTTCAAAAATAGCTAATAGAATTGAAATCTGTTAAAAACTCTGGTTGCCATGGCAACAAAAAATGAAATTTCAAAATAATCTTTAAGAATCTTCTCCTCCTTACCCAGAAGGCGTAGAGCCTTGATATTTTTCATGAAGCATCAGTATATTGATCTCTTACAATATAGCTAAAATCATGATTCTCGGGTTTCCAGGGGCGGACCCGGGGGGGGGGGGGGGGGTAGGCATGAAGCATCAGTTCACAGACTTCTTTCTTATTTCTGAAATTATAACCCATGGATAAAGTTTTAACCTTCTTTCAAATCAACACTAAAGCCTTGGAATTTGTAATTTAGACTTTTGGATCCCCAGGTTCATAGTCTTTATATGTAATTGTGGCTTACTTGTTTCATAATCCTAATCTTAACATGAAATTAGACTGTTGAAAGAAAAAGAGCCTTTATCTCAGGTGAGCGCCCCAGGGCCAACGGCCCCCTTGTTATTAACAGTGCAACTGAGATATCAAATGAGGAAGCGATTTCTCCTTTTCTCAAAATTTCCAAAATGTGAACTGTAATTTGCCGAGTGTGCTTTTTATCTGACTAAAATTTCATAGTCTGACAACAGGGGTCCAATAGACATTTTTGTAGGGTATGTGTAATTTGCCATATTCAAATATGGAAAGTCTCTGTTAGTTTTTAACGTTTGGATTGCTATCACAAATAATAAGTAAAACAGTAGATTCATTATTTCATTATATTCCAAGATCATGCATTGGAAATAATAACCTTTACAAAATTACTTGTCACAATCCAATTTCTTTATTTCCTATGATTTTGGGAGATATCTTCAACTTAATGCAATTCAGTCTATTGTAATGTTTTGTCGTATTTGTAATAGGTGAAAGATTAACCCTTGTCATGCTGAGCCCAGAATATTCTGGTTTTGGCAGGAAGTGTAGACTAAGATCAGACTGCACTTATGTGCAGGCTGATCTTAGTCTACACCTCCTGCTTGTACTTTTCCTGCCAGAGTTGTTTATGAAGTTGATTTCTAGAAGAAATATTGACTTTTGAACAACAAGGTCTATCAGTGCTTTTGGCCCTTTGATTTGACAGCATTTCAGTAAGGTAATTTATACAGCATGACAAGGGTTAAGGCCAGGTGAGTCACTTCTTGGAAGCAATTTTGCACTCTCTACTACTGCCCTCCTCATATATGAATCCTGGTTTTACCCATTGTCACATAATACAATTTTAGACTGGTCTAAATTGAATTTGATGAAAATGTAAAAATTTGAAAATTGAAACAAGCAATTTCTTCATTTTACATGATGTTTCCATAAGCTCTTTCTATACAGGCATAAAACAGCAGGATTGTGTGGGAATGGATTGATATAATTTCAAGATTATTAATTTCCTCTTGTTGTTGTACTGGTGTGAGAATTGCCAGAAAGTTATGGGTAGATGCCCCTGACACAGCAATATAATTGAAATACTGTTGAAAATTGCTTTAAACCTCCTACAAAAAACTATAATTCTAAATTGCAGACTCTTTGAAATCTGTTCAAATTAACCCAAAGATAGTGATTGGAGATGTAAATGTATTTAACTTATAAGGTAGATACAAATACAGTAGACCTAATGTTTTGATGTCTATTTCAATTAGTTGAAGGTGTAATCTTACCACTTGATTTCAGGAGAAAACATCCCTCCATCTCTATTCATTAAATGGCAAACATCTTCAGACCAAAGTGTTACACCACGAACTTGGTCACATGATCGTCAAGGGAGACCACTTGATTACCGGAGATGTGTGTGGAAATGTGGACGTCTATGAGATTTTTGGGCATGTTGCATCTTTATTTCTTTATTTGACCTTTTCCTGGTTTTTGCATCCCTGCGATTTCTAAATTGAGAAAACATTGTAGAAAAAGAAGAAATTGCTTGTAACAAGCAATTTCTTCTTTTTCCATAATATTTTCTACCCTTCTGAATGGTTATTTTTATGTTCTCGGGTTGAAAGATCAGGGGTTTATTGTTTTACCGTTGTCCATCTGTCTTACTGTCTGCAAAACTTCTCAAAAATACTTAACATTGCCAATTACTACCAGCCTATTCAAGATACAATGCTCATATTTGGCTAAATGCTCAAATTAAATTTTTGTCTGCAAAACCTTTGAATTTAAACTGATGTGAAATTTTGCAAAATGGGAAATGGTTGAATATTGATTAACCCTAGAAATTTAAAAAACTTAGGAATCCTAATTGGTTAAATAGACAAGGGTTAACCCATTCCCACACAATCCCACTTTCTGACACTCCACAAGAAAAAGCTTTGAAAAACATTGTGGAATATGAAGAAATTGCTTATTACAAGCGATTTCTTCACCATCCACAATTTTTTCCTCACCAAGAAGAATAAGATTTTTTCAACTCATGAAGTACAATCAGTTGCCTGCAACTTCTTTGAATTTAGACCACCTGGCAATGGGTTAGATACTAAATTGCAAGTTGATAACTATGCAATCATCTAACCAAACAATCTCTTTTGATACCCCTGAAGATTAATATTGAGGAAATATTGTGAGAAAATAGAAGT
This sequence comes from Fragum fragum, assembly GCA_946902895.1. NCBI lineage: Eukaryota > Metazoa > Mollusca > Bivalvia > Cardiida > Cardiidae > Fragum > Fragum fragum. The sequence goes on from OX336381.1 coordinate 3,650,902, forward strand.
TTTTTGTTACAAGCAATTTTTCTCCTAAGGTTTCCAGTCCTTAAATGGCTAATTATATTTTTAGCTCACCTGAGCACAAAGTGCGAGGTGAGCTATTGTGATTGGTCGTTGTCCGTCGTCCGTCCGTCCGTCTGTCCGTCTGTCCGTCCGTCCACAATTTCTTTAAAAATCTTCTCCTCCTAAACCAGTAGGCCAATCATGCTGAAACTTTGCAGGGATGTTCCTTGAGTGAAGTTCTACAAAAGTTGTTAAAAGAATTTAATTCCGTCAAAAACTCTGGTTGCCGCGGCATGTGAAAATGGGAATCTTTAGTAAATCTATAAAAATCTTTAAAAATCTTCTCCTCCTAAACCAGTAGGCCAATCAAGCTGAAACTTTGCAGAGATGTTCTTTGGGTTAAGTTCTACAAAAGTTGTTAAAAGAATTAAATTCCGTCAAAAACTTTGGTTGCCGCGGCATTTGAAAATGGGAATCTTGAATAAATCTGTAAAAATCTTTAAAAATCTTCTCCTCCTAAACCAGGTGGCCAATCAAGCTGAAACTTTGAAGGGATGTTCCTTGGGTGAAGTTCTACAAAAGTTGTTAAAAGAATTTAATTCTGTCAAAAACTCTGGTTGCCGCGGCATGTGAAAATGGGAATCTTTAGTAAATCTGTAAAAATCTTTAAAAATTTTCTCCTCATAAACCAGTAGGCCAATCAAGCTGAAACTTTGCAGGGATGTTCCTTGGGTGAAGTTCTACAAAAGTTGTTAAAAGAATTTAATTCCGTCAAAAACTTTGGTTGCCGCGGCATGTGAAAATGGGAATCTTAAGTAATTCTGTAAAAATCTTTAAAAATTTTCTCCTCCTAAACAAGTTGGCCAATCAAGCTGAAACTTAGCAGGGATGTTCCTCGGGTGAAGTTCTACAAAAGTTGTTAAAAGAATTTAATTTCCTCAAAAACTCTGGTTGCCGCGGCATGTGAAAATGGGAATCTTTAGTAAATCTGTAAAAATCTTTAAAAATTTTCTCCTCAACCATTTGGCCAATCAATCTAAAACTTTGCAGGGATGCTTTTTAGGTGAAGCTCTTCAAAAGTTGTTAAAAGAATTTAATTCCGTGAACTCTTGTAACTGCGGCATATGAAAATGGAAATTTTAGAAAATCTTTGTTGTCTTTTTTTTTAACAGACTACAAGGCCAAAGGCATTTATATTTTATATAGAGCTCAATCATATTGTTCTCAACCAAGTTTTTTTTAAATATTTAAACATGGCCCTTCCCAAGGCATCCAAGGATATGAAAAACGCCCAATAAGAGCATGTTCAAATATTTCCTACTTCTCATGTATAAGTTGTAATGCATTCATATTTTGATTTATAGTACATCCAGATTGTTCTCTACCAAGGTTGCTAAAATTACACCCATTGAAGTTGCAGACAGTAATAAGAGTTTGATTGAAATCTAAATACAAAGAATTTCAGGTAGAAAACACTGTGAGAAATGGATAAATTGCTTGTCACTCCCTTTCTCACTATGTATTTTTCAAACCTGTTTTCCCTGAAGGGGACAAATTCTGGGATAGTTTGGTAATGGATTAAACTATAAAGCCAAAGGCATTCATTATTATTGTAAAGCATTACTGGATTGTTTTGTACAAAGCCCAAAATCTTATATATCTTTTATTAATTTTGCTCAAGTTGTGTCTTTTTTATACTAAAAAGTACTGTAATTTGGAGATGCCTCAGGTGAGCGATTTAGGACCATCATGGTCCTCTTGTTTCATTTTAAATGCATTTGAATTGTTGTCTTATGCATAATATGACAAGTAATACCATTACCTGACAAAAAATAAGACTAGTCCAATTTGGGAGAAGTTTAAGATTACGTGATATAGGACCAAGTAAGAAAAAAAATAAGGGAAGAAAATAATTGTGGTAAAAGGAGAAAATGTTAGTAACAAGCAATTTATCCTTTTCTGCCAATGAATTCATAGGCTATACTTCATCATTGTGTTAAAACGTGGGACTGTGTAGTTATGGTTTTACCCATTCCAACACAATCCCTCCTTTAAATGCCCCATCAAGAAAAAAGTTTTAGAAAACATTGTAGAAAATGAAGAAATTACTAGTATCAAGCACATTTCTCCTTTTCCTACAATGTTTTCTATCCAGAAAGACGAAAAAAATTATAATTCCATCAACATGAAATTATCGTCTGCAGCTTCTTTCTATTTTGACCAGTCTTAAATTTTCTTGGCCGGGAATGGGTTAACTTCGGGTGATATGGACATATGATGAGGGGAATAAAATTTCAGCATGTCAATCATCTAATTTCAGACTAAACCAGCTCACTGTTCTACCACTTCACGTACCAGTCCACTCTCTAGCCTTGACCAACGGAAACAGCCACCTGTTAGCCGGTCTACGAGATGGCAAACTGATCATTATAGGCATCAAGAACAAATCGGAAGTGAAATAGCAAGCTTAGCGGGAGATTGCTGGTTCTGCTTCCTTGCCTTAGACAGGAAGTTTAACTTGGATATTAACCCATTCCCACACAGTGACATTTTTAAAATTGGAAAAACATTGTGTAAAATAAAAAGAATTTGCTTCATTTAACCCATTCACTCACGACAAAATTTTAGACTGGTCCAAATTGAAAGAAGCTGCAGACGACAATTTCAGGTTGATAGAATTTCATTTTTTTCTTTCTTTTGGGATAGAAAACATTGTGGATAATGAAGAAATTGCTTGATCCAAGCAATTTCTTCATTTTCCACTATGTTTTCAAAAGCTTTTTTCTTGAGGGGCGTAAAAAGGAGGGCTTGTGTTGGAATGGGTTAACACAATGTTTTCTATCTAGAAAGTTGAAAAAATGTAAAATTTCATAAACTTTGAATTGTCGCCAGCAACTCCCATTAATTTGGACCAGAATAAAATTTTGCCACCTGGAAATGGGTTTAACCCATTCCAACTCAAGCCCTCCTATTTACGCCCCACAAGAAAAAAGCTTTGGAAAACATTGTGGACAATGAAGAAATTGCATGTAACAAGCAATTTCTTCATTATCCACAATCTTTTCTATCCCAAAAGAAGAAAAAAATTAAAATTCCATCAACTTGAAATTGTCGTCTGCAGCTTCTTTCAATTTGGTCCAGTCTAAAATTTTCTTGTGTTGGAATTGGTTAAAGGTGCACAGTCTGATCAGTCATTGCTTTACTTTCTACAGATGGATACTGACTCAAAGCTAATTTATGCCATCAACAAGTTATCTAAATCCCTAAGTCGGCACTTCACGCATGTGAAATGGTTGGAATTATCATGCAAAGGCTCTGTTCTGTTAGCCTTCTTAACCAATTCCCACAAAATGACGCTAATTGACACCGCTTGAGGAAACAATTTGGAAAAGAAGCAATTTCTTTATTTTACACAATGTTTTATGTGCAGAAAGTTTGGAAAAAATTTAAGATTTCATAAAATCTAATTTGTCATTTGCAATTTCTTACAATTTGGACCAGTCTAAAATTTTCTCATGTGGTAATGGGTTAAGAGGCCGAAACCTATTATTAAAGACGTCAAGAACAAATCTGATGTGAAATTATCCGATAATATGTCCACTCACTGGCTTTGAATCATGGAATAGCTACCTATGTAAATTACCACAATCCTGCTTTTTTACGTCCCTCATGAAAAAAGCTTTGGGAAACATTGTGGAAGAAGAAGAAATATCTTCAAAAACAAGCAATTTCTTCAATTTCCACAATGTTTTCTGAGCAGAAAAGTGAAAAAATCTAAAATTTCATAAACTTTAAATTCTTGTCTGCAACTCCTTTGAATTTAGACTGGTCTAAATCTCTGCCGTCTGGTGATGTGTTAATCTTTTGTTTCGACTGCATGTGGTCAGTGAGACATAGTTGTCACAATTTCACTTCGGTGTTAGTTCGTGCTTGCGTGTGTGCATCCCTCAGGAATTTAGACAGGAGTATAACTCTTACATTTATGGATGGATTTGAAAATAACTTTGCACATTTGTCTTTCTTGAAAAGTGATAGTGTAGTGCGAAAAGTTTGTTGTGATACATCAAAGGTCAAGGTCACAGTTTTAAAAAAACATTCTGTGCACCGAATTCTCTACAAATCAGCGGGCTTGACATGTCCCTGGACAACAGATTTCTCGTTTCTGCTCAAAGTACTTTCTCTCTTATCTCAACTATGATTATCCAATTGTTATACATTATGTATCTACTACTGAAGCCGCTGTAATAGCGCAGTCGTTAGTGGGTCAGACTCCCAATCTTCAATCATGGGATGTCATAGGTTCTATTCCTGGCGGCGGCACATGTCCTTTCCAACATTTGTCTCTCAGCAATGGGTAGATAATTGTAAACCTAAGTGGGATAGCAGCTAGATGCTTGGAAAGGATGTAGTGGTAGTTTTGGTCTGAGAAATACCAGGAATCCATTGTTAAGTGCTCAAGCTGCCGCAATATGACTAAAATACTGTTAAAAGTGGGGTTAATTTCCATTCAATCAATCAATCTATTACTGCAAATATCAAATGGACATTATGAGAATTATATTCAACCCTTTTCCAGACAATAAAATTTTAGACCAGTCCTTATTCAAAGAACTTCAAAAATAAAATAAACTGAAAAAAAATTAAAAGTGTGTGAATCCTGAAAAATAAGAAACAAATAGGATAGAAATCATTATGAGGAAAATACAAATTACTACAAACAACTTCTCCTTTAAATCCCTTGTCATGCTGAACCTGGTTTTAACAGGAGGTATAGACTAAGATCAGACTGCACATAAGTGCAGTCTGATCTTAGTCTACTACTCCTGTCTATCCTTTTGAAACCAGAGTTGCTTATGAAATTAATTTTCAAAAGAAGTATTGACAACTGATGGATGGATTTTGATGTAACCATTGAAAACATGACTTTGAGACATTTTCATCTCTTGTTCCCATGCTATATTACTTCAATGTTTCAAAATGAGAGATTTTTCTGTAATCACCTGAAACTAAAATAATGGCAAGTGATAAGAAAAGAACATAGTTTAAGAAGTATTTCAATTAACCCATTCCAAAATAACGTTTTTTGATGCCCCTCAAGAAAAACAACTGGGAAACCATTGCGTAAAATGAAGAAATTGCTTGCAACAGATATTTCTTCGTTTTCACAATGTTTTCTCTCCAGAAAGTTAAATATCTAAAATTTCATAAACCTTCAAATTTTGTCTACATCTCCTTTCAATTTTGACCAGTCTTATATTTTGCCATCTGGTAATGGGTTAAAGTTACTGAGGGAGTAAACATGCTTATTTAAATGTCCAAGTTTGTGAAGTATAATTGCTTGTTGAATTATGCGCTTTCCTGCTAGTTGATTGCATATGTTTTTTTAACTCTTTTTGGTATGTTATAGTTTTATTTTCTTGAAAGTTGTGCAATATAGTGTATTTATTGAGAATGTCTTATATCTTGTTCTAACTACCTGAATTTAGATCAGCATTCACAGTTTGTTCTTTCATTTATGAAATGAAGAGAATTTTTTTGGTTTCATGGAGATATGAACCGAAAAACCTTATCACACTTATGTATGAATCCGCTTCGCCTATTCATACATAAGTGTGATTTGGTTTTTCGGCTCATACCTCCATGAAAACAAAAAATATTCTCTTCATTTCTTATAATTTGATAACATCGTGCGAAAAAAGCAAAAATTTTACATATTGATACCTTTTTAGCTCACCTGAGCACGAAGTGCTCAAGTGAGCTTTTATGATCACCTTTCGTCCGGCCGTCATGCGTTGTTCGTCAACAATTTCTTTAAACGACATCTGCTCCCAAACCACTAAGCCAATTTGAACCAAATTTGGCAGAAATGTTTCTTAGGCGGTCCCGTTCAAAAGTAGCTAAAAGAATTGAAATCCGTTAAAAACTCTGGTTGCCATGGCAACAAAAGTGAAATTTTAAAATAATCTTTAAAAATCTTCTCCTCTTGACCCAGAAGGTATTGATATTTTGCATGAAGCATCAGTATATTGACCTCTTTCAAACTAGCTAAAATCAAGATTCTCGGTCTCCAGGGGCGGAGCCAGGGGGGGGGGTGGGGTGTTTATAGGCATGAAGCATCAGTTCAGACTTCTTTCTGAAATTATAACCCATGGATCCAGAGGGAGGAAAAAGTTTTTTCCTTCTTTGAAATCAGCTCTTAAGCCTTGGAATTTGTAATTTAGACTTTTGGATCCCCAGGTTCATAGTCTTTATATGTAAGTGTGGCCCACTTGTACCATAATCCTAACCTTAACATGAAATTAGACTGTTGAAAGAAAAAGAGCCTTTATCTCAGGTGAGCGCCCCAGGGCCAACGGCCCTCTTGTTGTATGGGACTATCTAGTGCGGGAGCATACAAACTCGCTGCGTGCACAAAATTTTGTTCATGGAGTTATGAATAATTTTTTTCGACCAATCAGAACGCCCGTTTTTGAAAGACGAACCTAGAAATTAAATTAATAGAAAGGGAACATCTTTCAACCCCTATAACAAAGTACAATCTATTACCACACAAACCCCTTTTTTTAAACCATTAAAAAGCATGAAAACATTGTGGAAAATGAAGAAATCACTTGTATTAAGTAATTTCTTCTTTTTTTCACAATGATTCCTCCTTGAAAAACAAAATGTTTGAATTTTATCAAGTTGAAATTGTCATCTTCAACTTTCTTCAATATGTACCAGTCCAAATTTTGTCAACTGGTGATGGATTAATGGATAACTGAGATTTGTCAGCAAAATTGTGTCTACAGTTGAAATTTTGTAACTATAGCTCTAATGCTTTCATGGCCCACTTAGTTTCATAATCATGTTCAAATCTTAGAAATAAAGACTGATTGGTAGAATGATCGTTAATGTTAATGTATAATGATGGTTAATTTTTTTTCTAAATCAAAAAAAAATTGTGTCTATATATTATAGAGGCTCGTAACCCATTTCCACTCAATGAAGCTTTCAAATTTTTTTATTTAACATATTTTGCATTTATTTTGCAATTTTACGGCTCATTCAATTGTTGTCTCAAACTTATTCAAATTTTGATCTATCTTACATTTGTTGCCTTGTAATAGGTCAAAACTCTTCAGTGCTTTATTGGGATTTGTGAATTAATCAATAATCAATAATTTTACTGATAGACTAGTGAATTTTGAATGATAATCTCACTGTTCTAGGTTGATTTTACTGTCCTAGCCTGATTTCCTCTTTTGAGTAGGAAAAAGCAACTCGGGTTAATTGACCAATGGCAACTGTCAATGAAATAATCATCCAACCAATGGAATAATTCATATAGAATAGAAGTTCAATATGAACTCAGAAATTGGCTGCCATTTTTGTGAATCTTTTTTGTTGGTTTGGCGAGTTAACCCATTCCAACTCAATCCCTCCTTTTTACGCCCCTCGAGAAAAAAGCTTTGGAAAACATTGTGGAAAATGAAGAAATTGCTTGTATCAAGCAATTTCTTCATTATCCACAATGTTTTCTATCCAAAAAGACGAAAAAAATCGAAATTCCATCAACTTGAAATTGTCGTCTGCAGCTTCTTTCAATTTGGACCAGTCTAAAATTTTGCCGTGTTGGAATGGGTTAAACGGCATAACTACAGCTTATTCAAGCTATAGTTACGATGTTTAGGTCGCAAACAACCATTATTTGTAACATGCTAGTGGCCATAAATTTTGCAGAACAATCATGCCTCCAAGTGAAACCTTTAAAAACCTTTAATTTCAGAGCAAACCTTTAAAACCTTTACATTTCCTCAGAAAACCTTTAAAACGCCAAAATAGCCTGTAATTCTCACTCAAAACCTTTATATTTGCTCTGACTGGTTGCCGTGCTAGCTTAAAGCAAGTAATGGATTTTGTTCTGCATTTTCCTACACTGTAAAACAGGAGCTATGTATGATATAAATATGCAGAGAAAATAGGTATACACATTAAATAAGGTATGTATTATATTGCATAAATCAAACAGTATATAACATCAAAAAATGACTTTGGTATAACTGTGGGTTTAATAAAGAAATGAGAACTTCGATGAAAATAGCCTTTATTCACTCTTTATTTTTTCATATTTTACACTAAAAGGCCTTTATTTTCATACATTGGAGCCTTTATAAAAACCTTTATTTTTGTTTTGGCCTGCTAGGAGGCCTGAACAATGCTATTAGTAATGGAAGCTGAACTTCCTGTCGGAGTTGATGGGTTGGGCCAAATGAGTCAGTGGGTGGGGCCGGCAATTGGTCAATTGTGAGACTGTTCTAAGTGTCTATACATTGTATAGATACTTAACCCATTACCACATTGAAAGAATTTAGACTGGTCCAAATTGAAAGATGATGCAGACGACAATTTAAAGTATATGGAATTTTGAATTGTTTCATCTGTTTGGATAGACAACATTGTGGATAATGAAGAAATTGCTTGTGACAAGCTATTTCTTCAATTTCCACAATGTTTTCCAAAGCTTTTTTCTTTGGGGCGTCTAAAAGCGTCTCTGAGTGGGAATGGGTTAAAACAGTATTGCAGTTAATCCTCATACTGTAAACATCAATGTATTTCATTGTCATGCAAGAGGAAAGATGCTTTTTCTTAACATTAGGCTCAAAACTCTGTATTCAGTTCGTTTTATTGCAATAACCCATTTCCAAACAACAAAATTTTAGACTGATCCAAATTGAGGGAGCTTGCAGAGGACAAAACAGTATTGGTTTACATTGGGGGAAAAAAAGGGCCATGTGAGGCAAAAAACATTGAGAAATTTCTCCTTTTTCTCACAATGATTTCCTTAAGTATTTTTCTTTAGATTGTGTGGGAATGGATTGAAGAAGTGGATTTGTTTGCTATATATGAAGCATTATGAAACTTTCATTTTGTGGATAAAAAAATATTTTTATGCCCCCACATCCATAAGATTGGGGGCATATTGTTTTACCAGTGTCCGCCTGTCTGTCCCTCCGTCTGTCTGTCTGCAAAACTTAACCTACCAACTAAACATTTTCCTATAACTTCAACCCTGATTAAGTTACAATGCTAATATTTGGTATGTAGGTAGGTCTCAACAAGGCGCAACTGGGGAAGGTCATTTCATCAATGTCAAGGTCCAAATTTTAACCCTTTTCCTGTTCCTAAAGAATTCCTGTTTCGGGGGCATAGTGTTTCACAAACACATCTTGTTTTCACTCGTAGAAAGATAAACTTATCTTCCAAAGAAATAACAATTATCCTCCATGTTATTCATGATATTTTGATAAAGGGCACTTTATAAATGCATATCAACTCTTATTAAACTGTGATCTGTTTATTCTTTATACTGTCTTTTCTCTTTTTTTAAAGCATTTGCCCTGTAAATATAGTGTATATAAGCATTATTGTGATTACCAGAGCGCTAGATAAATGGACTGATGACAATCCTATTTCGTTACTTCTCTTCCTTTCCCTAGGTTGTTTGTACTCATATCTTTTTTTTTTAAAAGTATTTTCTTCAAACCTTGTGTACGGACACCGCTCACTAAATCTTTGGGCAACTTTGAATTTGAGATTTCGTTAAACTCTTGTTTCTAAGTTGGCTGCTAAAATTTCTGCAATTATTTTAGCTCACCTGAGCACATTGCTGAAGGTGAGCTATCATGGTCTGGAAATGTCCGACGTCTGTCTGTCTGTCCGTTCGTAAACAATTATCAAAAAATCTTCTCCTCCTAAACCATTAGGCCAAGAACTTTGATATTTGGTACATCTCATCACCTATTGACCCTCAACCAAAATACTTCAAAGAATTACTGTGCTCTGAAAATCAGCCCTTTTCTGTACAATCCCTGATTTGACAAAGAATATCTTTGAAAATCTTCTCCTCCTAAACCATTAGGCCTAGAGCTTTGATATTTGGTACGTATCATCACCTCTTGCCCCTACACCAAAATACTTCAAAGAATTACCGTATTCTGAAAATAAGCCCTTTTCTGTGCGATCCCTGATTTTACAAAGGAATAAGAAGGATATCTTTGAAAATCTTCTCCAAACAATAAGGCCTAGAGCTTTTATATAACTGGTATGCATCATCATCTATTGACCTTCTACCAAAATATTTAAAAAAAAATTGCTGTATTCTGAAAATTAGCCCTTTTCTGTGTGTTCCCTTACTTTACCAAGGAATAAAGCAGGAAATCTTTGAAAATCTTCTTCTCCCAAGCCATTAGGCCTAGAAATTTGATATTTAGTATATATTTTCTCCTATTTACTCTTTACCAAAATACTTCAAAGAATTATGATTCTGAAAATTATCCCTTTTCTGTGCATTCCCTGATTTTACAAAGGAATTAAGAAGGAAATCTTTGAAAATATTCTTCTCCCAAACCAAAAGACTAGAGCTTCTATATTTGGTATGTATTGGTGTCCATTTACCCTGTACCAACATACTTCAAAGAATCACTGTATTCTGAAAATTAGCCCTTGCCTGTGTGATCCCTGATTCTACAAAGGAATATAGAAGGAAATCTTTGAAAATCTTCTCCCAAACCACATGGCCTAGAGCCTTGATGTTTGGTATAAATCAGCATCTTTTGACCCTTTACTTTAAAACTTCATAGAATTGTTGTTCTCTGAAAATTAGCCCTTTCTGTGTGATTCCTTGTTTTAGATAGGAATAAAGAAGGATATCTTTGGAAATCTTCTCCTCCTAAACCATTAGGACAAGAGCTTTGATATTAGGTATGTATTGATGTCTATTTTCCCTTACAAAATATGTACTTCAAATAATTACCTTATTCAGGAAATTAGCGCTATATGATGTGATCGTCAATATACCTAGGATTAAATGAGAAAATCCTTTAACATCTCCAAAATAAATAGAAGGCTTTGCTATTTTGTATATATAAAACCATGAACCATCATACTCAGGGGAGCAATTTAGGACCATCATGGTCCTCTTGTTCAAATTTTGTTTTTGGATACCCACTATCAATTCATTACAAAATTGAAATTGAGATTTGACTTTTAACTTATTTCAAAGATGGCTACGATTAGCAGTTTCCGTTGTCACTTCGTGGGATTCCTGTAAGACTACAATGGGTACGCAAAACCAAGATTTTGAAGAAAATAATGAAATTGTACATTTAAAACTGGTGTCACTCCCTCTATCTAGAGCTTTGGATTAATATATTACTGTGATTAACCCTTGTCATGCTGTATAAACTAACTTACTGAATTGCTGTCAAATCAAAGGGCTGAAAGCACTGATAGAGCTTGTTGTTCAAAAATCAATATTTTTTTTAGAAATCAACTTCATAGGAAACTCTGGCAGGAAAAGTACAAGCAGGAGGTATAGACTAAGATCAGCCTGCACATAAGTGCAGTCTGATCTTAGTCTACACCTCCTGCCAAAACCGGAATATTCCGGGTTCAGCATGACAAGGGTTAATATTAACTTTATTGATTGTAGGGGGTTTAACCCATTACCAGACAACAAATCTTTAGTAGATAGAATTTAAAAATTCTTTGTCACTTTGGTTAGAAAACATTCTGGATAATAATGAAATTGCTTGTAACAAGCAATTTCTTTATTTTCCACAAAGTTTTCCAAAGCTGTTTTTCTTATGGGGCGTCTAAAAGCATCATTGTGTGGGAATGGGTTAATGTCCCACTTAACAATAATTAACTAAGGTCACGTGAAAATGGGACCTTAGTTAAAATCCAAACAATTGTAGAAGTGTTGGATCGAACCGAGAACCCCTGACTATAAAGTATTACCAAATGATGATATACACTTCCAATTACATTAACCCATTCCCACACAATCCCTCCTTTGTACGCCCTTAAAAAAGCAAATTCTTCAATGACAACAATGTTTTCTACCCTAAAAGATAAAGAATTTTAATATTTCATCAACCTAAAATTGTCATCTGCATTTTCTTTCAATTTGGACCAGTCTAAAATTTTGCCAAGTGGGAATTGATTTCGTTATTTGATCAATGAAGCAAGTACAATGTCAACAAGTATTTATTCATGTCACATTGAGGAGTCCAAAGACTTACATTTATTACAAGCTTTAGTGGTGGAAAACAGTTGAGAGCAAGGATTCAATGAGAATTTAGTACTGCTTAACCCATTACCATAAGGCATCATTTTAGACTGGTCCAAACTGAAAGGAGTTGCAGACGACAATTTGAAATTTTAGATTTTTTTTAACCCTATGGGTAGAAAACATTGTGAAAATGAAGAAATTGCTTGTCACAAGCAATTTCTTTATTTCCCACAATGTTTTTCCAACTTATTTCCTTCAGGGGCGTCCAATAGCGTCATTGTATGGGAATGGGTTAACCAATTACAACAACAGAATTTAAGACCAGTCCAAATCGAAATATGTTGCAGATGACAATTTCAAGTTGCTAAAATTTGAAAAATCTTTGCCATATAGCGTAGAAAACATTTGGGACAGTGAAGAAATTGCTTGTAACAAGCAATAGCTTTATTATCTGCAATGTTTTCCAAAGCATTTTTCTTGAAGGGCATAAAATAGCAGGATTGTTTGGGAATAGGTTAACCCATTACAGTCAGTTTAGACTTGATGAAATTCAATAAGATTGAAGACAAAACTTGGGTCTTTATTTCTAATTTTTTAAGTGTAGAAATTTTAGATAGTGTCCTGTAAGATTTCTAGAGAGTGAGAAAATTACATATAGAAAACACTGTGAGGAAAGGAGAAATTGCTTGTTACAATGAATTTCTCCTTTTCTCACAATGTTGTTACCTCACATGGCCCTTATTTTCCAATTTAAACTGACTTTATTTTAGCGTCTGCAACCTTTCCATTTTGACCAGTCTAAAATTTTGCCGTCTGGTAATGGATTAAATGCTGAAAAATGCAGGACTGTATTGTACAGTAGAGAACATCGTTAATTTGACAATCATTTCAATCACATCCGGGCAATCAGTGTTCAATCCGGTAGCAATGACTGTTTTTCAATCTGCGATCAACCTATCCTTAAACAAAAGCATCCACTGAGGGTGGAAAAGCAGTCCGCATTCAGTTACTATTGTGTAGCATTCATTGTTCAATCCAGTTCCTATCAGATTGTCAATTTAACAATACTCTGTACTGCAACAGGTTAACCCTTTCCTGCACAATCCCTTGTTTTAACGTCCTTGTTATTTTATACTTAGGAAAACATTGTGGGAAAAGAAGAAATTGCTTGTAACAAGCAATTTCTTCTTTTTCAACAATGTTTTCTACACTGTTAGCTGGTTAATTTTCAAATTGCAACCACTTTTATTTGACGTCTGCAACATCTCTCAAATTGGACCAGTCTAAAATTTTGAAAAACAGGAAAGGGTTAAAATATGTTTGATATAAATTGATTACTGTGTTTTTGGTTTGCATGATTGGTTGTTAAATGTGGTTAATAAAGCATGGCTAACCCCAAACCCAAATTATTTAACCTGCTACCATATAATCACAATTTGTGACACCCAGAAAAGATATGGTTTTGAAAAACTATTGTAACAAGCAATTTCTCCTTTTCTTACGTTTTCTCTCCTGTTTGGCTCTTATTCAAATTTTAACCCATTGCCAGAGGACAAATTTCTAACTGGTCAAAAATAAAAGAGGTCGCAGATGACATTTAACAGTGTGTCTAAATAGAAACTCAAAAACATAATGTGGAAAATAATGCGAGAAAAGGGGAAATTACTTGTTGTAAGCCTTTTCTCTTGTCTTCACAATGTTTTCTCAAGCTGTTATTCTTTAAGGCATCAGGATGTTAGAATATGTAAATGAGTAAATCCATTACCACACAATCCCACTTTTTGATACCCTGAAGAAATACAGTTACTGAATGGACCAAGAAAATGAAAAATTGCTCATGAAAGCAACTTCTCCTTTTCACACAATGTTTTCTCCCTTATTTCGCACTTATATTATTGAACGTTTGTACATTTTGAAATCCTATCTGCGACTTCTTTCAATTTGGACCAGTCTAAATTTTTGTTGTCTGGTAATGGGTGAAGTGCATCTTGCAATTAGGACTGCTCCAGCTGCCGGGATATGACTAAAATACCATTAAACTCAATTTGATAAATCAATCAACTTTCTGGGTAGAAAACATTGTGCTAAATTAAGAAATTACTTGTTACAAGCAATTTCTTCATTTTATACAATGTTTACCCAGTTATTTTTCTAGAGGGGTATTTAAAAGCATCCTTGTGTGGAAATTAGTGAAGCATTTTTGTTTGTTGGTTTTGCAGAATAAACATTGTAACTACAGCTTATTCAAGCAGTACTTACGACATTTCAAACATCTAAAACAAACAATTTGCCTTTCACTGTATGTCCCTGAACACATGCTTTACAAAATACTGTGGTTTGTTACCTCCGTCAAATTGCCATGTCGGAGGTCAGTGGGTGGGGCCAGTGATCTATCAATCGATAAATCATTACACACCCACTACAAAGGGACATAACTACCGGGACATTATTCCAGTATGTGGTCAAGATATTGTGCCGAGGAAAATTTTAGACTGGTCTAAGGTGAAAGGTGAAAGGAGTTGCAAACAACATAGGTGAAATGAAAAAAAAACATTGTCTAATAGGGTAGAAAACTTTGTGGGGAAAGAAGAAATTCATTACTACAACCTTCATTCTTCAGAGATTTTTTATAAGGCTTTATTGTAAGTGTCATGAGAAAGTGGAATTGTGTGGGAATAGGTTGATTGTATTGGCATATGGTTTTAATGAAATTACTAAAAAAATGATTCATTTATCGTAACAATTTATTGTGTAATAAAAAGATTTTAATTCAAGAACCTAGTTTGATTTATCTAGTTGTTTTTCCTTTTGTGTTAAGAATGGAAGTTCAAATTTATTAAGAACAACTGGCTTGCCTACGGATTGCTGCTGTGAGTAAAACAAGAGGACCATGATGGTCCTAAATCACTCCCCTGAGTATGATGGTTCATGGCCATAGGATATATTCAAAAGAGCAAAGCCCTCTGTCAAATTATTTTGGAGAAGATGTTTAAGGATTTTCTCGTTTAATCCTAGGTATATTGATGATCTCACCATATAGCGCTAATTTCCTGAATACAGTAATTCTTTGAAGTATAGACATCAATACATACCATATATAAAAGCTCTAGCCCCAATGGTATAGGAGGATTAGATTTTCAAAGATATCCTTCTTTATTCCTATCTAAAATCAGTAATTGCACAGAAAAGGGCTAATTTTCAGAGTACAAAAATTCTATGAAGGATTAAAGTAAAGGGTCAACAGAATATGATTTATTCCAAACATCAAAGCTTTAGGCCATAAGGTTTGGGAGAAGAAGATTTTCAAAGATTTCCCTCTTTATTCCTTTGTAAAATAAGGGATTACACAGAAAAGGGCTAATTTTCAGAATACAGTAATTCTTTGAAGTATTTTGGTAGAAGGCCAATAGGTGATGATATATACCAAATATCAAAGCTCTAGGCCATACAGTTTGGGCCATATGGTATGGGAGAAGAAGATCTTCAAAGATTTCCTTCTTCATTCCTTTGAACAAGAGTGCCATAGTCACAATATACGCCGCCGCCACTTTGCTGCTGTTTCACGAAAAAAATTGTATACACTACTTATTTTGACAACCAAATTCAAAACATTTGCAGACTACCTTTTTAAATTGTCAAGTTCAAACTATTTGTTATGATTGATTGATTGAATGGGACCAGAGACTAAGTGTCAAGGGGCATAACTCTTGCAAAAATCAATGAATCATAAAACCCTTGATTCATGCACACCTACAAATTATGGTGATGACATTGACCAAGTTTCATTTAAATCAAGACAAAAAGTTAGGAGGAGTTGTTTTCACAAGGCTGCAATTTCAATAAGCCCCAGATACTTTGTTTTAAGGGGGAATAATTGAGGCAAAAATCAATGAACCATAAAATCCTTACTTCATGCACATCTACCAATTTAGGTTATATCGTCCACCAAGTTTCATTTAGATCCAGCCAGAAACTTAGGAGGAGTTGCATTCACAAGGCTGCAATTTCAATAAGCTCCAGAGACTAAGTTTTAAGGGGGCATAACTGAGGAAAAAATCAATGAACCATAAAATCTTTACTTCATGCTCATCTACCAATTAAGGTGATAACAATGACCAAGTTTCAAAAAAATCCAGCCAGAAACTTAGGATGAGCTGCATTCACAAGGTTGCAATTTCAATAAGCCCCAGAGACTAAGTTTTAAGGGGGCATAACTGAGGAAAAAATCATTGAACCATAAAATCCTTACTTCATGCACATCTACCATTTAAGGTGATAACATTGACCAAGTTTCAAAAAGATCCAGCCAGAAACTTAGGAGGAGTTGCATTCACAAGGCTGCAATTTCAATAAGCCCCAGAGACTAAGTTTAAAGAGGGCATAACTGAGGCAAAAATCATTGAACCATAAAATTCTCTCTTCATGCACATCTACCATTTAAGGTGATAATATTGACCAAGTTTCATAAAGATCAATTCAGAAACTTAGGAGCAGTTGAGATCACAAAAAAGTGGATGTACTGACGCATGGATGGGCGGACAGACGGAGAAGATGACGCCAATATACGACCGCCTCCGGCGGCGTATAAAAATCAGGGATCACACAGAAAGGGGTTAATTTTCAGAATGTTATATTTCTTTGAAGTATTTTGGTAAAGGGTCAATAGGTGATGATACATACCAATTATCGATGCTCTAGGCCTTATGGTTTGGGAGAAGATTTTTAAAGAAATTCCTCTTTATTCCTTTGTAAAATCAGCGATTGCACAGAAAAGGGCAATTTTTGGAATAGGGTAATTCTTTAAAGTATTTTGGTAAATGGTCAATAGGTGATGATACATACCAATTATCAATATTCTAGGCCTTATGGTTTGAGAGAAGAAGATTTTTAAAGAAATTCCTCTTTATTCCTTTGTAAAATCAGGGATTGCACAAAAAAAGGCAATTTTCGGAATAGGGTAATTCTTTAAAGTATTTTGGTAAATGGTCAATAGACATTGATACATACAAAATATTAAAGCTCTAGGCTTTATGATTTGGGAGAAGAAGATATTCAAAGATTTCCTTCTTTAATTCTATGTAAAATCAGGGATCAAACAGAAATACTTCAAAGAATTACCATACTCTCAAAATTAGCCCTTTTCTGTATGATCCCTGATTTTACATAGAATTAAAATAGGAAATCTTTGAAAATCTTCTTCTCCCTAATATAAGGCATAATATTATTAATTAAAAAACTTATCCAAAATAATTAGTTTTAGGACTTTGATATATAGTTAATATCATAAAGCCTTGAGCCATCATACTCAGGGGAATGATATAAGGCAATCATGGTCCTCTTGTATAATAATTGTTTACAGATGAAAAGATGGACGCCGGACATTTACCGATCTCAATAGCTCACCTTTGGCACGTTGTGCTCAGGTGAGCTAAAAAATTAATTGACCAATCATATCATTTATTGAGGAGACGAGCAATGACCAATGTCTTTGTAAATTATTTTAGTTGATATTGAAGCTTAACCCATTCCCACTTGACAAAATTTTAGACTGGTCCAAATTGAAAGAAGATGCAGACGACAATTTCAAGTTGATGAAATCTGAAATTTTTTCATCTTTTTGGATAGAAAACATTGTGGATAATGAAGAAATTGCTTGATACAGGCAATTTCTTCATTTTCCACAATGTTTTCAAAGGCTTTATTCTTGGGATGCGTAAAAGGAGGAATTGAGTGGGAATGGGTTAAACTCTATAACCAGGCTGTATTAACCATTTCCTGTTCAATCCGTTTTTTACATCTCAATGTTTTTATATTTGAGAAACTTTCATGGAAAAAGAAATTGCTTTTGACAAGCAATTTCTTCTTTTCCACAATATTTTCCACCCTACTGAACAATTACTTTTTAAATAAAATTGACTTTGAATTGTTGTCTGCAAAACTTTTTAAGAAACTTTTTGAAAGGTCTAAGATTTTACAAAACAGGAATAGGTTAATGACGGTTAGGACTCAAACCCATGTTTTGCTTTTAGTTTATTTCCGTAACCATAAACTATACGATCTAGGGTCCTTCAAAATCTCAAACAACCGTGTCAGCGGGCAAGGCTACCAATCTGTCACTTGTGAATGCATGGGCCAACAAGCTTACCTTAATTTGTTTCTGTCATGAGCAATCCTTATGAGTCCCTTATTTATAACCCCATTATGCTACAATCCTGTATTTTTACATGCTGTATGAATATAGGGTTGAAAACTTTGTTGAAAATGAAAAACTGTTTTTATCAAGCATTTTTTCTTTCTTCCAAAGTATTTTTTACCCCTAAGCTACGAAGTAGGGAGGGGTATATTGGTTTCATCATGTCTATCTGTCAGTCCATCCGTAGACTTTTAGGTTTCCTTGCTCAAACTCAACAACCAACTGACCTACAACCTTGAAACTACCCTACATACAATTGGGCCAATGACATGAGGAAGTGCCCTTTTGTATTAGGGTCATGTAGGTCAAAGGTCAAGGTCACATTTGAAATTAAGTTGAAAACTGTTTAGTGATCCAATGTATAAACCTAAGACTTTTAAAATTAACACACATTGTTCATGACCAAAGGAGGTGCCATATTGCTTCGGGGTCATGTAAGTTGAAGGTCAAGGTCACAATTGAATTTTTTGTTAATGTAGGTCAAAAGTCTACTTTGCTTCTGCAGTTATAAAGTGCGGGGGGGGGGGGGAAACAAGTCCCCTTTGCAACAATTCTAGGTGTTTATCTTAAATTACACCTATTTCTTTCTCCTTTGGCTGAAAGCCAGCAAGTTATTGTCATGGTCTTGTGTCAGTTGTGTGTCCATCCATAAACTTTTACTTTAAATTTGATCCCCAGAATGTACCACACAGATTTCTATGGCCACATCCAAAGCTGACTCCTAGTCAAGGGGTCCTGCGTTCAATCCCAGTCCACAGCAAATATCCTTTGCGACACTTGTCTCCAAAAATAGATGGATAACCATAAACTTATGTCAGATGAAAAGCTGATCAGGCTCCGAAAGAAGGTAGTGGTAGTACTTTTGTGGAAATACCAGGAAACTATGGCTAGGCGCTCCAGCTGCCATGATGACTGAAATACTGTTAAAAGTGGCTTTAAATATGTTCAATCAATCAATAAATCAACAGATTTCTCCATATTCCAGATGAAGTATCCTATTTCAAATTTCACTAATTCCTACACAGCTTTGACGCCCCTAAAAAAACCAATTGGGAAAACACTGTGTAAAATGAAGTTTACAGCAGTATGAGACCTTGAGCCAGTTAACAAATTTAAACTGTTGAAGAATCCATCAACCAATCAAATTCTTGTATTTTGATCCAAAGTCAAACTTTGAACTCTAACATTGGCCCAGATCTATGAACAACACTTTTGTTGGTTTGGCAAGGTAAAAGTTATAACTGCAGCTTATCAAAGCTGTAGTTATGGTGTTCCTTTCAAACCAACCATTTTACTTTTTGTAAAAAATTATTGACCAAAAAATTTACAAAATTACATCGTCAAATATCTAAGTGGAACTTCCTGTAAGAGCTTTGTGGGCATTGCCAGCAATCCGTCAATTGCAACAAGTAGCCACAACAAAGGGTTACATTCAGACATAGCAATTTCAGAACCGTGTTATCCCCCAAACACAGCAATTATAGATGGTTGTCCCAGGTCAACTACTGTCGATCGCACAGAGTTTTGTAGGCATCATGCTCCTAGACAAGCACAATTTTAGTGTTTGACCTTGAGCTTTGACCTTGAATATAAAGCTATCCACAAAAAAGCTTTGTCCACAGTACACAGATGCCCCCACCGGTAGCTTTGATAATAACAAAGGGCAATAACTACAAAATTATGCACTTGCACTGCCTTTCTCCTCAATGAGGTCTATCCACCTATGAAGTTTCAAGTTGATAGCTATTATACTTTCAAAGATATGCTCCGGACAAAATGTAAGTCTTTAAAATAACAAAAGGCAATTACTCCAAAATTATGCACTGCACTTCTCCTCAATGAGGTCTGTCCACCTGTGAAGTTTCAAGTTGATAGCTAATATACTGTCAGAGATATTCCCCAGACAAAATGTAAGTTTTTAAAATAACAAAGGGCAATAACTCCAAAATTACGCAAGCAAGAGTTGTGGCTCTTGAGCACTGCACTTATCCTCAATGAGGTCTATCCACCTATGACTTTTCAAGTTGATAGCTATTATACTTTCAGAGATAAGCCCCAGACAAAATGTAGGTCTTTAAAATAACAAAGGGCATTAACTCCAAAATTATGCAAGCAAGAAGTGTGGTTCTTGTGCACTGCACTTCTCCTCAATGAGGTCTGTCCGGGCGTCCAGGTGTCCGGTCGTCCGGTTGTCCGGGCGGTGTCCACTTCTTTGTCCGGAGCATAACTCTGTCACCGTAAGTCCGATTGACTTTAAACTTGGCAGTTATATTCTTCTCATCAATTCAGAGTGCAGTGCTCAATAACCATAACTCTACCTGGCCTATTTTTTGAGTTATTTCCCTTTGTTGTTTTTCATACTTGAATCTTGTCCGGAGTATATCTCTAAAAGTATTATAGCTAGGATTATGATACTTCATGGGTGTATAGATCTCACCAAGGGGGAGTGCAGTGCACAAGAACCATAACTCTACCTGGCCAATTTTTTGAGTTATTGCCCTTTGTTGTTTTTCATACTTGAATCTTGTCCAGAGTATATCTCTAAAAGTATGATAGCTAGAATCATGAAATTACATGGATGGATAGAGCTTTCCAAGGGGGAGTGCAGTGTACAAGAACCATAACTCTACCTAGCCAATTTTTTGAGTTATTGCCCTTTGTTGTTTTTCATACTTGAATCTTGTCCCGAGTATATCTCTAAAAGTATAATAGCTAGAATCATGAAATTACATGGATGGATAGAGCTTACCAAGGGGGAGTGCAGTGTACAAGAACCATAACTCTACCTAGCCAATTTTTTGAGTTATTGCCCTTTGTTTTTTTTCATACTTGAATCTCGTCCGGAGTATATCTCTAAAAGTATAATAGCTAGAATAATGAAATTTCATGGATGGATAGATCTCACCAAGTGGGAGTGCAGTGTACAAGAATCATAACTCTACCTGGCCTATTTTTTGAGTTATTGCCCTTTGTTGTTTTTCATACTTGAATCTTGTCCGAAGTATATCTCTAAAAGTATTATAGCTAGGATCATGAAACTTTATGGGTGTATAGATCTCACCAAGGGGGAGTGCAGTGCACAAAAACCATAACTCTACCTGGCCTATATTTTTAGTTATTTCCCTTTGTTGTTTTTCATACTTAAATCTTGTCCGGCGTATATCTCTAAAAGTATAATAGCTAGAATAATGAAATTTCATGGATGGATAGAGCTCACCAAGTGGGAGTTCAGTGTACAAGAACCATAACTCTACCAAGCCTATTATATGAGTTATTGCCCTTTGTTGTTTTTCATACTTGAATCTTGTCCGGAGTATATCTCTAAAAGTAAAATAGCTAGAAACATGAAACTTCATGGATGGATAGATCTCACCGGGGGGGGGGGGGTGCAGTGTACAAGAACCATAACTCAACCTAGCGTATAATTTGAGTTTTTGTCCTTTGTTGTTTTCCATACTTTGTTTGAGAAAAAATATTCATTCAAAATAACCTCAGTTCTATTCAAACCTCCAGTTAATATTAAGCAGTGTGACGGGCGTATCTTGTGACAATTTGGCACCTTGTTGTAGATGAAATGCTCTTGACAATCACAATTTAAGTGTTTGACCTTGAGTTGTGACCTTGACATTAGACCTGTCCCAAAATTTCTTCCAAATGGCACATCTACTCATGATGCCGAATGATTGTGCCAAGTTTTTTTGAAATACATCCATGATTGTAGGAATAATTGTCCGGACAAACACAAGTTTAGTGTTTGACCTTAAGCTGTGACCTTGACATTAGAACTATCCCAAAAATTATTTCAAATGGCACATCTACTCATGATGGAGAGCAATTGTGCCAACCATAAATGTAGGAGTAATTGTCTGAACAAATTCGGACGGACGGACTAACTACAACACACACACCGACTTGTTATTGTGACAACTTTGTCTCACTCACTGCAAGCGGGCTCGACAAAAACTAAATGTTCATTAACTTTAAATTGTTGTCTGCAACTCCTTTCAATTTGGACAAGTATAAAATTTTGTTGTCTGGTAATGGATAAACTTGGTATAGTAAGGCTCACAAAATCTGTTCATTTGGTTATCTCTTCATAGAATAATCACAGAGTATATATCAGGTCTATTAGTCTTTTGTAGGAGCTCTAGGTCCCATTTCCAAGCAACCAAATTTTGGACTGATCCAATTTGAAATTAGTGGAGGACAATATCAAGTTGATGAAATTTGAAATATTTCTATGTTTTAGGTAGAAAACATTTTAAAAATTGAAGAAATTGCTTACTACAAGCAATTTCTTCAATTTCCACAACCTTTTCCCAAGTCTTTTACATCAAACGC
The DNA here is from genome assembly GCA_946902895.1 of Fragum fragum. NCBI lineage: Eukaryota > Metazoa > Mollusca > Bivalvia > Cardiida > Cardiidae > Fragum > Fragum fragum. The sequence goes on from OX336381.1 coordinate 3,673,488, forward strand.
GTAACAGGCTGGATTGTTTAGGAATGGGCTAACTTGGTACTGTAAGGATCACATAGTGTGTTTTGGTCAACCCTTCATAGAATAATCACAGTGTTTATAACAGGTCTGTTGTCTTTCTTAGAAACTCCAGGTCCCATATGAGTATCTTAACTTGGTATTGTAAGTATCACATAATGTGTTATCTATGGTCAACCCTTGATAGAATAATTACAGCGTATATAACAGGTCTGTTGTCTTTCTTAGAAACTCTAGGTCCCATATGAGTATCTTAACTTGGTATTGTAAGTATCACATAATGTGTTATCTATGGTCAACCCTTGATAGAATAATTACAGTGTATATAACAGGTCTGTTGTCTTTCTTAGAAACTCCAGGTCCCATATGAGTATCTAAACTTGGTATTGTAAGTATCACATAATGTGTTATCTATTGTCAACCCTTGTTAGAATAATTACAGTGTATATAACAGGTCTGTTGTCTTTCTTAGAAACTCCAGGTCCCATATGAGTATCTAAACTTGGTATTGTAAGTATCACATAATGTGTTATCTATGGTCAACCCTTGATAGAATAATTACAGCGTATATAACAGGTCTGTTGTCTTTCTTAGAAACTCCAGGTCCCATATGAGTATCTTAACTTGGTATTGTAAGTATCACATAATGTGTTATCTATGGTCAACCCTTGATAGAATAATTACAGCGTATATAACAGGTCTGATATCTTTCTTAGAAACTCCAGGTCTAACATGAGTTTCTTAACTTAGTATTGTATGGACCACATACTGTGTTTGTATGGTCAGCCCTTCATAGAATAGTCATGTAGCTTTATATGTGTCTTTAATGTTGGAATGTTCTTCTGGGGCTTTCTACATACATGGCATCTGAAATTAGATACATAGAGAAATTAAAACGTAACTGTCTTCATCCTTTTCATTCATGTGCAAAGTCGCGTGCTTTTAGAGATGTTTAAATAAAAAATATATTATTATTGCAATAAAGAATGATATTTAAGCTTTCATTTGTGACCAAAAAAAAATAAATTTCACAGCAGCTTGACAATTTTTTGAAAAATCAAAACAAGATGTTTTGTGAGACACCATGCCACCATAATAGCCTTTTGCTTAAAATGTGACCTTGATAAGTGACCATAACAGATGACCTTGACCTTAGAACCAACTGCTGTCTTTCAATGCAAAGAGGCTATGTCCTTAATATAAACCATTTTCAACTGTATTTGAATGACAGTATAAAATTAAGTTTTGCATTCAAGTTTACTGTTTGCAGACAGACAAAAGAATAGATGGTCATTGTAATGATAATATGTCCCTGATCTTGACTATGAGGAGGATGAAAATAGCTTTTGTGATTCATGCAATTAAGAAAAATCATTTTAACATTGAAAGAAACCATCTCTTATGTCAACAAGTAGATCAAAATTTTATGCACAGTAAGGAACATCATTAATTCAATGATATTCCAGGCAGTCAAGGGCAATCCCATTCAAACAATGTTCATCATTCAATCCAGTAGCAATCATGGGTTTCCAATATGCATTCAATCAAACCTCAAATTAAAGCGTTCAATAAACAGTGTTCAATCATTCTGATTATCAAAATAGCTGTATTAGTTTCGGTGATATTAAGTTAAATAATAATAATTTCATTTATGTTGATTCCCGATGTTGTAGTGATTGAACAGTTGCATCTTGCCCAGGAAGCATTCAATCCATTCAGAACGCAAAAGCAATCATCGTTCAATCACAATCATCCAATCACAATCGAGTACCATTCAGCGTTCAATCATGTTCCAATTAGATTGTGAAATTCACAATATTCCATACTGTAACACAAGAGGTCGATTATTTTTTTTATCCCTGAACTGAGTTGTTAACCCATTAACAGACTGCAACATTTTAGTCTGGTCCAAATTGAAGATAAAGACGAAATTTCAAACTAATCTAGAATTGTGAAATCAGTGCTTCATAAATCAGAAAATATTGTGAGAAAAGAAGAAATTGCTTGTTACAAGCAATTTCTTCATTATCCACAATGTTTTTTACTCTAAAAGGCTGAAAAATCTGAAATTTCATCAACTAGAATTTGTTGTCTTCAACATGTTTGAATTGGGACCTGTCTAAAAGTTTGCCATGTAGTAATGGATTAACATCAACCAAATTGTCATGAAGGAGGCTTTTCCAGCGTTTTAGGATAAAATCTTCCCATTTTCTCTAGGATCTTATGACCTAACAATCTTTCTGACAAAGTTTCTTTAAGACTGGACCAAAATTGTTCCTCCAAACACACAAAGTAAGGTGTAAACAAAGAAATTGGAAATTGCCATGAAGATATCTTTATTGTGTTTTCCAACATAAACCTTCCCATCAAATGTAGTATTCATCCATATGATCTAAGTATCATTCTGACCAAGTTTCTTTAAGGTCCGATAAAAAATTGTGGTCCCTAGAAATTGTCATGAAGACCCTCTGTTTTCAAATGAAAGCTTCATTTTTTCTATAAGAATCATCTATACAACTTAACAATCATTTTCAAGAAGTTTCATCTAGGTTGAACCAATATTAAGGCCCGTTGAGTGTTAAAAAAGAAATATAGGTGAAGACATCTTTTGTTCTGTTTTTCAATAGAACCTTCCTATTTTCAATTGTGATTATCCTCATGACCTAGCAATCATTCTAACCAAGTTTCATCAAGATAGATTCGAGAAATAGGTTGTCCATGTACAATATGTCAATTTGTACAGAGAATGTGGTGCACCGATTTTTTTTTTTAAAGATCCGACCTAGTAACATACTTTCTGCACACACATGACCCATATTGGAATTCAGCTGAGGTATCAATAAGAAAAACATTCTGACCAAGTATGATAATCATTGGACAAAAATTTGACTTATAGAGTGCACACAATTTCTTAATAAGATTTGTCCTCATGACCTACTTACAAGATGAAAATGACACATATTGAAACTTGACCCATATATCCTTAACAGAAACATTCTGACCAACTTGCATGAATAACAGACAGAAAACGTGGCAAAAAGAGTGCACAAAGGGTGACCTACTTTCAGGACAGATGTAACCCAGTTTCACACTGCCCAGAGATCATTAAGACGAATATTCTTACCAAGTGTCACACATATGGGATACCACTCAAGCAATCTTCGACTTTTTGAAATGAAAAGGATTTGCAGATGACAAATCAATGACTGTAAAAAAAATTGCTTCTGCAATTTCTCCTTTTACCACAATGTTTTCCTAAGGCTTTCAGTGAAGAGTCATAAAAACAAGAGATTGAGTGGGAAAGGTGTTAACAAGGTAAAATATTGCTTTTTTCAAATTCAAGAGCAGATAAATCTAGACTTACTGGTCTGATCAGGCTGAAAATCAAACTCATGAAAGATTTTATGATCATTTATATTTAGATGAAGTACATGTGTATTATTCGGATTAGTGAAAAACTAAGGCACTTTAGTGTTTTTAAAAAAAGAAATATAGCAGGGTTTTTTTTTTCAAAATTCAAGGGCAGATAACTCTCGACTTACAAGTTAATTAGGCTAAAAATCAGACTTTTTAGGTTATTTACATTTTGATAAAGTATTTTTAATAATATTGGAGAAATCAATTCACCTATCATGTGACACGAGCACTCATCAAGTAGAACAACAGTGTGCCACATTATTTTCTAATCTATCCATAAATGTAGATGTTATGCTGAAAACAAGGTCAATTTTGTCATTTCACCTTCAGCTGTGACTTTGACATTGGAGTAATCACAACAAACTTTTCCCATGAAACCAGGACTCATCCAGAAGAACAACAGTGTGCCACATTATTTTTAAATCCATCCATAAATGTAAAAATTATGCTGCAAACAAGGTCAATTTTGTTGTTTCACCTTCAGCTGTGACCTTGACATTGGAGGTATCACAACAAACATTTCGCATGACACTAGCACTCATCAAGAAGAACATCTGTGCCAATCTTTATTTATCCATCCATAAATGTAGAAGTTATGCTCTGATCAAGGTCGATTTTGTTGTTTGACCTTCAACTGTGACCTTAACCTTGGAGGTATAAGAACAAACATTTCCCATGACACTAGCCCTCATCAAGAACAACAACTGTGCCAAGTTATTTTCAAATCCATTCATAAATGTTGAAGTTATACTATTGACAAAATACCACATGGACGCATGCATGCACTTACACAGGCATTGACACCGAAGTGAAATTGTGACAACTATGTCTCATTGACTGCATGTGAGCTAAACAATAAAATTGAGGCCTTAGAGTGTTTACCCATTCCCAGAAAGAAAAATTTTGGGCTGGTCCAAATTAACCCTGTCCTGTAACAACTTGTTTATTAAATCACTTTTATAGTTGAGAAAATATTGTGGAAAAAGATAGTTTCCCTTTTTTCTTGAAGGGTGTCAAAAAGCATATGTGTAGGGGAATGGGTTTAAAGTTAAATTCTTAAAGTTAGAAGTCTAACAACAGAAACAGAAGATGGATGTCTGTTCTTCAAGTAAAGCAATTCTTATTATGTTCTCCTTATTGATAATTCTGGCGGTGTACAATAACTTATAATCTGATTTTTAATTTCATCTATAAACTAGAGGCGCTTGAGTGCCTGTATCACTCCAAAGGCATGAATGTACTGATTAAGCAATTTTTTCATGACTTTAAAAATAAACTGAATTTAATGAAAATAATTCTAAATCATTGAAATCTTTGAAATAGTTCTAGAGAACCATTTTTGAATCTGATAAAGGTTTACCAAATTTGGTTGAAATCCACCGACCAGATTCTAAGAAGAAGATTTTCAAAGCTTTTACCCTAATTATATGGAACTAAGCCCTGCCCATTAAAACCATGTTTTTCATCTGATCAAATTTCTTTGAAGGAATCTGCTAAAGGTTCACCATAGGATCATTTCTGTGAAATTTGGATGAAATACATCTACCGGTTTCTGAGAAGAAGATTTTCAAAGTTTTTACCATATATGGAATAAAGCCCCACCCATTAAAGCTTTTCATCTGATCAAATTTCTTTGAAGGAATTTGATAAAGGGTCACTCAAAGATAATTTTTGTGAAATTTGGTTGAAATCCATCCACCGGTCTCTGAAAAGAAGATTTTAAAAGCTTTCACCATATATGGAAATTAGCTCCGCCCATTAAAGCCATGTTTTTCATGTGATCAAAATTCTTTGAAGGAATCTGATAGAAGGATTATTTCTGTGAAATTTGGTTGAAGTCTGTTCAGTACTTTCTGAGGAGAAGATTTTCAAAGTAAAAGTTTACAGGCGGATGGACCACCAGATGTTCGACTGGACAGACAGACTCACGCATGACGGACACAACGCCATGACAATAGCTCTTTGGCTTTCAGCCAGTGGAGCTAAAAACATGCGTTCTGATTGGTCAAAAAAAAAAATCATAACTCCATGAACAAAATTTTGAGTTCGCAGTGATTTTGTATAATACTACACAAAATAGTCCCTTACAAAAAGGTATCAAAATTAGTAAAGTTTTTGCTTTTTTTCGCTCAATGCTCTTAAATTATAAGAAAAGTAGAGAATAATTTTTGTTTTCATGGAGGTATGAACCCAAAAACCTAATCACACATATGTGGGAATCCTCTTTGCCTATTCATACAGTGTGGTTAGTTTCTTCGGTTCATACTTCCATGAAAACAAAAAATATTCTTTTCATCTCTTAAATAAGCAAGATTATCTTTTCCAAACAGAAGAGCATCGATATCAATATCACCAAAATTTTGTAATGGCCTAAGAAGTACAGTTATGATATTATCGTAATGACTACATTCAAGGAAAAAATGTTCGCTCGTCTCAATACTTCCATAAGCACAAAGAGAGACATCAAGAGTATTTTTACTAAAGAGGTCTTGATTGAGAGAACTACATTTATTTCTGATATGTGTATGTATAACCTGAAGCTTCCTCTCACAAATAAATTACAACTTATTAGGATCTGGCTTGCTCCTATCTAAATATTTTTTGAAACAAGTTAAGGAATTTTGGTTCCTTATTTTTATTTGTAATTTATTCCATTCTTCTATTACTGTAGGGACAAACCATCTCTTGTAAAGCTCTGATCTGCTTGCAGATATTCTATAATTCTGAGATCCCCTCAGGCTGCATGAAGATGTGCTTCCAGTACTTTGAAGAACCAATGAACACAAGTTATTTGGACAAAGCCCTTTGACCACTTTGAAATAAAGGATCAGTTTGTGTTTTTTTTCCTTCTTTCTTGAAGAGATTCCCATCCAAACTCTATGGAGTGAAGCTAATTTTGTATGGTACAACCATAGCTGCCTCAATTTCGATTTTATTGATTTGATCTTTTAGTTGTTTTAAACAATTATCCCAGACAATATCTGCATATTCAATTAGTGGTTGTATAAAAGAAAAATAAATTGTTTGTAGGGTTTTTCTGTCTAATCGAGTTTTTGAGGTATGCAATATGTTTGACCTAGTTCAAGCTTTAGCTGGCTGTAGATCTTTTGATGTGGTAATCCCAGGAACCATCGTCAGAAATGAATACCTGAGATGCTTGTGACTTTTAATTCTTGGTATAATTTTGTTTGACATAAAAAGATCTGGATGAGAAGGATGAGAGGGTTAGTTAATTTTGCATGATATATTCAATGCTTCTGATTTAAGTAGGTTAAATTTGACCAACCATTTTTGTGCCCATTCAAAAATTTTATCAATATCTGACTAATTTTGCACCGCATATATCAGGATTATCAATTTCTAAAGATAAACTAGTATCATCAGCAAAAAGGCGAATGTCTGACTCCATCAATTAACAATATGTGTTTGTGAAACACAATGTCCCCGCCGTACATGAGTTGGGGTTTCTATGTGTTTGACCTTGGTATGTGACATAGACCTTATCACATGACCTTGACATGAGGAGATGCCTATTATAGAGATGTATCATCATGCCAAATATGAGCATTGTATCTTGAATAGGCTGGTAGTAATTGGTAATGTTAAGTTTTTTGGTTAATTTTGCAGACAGACCGACCGATTGACTCAATGACGGACAGACAGATGGACAACACTAAAACAATATGCCCCCAATCTTTCAATGCGGGGGCATAGAAATTGTAGTCTGCTACCTGTATGAACTTGGTTAAAAGACAAATGTAGTATGAACTCGGCATTTAATTTGGTTTACATAACAATCACGAGTCAGCATTAGGCTGAAGAAATATGGAATGTTTGCATTTAAACTTATTTTACACTTTGTTGTCATAAATCCTTTGCCATTTTTGTGAAGTAATAAAGAAATATAAGTAAGTGAAATTTTACCTTAAATCTTCTTTTAAAAGACCACTGTAATCTTGAGTTTCTAACAGAACTTTTCCATGCTTTTCCAACATCTTAATGATATCTGAAAAACACAACACATTCTTCAAATGGTGTGTTTAGTGATATAAGCAAGTGTGTGTGTATTTCCTTTATTTATCATTGCTACCGTAGTACATGCCCATATGAGCTACACCCCCAAAAACAATTAGTTGTTACAGAGAATAGAGCAAGGATACAGGCAAAAACTGCTGAGAGCACCGCCTGGTTCTCTTACGTGCTTGATTGATAGCATGGTCACATCGAGCCTTGGTTTAACATCTCATTGATATGGTCAGACCAGAGCTCGAACACATGATCTTGAGGTGTGAAGTTAAGTGCTTTGCCAACTGAGCTAATCAGGCTGATGCAAGCTAGATACTGTAGTAGGCTCATTTATATACAATTACACAAATCACAGGAAAGTTGTCTGGTTTTTACATTCAATGAAGTTGCTTGTTACAAGCAATTTCTTCATTTTCCACATTCTTTCTTTCTTGAGGGGCACTAATCTGTGGGGTTATGTGGGAGTGCAAATGGGTTAATTAATGATCAATGTCTATCAATAAATCAATTAACCAATCAAATTATTCATCAACACCAGAAGTGAAGTTTGAACTCCAACATATATATTAATTACTTTGTTCATTTTGTGACTTAATCCATTACCACACAGCGAAATTCAAGACTGGTCCAAATTCAAAGAAGTGACACACAACAATTTCAAGTTGAGAGAATTTTAGGTATCTTGGTTTTTTTGGGAAGAAAATAAAGTTGAAATTGAAGAAATTCCTTGATACAAGCCATTGCTTCCTTATCAACCTTGTTTTCCCCAGGTCTGTTCTTGAGCATCATAAAAATGCATGTTTGAGTGGGAATGGATTAACCCATTACCAGACGGCTAAATTGTAGACTGACCAAAATTAAAAGAAGTTGCAGACAACAATTCAAAGTTTATGAAATTTTGGACTTTTTTCAATTTTCTGGGAGGAAAACATTGTGTAAAATGAAGAAATTGCTTGTAACAAGCAATTTCTTCATTTTCCACAATGTTTTCCTAAGCCTTTTTCCTTGAGGGTGTCTAAAATTGTCACTGAGTGAGAATGGGTCTAAGGTCATTAGCTTTTTCAAGCTGTAGTTACAATGTTTACAGTGCCAACCAATAGTTTATCTTTTATTTTATATCCCTGACAAAACATTTCACAAAATAATGTCCTTTATAACCTCAGTCAAATTACCTTGCCAGAGGTTAGTGTGTGGGGCAGGAAATCTGTCATTTATTAGATAACTGAATTTAGATTGGTCAAAATTGAAATAAGTGGCAGATAACAAGTTTAACCCATTCCCATACAATTCTAGTTTTTTACACCCCTCCAGAAAAAGGCTTGGGAAAATATTGTGGACAATGAAGAAATTGCTTAGAAAAAGCAATTTCTTCATTATCTACAATGTTTTCTACCGTTAAGGACAAAGAATTTTTAAATTTCATCAACTTGAAAATGTTGTCTGCTACTTATTTCACTTTGGATCAGTTTGAGATTCTTGTGTGGTAATGGTTTAGAAAACAATTGTCTTTTAGGAAGTTTTTTTTTTATTAAGTTTGTTACTGAGAAGCCCTTTGGTACCTGATTCAAAGGAACAGTAGTCTTAATGACAATATTTTGTATTCTGAAAATGCTTATACCGGTAAATATGATCATTAGAAAGATCGTTTTTGAATATAGTGGCATTCAATTCAATATAATACGAAAAAAGGACCTTATTGAAATTTTCTTGTTGCTGCTCTAAATGCAATAAAATTTGGCTCAGTCTTTCTTAAACTTGATGAAAATGTAAGTGATATCATGAGTTTGGTCTCTATTGAATAGCTTTTCCAATATCTAAATTAAAGGAGCCTGAACTACAAATTTCTTAACCCATTACCACACAATAAGATTTTACACCAGTCCAAATTCAAAGAAGTTGCAGACGACAATTAAGTTGATAAAATCTTTAAAATCGTTGTCTTTTGGGGTAGAAAACATTGTGGATAATGAAGAAATTGCTTGTAACAAGCAATTTCATCATTTTCCACAAATGTTTTCCAAAGCTTTCATATTGAGGGGGGTTTAAAGGCGTCATTGAGTGGGAATGGGTTAGCACTCTATAGGACATAATATTGGACTAATAGATCTTAAACTTGCTGTAAGTATTTCCATGGTCATCAGGAACATTTCTGATGAATATAGTGGCATTCCAATCAATGTCAAAAGAAAAAGGGCCTTGATGGTAATTTACCGATTGTCTTTGTTCAAGGCAAAACTTCCAACACGGCAAAATTTTAGACTGGTCAAAATTGAAAGAAGCTGCAGACGACAATTTCAAGTTGATGGAATTTTTTCGTCTTTTAGGATAGAAAACATTGTGGATAATGAAGAAATTGCTTGATACAAGCAGTTTCTTCATTTTCCAAAATGTTTTCCAAAGTTTTTATCGTGAGTAAGAGAAAGAACAATACATAATTTTAAGTAGTAACATTATTCATACAGTTTCCTGCTGATAACAGAGATATTTGAAATTTTGTCAACTTCAAAATTGTCAACTGCAACATCTGTTAGTTTGGACAAGTCTAAGAAAATTTCTTCTGCTAAAGAGCTAATTGACCAATCACAAATGTCAATCAACGAATTAACAGACCAATCAAATTATTTATTCAGCCCGGACCTGGGCTTTTCAACTTTGGCTGCCATTTTGTTAACCTTTATTGTTGGTTTGGCGACTTAAACATCATAACTACAGCTTATTCAATGTTTAAGTTGCCAACCAACTCTTTTACATTTTTGTTACATGCTACTGGCCATAAATTTTGTTAAATAATGCCCTTTAACCCTTGTCATGCTACATAAATTACCTTACTGAGATACTGTCAAATCAAAGGACTGAAAGCACTGATAGAACTTGTTGTTCAAAAATCAATATTTCTTTTAGAAATCAACTTCATAAACAACTCTGGCAGGAAAAGTACAAGCAGGAGGTGTAGACTATGATCAGCCTGCACATAAGTGCAGTCTGATCTTAGTCTACACCTACTGCCAAAACTGGAATATTCTGGGTTCAGCATGACAAGGGTTAAAATGCAAAAGGAACTTCCTGACGGACTTAATGGTTGGGGCTTAGGGAGTCAGTGGGAGGGGCCAGCAGTTTGTCAATTGCTAATTTTTTTCAAAATGATTAGAAGGTATAAACAAACCTGTAGATTCTACAAAGTAATCAGTTGTAAATGAGTTCCAGTGTTTCTTGTTCTTCAGACATGGACTATCAAAATCTTGACTAATAACATGTAAATGCAGATGACTGAAAATGGACAATAGGTTGTGACTTTAATCAATTCAAATACAATGAAGCTTTTTGATGTTCAAAAGTACAACTTTGGAAAACATTGTAACTACTTGTAAAAAGCAATTCCTTCATTATCCACAATGTTTTCTACCCCAAAAGTGAATAAAATCCAAAATTTCATCAGCTAAAATTTGTCATCTTTAACATCTTTGAATTTGGATAGGTCTAAAATTGTAATGGGTTAATTGATTGATCACATCTCTCAATAAAAAGAGCACCATGTGGGGATGCAAAGTACTTAACCCTTGTCATGCTGAATAAAATCATTTTCAGAATTGCATAAAAAATCAAAGGGCTGAAAGCACTGGTAGTACTTATTGTTAAGTTGTCAATACTTCTTTTGAAAATTAATTTCATAATCAACTCTTGTTTTAAATGGACAGACAGGAGGTTAAGACTAAGTTCAGACTGCAGTTTCATGCAGTCTGATCTTTGTCTATACCTCCTGCTAAAACTGGAATATTCCGGGTTCAGCATGACAAGGGTATAAATAGTGGGTAAAACTTCTAAGTTGAAAAAGGGGCATAATTCATTCACAATGCATTTAGAGTTATCATCCTTGTTGGTATAGATTGCTCTTGAGATAATTAATATACATTCCAAGTTTCAAGTGAATATGTTCAGAAATAGTTGAGATATTACAAAAGTCAAAGTTTACAGACATTGCTGATTCAGATATGGACACCCACAATAAACCAGCAATAGAAATATCTAGAGTTTTCTCCAAAAATAGCCAAGCTTAACTTTGATCAACCAATGAAATAACTCATTTAGACGGAAAATGAACTCTGAACTCCAACATTTATGTTTAGCATCTTTTATTGGTATGGCATCTTTTAAAGAATGCAGACGACAATTTAAAGATGTTGAATTTTTAAAAATTCATGTCTTTTAGGGTAGAAAACATTGTGGATAATGAAGAAATTGCTTGTGAATTGCATGAAAGAAGCTGCAGACAACAAGTTAAAGTTGTTGAAATTTTAATAATCCTTGTCTTTTAGGGTAGAAAACATTGTGGATAATGAAGAAATTGCTTTTGAATTGCATGAAAGAAGCTGCAGATTAGAACTTAAAGTTGTTGAAGTTTTAAAAATCTTTGTCTTTTGGGTTAGAAAACATTGTGGATAATGAAGAAATTGCTTGTGACAAACAATTTCTTCATTTTCAACAATGTTTTCTAAAGCAGTTTTAATGAGGGAGTTAGAAAGAGGGATTGAGTGGGAATGGATTAAACTTTGAAAGTACAGTAAATTCAAGCCGTAGTTACAAGATATAGGTCAACAACTGACCATTTTACATTTTTGTTATATTTTACTTGCAATAAATAATGCAAAAAAGCACCCTTTGATATCTAAATCAAACTTCCTATTGGAGTAAGAGGGCATTGCCATCAATTATAAAGGATGTTTTCCAAACACAGGGCCATATCTCGAATATCTCTATCCAGAGAAGTCATTTAACCTTTTTCCAGATGATAAAATTTTCCACCTGAAAGTGAGGTCAATTGAGGTCAATTGAGAAATTAGGAAATTATAAGTTCTTTTTCTCTTGCAATGTTTTGCCATGAAAACAAGTACAATACATGTATTACTGTACCGGTAAAGGACATTTCTTTGAATACAAAAATGTAACATATTTAAAAATCCAAAGTTATTGTTTACTTGATATTTTTCATCAATTTACTGAAAAACTTTTACCCATTTCCGCACAATAGAATTCTAGACCAGACCAAATTCAAAGAATTCAAATTTGATGAAACCTTTAATCCTTGTCTTTTCGGGTAGAAAACATTGTGGGTAATAAAGATATTGCTTGTAACAAGCAAGTTCTTCATTTTCCACAATGTTTTCAAAAGTGTTCAAAGCATTTAAAAGCATCATTGTGTGGGAATGAGTTAAATCACCTTTAACGTTTTAAATAAACACATGCACACAACATATTTTAGACTTGACATGAATTATAAAGACTAACAAACCATCTTTTATGACTCTCAATACATGCTTCCATTACTTAATTAATGACAGACCTGTAGCTAAATTTGGATCAGATATGAGATTTTCATTTGTTTAACCCTTTACTGTACAATCCCTGGTTTTTACGTCGTTGTGATTTTATACTTGAGAAAACATTGTGGGAAAAGAAGAAATTGCTTGTGACAAGCAATTTCTTCTTTTTCCGCAATATTTTCTACCCTACTGAATGGTTATTTTTCAATCCACTTTAAATTTTCATCTGCAAAAACCTTTGTATTTGGACAGGTCTTAAATTCTGCAAAACAGGAAAGGGTTAATTAACCCTTTCCTGTTTTTTGAAATTTTAGACTGGTCCAAATTGAAAGGTTTTTCAGATGACAATCTTAAGTCCAACTTATTTGAAATACATGTATAATCATTCAATAGGGTAGAAAATATTGTGGAAAAATAAGAAATTGCTTGTAACAAGCAATTTCTTATTTTTCCACAATATTTTCTCAATCATAAAAGGGTTAAGAATTGACCCATTCCCACTTGCCAAAATTTTAGACTGGTCCAAATTGAAAGAAAATGCAGATGACAATTTTAAGTCAATGAAATTCTAAAATTCTTTGCCTTTTGAGGTAGAAAACATTGCGGACATTGAAGAAATTGCTTCATTCAAGCAATTTCTTCAATGTCCACAATATTTTCCAAACTTTTTTTCTGGGGGGGGGGGGGAGGCACTAAAAGAAGGGATTGTGTGGAAATGGGTTTACATACCTCATACTTGGAATGGCATGATAGCCTAGTCTAAACTTTCTGTTTTTGTCAGTTCTGAAACGGTAAGAATTTATAGCTACAAAAAAATGATTTTCTTGTTGTAAGGTCTTGAAATTTTACAGTACTTGAATATTTTTCAATGACATATAAATTACTGTAAAATTAAAATTCCATCATTTTACAACTGCCAAGAAAAGACAGATTCTTTTAAAACTTTGTAAGCTTAGAATTAAAATGTAAAGTTCTTTGAATTTGGACAAGTAAAAAAATTCAGAATTTGCAGGTAATATTTGAAATAAGAAACATGTGTTGTATAGATATTCTGGTTTAAGACTTATCAGGTTAGACCTAGGAACACATGGTGGCACAAGAGAGCCATAATAACCCTAAATTGCTCACCTGACCTGAATAGTTTAAAGAAAATGAATGTCTAATGAGTACAAAAAGAGGCCTCTACAGTTTCTATAGTTATACTAACATCTGACCCTGTTACCTAGTTTTGACTCCTGAGAGTCCAAATGTTTTCTCATATTTGGCATATGACCTTGCTTTCAACTCTTACTGATCTGATTTCAAAATTGTAAAAGATTTAATCAAAATTGATTTTCTTACTTATTTTTCAGATTAGTGAGGGAAAAAAAGATGTGGTCTATAGAATGCATACAAGGCTTTTCTAAAATTTGAACAAATGGCCTGTTTTTCGACCAAAAGTGACTCAATATTGAAGTCAGAAAAGAGTTTAACCTGTCACAGATTAATTTTCAGGTTGATTGATCAACAGTTGTGGCCTCTAAGGTTCCCACCAGCATTATCTAGGATGTGACCCGGTGGTCTAGTTTCTGACCCTTAACCCATTCTCTCACAATAGTGCTTTTAAACGCCCCCCATATAAAAGTTTTAGAAAACATTGTGGACAATGAAGAAATTGCTTATTACAAACAATTTCTTCATTATCCACAGTGTTTTCTACCACAAATGACGAAGATTTCAAAAATTTCATCAACTTAAAATTTTCATCTGCAACTTCTTTCAATTTGGACTGGTCTAAAATTTTGCTGTGTGGGAATGGGTTAATCATCAAGGCAACAGCCACGGTGCATTTGGTAGCACTTAAGACTCCTACGAAAAGGTTTTATCCCCAGCCGCCTTCAATATCCTTCCCAACCTTTGTCCCCTTCCATTTAAGAAATGAAGAGAATATTTTTTGTTTTCATGGAGGTATAAACTGAAAAACCTTATCACACTGTATGAATACCCAAAGCAAATTCATACATTGTGTGATTAGGTTTTTCGGTTCATACCATCATGAAAACAAAAACAATATTCTCTTCATTTCTTATAATTAAATAGCATCGAGCAAAAAAAACAAAAGTCTTACAAATTTTGATACCAATATGTACGGCACTTTTTAGTGCGGAAGCATACAAAATTGCTGCGAGCTCAAAAGTTTGTTCATGGAGTTATGAATAATGTTTTTCGACCAATCAGAACATCCTATTTTGATAGACGAAACTAAAAATTAAATTATTTGGCAGATAATCTTAAACCTAAGTGGGATGAGCAGCTAGAGGCTCTGAAAGGATGTTGTGGTAGTACTGGTGTGGGAAATACCAGGAATCCATGGTTCGGTGTTCCATATGACTGATGTAATGTTCAAAGTACATTTAAAACCCATTCCATCAATCAATTTTTAACTGGTTAAAGATATAATCAAGACCAATTATTTGACCAATATTCAGGATGATTCAAGAAAATGTAAATGTCAACAATGTTTTTCTAAGATTTGACCTAATTTTTTACACTAATTAACCCAAATTTGAACTTGTCCAAGATTTCATTATGACAAACATTCTGACATATATTCTTAGGTTGATTGCACATCCAGTGTATACTCTACAGGCCCTACAAAATTTTTGAGGATTTGACCAAGTGACCTAGTTTTATTCAAGTTAATCTTAATATTGCCTATGACAAGATTTTATCGAGACAAATATTCTGACCATTGAGTTTTTGTTTTATTTGAGTATCAAGATTGCCTCTAGCCAATACACATGTTTTTTCTAAGACTTGACCGAGTGACGTAATTTTTTTACCAATCTCAAAGGAGGAATCCCAGACATCATGAAAAATCTTCTGATTTATTTTTAGGTCGACATAGTATAACAATGAACAAGAGGCCCATGAGGGCCTGAGACGCTCTACTGGTTATCAAGTTTTCCGTTAAAGAAATCTGATATTTAAGGAAGTTAATTGCTCAAAGAAGAATGCATAAAGAAAAAAAAAGGGGCTTTATCCCCTTTATCATTTTAAGCAACAATCCTCAAGGCCCCTTTTCCCATGTTTCATGACGGATCCACTCCATTTCCAAAAGAAAGTTACCTTATGACCCTACAATCATTCTGTGAATATTTCATCAGAATCTGACAATAATTGTGGACTTAATCACATAAACAGGATTGTTTTGAATGAAAATCAATAAGGCCCCTTTTCCTGTGTTTTCTGATGGATCAATTTCATTCCAAAAGGAACTTTCCTTACAACCTTACAACCCGACAATTGTCCTGTGAAATTTAAAAGACAACTTGATAATGATTGTGATCTTCATCACATACAAAAGAATGTTTTGAATGATAATCTGTAAGGCCCCTTTTCCTGTGTTTCGAATGCCACAATTATTCCATGCATCTTTGAAGAGAATCCAATAAAACTGTTGACTTTATTGTGTTAACAAAGATATTAAATTCAAGTTCTCATAAGGCCCCTTTTCCCGTGATATTTTACTGTTGGTTTTATCATTCTATGAAAGTTAAAAGTGAATCCGATGAAATATTGGGAATTCATTATGTTTACTAGAATATTTAAAAAAAAATCTTATGTCCCCTTTTTACATGATACTTGATGGATTGTACCCAGTTCTGAAAAGAACCATCTAAGTATTTGTACAATCATTCTGTGAAATTTTGAAGTGAATCCGGTGAAATCAAGGGACATCATTGTGTTAACCAGAAGATTGAAGAGAGTTTTTCATAAGGCCCCTTTTTATGTGACCCTTGCTATAGTCAGATCCACTGTCAAAATCAACAATTGGAATGATGGTACAATCAATCTGTTTAATCTGTGGAATTTATTGTGTTAATGAATTATAGTGAAATATTCATAGGGCCCCTTTTCTCATGATACCTTACAGAACAAACCAAATTTCAAAAGGAACAATTCTAATGAAGGTAGAATCATTCTTTAAAAGTTAAAGAGAATCAATGAAAACAGTGGACTGAATTGTGTCAAGAATTTTTGTAACTAAATTTTCATAAGGCCCCTTTTCCCGTGAAACTTAACAAATCAGACCCAATGTACAAAGGAACAATCCTAATGATAGTTTGAAGAAAATGATAAAGACTGAGGACTTTATTGTAATAATGATGTTTTGTAATAAAATTTTTATAAGGTCCCTTTTCTTGTGTCACTTAACCAATCAGACCTAATTTACAAAGGAACAATCCAAATGATGGTACAATCATTCTATTAAAGTTTGAAGAGATTCTGATAAAGACTGAGGGCATTGTTGTTTTTATGAGGATTTGGTAATAATTTTTCATACAGCCCCTTTTCCTATGATACTAGACAGATCAGGCCCAATTTGGAAAGAAACAATCCTTATGATGGTACAAACATTCTGTGAAAGTTTGAACAGAATCTGATGAAAACTGCAGACTTTATCTTGGTGTAAAATTTTTAAAATAAAATTTTCATAAGGCTCCTTTTCCTGTGATACTTGAAGGATCAGGTCTCATGTCAGCCTCAACAATCGTGATTATTGTACAATGATTCTGTGAAGGTTTGAATAAAATCCAATGAAAGCTCTGGACTTGGTTACAAGGATTATAGATAAAATTCTCTAAAGGCCCCTTTTCTCATGATACTAGACAGATCACGCCTAATTTGAAAAGAAAGAATCCTTATGATGGAATAATCATTCTGTGAAAGTTTTAACAGTATCTTATGGAAACTGTTGACTTTATTGTGGTACAATGATTTTAAAATTAAATTTCATAATGCTCCTTTTCCTGTGATACTTGACGGATCAGGTCTAATGCAAGCATCAACAATCATTATTATTGTACAATTATTCTGTGAATGTTTGAAGAAAATCCGATGAAAGCTCTGGACTTTGTAACAAGGATTTATAAATGAAATTTTCATAAGGCCCCTTTTCCTGTGCTTCTTGACAGTTCAAACCCTGTTATGAAAAGAATGATAGTTATGACCTTCCAATCATTCTGTGAAAGTTTCAACAAAAATCTGATCAAAGCTGTGGGCTTTATTGTGTTAACAGGGTTTTATTAATTGAATTTTCATATAGCCCCTTTTCCCATGTTACTTGATGGATCTGAACCAATTCCAAAGGGAACTCTTCTTACAAAAGTATAATTATTCTGTTTGAGTATAAAGACAACCCCATCTCACCTGTGGACTTACAAGCATTAATTAAGATTTTTTTAATTGAATTTTCCTAAGGCCCCTTTTCCTATGTTTCTCAATGGATCAGACCCAATTTGAAAGGAACAATCCTTATGGTGGTACAATCATGTGAAAGTTTGAAGTCAATCAGGTGAAATCTGGGGCCATTATGTGTTAACTAAGATTTTTTTTATTAAATTTTCATGGGGCCCCTTTTCCCATGAAAGTTGATGGATCAAACCTACTTCCGAAAGGAACAATCCACATAATGTAATAATCATTCTGGGAATGTTTGAAGAGAATTTGTTGAAAACTATGGACTCTATTGTGTTTACAAGGACTTTTTCAATCCAGTTTTAATCGGGCCCCTTTTCCCGTGGTCCTTGACTGATTATACCAAATTTTGAAAGGAACAATTCTTATGATGGTACAAACATTCTGTGAAAGTTTGAAGTCAATCAGATGAAAACTGTGGACTCTAGAGTATTAACAAAGATCTTTGTATTAAATTTTAATAAGGCCCCTTTTCCTATGTTTCTTGAGGAATCATATCCGATTCCAAAAGGTACAATCCTTATGATGGTACAATCATTCTGTGAAAGTTTGAAGAGAATCCGTTGTAAATTGTTGGCTCTAGATTATTAATGAGAATTTTTTATTAAACATTTCATAAGGCCCCTTTTTCCTGTGTTTCTTGAAGGATCATACCTAATTTCAAAAGGAAAAATCCTTATGATAGTACAATCATTCTGTGAAAGTTTGAAGGGAATCCGATGAAAACTATTGACTCCAGAGTGTGAAAGAGTATTTCTTAAAAGATTTTTCGATTAAATTTTCATAAGGCCCCTTTTCCCGTGTTTCCAGATGGATCTGACCAAATTTCCAAAGGAACAATCCTTATGATGGTACAATCATTCTGTGAAAGTTTAAATACAATCTGATGAAAACTGTGGACTCTAGAGTGTTAACAAGAATTTTTTTATTGAATTTTAATAAAGGCCCCTTTTCCCCTGTTTCATGACAGATCAGACCCATTTTCGAAAGGAACGATCCTTATGCTTTTACAATCATTCTGAGAAAGTTTGAAGAGAATCCGATAAAAACTGTGGACTCTATCGTGTAAACGAGGATTTTAAATGGAGTTTTTAATTGAAATTTCATAAGGCCCCTTTTCCCATGTTTCTTGACGGATCATACCCAATTTCGAAAGGAACAATCCTTATGTTGGTACAATCATTCTGTGAAAGTTTGAAGAGAATCAAATGAAGACTGTGGACTCTATCGCGTAAACAAGGATTTTTAATTGAATTTTAATTGAATTTTCATAAGGCCCCTTTTCCCATGTTTCTTGACGGATCATACCCCTTTTCGAAAGGAACGATCCTTATGTTGGTACAATCATTCTGTGAAAGTTTGAAGAGAATCTGATGAAAACTGTGGACTCTATCGCGTAAACAAGGATTTTTAAATTAAATTTTCATAAGGCCCCTTTTCCCGAGTTTCTTGACGGATCATACCCATTTTCGAAAGGAAAAATCCTTATGTTGGTACAATCATTCTGTGAAAGTTTGAAGAGAATCAAATGAAAACTGTGGACTCTATTGCATAAACGAGGATTTTTTATTGAATTTTTAATGAATTTTCATAAGGCCCCTTTTCCTGTGTTTCTTGACGGATCATACCCATTTTCGAAAGGAACGATCCTTATGTTGGTACAATCATTCTGTGAAAGTTTTAAGAGAATCTGATGTGAACTGTGGACTCTATCGTGTAAACGAGGATTTTTTAATTAAATTTTCATGAGGCCCCTTTTCCCGTGTTTCTTGACCGATCATACCCATTTTCGAAAGGAACGATACTTATGATGGTACAATCATTCTGAGAAAGTTTGAAGAGAATCCAATGAAAACTGTGGACTCTGTCGCGTAAACTAGGATTTTTAATTGAATTTTTAATTAAATTTTCATAAGGCCCCTTTTCCCGTGTTTCTTGACGGATCATACCCATTTTCGAAAGGAACGATCCTTATGATGGTACAATCATTCTGTGAAAGTTTGAAGAGAATCCGATGAAAACTGTGGACTTTATCGCGTAAACGAAGATTTTTTAATTAAGTTTTAATTAGGCCCCTTTTCCTGTGTTTCTTGACAGATCTGACCCAATTTCGAAAGGAACGATCCTTATGATGGTACAATCATTCTTAGAAAGTTTGAAGAGAATCCGATGAAAACTGTGGACTTTATCGCGTAAACAAGGAAAAGTTTAACGGATGGACGACGGACAGACGCACTGACGCCGGACGGGAAAAAGCCATAGCTATAGCTCTAGTGGCCTTCGGCCAGTAGAGCTAAAAATGGAGAACAAACTTTGAGATAAATTGTTTGAATTTCCTGGGTCATAAGGCTGCACAAGGTTTTATCCTCAAATTTGACCTAGTTACCTATTTTTTTACCCTAAGTGACCCAATTTCAAACTTGTCCAAGATTTAATTAAGATAAACGATTTGACATATTTTCAGATTTTTTTTTATCAAATGTGGCCTCTAGAGCCCTCATAAGGTTATTCTATGATTAGACCTCACCTTGTTTTAGACAGTAAGTGACACAATTTTGAACTCACCGAAGATTTCATCAAGACAAACATTCTGACCAATTCTCAAATTGATTGAGCAAAAATTGTAGCCTCAAAAGAAATTACAAAAACTCATTTTTATTGCTTTAAGAAATGACTTGTTCGAAAAGATAATCAATGAACACTGATGAAATAGTCTATGTGTAATTAGGGCTCAAGTTTGATTCGTAAACCTTTGGTTTGACAAAAAAGAAAATCTGAAAAAATCCATTTTGAACATAAGAAATTTCTCCCAAGGGAGTCATTTTGACCCCATTGAGAGAAATTTCTAAGGGTCAAAACATTTTGTTGTTTTTCTCTTGAAATTTCCAATGGTGTGTCTTCTATACAACTGAAGATTATACAAGTAATTGTTTACTTTATAGTTACAATATGAAAAGGTCTGTTGGAACTTAGTTGTTCAAATTCATGCTCATGATTCAATCTTAATACCGTTTTGACCCTTTCAAAATCATTTTCAATCCTTAGAATGCCATGGTCAAGGAAACATTGACTCCTCAATTTCAAATGCTCGCACACAGCCCGTGAAATGGCTCAAGAAAACAGATTTACTTCTCTATAACATTTTCTCCAACTTTCTGTAAATGTTTCAAAAGATCTAGATGTTCCGGCTTAAGGCTCTTCAAGTTTGGAATACTTTGTTTAGGTAGGACCAGAAAATGGTGTTTAGCCTGAAATTAGTAGAAGTAAAATCAGATTAATTTGTTTGTTTGTACAGGATTTAACACCACTTTTAACATTATTTCATTAATATCGCAGAGGCTGGATCACCTAACCATGGCTTCCTGGAATTTCTCACTCCAGTTCAACCACTACATTCTTTCCAAACCTCCAGCTGCTCATCCCACTTAGGTTTATAATTACCCACCAATTCGTGGGAGATAAATAATAGAAATGATATTTGTCGCAAATGGGGATCAAACCCTGGACCTGGAATCAGATTAAAAGATCTTTGTGTAACAGAATGTTTGTATAGTGTGTAGGTCCATTCATGATTATTGTGAGGAGCACTCTTTCGTCAAGATGAAAAATCCTGCTAAATAAGATTTTTGAGACATCTTAACGAATGATTTTTGTTACTTTGAGTGAAAATATTCAATACTGTCAAAGCTACACGCTTAAGCTAATGCTGAGTATGCTTAAATTTCTCATTTAGAAGTCTTAAGATTCTTATTTAGCGTATTAAACGTCTTAGTCTACAGAAAAATTTTCGAAAGAAATCTAAATAAGAATCAAAAGAATCTGGGCGAAAAAAACACACCTCTGGCAAATTGATGCTGTACCTGAAATATTCCTGTCTTGGCAGGAGGTGTAGGCTGATCTTGGTCTAAATACACATCCTAGTTGTCTGCTTTAAGTCAGATTTGTTTAAACAATCCACTTTCAAAAAGAATTTTTACCTGCATGTAGATCTTCCAGTGCTGTAAGTCCTTTGATTTGAAAGCAATTCTGTATAGGATTTTACTTCAGCATGACAGGGGTTAATTTATTTTATGGTATAAATTAAATAACAAATCATAATTCAATTCCCACATTCTATTTCCACACAATTTCTATTTTTGATGCCCCAAAAGAAAAAAAAAGTTTTCAAAAACATTTGTTGAAACTGGAGAAATTATCCGCAATATTTCCTATGCCAATAGTAATAAAATAAAAATTTCATCAACTGAAATTTGTTATCTGCAACATCTTTAAATTTGGATCAGTCTAAAATTTTGTCGTCTGGAAATGATATAAAAGAAATAATAATTTCCTACCTGGAGTCGTAGTACCATGCAAAGACAATTTTAGCTACGATTATCAGAAAGAGGGCTACGATATCGCAGCTAAGACAAGTTGACCTCTTCCAAAACAGTTTAACCCTTACCAGACAACAAACTATTAGGCTGGTACAAAATTAAAGAAATTACCAATAGTCATTTTGAGTTACTAGAATTTTTAAAAAAAATTGTCATCTTTTGTTGTAAAAATTGTGGAAAATGAAATTCATTTTCACAAGCAATATCTTCATCTAATCCTTTACTGTTTTGCAAAAGTTTAGACCTGTACATATTCAAAGGTTCTGCAGACGAAAATTTTAATTTAAATTGTTTTGATTTGAAAAACTATTCAATAGAATAGAAAATATTGTGGAAAAAGAAGAAATTGCTTGTCACAAGCAATTTCTTCTTTTTCCGAATTTTTTCATTTATAAATTCTCAGGGACGTAAAAACCAGGGATTGAACAGGAGAGTTAGCAAAATATTTTCAACCCAGAAAGTTGAAAATATGTGAAATTTGCAAAAATTTAATATGCCGTCTTGTACCAGCCTTTGCACATTCCCAACACAATTTTAGACTGGTCCTAATTGAAAGAAGCTGTAGATAATAACTTCAAGCTGATGGATTTTCTCTTTTTTTTTTTTTTTTTTTTTTTTTGTCTTTTGGGATAGAAACTAGCATGGATAATGAAGAAATTGCTGGATGGACAATTATAACTTGTTCCATATAAGTTAACATTTATCTGATACTCTCAAACTGAAAACTACGAACTTTAGGATATTTGTCTTTGATCACAACACATGTGTCATCTGATTCTACAACAAGTTCTGGATCAGTCATGGACGCTAGAAGACCTTGGCTCCAATGACCAGGTGGTTTCTTCTTCACTAGGTGTGGGTTACTGGAATGTTCGTCGTCAGCACTTCTTTTACAGGTCGAACCTTCCGCCATTTTGACGCATTAACCAGCAGTATGTGTAACGCGTACTTTGATTGGTTTATAAGGAAGGAATTAACAAATCAGAATATTCATGACAGACGTCTCCTGTTCCGGTTTAACTGATCATAGTTGGTACCCGTTTTAGCCAACGTCAGTAGTTCGAATATTTCATGAAGCAGGATATCAGGAAATAAAGTGTCAACAATAAATTGTCGGTGTAGGTTTGTCAACACAAAAGATGACATAAAACACAAGAATTTTTATAATGATACCCTAGCTGACGATTAAAAAATGCTGGACGTCACGAAATGGCCGATTTTTAGCCTTTTGAACCAGACCGAAGTTTACAAGATCTCGAAGATCTGCGTGTTTGGAAGCTCCGGAAATGAAGCCATCTACATAACAGAATCTGACGATGTCTATGCCATCGGATCAAACTGTAGCGGCTGTCTTGGATTAGGTATAATCGATTGGTCAGCGCGAAACAGTTGTAACTATAAAAGGCAGTTACAACTGTTTCGCGCTGACCAAACGTACAGTCGTTTAGCCAGTTCCGACGCTTCACCGGTTCCGACGTATTCCGCATGTATCTTTTCCAAAACACAAACTCACGGACTCATATTGACACATTTTGTTATTTGATATATTAGATAAACATCTGTAAATATACCTCTGGAGATTTTGTTTCTAAGGTAAAAAAAAATGCTAATGATATTTTGTGGCTTTGAAGTTATTTACCGATTTCAAGTACGAGAAAATGGTGAATATTATTTTCCTTCGCTCGTTTGTAATCGGTGATACAATCTAGGAAACAACTTATGTTCCAGATGTTAGACTTACTATTTAATGATCGTCTGCACACAATTTCATTTAATTCAGTCGAGCAGTTATAAAATAAATTGCAATTGCACAACAGTGGTGCATTTAGCCAGTTCCGGAGGACTTTCAAAAGTAACATTACGTGTGCCAAACTGTGAAAAATATTTCGCATTGTTTGAGCTAATTTGTTTGTGTCCTTTCAAATTGGTTATGTATATTTGTAGATCTATAAATATACCCTTTTTTTAATGCACAAGATTTATCCTTGTCTGTCTAATGTTCATTTGTCCATTTTTCTGTCTATCCATGACTGACAATTTTAACCTATTACCAATCGCAACATTTTGGAAACATCCCCTGCAGACGACAAATCAAAATCTAGTGTAATTTATTTACACTGCCCTTGCGGAGTAGAAAACATTGTGGAAATAAAGAAATTGTTCCCCTTGAGCAATTGTTTGAACCAGTTTGCAAAGGGCTGACAGAAATCTCTCCCATCCCACTCCCTTCCCTTACAACATTGAATAAAAATCTAACATTATTATTTTGACATTTCTAACAGGAACATGAACAAAATAAAATTTAGGGGCAATCCAACTACATGTCAGACTCCTAAGAAAAATGGGAAAGGACCCTTGTGTGCAGCATTGAGCCCAGCACAGAAAAAAGCTGCTAAGATATCCTCTAAATATAAAAGAGGTTACAAGAAGTCTCCAGGCAAATTAAACAGAGTTAAGACAGCTTTAGTGCAGGTTGAAAATGGCTGTTCTATTAGACAAGCTGCCACAAAGAATGGTTTGACTGAAAGTTTCCTGAGACGGCGATTGACAGGAGATGTCTTAATAGACAGAAGAAATGGTCCACCACCAGTATTCAGTGTGAAGGAAGAGGAGGAAATGGCTAAATGGTTATCAGAAATGGCGAGAAGAGGAATGGGTCTGGGAGTTTCAGATTTTCTTGACTTTGTCCAAAGTATATTGGAGAAAGATAAACGCAAAACCTAATTCAAAAACAACCGCCCAAGTTATACTTGGTATTATAGTTTCATGGCAAGAAATGCACACTTGGTGGAAATGAGAAAAGAATCTCCACTAGAGAATTCCAGGGCAAAAGTTACACCAAGAGAGCTGGATAAATGGTTCACTAATTACTACCAGTTTGTGTCCAAACTTCATTTACTAGACAAAGGCAACAGAATTTACAATGCAGATGAGTCTGGCTTTTGCATGGGTAGCAAGGAAGGATCTGTGATTGGGCCTTTAAAATCTGACTATCCTGGAAAAGTGCCCCATTTAAGTGGCAAGAGTAAAAAAAGGCTAACTGCAATGTTCTGTGCTAATGCTGCAGGTGATATAATGCCACCATTTTTTATCTATCCTGGTCCTAAACCTACAGCATATGACCCTTTAATAAACAGCAGGGAAGGTACTGTTGTTGAATACACTGAAAAAGGGTGGATGAATGCCAAAACCTTTTTTAAATTTCTAAAGCATTTTGACAGAAATGCGTGTCGGGAGAGGCCTCTTATATTGCTAATTGATAGTGTCAGCAGCCATATTGATCTGGATGTATTTACCTTTGCCAAAGAAAAGGGAATTGAACTTTACAGACTTATCCCAAATGCTACCCATTTTCTTCAGCCCTTAGATAATGGTGTATTTGGTCAGCTGAAAAAGTCTTGGTATGAGGTTGTCCGAAAATATACAAAGGATAATCCAGATAAGAGCATAGGCAAAGAGAATTTTGCTTCTAAGCTTCATGAGGCTTTTATGAATTTTTACAAACCCTTAACAGTGGTGAATAGTTTCAAGGCAACAGGTATTTTTCCTGTTGACAGGTCAAGAATTGGAGATAGTCATCTTAAACCTGCCCTAACTTTTGAACCTGCAATCAGTGCAAATGTTGAAAAGACCTGTGATATGTCTTGCTTGCCTGTCTGTAGTGAGACCACTTGTGATATTCCAATGTCCTGTCCACAGGTCTGTGAAGAGGTAACTGCAAGTGCTAGTACCTCTTTATCATGTCCTGAAGTTTGTGATCAGATCTGTATTGATGCTAATGATAAGGGCGGTATTGAATCTGGGGATAAACACTACTTACCTGGTTCTAATTTTGTCTTGGTAGCAGATGCAGAAGAAAATTCTCCCTTGTCTCTCCTTGCAAATGTTGCATTTACCATGTCGGACAATAGTTCTAAGACTAGTACATGTACCACTGTAGAACATGCACCAACAGGTGAGACTGGTGCTTGTCAAAATTCTAGATATGTGACTAATCCTGAAATGCTTTGCATTTCAACTGCTGCAGACTCTGTTGCACCCAGTATAAGGGATGCGCTTGTGTTCCCATCATGTAGTAATGTAAAAAAAAAGGTCTTCAAGTTCAAACACATTGCCAGATTGTTTAACATCTGAGCAAAGTATTCGAACTTCTGCCTTAAAGCAATTACAAACAGTGAAAAGCTTTGCTAGAAAAGAGATAGCAGCTAAGAAAAAAGTCTTAAAGAAAAACTGAAAAGTAAAAATAAAGAAAAAACAACCAAAAAATCTGCTAAACAGAACATTCCTGGTAAAGTAACCAAGGGAAAGACACTTGGTAAAAGAACCAAGTCTAATGCCAGAAAAGCATTATCATATGACCAAATTGCTAAGTCAGATCAGTGTTCAGTATGTAAAAATATGACAGAGGATCCAAATGGTTGGGTCCAATGTGATATTTGTGATAGTTGGATTCATGTTTCATGCATTCCAATTGATCATGAATATGATCAGGCTGCCTTGGTAAATGATGATATTGAGTTTTTCTGTCATATCTGTGTCAATTAATATTGTATCTCTCAGGAGCCATACAAAACACTATATCAACCTTTAGCAGAGTTACCCATTACGGCTCAATCCTGAGTTTTATTGAATCTACAGTGAAAGGTCCAGGAAAACATTGCGGCATAAGGAGAAATATTACAGAATGTGCAATTTCTACTTTTCTCACAATGATTTTCAACCCAAAACAGAAGCACTTTTAAATCTTCAAAGCCTGGAGATGTTTTTTTTGTGACCTGCAGCAGACAACTTTAGAAAAAAGCAGATAATGCTCATATTGAGCATTTTGTGCTTTTGCCTCAATGTTTTTACACACTCTCTGCTTTTAAGAATAGAAATTCCCAAAGATCTATTGCATTTTTAATAAATTGTTTTAAAGTCATCTGCTTCAGGATAATTAAATGCATCTTCAGGCATTGAAGAATTAATCAGTTTCAAATGTTTCATCTGCAAATTCTTTCAGTAAGGAGAAATTAAAAAAATTGCCTAAGCGGTTACAATTGGTTAATATGATCTCACTATTACCTTTAAAGTTTTATTATAGTAATAGTAGAAAATTGATATTGTTTTGAGAACACTTCAGATTTCAAGGTAAGATTGGGAAACACTGTATATGGCATTCAGGTTGTTTCTTTATATAACTAAGTACTGAACATGTATTTGATTACTTACAATGTTGATGCACAATGTTGTTGCATTGATATTTAGTGTTCACAAAAGCTTTTTTAAACCTTTCCAACTAAATTCCATGTTCTAACAACTCAAAAATAAAAGGATTGGGAAAACATTGTGGCAAGAGGAGAAATTGCACATTCTGTGCAATTTCTCCTTTTCCCACAATGTTTTCTAAGCCATCAGTCAGACACAATTTTTTAGAGTTGTCAATTTGTTATCTGCAAATCCTTTCAAGCTGGAAAAGTTTAAATTGCCTGAGTGGTAATGAGTTAAATGGTACAAAAACACAGGGTTTGTTTTTATTATTATTTCAATGGTGCTTTGCACATGTAACAAAGAAATACAAGATAGTATTCTAACATTGTTGTTTATTGGCAAATACACAGTAATTTACTCTAAATAATCTGTTTATGAAATTTCACTGATCTTTAATCAATTTGGTCTTCATAACCTCCTTCTCTGGCATGGAATCCAATGCATCTGTGATCAAGCTTAGGTCCTTTTCATCCTCCACACTGATTTCATAATGGCATGGTATAACAACACCCCCTCCTGTCACTTCTGGGGCTGGCCAAGGTGGGAAACTAGGGATAGGCTCTCCAATAGCCATAGCAGTGACTTTGCCACCCAATTCTATGACTTTTCTAAAGGCTCCAGCAAGCCCTCTGGGTACATGGCCTATTGGCAAACCAGCAACATCTGACAATAGCAGACACCGTTTACAGTCTGTTACGCTTTGTCTCATATCAGGCGGAAAGGTCTCCAGAGGTGGAATCCACACAAGGGCTGCGTTTTCATCATGAGCATTTGTGTATTCTAAGTCCACTGTTAATGGTGTTTGCATAGGAGGCCTTATCTTGAAATGGTGATAGCCTTTTATTACACTATTTTAAATGTAAAACTTCAACATACTGAAAACTATTGCAAAGTCTGATGGTGTAGAGATTCAGTTATGTTCTCAAATTACTGACAACGTTTTCCGATGACGCCGCTCTTACTAATCTTCATGGAAAGGCGAAATAAATGACGTCCACCGGAACCGGGTAAGACGTTACGTTTGTAAACATGCAACATGCAGCGTAACGGAATCACAGGTTTATTTTGATACTTTCAATAAATATACGACAAGGTATTTAGTCGACGATTAAGCACATAATTATTTTTCTGATCTGGTTGTTTGATAGTTTTTACATCAAAAATCTGAAAAGTGTGTCGGAACTGGCTAAGCGACTGTAATGCATTATTGTGTGGTAAAAACAGATGTCACATTTGTGCACTCGATGGTAGTAGAACTAGGATGTATAAAATCCAAAATCTGTTTTTAGATTTCCAAACGGGTGCCCCCAAACGGTTAGGAGTTTTGTAAAGTTTGAACCACATAGTAGACGAAACACAGAATTGTGTAAAATGTGTAACTATGTGTTGTTCCGTTGTTCCACAATGCTCTGAGCAACAATTTGTGTGAGCAACAATTCCTACAATTCTTGACAGATTTTAATGAAATTTTTACCAAAAACTTCTTTTTGTGTAACCTATCAATTAATCAGTGTTTTGCGAGTCAATGCTGTATCATGTGAAAAAGGAGACTTATGGTCGAAATTCTTGTGTGCGCAACTACTGATGAAAACCATTTAAAACATGATTTTATGAAAATTTTGTCTCATGTTATGTCTGATTTAATACTTCCTTCTGCATTTCTTACAAAGTACATGTTCACTGTGTTCCATCTCTTCATCTAGAAGACCATACAGAGGGTTAATTGCGTTACTGTTGAACTTCTAAGTGTCTATACATTTTATAGACACTTAGAACAGTATTGCAGTTAACCCGTGATACATGCAGGGTAAAAATCTATATTATAACTATCACAAATGATGTATAGAGTGTGTGAGTCAGCACAGAACATGGGTATTCTGTGAACTCACTTCATCGCAAGAGTTTGGAATTTCTAAAATAAGTTCCTATCTAAACTTATAATAGTCTTTTTGGATGAAATGTATTTCCTCATTTATTTTTAGATATTGGTTCTGTTTTGTATGCATTTTCAACTTTTTTTGCGTTTGCATACATGCCACAGTTGTATGAATTGTATTGCAGGAAAACATTCCACATATTTAAAATAAACAATTTCATTCCCTTTTATGTACATCAACCTGCTCAACAGCATTTAGGTTGAGAAAGCATTGTGGGAAATGAAGATATTACTTGTAACAAGCTACATGTGTATTTGTTCTTTATCCACAATATCTTCTACCCAAGGAGATAAAGAAGTTTAAAATTTCATCAGTTGTAAATTGTCATCTCGATAGGTCAGCGCAAAACAGTTGTAACTGCCATATTTTACAGACAATGTTTCCGGCTGACCCATGATATGCAACTTTTTTGTATTTGGAAATATCCCTGCTACTTCTAGCAGAAAGACAGACTTTTAAAAAATTATAAATTTCTTTTCAGTCTGAAATCTATCGTTCGGTAATGTGAAAAGGATCATAGTGAAAAACTAACTTCACAAAGGGCCCAAGGAGGCCAAAGCCTTTAAACATTGATCCACACCAATTGACTCTGACAGGAAGTCCTGCTTTGATTCTAAAAAGCGTCGTTTTGCAAAATTATAACCAGTGGCATGTAATGAAAAAGTAGAATGGTGACCTAAATGTCATAATTACAGCTTAAATAAGTTAATTAAACTGAAGTTACAACACTGAGGTCGCCAAGCAAACAATGTTTTTACTAAAATGGCAAACAAGCAATTTCTTCATTTTCAACAATGTTTTCCAAAGCTTTTTTCCTTGAGGGCGCCAAAAAGCATCACTGAGTGGGAATGGGTTAATTACAAGTCATCCTGATTACATCATTACTGTCATAGTTACACAGAGATGCCAGAAATTGATGGTTCAATGATAATAAGTTATAACTGCCTATATGTTTATATGCAGTTACAACTGTTTTGCGCCGAAACGAACAAAAGTAGGTCTAAATCTATCACAGAAAAATGTAGCTGATTGGTAAGGGTCTAGGAATATAGGATTTTCTTTGAGCAATGTATTTATTTAATGAGTAGCATATGCTTCTTTATAAAATGATCTCTTTAACCCATTCCAACTCAAGCCCTCCTTTTTACGCCCCACAAGAAAAAAGCTTTGGAAAACATTGTGGATAATGAAGAAATTGCTTGTAACAAGCAATTTCTTCATTATCCACAATGTTTTCTATCCCAAAAGATGAAAAAAATTAAAATTCCATCAACTTGAAATCATCGTCTGCAGCTTCTTTCAATTTGGACCAGTCTAACATTTTCTTCTATTGTAGGGGATTCTCATAGTGGGTTAGAACCAAGAAAGATTGACTCTCTGTGTAAGAAAAGAATTGTGGACATTGCATTTGGAAGTGGGCCACATGTCTTGGCGGTTTCAGAGAGTAAGTTTGATCTGTTCTATAACTAATAAATCTTCAATTATGCTCTAGAAGGGCAAGCATTCATCGGTCCATCTGGTATTCCATCTGTCTGTCCATCTGTTCTCCACAACCCTTGGGCCTAATTGGATGAAACTTCACATGTGAATTGCTTATGATATTGCGCTTGTGCTTTTCCCCAGTTTTTGGACAGCTCTAATGTCTTGGTCACATTTCAAGATCAAAGGTTAAAATGGACCATGCTATTTCAGTTATTGATTTATTTCAAAGTAATTTGGCACAATTGTTCTCTATCATGAACAAATGTTTGGATAAGTTCAAGGACACAAATTTAGCTTGTCAAGAGCATAAATCCTACATTTGTGAGTGAATTTCAAAATAATTTGGGAAATAACATTTAGTTTTCAGATAGCTCTAATGTCACAACTCAAGGTTTAATATTTAGCAGGCTTAGCTTTTCATCCCCCGCCGTGTTGGCAAAGGGGATATAGTAATGGTCTCCGTCTGTCATTCCGTCATTCAGTCCTTCTGTCACTAAACTTGTCCGGAGCCTATCTCAAAAAGTATAATTGCTATCAACTTGAAACTTCATAGGTGGATAGATCTCATTGCGGAGACGTGCAGTGCACAAGAACCACAACTCTTGCTTGCATAATTTTAGAGTTATTGCCCTTTGTTGTTTTAAAGACTAAGATTTTGTCCGGGGCATATCTCTGAAAGTATAATAGCTATTAACTTGAAACTTCATAGGTGGATAGATCTCGTTGAAGAGAAGTGCAGTGCACAAGAACCACAACTCTTGCTTGCATAATTTTGGAGTTATTGCCCTTTGTCGTTTTAAAGACTTAGATTTTTTCCTGAGCATATCTCTGAAAGTATAGTAGCTATTATCGAACTCATTGAGAAGAAATGCAGGGCACAAGAAGCCTAAATCTAACTGGCTTCAGTTTACTATCAAGCTTTTACGGCGGGGGATGGCCATGTCCGACATGGCTCTTGTTGTCCCTGGATATTTTTCTACTATTATTGTCAGTGACCACATCTGGTCAAATAATTTCAGTTAAACTACCATATTGGGGGCCAGTAGGGAGGAACAGCAATCTCAATTTCATGCAAACTATCGGTATTAAGTTTTAGAATCGCAAAAGGACAGGTCTTTGAAAACATTGTCTGATTTGGATTAAGTAAATGATGATTACAACTGAGAATAAGAATAGGATAAAGATAAAAACAAATGAAAAAGAGCCGCCGTCATAGCACAGTCGGTAGCGTGCCAGACACCTAATCTTCAATCATGGGATGTCATGGGTTTGATCCCTGACGGCACATATCCTTTCTGAAATTTGTCTGTCACCATGGGCGGATAATCATAAGCCAAGTGGGATAGCAGCTGGAGGCTGGGAAAGGATATAATGGTAGCACTGGTGTGAGAAATACCAGGAATCCATTGTTAGGTGCTCCAGCCACCGCGGTATGACTGAAATACAATAAAAGCGGCCTTAAGCTCCAATCAATCAACAAATGATAAGGCATTTATCAGCATTGATAAAGAAAATTTTGTTACCAGTACATGTGATCCTTTTTTTTTTACACACATTTTTAACCCTTTACTATTTTTAGCTCACCTGAGCACAAAGTGCTATTGGTGAGCTATTGTGATTGGTTATCGTCCGTCGTCTGTCCGTCACAATTACAAAAAAATCTTCTCCTAAACTAACCATGGAATTTCAACAAAGCTTCACAGAAATGATCATTAAGTCATGCTCTTTCAAAATTCTTCAAAGAATTGAAATCCATGAAGAACTCTGGTTGCAGTGGCAATGGAGTGAAAAAACTTAAAAAATTTCTCCTCCAAAGCCATGAGGCCTAGAGCTTTGATATTTGGTACAAATCATCATCTATTGACCATCTACCAAGTATCTTCAAATATTGACCGTATTCTGGAAATATGCCCTTTTCTGTGCAATCTCTGATTTTACATAGAAATAATGAAGGAAATCTTTATAAACCTTCTTCTCCCAAACCATAAGGCTTAGAGCTTTGATATTTGGTATAAATCATCATCTATTGACCCTCTACCAAAATACTTCAAAGAATTACCGTATTCTGAAAATAAGCCCCTTTCTTTGTGATCCCTAATTTTACATAGAAATAAAGAAGGAAATCTTTAAAAATCTTCTTCTCCCATACCATAAGGCCCAGAGCTTTGACATTTGGTACAAATCATCATCTTTTGACCCTCTACCAAAAAATTTCAAAGCATTACCATATTCTGAAAATTAGGCCTCCTCTGGGTGATCTCTGACTTTACATAGAATAAAAGAAGGAAATCTTAAAAAAAACTTCTTCTCCCAAACCATTCAAGGACTTTAATATTTAGTTTGTAATAAAACCTTTTGACCCTCTACCAAAAATCTTCATAGAATTACTGTATCCTGAAAATAAGCCCTTTTCTGTGCAATCCCAGAAAGGAGTTATGAAGGATATCATAGAAAATGTTCTCCTTCTAAACCATTAGGCCTAGAGCTTTGATATTTGGTATGTATTAATGCCTATTGACCTTCTACTTTAAGTACACTCTTGAAATTTGCTCATTAAAGTTGGATCTTCACTATACCTAGGATTAAAGGAGAAAATCTTTAAGAAATCTTCTCCAAAATGATTAGGTGTAGGGCTTTGATATTTTGTATATTATATCATTAAGCCTTGAGCCATCATACTCGGGGGAGCGTTATAGGACCATCATGGTCCTCTTGTTCAAAATTATGTTAATACAATAATGTCCCTAGATTTCACTGGATTCACTTTGAAATTTCAGAGAATGATTGTACAATCACAAGGATGGGTCTTTTCAGAATTAGGTACAATCCGTCAAGTGTCATGTAAAAAGGGGCCATGTTAATTTTTTTTCAATATGCTAGTAAACATAATGAAGACCCCATATTTCATCGGACTCACTATAAACTTTCACAGAATGATTGAACCAAGAGTAAAGTATCACGGGAAAAGGGCCTTATGAGAACTTGATTGGAAAATCTTTGTTAGCACAATAAAAACAATAGTTTTTATCAGATTCTCTTTAACCCATTCCAACTCAAGCCCTCCTTAATATGCCCCTCAATTATACAGCTTTTGAAAACAATGAAGAAAATGGAGAAATTGCTTGTATCAAGCAATTTCTTCATTATACACAATGTTTTCTAACCAAAAAGATGAAAAAAAATAAAATTCCATCAACTTGAAATTGTCGTCTGCAGCTCCTTCCAATTTGGACTGGTCTAAAATTTTGTTGTATGGGAATGGGTTAAAGATGCACAGAATAATTTTGGCATTGGAAACACAGGAAAACTGACCTTACAGATTATCATTCAAATCATTCTTGTTTATGTGATGTAGTTCACAATTTTTGTCAGATTGTCTTTAAAAATTCACAGGACAATTGTAGGGTCGTAAGGAAAGTTAGGTGGATCCATCAGAAAACACAGGAAAAGGGGCCCTATGGATTTTCACTAAAAATAATTATGTTTATGTGATAAAGTCCACAATTATTATCAGGTTCTGATGAAAATTTCACAGGATGATCATCATGATTGTAGGGTCATAAGGAAACTTCCTTTTGGAAATAGAAAAGATCTGTCATGAAACACAGGAAAAGGGGCCTTGAGGATTGTTGCTCAAAATAATAAAGGGGATAAAGTCCAATTTGTTATTTTCCTTTCATGCATTCTTCTTTAAAAAATTAACTTCCTTAAATATCAGATTTCTTAACGGAAAAGAGCTTCTCAGGTTTTCATGGGCCTCTTGTAAAGTAATTACAATTCAAAAAATAAAAATCCTATGTTGTAGAAAATATAGTGGAAAAAGAAGAAATTGCTTGTAACAAGCAATTTCTTCTTTCTCCACAATGTTTACTCAAGTATAATATCACAGCACAGTAAATTCAAGGATTGTTCTGAAAAGGGTCAAAACTGGTATTGAAGGTAATTCGACTGAATAAACAGAAAACAGTATTCTGACTGAGATTTTGCAAGTTATTTATTTAAATTTTTAAAACAAATTCATTTGATTTCAGATGGCGAGGTGTACAGTTGGGGTCATAATGGATATTGTCAGCTGGGTAACGGAGGTTCGACACAGGGAGTCAGTCCTGTACTCGTAAACACTAACTTACAGGGTAAACGTGTGTCAAAGGTCGCTTGTGGCAGTCATCATTCATTGGCACTGACGTTAGAGGGAGAGGTGATTATTTAGGACCGATATTTGACCCATAATCCAGGATTTTGACCCTGAAATATCTGTAAATTGATTATTTGACCCTAAAGAAACTTCACTTGAGTAGGTCAAACTGATCTCCTTAGGTGAAATTTCTAAGGGTCAAAGTAGGATATTTCGATATCTCAGACTACCACTTATGCATCTTATGTACATGTACTACTGAAAATCATATACAATGTAGTTAAATTTTGAAGGTTGCATGTGATAGTCATAATTGAACTGGCACTGACGTTAGAGGGAGAGGTGATTATTTAGGACTGGTGTTTGACCCATAATCCAGGATTTTGACCCTGAAAAATCTGTAAAATTTATTATTTGACCCTAAAGAAACTTCACTTGAGTAGGTCAACATTATCTCCATAGGTGAAACATGATCCCCTTGGGAGAAATTTATAAGGGTTGAGAATATTTTTATATCTCAAATTTTCCCTGTTGCTTCTTATGTACTACTGAAAATCATAAAATTAATTGCTAACTTGGTGTTTGTTTAACCTTTTCCCACACAATGACGCTTTTTTACGCCCTTGAGAAAGTAAACCTGTAAAACATTGTGGAAAATGAAGAAATTGCTTGTTACAAGCAATTTCTTCATATTCCACTATGTTTTCTTCCTTGAAAGGTGGAGATGTTTGGAATTGCATAAGCAAAAAATTATCATAATATTATGCAACTTCCTTGATTTCTGAACAATATAAAGTTTGTTGTCTGGTGACAGTGTAAGATGTCTATAAATGTGATTCAACATAATCGAGGAGATATCATCTGTTTGCAATTAAGCCTTCAAATCAATGTTTATGATTTGCTCTTTCTGATATCATCTCTTTGCAATTAAGCCTTCAAATAAATGTTAATGATTTGCTCTTTCTTTTTTTGTTTACCTTTTTAAATGTCGTAACTACAACTTATTCAAGCTGTAGTTGTGACATTTCTCTTTCCATAACAACAAAAATGCGCAAGATATATTATGTCTGAGTTCAAAGTTCATTTCTGGTCTAAATGAATGATTTGATATGCCAATCAATTTTTGATGGACAGCTGTGACCTGTCTATTAAATGTTATCCAAGGTGTTATCAAGTTCTGCACTTAATGTTGTATAATCTAAATTTATGTTTTTTCACATGAACCATTCCAACACAATCCCTCCTTTTTATGCCCCTTAAGATAAAAGCTTTGGAAAACTTTGTGGAAAAAGAAGAAACTGCTTATAATCAACAATGTTTTCTATCCAAATAAAAATAAGAATTTCACCAACTTGAAATTGTCGTCTGCTTTCAATTTGGACCAGTCTAAAACTTTGCTGTCGGGAATTGGTTAAAAGTTTTTTTAAAAGATTTCCTACATCGTCTTATTATATTACAATTCAGATTTATGCATGGGGACAAAATAACTGTGGACAAGTTGGATCAGGCACGACAACTAATCAGCCAACGCCTCGTAAAGTTATAGCTGTCATTGGTATGCCATATCTGTGTTTTCCAGCTCATTCTAAATAACCATGGTTTTAATAGACCCATTCCAGCACAATCCTGCTTTTTATGTAAAAAAAGAGTAAAAAACTTCAGAAAACATTGTGGAAAATGAAGAAATTGCTTGTTAAAAGCAATTTCTTCATTATCCACAATGTTTTCTTACCCCATAGACAAAGATTTTTAGAATTTTATTTACTTGAAATTGTCATCCGCAACACCTGTTAATTGGGACCAGTCTAGAATTTTAATCATGTGGGAATGGGTTAAGGCATAAATTAAAATTATAACTTTAATATTGTTGTTTATAGCATATCAATTAAAATGTTTTTCTTTAACATCAATTTAAAACTATAAATCCCTTGATCTTTAATCAGTTCATATTTACTTAATATTTGTTGGTCAAGATCAATTTTGAATGTTGAATTAATTCAAAAGTGTTATGAGCATAGCACACAACTTCATTTTGAGTATAAGAACTTTCATTTTGAGTATAAGAAATTTATTTTTTATGCCCCTGCATAGATAAGATCCGAGGCATATTGTTTTACCGGTGTCCGTCTGTCTCTGTCCGTCTTTCTGTCTGTCTGTCTGCAAAACTTAACCTCCAAATAAACAGTTTCCTATAACTTAAATCCTGATTAAGTTGCAATGCTAATATTTGGTATGTAGATAGGTCTCAACAAGGCGCAACTTGGGAAGGTAATTTCATCAAGGTCAAGGTCAAAATTTTAATTGAGTTTAAGAACTTTCATTTTGAATTATTTTAAATGTACATTTATATGTCAAGGTCATATCTTAATTATTTTAGTATTTCATTTTCAGGTTCAAGAACAGCAATTTCGATTGCTTGTGGCCAAACATCATCCATGGCTCTGATGGAGAAAGGAGAGGTAACTGTCTTTTTTTTTATGATAGGATCAGGGGAGGTAATTTTAGGTGTGATATGCAAAAGATTTAACCACAAGAGATACAAATAATCAATCAATGGAAGCTGTCATTCAAAGAATCATTCGACCAATTAAATCTAGTATATTGATCATTATCAAAGCTTGAAATCCAACATTGGCCTCTATTGCTTTTAAATTTTTATGTTAGTTTAACTACTTGAACATAGTGACTACAGCTTATTAAAGTAGTTACGACAATTAGGTTGCAGACCAACCACTTTTTTGTTCCACTTATCTGGCGATATATTCACTGTTAAATATTGAAGCGGAACTTCCTGTCAGAATCAAACTGTGGGGCCAAAGGGGTAAGTGGGCAGGGCCAGGGATCGGTCAATGTCAGTCTATTTAGACAGGGTCAACTATTTAAAGGTTGAGGATCCTTTTCTCTGAATGTATATTTTGACATTGTGTAATATCTAGTATTACTGGACTTAATTTAATATACCCATTCAAACACAACAAAATTTTAGAATGTTCCAAATTGAAAGAGGTTGCAGATGACAAATCAATTTTGGACTGTAATGAAAATTCACAGCCATATAGATTAGAAAACTTGTGAGAAAAGAAGAAATGCTTGTTACAAGCAATTTCTTCTCTTCAAAAATGTTTTCCATAGCTCTGTTTATTTGGTGCGAAAAAATATGGGATTGGGTTGGGATAAGGGGGGAGGGGGGAAGTTCTTAAAAGTTAACCCATTCCCACACAATGATACTTTATGATACCCCGAAGAAAATCAATTGGGAAAAGATAACGAAAAGTGAAGAAATTACATGAGCTAAGCAATTTCTTCATTTTTCATGATGTTTTCTACCCAGTAAGTAGAAAAATTCCAAAACTTTCATAAACTTTAAATTGTCATCTGCAACTCCTTTCAATTTGGACCAGTCTACAATTTTGTCTTTTGAGAATGGCTTAAAACATTGCCAATACATAGACTTTTGAAATATTTCAGGTGAGTAATTCCAGGGCCAACATGGCCCTCTTGTTCTTTTTATCATCGTTACGACTGTACTCGGAATATTACGTCTGTACTTGAAATATATGTTCACCATCAAAAGAGTAATCTAAATCATCAAGTATGATAACTGTGTATTTTAGGGATGGTAACGAGTACCAATTTTACTAATCGAGTACTCGGTCACACTTCCGATCGAGTACTCGAATACTCGAATGGAAACATCGTCTTTTTGTTATAGTCTCTGCGTTTTCAAACATATTCATGTGCGATTTATGCAGCATATCTTCAGTCAAATGTATTTTTAGAATACATTTGATCAGTACTTTATTTGAGAAAAACGGACAATTGTTAGATGTGTGATGAGAATTACAGAATGATTCTTCTTCGGGTAACAGATAGCAATAGAATGAAATCTTTACAATAATCCAATAATCAGCTAATTGAATATTGCCTTAACCAATCAAATCAAAAGGTAAATTTTACGGACGTCCAATTAAAATGCACCGGTCGAAATCAGAGTAAAGAGCGGCGAAGGTGCGAAAATTTATGACATTGTTTGACAGCGAGAACAATAGCTGCTGGCACTTGATTGACAATATCGAGGGATTAGATAATCAGCAGACGACCAGGTGTAACATACTCTACCCTTTGCACTATACAGTGATGTAAAAGAGCGATTGATATTTTGAGAAAGTATCAAAACTTGAGTGTGGAAACAAATTTTTATTTTTTTGGCCGATATTTTATTTTTTGCCGATTACTCGATTAGTGATATTAAAATCGATACTCGGACGTTCGATTGAGTACTCGATTAATCGAGTACTCCTTCCCATCCCTAGTGTATTTTGAAAATTTATCTTATAAACAACTCTGCATATATGTGTAGGCTGATCTTTTGTCTATACCTCCAGCCAAAACCTGAATATTTCGGGTTCAGCATGACAAGGATTAACTTTCATGACCCACAACCCTACATCCTCTTTAAGGTGCCCTGTAAACAATAGACTTTGATTTTTCAGATTTATGGTTGGGGTTACAATGGAAATGGACAATTAGGTCTGGGGAACAATGTAAACCAACCCAACCCATGTAGGGTACAGATGTTACAGAATACCATTATATCACAGGTTGGTAAAATAGTTTATTACATACTTATAAATATTTTTAGTAAAATATACTGAGGGAAAAAAGTTTAGCAATTTCGTACATTACAGCCAATTTCTCCGGTGTCTAGCTTTGGACTCAAACCATATTTTCACACATCGATCTTTTATGTGTTAGCCATAGTATTTAAAAAAATCAGATGATTTCAAGGTCATACATGTTTGTTGTACAGCGTCAAACATGGTAGGGGCAGGAGAGTAAAAGTAACACAAAGATTTAATATCTTGTGTGTCCACTGTTTGCGCCAATAACAGCATCACAGCGTCTTCTCATGCTGGAAATGAGCCTACGATTAATGGCCATAGGGATATGCCCCCATTCCTGATGCAGAACACGTTCCAGGTCTCTAACGTTATTAACGTCATTCCTGTCTCTTACTCTTCTACCAGATGGTCCTAAAGGTGTTCGATTGGAGACAGATCCGGTGATTTGGCTGGCCAATCCAACACATCAACATTATTAGTCTGTAAAAGGTCCAATGTGTGCCTAGTGACATGTGGGCTGGCATTATCTTCCGAAAAATGGTAGGAAGCCCTTAACACAAGAACGGCAATACCACTGGCTTGACAATTTTGGTGCAGTATCAAACGGCATTTAAGTTTCCCTGAATAGCTACCAAGTCAGTCTTGCTACGGTATGATATACCACCCCAGACCATGATGCTGCCGCTTCCAAAATGGTCATGTTGCATGACGTCGGCGGGATCCTGCCTCCAAACACATACCCTGCCATCCGCAAACATCAAATTAAAGCGGGATTCGTCTGTGAATAGGACCTGATTCCACATTCGCATTGGCCATATAAATGAGCATATTACCAATGCACCAATTGACCAATCACTGGCCATGCCTACTTACTCAGCTACAGCTTATATAAGCTGTAGTTATGATGTTTTAATATCCAAACCAACAAAAAGGTTAACAAAATTGGCGGCCAATGTTTGAGTAGAAAGCTTAGGTCTGGGCTGAATGAATGATTTGATTGATTCCTTGATTGACAGCTGAAATTTGTCAATTCTCCTACACACAACAATGCCTTCCCCTGCATTATGCTCACATGTAATGTTCATAGAAATATCTGAAATTCATTATTTTACTCTGTTAGGTTTTATTTCATCAACAGAATTCATTATTTTGATAATGCCTTAAAGTAATAACCAGACAACCTGAATTTTAGTGTGGCATTAACTCTTGTCATGCATAACCCGAAATATTCCTGTTTTTGCAGAAGGTATAGACAAAGATCAGCCTGCATATAAGTGCTGTCTGATCTTAGTCTACCCCTCCTGTTTGTCCCCTTTAAGCCAGAGCTGTTTAAATAATCGATTGTCAAAAGAAATATTGACCCTCATTAAAACTTTTCAGTCCTTTGATTAAAAATAAATCTGTATATAAGATTTTAACTCACCATGACAAGGGTTAATTGGAAGAAGTTACAGACAGCAATTTTATGTTTGTGAAATTCTAAAAATCTTTGTCTATGTGGGTGGAAATCATTGTATGGAATGAGTAATTAATTATTATACGGAATTTCTTTATTCTGCATTTTTTCCCAAGCTGTTTTCTTGAGAAGCTGGCAGGATTTAGTAGAAAATGAACTATTACTTTATTTTCCTTTTAGAAAAATTTGCTCATTGAACGTCAAATATAAATGTCATGTGTAAAACATTGTTTGTCCTATAAAATGATATGTAATTTCCGGGTAGGAAAATAAAATTACAGAAAGAGAGAACTTTATAGAGTTCTTACTCTTACCAGTAAAATCAAGAGATGAAAGTTTGAAATTGAGTGGTGCTCTTGTAGGAAATTTAGTTTAAGGTTACTTTGAATATGAAAAATGTTCCTTGGATGAATGTAAGATTTTCATGTGTTTCTTCTATGATATGTTTTACAAAACTTTACCAGATCTCTACATCTATCTTCATTTTACAGATTGTGTGTGGATATGCCCACACTCTTGCCCTGTCCGATGAGGGAGAGTTATTTTCATGGGGAGCTAATTCTTACGGACAGTTAGGGACAGGAAATAAAGCCAATCTGGTCACACCTTCAAGGGTCATAGCTGACCAAGAAAGGTAATTATTTGCTATATGTGCAGGCAACCATATCTCATAGTGAGGTATCATGGATTGCTGGTCAGGCCAAGTGACTCGCTGATCACACCCACTGACTCCAACAGGAAGTTCCACTTTGATATTAACCCATCCCCACTAAATGACGCTTTTTGACACCCTCAATAAAAACAATTTGGAAAACATTGTTTAAAACGAGGAACTTGGTTGTTCCAAGCAATTTCTTCATATTACATTATGTTTTCCACCCAGAAATTTGAAAAATCTAAAAACTCTAAAAATCTAAAAACTAAATTAGTGTCTGCATCTGCTTTCAATTTGGACCAGTCAATTTTGAGGTCTGGTAATGGGTTAACCTGCATTGTTGTGCGAAATTTATGGCCAGTAACTGGTAACCAAATAGCAAAATTGTTGGATGCCAACTTAAACCTTATAACTACAGCATGAGTAAACTGTAGTTGCAATGTTTAAGTCATAAAACTAACAAAAATGTTTCACTTAAACTTTGCCAATGTCAGAGTTTAAAGTTCCCTCTCGGTCTAAATGAACAATTTTATGGGACAATCCAATGTTTGACTAACAGGTGTGATCCATCAATTGTAGAAACCAGGATCATTTTACTAAAATAATTCAATAGATTTGTACAAAACTGTTATAGGTGGACCGTGTATATTGATTTTCTCTACAAACGAAATTATAATAAGCAGATACAGTTTTATTGTCGATCCCTCTTGCGGTTAGGGAGACATAGTTCTCACTATGACAAGTCGGTGTATATGCATTAGTGTGTTAGTTAGTCTGTTAGTCTGTCTGTCCGTCCGCATTTGTCAGGACAATTACTCCTACATTTATGGATTTCACTTCTTGGCACAATTATTCTCCATCATGAGTAGAAGTGCCATTTGAAAGAATTTTTTGGATAGCTTCAAGTTTAAGGTCACAGCATAAGGTCAAACACTAAAATTGTGCTTGTCTGGAGCATTTCTCCCACAATTATGGATGGATTTCTAAATTACTTGGCACAATTATTCTCAATCATGACTAAATATGCCATTTGAAAGAACTTTTTGGATAGCTTCAAGTTCAAGGTCACAGCTCAAGATCAAACACTAAAATTGTGCTTGGCCGAAGCATTTCTCCTACAATTATGGATGGATTTCAAAATGAATTGGCAAAATTGTTCTCCATCATGAATAGATATGCCATTTGAAAGAATTTTTTGATAGCTTCAAGTTCCAGGTCACAGCTCTAGGTCAAACACTAAAATTTTGCTTATCAGGAGCATGATACCTACAAAACTTAGCGGGCTCGACAGCAGTTGTCCTGGGACAACCAACTAGTTTTAACCCATTACCATACAACAAAATTGTAGACTGGTCCAAATATCAAAGAAACTGCAGACAACAATTGTTAGTTGATTAAATTTTAAAATGTTTTGTCTTTTGGGGTTGAAAAGATTGTAGATACTAAATAAATTGCTAGCAAAAAGAAATTTATTCATTTTCCACAATGTTTTATGATCTTTCTTTATTGATAGGCATAAAAAAGTGGATTGAGTTGGAAGTGGATAAACTTTCTCATACTGTCACAACTTTTCACAACTTGAAATAGTATTCTTTTTCCATGCTAAATTGAAAATATAAATTTCTTGTGTTAGTTGTTCATTGTCTCTTTTTTTATTAAGAATGGATGATTGATTGGACATTAATTGATACTAAGAACTTTCTACTCTTTCAATTTTCATCTTGGCTGTTTTTGGAGAAAATCTGAGGTATTGCTACAGCCACATTGTTATTGTCTGAAAACTTTGACATTTTGTAATATTTCTGGTATCACTGAACACATTCAATTTAAACTCAGAATAATTGTTCACTATTAAATAGCTATCTATACCAACAACAAGGGTAACTCTAAATGCATTTTTGAACAAATTATGCCTCTCTTAGACTTAATTACTATCAAGCACTTTAACTGCCTTGTGATGGTGTCTGCATCCGGTGCTCTTGTTCATACAATAAACACCTTTTTTTTGTAACTACAAGAGATAAATCTTATTTGATTTTAGATTTATTGAGGTTGCAGCTAGTCACTATTCCCACATTTCTGCCGCAATGACAGAGACGGGTAAAGTATACATGTGGGGTCAATCACGAGGTCAGTCTATCACATCACCATTGTTGACACAGTTCAGCTCGACAGACGATGTATTTGCTGCGTTCTCAACACCACCCATTACATGGAGGACTCACACTGTCAGTAAGTTAGCTGTTCTATTCACCAGGTTTCCATATAAGACTATTTCAACCATTTTTTTTCTTAAGGTAAAGTTTTCTTGAACTATATTTCTTCAAACTTGGCCTTACCATATTGTTAACCCATTCCTATGCAATCCTGCTTATTTATGTCTCTAAAGAAAAAAGCT
This sequence comes from Fragum fragum, assembly GCA_946902895.1. Classification (NCBI taxonomy): domain Eukaryota; kingdom Metazoa; phylum Mollusca; class Bivalvia; order Cardiida; family Cardiidae; genus Fragum; species Fragum fragum. The sequence continues at coordinate 3,717,816 of OX336381.1, forward strand.
TTGGAAAACATTGTGAAAAATGAAGAATTCCTTGTAACAAGCAACCTTCATTATCTACAATGTTTTCTACCCTAAAACACAAAGAGTTTTAAAGTTTCATCTGAATATTGACCAGTCTAAAATTATGATATAATGGTTTTAATGGTAGGAACTATTACAAAACTACAATTTGTGGTTTGTATCTTTTATGCCTTGTAATGACATATTTTGCAATAAACAAACTAAATACAGTAAATTATGGTTATCTGATTAAAACAATACCAGGGTTGCCTCTGACTTGAAAAAGTTGTAGCCATCACTTTTGCCAAATTAAAAGAAGTTGAGGCCAAATATTGGAAAGTTGGGGCCAAATTGAAAAAGAGTCGGTGACTAAGTTCTAAGTGTGACTAAGTAACATTTCTTAATTGTACTTTTATTTTCTTAACTTATATATTGTAAAATAAATATCATGCACATTAAACAAGTTGTAAACATGGTCATTCATTTGTAATTTTGTCATATACCTACAACAATTTTACCCATCTTTGATCAATAATTTAAGTACTTTGTTTTGAAAATGGAGTCTTTGATGAGATAAATAGAGAGAATAAAATAATAATAAGCCTTATAAAATATGCTTGATTTGATAATAATAACGTAGACATTCACAGTTTTAAAGTTTTATTATCGACTCTCGCCCCTATCTGGGGCGCAAGTCAAAAAATACATGAACATCATAACTGAGGAAAGTTACAAACAATGCATATCGAAAACTAACATCTAGCCATAATCATGGAAAGATAATCTCTTGATTCACTATGAGACTCGATATAAAAGGCGCTTGATAAACATACAAACTGTATTACCAAATAGCCTGTTGCTAGACAACTAAATCTCTGACTGTTCCAACCTTAAAGTTTGAATTTGTATGTAAGCAAAGAAAAGTTGGTACTTGAAAATTTTGGAGCTAAACAGCAAGAGCAGGACTAGTCTTTTAATTTAACTTGATTAACAACTTACCAGATGACAAAGTCTTAAACTGATCCAAACTGACTAAGAAAAGGCTGCAGAAAGCAATCCGAAACTGATAAAATCTTAACAGTTTTAGTCTTTCTGAGTGCAAAACATTGAGGGAAATGAAGAAATGGCTTGATACAAACAAATCACCTCATCCCCAACAATGCCTCAAAGGCTTTCTATCTTAGAGTCCCAGACATCATCAGTAAGTAGGAATGATACAATTGATGTACCCATACTTGGAATAAATGACCATATTTTGAAAGGCTAGTATAAAGAAAAGAAAGTCCTACTGTTGACTTCTAATTATATAGATATACCTACATGTATATGGTTAAGATATTTACTTAACCTACTCCCACACAATGACACTTTTAAAGGCCCCCCAATATAAAAGGTTTCAAAACATTATGGACAATTAAGAAATTGCTTGTTACAAGCAATTTTCACCATCCACAACTTCTTCCATCTGTAATCAAAAAAGGGTTTAAGGTTGAACATTCTTGAGTATGAATGAACAAAAACAAGAAATGGTTTGTCTGCTTTTAGGACAGTTGAACTTTTGAAATCTCTGTCAATTTTTTTTTAAACTACCACGGTTACTATCAACAGTTCATCAGAATATCCCTCTTATTATCCATGTATACTGAGTCAGTGTTTTAGCAAGGAATCGCGGTAATGGTGCCAAGATTAGAAACTGACTGAAACTGTCAGCAGAAATCTATGGAGATATGCCCAAATTAGGCAATTGAATTGATCAGGAAAAGGCAAATTGTTGCGAGTTAAATTACACTTCCCTTAAAGAGAGCAAATTTATACATGATAATTGAGGTCTACGCCAGAATTTTATTTTTGTCGCATTTGGGGACAATGGTGACAATGGGGACCGACAGCATGAACCCTGAATACTCAAGGGATCATAGCGAATATATTGTCATCTCGAAAATTTGTATTTAAACCATTCCAAGTCAATGACCCTTTTTGACACCCCTAAAGTAAAATGATAGGAAAAAAATTGTTTAAAATGGTAATTAGCAATTTCATCATTTTACACAATCTTTTCTTCTCAGAAAGTTGAAAAATCTAAAATTGCATGAACTTAAAAGTGTTGTCTGCAACTCCCTTCGATTTGGACCTCTCTAATTTTTTATCATCTGGTAATGTGTTAAAAGTCAATGATAATTTTCCCGAAAAAGAACTCCATTTAGAGTATGACACCAATTTTGTTTTGTACATTATAAAGTTATATTGTTACAAGCATAGTTCTCTGTATATGAAATATGAAAGAAGTGTGAATTCATATTTTGTGTATTTCAGATCAAATGAGAGGAAGTAAGGTTGTTAACTGTATAGCTGGTGCTTTTGATGATCCTGTGAGTATTTCCGTACATGTGGAAATATATGGACATTTTTGTGGTGCAATTTCAAAATTTCTACCTGCACTTCTGCACAAGTATTTTAACCGTTTCCTTTTTTTTTTTTTTCAAAAAATTTGACTTGTTTAAGCCACTCACACACAATCCTGCTTTTTTACACCCCTAAAGAAAAAAACTTTAGAAAACATTGTGAAAAATGAAGTAATTGCTAGTTACAAAAATTTCTTCATAATCATGTGAAAAAAGTTTTCAAATATATGTTGTTAACATGTCTTGTTTTCTCCTACAGATTACCAGTGATATAAAGTTTAGAATTGAAGGTCGAGACATAAATGTTCATAAATCTATTCTCAGAATTAGGTGAGTGTATTTCAACATCTATTGTGATAAATAACAGAGGCCTGTTTTATCAAGCTTCTTGCGATATAACATTGTTGTAAGGCTATTCATAAAACAAATCATCAGTGTTGTTAGGTCAAATAAAATATAGATAGACCAATCAAATGATACATGTAGAAAGGAAGTGAACTTTGAACTCAGATATTGGTCACTCATCATTATTAATGTGAAGCATTTTTGTCGGTATGGCTACTCAAACAGCATAACTTCAAAAATTTTCTCAACAATTGAAAGAGGGATTCCAACCAAATTTCTAAGGAATTATATTTTTGTGACCTTAATTCAGTTGTTTTGAATGATTCATACTAAATTCAACAACATACTAAGGATTGATCTATCACATAACTATACAAGGGAAATATTACATGCTGCTTACTGAAGAGACCTGTGAAGCAATTCATGTACTCAAGTGCCTCTATTTTGAATAATATTCTAATTGTGGAACATTTCAGTATTTTAAAGATTTTATTCTTCAGATGTGAACATTTTCGGTCGATGTTTCAACCATGTTGGGATGAGTCAGAAAAGGAGTGAGTTTATTTTTATATATTTTTTCATTAGAGTGTTTTATTCAGTTTTACAAGGTCATGCTTGAAAACTTTTTCTTTTTTGAAATAGGTAAATTATTTTTGAGCACTTTTGTGTTGTAATCACCATAATTATTATTCTTTATTTTACCTTCCTGATTCAGTTATATTTTTTAGCAGAGTTTACAGTCAAAACATGACCTAACCTAGTTTGTATGGCTGTTTAATCCATTACCAGACGACAAAATTTTGGACTGGTCCAAATTAAAAGGAGTTGCAGACGACAATTTTAAGTTTATGAAATTTTAAAATTTTTCAACTTTATGGGTAAAAAACTTTATGTAAAATAAAGAAATTGCTTGTAACAAGCAATTTCTTCATTTTACGCAATGTTTTTCTAATTGTTTATCTAGAGGGGCTTCAACAGGCGTCATCATGTGGGAATGGGTTAATGATAAATGGTAAAATATAAAATTTCTGAGAGTTCACAATTTTGCTATAAGAATGTTTGAAATTGTCTTTTAAATAATTATGGACCCCACACACACCTATGAAGTAGAGAGGGGTATATTGGTTTTACAATGTATTTCTGTCTGTCCGTCAATGGACTTTTTCATTTTTAGAATGTATCTCTAGAATCAATTACCTAAAACCAGGAATCATCATACAATTGTTGCCAATGACCAAAGGAAGTGTCATATTTGTTTTTAGTCCAATAGGTCAAAGGTCAAGGTCCCAATTTAACTTTGATTAAAAACCATTTCTGCACTCTAACTCAAGAGTCAATTGACCTACAACCAGGAATCGTCATACAATTGTTGTCAATGACCAAAGGAAGTGTCATATTTATTTGAATCCCATAGGTCAAAGGTCAAGGTCACATGTGAACTTTAATTAAAAACCATTTCTGCAATCTAACTCGAGTCAATTGACCTACAACCAGGAATCATCATACAATTGTTGCAAATGACCCAAGGAAGTGTCATATTTGGTTTTGGTCACAAATGTCAAAGGTCAAGGTCACAATTGAACTTTGATTATTCATTTTTTTCCATGGCCTAAAGCACAAGCCATTTGATGTAGGACCTTCAAGCTTTATATAAATGTCATTCAAGACCCAAGGAGGAGGCCTATTGTTTTTGATTACCTTGGTGAAAGGAGAACTGCGCTACTCGAGTGACAAAGTGCTGTTCAGGGGTATAAGACCTTTTACGGCAATTTTAGTTGCTTATATAATTCTTCAATTTCAATAAATGAAAAACAATCCACTTAAATGTTAATAATTTAAACAAAAATTAAACAGAAATGAAGATTTGTGTTTGCATTTTTGTAATGTCAAAGCCACAAGTGAAAATATAGCTTTTGTTGTTCACGAAATGAAATATCAATCGATCTTACTCGAAAAACAAACGATTGTTGTATTTCTTTAATGCAAAAATTAGACAAGTGCGAAAATTATATGACAAATTTTCTTAAAGAGTGTCATTTTGCACATGACTGCTATGCAACACTTATGATGACGTCACTTATTTGGCTCTGCTTAGATAACGTCAGATAGGATAAATGAACGAAAGCGGGGCATAAGTTTTTGACAATTTCAATGGATAGGTGGTGAGTTTATCAAATGATAATCTACCGTTATTTCTTGATAATCCACCTGAAAGCATTAAAGAAGATGATATATTGATTTCATTTTCCAGTGTTGTAGAGATAACCCAGTATCCATACAGTGTATATAGGGCATTTCTACGTTATTTATATACAGACCATGTAGATCTCACACCAGATGAAGCTATAGGTCCGTACATATTATGTGTTCTTTCTTTCATTTCTGTAATCACCTATATAGACTATAATGACTCTCACATAGTGCAGCCTTTTTATGACCAACAAGAAAAAGAGATTTAAAAATATGCAAAAGTTAAAAAATTATTTGTAACAAACAATTTTACATTTCCTACTATGTTTTTGTCGCACACTGTTTGTGGTGAGCAAAACATAATGGTCACTATGACATGTCGGTGTATGTGCGTTAGTGCTTTAGTTAGTCCATACGTCCAAACTTGTCCGGACAATTACTCCTACATTTATGGATGGATTTCAAAATAACTTGGCACAATTATTCTCCATCATGAGTAGATGTTCCATTTGAAAGAATATTTGGGTTAGTTCTAATGTCAAGGTCACAGCTCAAGGTCAAACAAATTTTGTTTGTTAGGATAATTACTCCAACATTATTGGATGGATTTCAAAATAACTTGGCACAATTATTCTCCATCATGGGTAGATGTGCCATTTTAAAGAACTTTTTGGATAGCTTCTAGTTCAAGGTCAAAGCTCAGGGTCAAACACTAAAATTGTTCTTTTTCGAATGATGCCTACAAAACTTAGTGGGCTCGACAGCAGTTGTCCTGGGACAACCATCAAGTTTATGCAGCAGGTAAAGATTTGTAAACTTTTTCCAAATTAAGATTGTTGTAAACAACTTCTTTCTGTTTGAACCAGTCTGAAATTTTGAAATCTGATAATGTGTTAACACATTACCGCACTACAAAATATTTGACTGGTCCAAATTGGAAGGAGTTGCTGACAACAATTAAAAGTAAAAGAACTTTCTAGGTAGAAAACATTGTGGAAAATGATGAAATTGCTATTGTGGGAATGGGTTGATATACATGTATTTGGGGAGAGGAGGCCGCCTTTGTGTACATCTATCTATCTGTTGAAAATTTAATTAAGAGATGAAGAGAATATTTTTTGTTTTCATGGAGGTATGAGTCGAAAAACTAATCACACTGTATGAATACGCAAGCAGATTGGTACATTGTGTGATTAGGTTTTTCGGCTTTACAAATTTTGATACCTTTTTGTATGGGACTATTTTGTGCGGAAGCATACAAAATCGCTGAATGCTCAAATTTTGTTCATGGAGTTATGAATAAATTCTTTCGACCAACCAGAACGCTTGTTTTTGATAGACGAAACTTAAATTTAAATTATTCAGGGATGAATTCTCTAAAACTTTTGGCTATTTGAGGGGAAGTGTTCAGGTAATTTCATTATCTTACTATACAATACAATACAAAATCCTTTATTCACTCTTGTTACATTATTGAACAACATGAAAATAAAATGCCTACATAAGTTTTAACAAAAGTCAAGTTCTTATAATACATATTTATGACACATGATTAGTCAGCTTTATAAAGAAGGAAAAATATAAATACAGGGCTCCCGCTGCCGATCGCCAATGGGGCCAAATGCGACAAAATAAAAATCCTGGCCCCAAAATCGGCGAATTGGCGATTTTACTGGCGACAACTTTCAAAATAAGGCAAAGGGATGTTGAGTCCATTTAAACGATTTCCGACGCGCAACTTTATCATTCACACATCCGCTAATTTGTTTGGGAGACACGCGACCATCAATATCCATTGCATATCCATGTCAATCAAGACAGATTAGTAACGCATCACTGACCTAATTGATTCTAACATCACTCGAGTTAGTTGGATTTTCCAAAGCCCGCCGGGAACCATCATGTAAACCAAGATGGCGGAAATTCACATCGCTTGGGCTAAAAAATTGACGATATTTATTCCTCGATCACTTTTTGAGATTCATTAGAGTGCCGAATAAAAACAAAAGACAACATTTTGCTTATCTATTGATGATTTTAGTATCAAAGTCAAGTGAATTTCCGAGAAATGAGAAATATCGGACATTAGTAATCAAAGTACTGCGGACATTAGTAATCAAAGTACTGTGGGTTACCAAAAATTTGACCTGTCGTCCAGCATAGCTCTAGGTGTTCTTGGAATTTTATTATCGAATGACAATCCTCTCATATTTTACCTATTAACCCTTTTCTAATTTATTCAATATAATATATTATAGATAACAGGTTATTTGTTTTCAATATAGTAGTTTTCTTTCATTCACTTATTCATGCTGGCTCCACTTTTGTCCCCAATTGGCACCAAGTGGCCCCAAATTTTTGCAATTGGCGATTTCATTGGCGCAAGAATAAAATTTCCCAGGGGGAGCCCTGAAATATTTCATTGAAAGTAGGGTCATTAAGTTGACAGTGGTTGTTTATGACAGATTTCATTTTTGGGAAAATCCAATGCGGTAAATATGATCCAGTTGGGAATTCAGACAGTGCACTGACAGGTGCTCTGTCCCGAATCCCCACCTGATCATTATGCAGTCCTCAGTCTAAGCTGAACAAAGTAATTAATTTCACTTTCCGAATTTCATATCTTACTGATTCTGGCAGAAAGTTTGATTTCAAAATTAAACAGTGTTATTAGCTCACCTGAGCACAACATGCTCAAGGTGAGCTTTTGGTATCACCTTTTGTCCGAAGTGCGTCATGCGTTTTGCATCGGAAGGCGTCAACAATTCTTTAAACATCTTCTCCTCAGTAACCACTGGGCGGATTTCAACCAAACTTTGTAGGAATGTTCCTTGGGTGACCCTTCTCAAAAGTTGTTTGCAAATTTTTGATTGACCCCCAAATATGGGCGTGGCAGGGCATGGCAGTTTTTGACTTTGAAACCCTTAAATATCTGCTCCTCAGTAACCATTGGGCCAATATCAACTAAACTTTGCATGAATGTTTTTTGGGTGACCCTTTTCAAAAGTTGTTCATGGAATTTTGATTTATGCCCAAATATGGGCGTGGCAGGTTGGGGCAGTTTTTTATTTAGAAATCTTTAAATATCTTCTCCTCAATAATCATTGGGCCAATTTCATCCAAATTTGGTATGAATGTTCCTTGGGTGACCCTTTTCAAAAGTTGTTTGCAGAATTTTGTTTCACGCCCAAATATGGGCGTTGCAGGGCGTGGCATTTTTTGACTTTGAAATCTTTTAACGTCTTCTCCACAGGAACCATTGGGCCAATTTCAACGAAACTTGGCATGAATGTTCCTTGGGTGACCCTTTTCAAAAGTTGTTCACAGAATTTTGTAACACGCCCAAATATAGGCGTGACAGTTTTTGGCTTTGATATCTTTAAATATCTTCTCCTCAATAACTGTTTAGCCAATTTTAACCAAATTTGGTATGAATGTTCCTTGGGTGACCCTTTTAAAATATGTTCTTGAATTTTGATTTATGCCAAAATATGGGCGTGGCAGTTTTTTTAATTTGAAATCTTTAAACATCTTCTCCTCAGGAACCATTGGGCCAATTTCAACGAAACTTGGCATGAATGTTCCTTTGGTGACCCTTTTCAAAAGTTGTTCGCATATTTTTGTAACACGCCCAAAAATGGGAGTGGCAGGGCTTGGCAGTTTTTGGCTTTGAAATCTTTAAATATCTTCTCCTCAGTAACTATTGGGCCAATTTCAACCAAATTTGGTACAAATGTTCCTTGGGTTACCCTTTTCAAAAGTTGTTCTAGAATTTTGATTTATGCCAAAATATGGGCGTGGCAGTTTTTTTAATTTGAAATCTTTAAACATCTTCTCCTCAGGAACCATTGGGCCAATTTCAACCAAACTTGGCATGAATGTTCCTTTGGTGACCCTTTTCAAAAGTTGTTAGCATAATTTTGTAACACGCCCAAAAATGGGAGTGGCAGGGCGTGGCAGTTTTTGGCTTTGATATCTTTAAATATCTTCTCCTCAATAACTATTGGGCCAATTTCAACCAAATTTGGTATGAATGTTCCTTGGGTTACCCTTTTCAAAAGTTGTTCTAGAATTTTGATTTATGCCCAAATTTGGGCATGGCAGTTTTTTTACTTTGAAATCTTTAAGCATCTTCTCCTCAGTAACCATTGGGCCAATTTCAACCAAACTTGGCATGAATGTTCCTTGGGTGACCCTTTTAAAAAGTTGTTCGTGGAATTTGTTTCACGCCCAAATATGGGATTGGCAGGATGGGGCAGTTTTTGACCTTGATATCTTTACATATCTTCTCTTCAGAAACCATTGGGCCAATTTCAACCAAACTTGGCATGAATGTTCCTTGGGTGACACTTTTCAAAAGTTGTATGCAGAATTTTGATTCACACCTAAATATGGGCGTGGCATTTTTTGACTTTGAAATCCTTAAACATTTCCTCAGTAACCACTGGGCAAATTTCAACCAAACTTGGCATGAATGTTCCTTGGGTGACTTTTTAAAAAGTTGTTTGCAGAATTTTGTTTCACGCCCAAATATGGGATTGGCAGGGAGGGGCAGTTTTTGACTTAGACTTCTTTAAACATCTTCTCCTCAGTAACCATTGGGCCAATTTCAACCAAACTTGGCATGAATGATCCTTGGGTGACCCTTTTCAAATCGTGTTTGGAGAATTTGATTTATGCCCAAATATGGGCAGGCAGTTTTTAGGTCACCTGACCAAATGGTCATGGTGACCTATTGCAATCATCATTTGTCCGTCGTCGTGCGTCGTCCGTCGTGCGTCGTCCGTCGTGCGTCGTCCGTCGTCCGTTAACTTTTAAACATTTTCATCTTCTTCTCAAGAACTACTGGGCGGATTTTAACCAAACTTGGTAGAAAGCATCATTGGGGGATGCCAATTCAAGTTTGTGAAAATAGGGGCTCTGGGGGTCATAGGGGCCCAAATAGGGGGCAAAAAGGGGTAATTTTTGGTACTTCTTTAAAAATCTTCTTCTAATAAACCGTTAATGCCAGAGCTTAAATATTTTGTGTGCATGACAACTAGGACAGGTATATTATAAATTGTGAAATTCATGCCCCTGGGGTCATGTATGGGGCCACACCCAGAGGTCAAAGTTCATCATGTTGAAAAATTCACATTTTCATCTTCTTCTGATAAAGTACAAAGCCAATTTCAAAGAAACTTGGTGAAAAGCATCATTTGGTAATGGTTATTCAGATTTGTGAAAATAAAAAGGCTGGGGGGTCAGGGGGCCCTAAAATGGGGACCAAAAGGGGGTCATTTTTGGTAACTTTTAAATATTTTTTTCTTCTTCTCAAGAACTACTGGGCGGATTTCAACCAAACTTGGTAGAAAGCATGATTGGGGGATGCCAATTCAAGTTTGTGAAAATAGGGGTTCTGGGGTCAAAGGGGCCCAAATAGGGGGCATGAACGTCCTTGGATGACCCTTTTCGAAAGTTGTTTGTGAAATTTGATTGATGCCCAAATATGGGTGTGGCAGGTTGGGGCAGTTTTTTATTTAGAAATCTTTAAATATCTTCTCCTCAATAATCTTTGGGCCAATTTCAACCAAACTTGGCATGAATGTTCCTTTAATGACCCTATTCAAAAGGTGCTTGCAGAATTTGATTGATGCCCAAATATGGGCGTGGCAGGGCTGGGCACTTTTTTACTTTGAAATTTTTAAACAGCTCCTCAGTAAGCATTTAGACAATTTCAACCAAATTTGGTATGAATATTCCTTGGGTGACCCTTTTCAAAAGTGTTGGCTAAATTTCAAAACATCTTACATTAGTCTGGTGAGCGATTTTAGGGCCATTCTGGCCCTCTTTTTTTTCAAAACTTATGTTCTGTAACATGATAGTAAAGATAATAAGGTTGGTTGAGGACCTAAATGTCATAACTTGAATGAACTGTAATTCCAATATTAAGATCACCATACCAAAAAAATCCTTAACATCAATGTCTGGGTTCTGAGTGCTCCTCTGCTCTAAAGGAGAGATTGTTGTCTGCAACATCTTTGAAGTCTAGAATTTTATCTTCTGGTAATGAGTTAAGGCTGAGTTAACTGGCAAAAGACTTTTATTGTGAATGTGATCTAAAGCACTTTTTGTCAAGCCTACTTGCAATAAGCGAGACTTAAAAGACGTATTGCCACTTAACCCTTGTCATGCTGTATAAATTGCTAAACTAAATTGCAGTAAAATCAAAGGGCTGAAAGCACTGATAGAACTTATTGTTCAAAAATCAATGATTCTTTTACAAATCAATTTCATAAACAACTCTGGCAGGAAAATTACAAGCAGGAGGTGTAGACCAAGATCAGACTGCACTTATGTGCAGGCTGATCTTGGTCTACATCTCCTGCAAAAACTGGAATATTTTGGGTTCAGCGTGACAAGGATTAACTTTGGTGTAAGTGCTGGTGTTGGTCTGTTCATCTGTCGCTTGGGCCATAGTGCAGTTAGTTGTGCATCAGACTTCTTATCATGGGGTCTTGGGTTCAATCCCAGGTCGCAGCAAACATCCTTTGCGGCATTTGTCTTCGACCAATGGTCGGATAATTTTAAACCTATGTGGGATGAGCAGCTGGAAGCTTGATAAGAATGTAGTGTTAGTAGTGGTGTGAGAAATACCAGGTGCTCCAGGTGTCACAATATGACTGAAATACAGTTAAAAGTGGCGTTAAATGTCATTTAAACAAAGAAATCTGTTCATCTTTCCAATTTGCCTGGTCCATAACTAATTGTTCCCCTCAATGAATAGAAATGCCATTAGAGAGATTTACCCAAAGGTAAAGGTTAACCTTATGGTTGTGATAATTTCAAAACTTTTTTAGCATAGGTTTTTCTCTCAAGGACCAGTTATTACTAAAGGTCAAAAATCAAGGTCACATTTGATGGTCAAACATTTGTGAGCTTTTAGGTGTACAACAAGTATAGTCCTTTGCAATTTAAGCGCAACATTCTTGCTTTTATATTTCAGGGTTGTTAGATTTAGCTAATGCATATTGTGAACCAGTATTAAAGAAGCACTGTGAACAGATCATACGCCATGGAATCTCGGTGAACAATGTCGCCATGTTGTACGCAGCCGCAATTAAATATGAAGCAAAGGTAAGAATAGGGTGCAAAGTATCTGTATATAGATGGCTTAGAGCAGAAACATAGTATGGCTCTATACATTGTATAGAGCCATACTGTGTTTTTGCTCTAAGCCCTCGATATCACTTTGTGGCTAATTACAAGTAAAAAACATAATAAAGGATTATATGTTTTACTGGGCAAAAATGCTGTATTTGAACAAGAACTTATTCTGCAGTTTACTCCTTTCCTCACGTTCCCAAATAATTAATGGATTGCAGGTATCAATCAAAGAATCAATCGAACTGACAAATTATTCATTCAGACTGGAGGTGAACTTTGAACTTCAATTTTAGCTCACATTTATGTGGAGAATTTTTGTTGGTATGGCAACTTAAATGTCATAATTACAGCTTATTCAAGCTGTTGTTAGGACATTAAGCTCCCCTACCAACCATTTTACTTTTTTATCACATGTTAATGGCCATGAACTTTTGCAAAAAACGCCATTAATACTGAAGAGAAAATTCCTCTTGAAGCTCAGTGGAAGGGGCCACCAATCAGTTGATGGACCTGTTATGCAAAAAGTACATCCTTGGAAGTGTGAAAGTTTCTACCCTGATCAGACTGCCTGGTTTGCTTAGGCTGACAAGGAGGCAAACTTTGTGCATGTTGTAGATTTTCTGAATTAAGAATGGTCAATCCAAAATCCAAAAAAGTTTTTAAAGTTTTTTTCCTTGTATCTGTCCTAATCTAAGTGAGAATTACAAAATAGTTCATACTAAGCAATCTAATTGATCCTTATTATATGTCATGAAAAAGTGTTTTAAGCTACCAAACCATTTGGTGATCCCTTAAGTAGTCACTTAACCCATTGCCTCGCAGCAAAATTTTAAACTAGTCGGAATTCAAAGAAGTTGCAGACAACAATTTCAAGGTGACAGAATTTTTAATATCTTTTTCTTTTTGGGTAGAAAACAAGGTTGAAAATGAAGAAATTGCTTGTAACAAGCAATTTCTTCAACTTTAACCTAGTTATTCTTAAATATTTTCTAATTGGTTGTAAAGAAGTCGGATTGTGTGGTAATGGGGTTATACAAGTTTTATTGTATATGATTTATTTTCAGGAGCTGGAGGAATTTTGTTTCCGGTTTGCCATGAACCACATGACGGCCGTTACACAAACTGTCGCATTCTCCGAACTCGATGAAAATGTTCTGAAAGAGTTCATAAAGAAGGCTGGCCAGGCTGGAGCTTTCCGATATTGAATAACATTCCGTTACGCAAACTTTTATTCTTGTAGATAAATTCTATATGTACAAATCAAAATTTGGATTAACCCATTACCTTACAATGCTGTTTTGGATGCCCAGAAGTAATTTAGCCATAGATATAAACAGTAATATAGCCATTGAAAACTGTTCAAAAAAGGAGAAATTGCTTTTAACAAGCAATTTCTCCTCTTCTCACAATGTTTTCTATTTTCCATTTGGCCCTGATTTTCAAATTTAGCACAATTTGGAATGACAACTGCAACGTCTTTTAATTTGTTTTAATTTGATCAGTCTGAAATTTTGTTGTCTGGTAATGGGTTGATCAGGTACTATTTTCAAGTATGATAACTGCTTCTTAATGGGAGTAATAGCCTCTGATAGCCTGATATTCTGTGTTATAAATTATTTTGATGTAATATTCTATCGTGCTACATTCAAGGAAAGCTTATGAAAGTGACCTAATTGTAGATAATCCATTATTAGGCAACAATTCTCTTGCTCTCTTGCAGTGAGTGAGAATAAGTTGTCGCTATGGAAATTTTGTATATCTGCAATTCCGAATTTTTTTACCACAACTCCTATATTTATCAGTGGGTTGAAAAATAACTTGGCACAACTGTTCTCCATTATGAGTAGAAATGCCATTTGAACCAAATGTTCAGGTATCTCCAAATTCAAGATCACTGCTGAAAGTCAAAAGCTTAAATTGAGCTTGCCCCTGCATATCTTTTACATGTGCATTGTTTCCCACCAGTGGGTGGATAATAAAAAACCTAATTGGGATGAGTAGCTGGAGACTCTGAAAGGATGTTGTGTTAGTGCTAATGCGAGAAATAACAGTAATCCATGGTTAGGTGCTCCAGTCCCCATGATATGAGTGAAATACTGTTAAAAGTGGCATTAAACCCCATTCAATCAATCAAACTTGCCTAAAATGTTTGTATTGGTATAAGGAAGGTCTCTGTTGATTATGTTTGCAATTTGACTCATATCAAGGAAAAGGGGCCTTATTAACAATTTCCTTGTTGATGATATACATCTTAAAACTTATTTTGTCATAGGAAAGATTACAATTGAATATGGATATTTTCTGACAAATTGGGGGGTAATTCACTATTTCATGGTTACTTCTGTACGGATAAAAATTTGATTCAGTTTTTCTCAAACTTAATGAAAATGTTTGTTAGGTAAGCTTCATTAAATTTCACACAATCTGGCTTTTTTTACACCCCTCAAGAAAAGGGTTTGAGAAAACATGGTAGAAAATGAAGAAATTGCTTGTAATAAGCAATTTCTTCATTGCCTACTATGTTTTCTTTCTTGAAAGACCAAAAATATTTCAATTCCATAATCTCCGAAATTGCTGTATGCACTACTTCGAATTTAGACCAGTCTGGTTATTGGTTGAAATATATGTTCGGCCTTGAAAAAGTTGCATATTGAAATGTTGACTTTTCATCCATTATGGAGTAAAATGGGGTCTTTGTGGCAATATATGGACTACTGTCATAAAGTAGCCGGTAGCGCATCAGACTCCTAATCTTCAATAATGGGTGGATAATCGTAACCTAAGTGGAATGGCAGCTGGAGGCTAGGAAAGAACGTAGTGGTAGTAGTTGTGTGAGAGATACAAGGAATCCATTGTTAGGTGATCCAGCCACTGAGATATGACTGAAATACTGTTAAAAGAGGTGTTAAATCCAATTCAATCAATCAATTTGTGGCAACATAAGTTTTACTGCTTATCCAATCACAACCTTTATATCTGTTAAACCTAGAAAAAATATATGTTAGTCAGTAGTATAATGATTCAGTAAGGTATCTAGGTCCATCTTAATTAGACTTGTCCAAATTTACAAAGTTGCAGTAGACAATTTAAATATGATGAAATGTCATGTTCAATTTGTGGTTCTGCAACATTTCTTTAAGTGTTTAGACTCTAGTAAACAAAAATTTAGCTCAATCTTTTTAACAGAATCCTTTTGGTAGAATTTGTTCGAGATTATAAGGATGAGCGTTCTGGAGAAATTCTCTTTGGAAAGGGAATAAAAAGGTTATTATAAAAAAGGTTAATGTAATCTCTTTTATCTCTACATCTTTTGGTAGCTTTATACTATCTATTATTATGACAGAATTTTAGACTTTTTAAGTCAAAGAAGCTGCCTAGGATAATTCAAAGTGTATAAAAGATTGAAAAGTTAGTGTCATGTAGTCTAAAAATGCTGTGACAAAAGGAGACATTGCTGGTAATAGTAAATTTTTCTTCTTGTTACAGTGTTTTCCTATTTAGTTTTTAGCTCACCTGAGCACATAGTGCCCAAGTGAGCTATTGTGATCCCCTTTAGTCCAGCGTCTGTCCGGCGTGCGTCGTCCGTCAACAATTTCTTTAAACGACATCTCCTCCTAAACCACTGGGCCAATTTGAACCAAATTTGGCAGAAATGTTCCTTAGGTGGTCCCCTTCAAAAATAGCTAAAAGAATTGAAATCTGTTAAAACCTCTGGTTGCCATGGCAACAAAAGTGAAATTTCAAAATAATCTTTAAAAATCTTCTCCTCCTGACCCAGAAGGCGTAGAGCCTTGATATTTTGCATGAAGCATCAGTATATTGACCTCTTTCAAAATAGCTAAAATAATGATCCTCAGGTCCCCAGGGGCGGAGTTAAAAACTCTGGTTGCCATGGCAACAAAAGTGAAATTTTAAAATAATCTTTAAAAATCTTCTTCTCCAGACCCAGAAGGCATAGAGCCTTGATATTTTGCATGATGCATCGGTAAATTGACCTCTTTCAAAATATCTTAAATCATCATCCTCGGGTCCCAGGGGTGGAGCCCCAGGGGGGTGGAGGGTGGGGTTATATAGAAATAAAGAATGAATTTTTAAATGACATCTCCTCCCAATTCACAGGGCCAATTTGAACCAAATTTGGCAGAAATGCTGCTTAGGTGGTCCCCTGAAAATTAGCTAAAAGAATTGAAATCCGTTAAAAACTCTTGTTGCCATGGCAACAAAAGTGAAATTTCAAAATAATCTTTTAGAATCTTCTCCTCCTGACCCAGAAGGCATAGAGCCTTGAAATTTTGCATGATGCATCAGTATATTGACCTCTTTCAAAATAGCTTAAATCATCATCCTCGGGTCCCCAGGGGTGGAGCCCCAGGGCGGTGGAGGGTGGGGTTATATAGAAATAAAGAATGAATTTTTAAATGACATCTCCTCCCAATTCACAGGGCCAATTTGAACCAAATTTGGCAGAAATGCTGCTTAGGTGGTCCCCCTGAAAATTAGCTAAAAGAATTGAAATCCTTTAAAAACTCTCGTTGCCATGGCAACAAAAGTGAAATTTCAAAATAATCTTTTAGAATCTTCTCCTCCTGACCCAGAAGGCATAGAGCCTTGATATTTTGCATGAAGCATCAGTATATTGATCTCTTACAAAATAGCTATAATCATGATCCTAGGGTTTCCAGGGGCAGACCCAGGGGGGGGGGGGGTGTGTGTATAGGCATGAAGCCTCAGTTCAAAGACTTCTTTCTTATTTCTGAAATTATAACCCATGGAAAAAGTTTTTTCCTTCTTTCAAATCAGCACTAAAGCCTTGGAATTTGTAATTTAGACTTTTGGATCCCCAGGTTCATAGTCTTTATATGTAATTGTGGCCCACTTGTTTCATAATCCTAACCTTAAGTTAAACAATTGTTCCTGTAGGATTAAGGAATTTGTTTTGTGCCTATGGCTAATATAAGTACAAGTAAAGTCACATTTTCTTAACTAAGTAAAAAATTCTATTATTCTATTAACTCCTTAACGAACATGACAGATCCAAATTGAGGTAAATTGTAAACAACATCTCAAAGAGCATTTTATTTGAAAATAACTCAAATGAGTTAGGAAAACATTGTGAGAAAAGAAAAAATATTTGTTACAAGTTATTCCAAACATTGTATCCTGATTTTATAATTGAGAAAACATTTTGGAAAAGGAAGAAATTGCAAAACTTTTGAATTTGGACAGTTCTAAAATTTTGCTAAACAGGAAAGGCTTAAGAGAATTCTTGATAAGAGTAAAAATCTGGTGCTGTGTGGTAATGGATTAAATTGGTAAATTCATGGCGATAGAGCATTGCAAATTAGTAAATTCATGGCAATGGAGCATTGCAAATTAGTAAATTCATGGCAATAGAGCATTGCAAATTAGTAAATTCATGGCGATGGAGCATTGCAAATTAGTAAATTCATGGCGATGGAGCATTGCAAATTAGTAAATTCATGGCGATGGAGCATTGCAAATTAGTAAATTCATGGCGATGGAGCATTGCAAATTAGTAAATTCATGGTGATGGAGCATTGCAAATTAGTAAATTCGTGGCGATGGAGCATTGCAAATTAGTAAATTCGTGGTGATGGAGCATTGCAAATTAGTAAATTCATGGCGATAGAGCAGTGCAAATTAGTAAATTAATGGCGATGAAGCATTGCAAATTAGTAAATTCATGGCGATGGAGCATTGCAAGTTAGTAAACTACTGGCGATGGAGCATTACAGGCTCTCAAGTGTTTGTAGTTCCAATTAACCCATTCCCACTCAGTGACGCCTTTTAACGCCCCTAAAGTAAAAAAACTTTAGAAAACATTGAGGAAAATGAAGAAATTTCTTGCTACAAGCAATTTCTTCATTTTCCACAAGGTTTTCTACCCCGAAAGTTGAAAAAATCAAAAATATCAGAAACTTTAAGTTGTCGTCTGCAACTTCTTTCAATATGGGCAAATCTAAAATTTGCCGTCTGGTAATGGGTTAAGCATCAAAATACTGCATTGTGTGGACTAATACATTACTGTTATCAACTCATCACAAATATCAGTTGATGGTTTATCTCATTGGGAATCTACGTATTTGGTCACACTTATCTTTTATTGTATGTTCAGTTGTTGTAAAGTTTTGTTTAAAGGTATGTATTTGTCAACCTATTTTGTTGATGATTGGTTGAAAATGAAAAAGCTTACGAAATGGTTGTTATCATTTGAGTACATTTTTATGCCCCCACCCCCTTAAAGTGTGTGTGGGGGGGGGATTTAGATTTGCCTTTGTCCGTCCGTCCGTCCCGAAATTGTCCGGGGCATATCTCTGAAAGTATAATAGCTATCAACTTGAAACTTCATAGATGGATAGACCTCATTGAGGAGAAATGCAGTGCACAAGAACCACAACTCTTGCTTGCATAATTTTGGAGTTATTGCCTTTTGTTATTTTAAAAACTTACATTTTGTCCTGAGCATATCTCTGAAAGTATAATAGCTATCAACTTGAAACTTCACAGGTGGATAGACCTCATTGAGGAGAAGTGCAGTGCACAAGAACCACAACTCTTGTTTGAATAATTTTGGAATTTCCCTTTGTTATTTTAAAAACTTACATATTGTCCAGGGCATATCTCTGAAAGTATAATAGCTTTCAACTTGAAACTTCACAGGTGGATAGACCTCATTGAGGAGAAGTGCAGTGCACAAGAACCACAACTCTTGCTTGCATAATTTTGGAGTTATTGCCTTTTGTTATTTTAAAGACTTACAATTTGTCCGGGGCCTATCTCTGAAAGTATGGAGTTATTGCCCTTTGTTATGATCAAAGATACCGGTGGGGGCATCTGTGTCCTGTAGACAAAGCTCTTTTTTCCTCCAATGTTTTCAAAGACAAGTTGGCTCATCATGGTCAGTAAATAAGTTTTATTCTCAAATGATTACCCTTTTGCTCAACAGCTGTCACGAATATATTTGTCTTATACCGACTGCTTTGACTGCTTTCATTGTGGAGTGGTTAACCCTTCCCGTGTAATCCCTTGTTCTTAACGTCCCTGTGTTTTTATACTTGAGAAAACATTGTAGAAAAAGAAGAAATTGCTTCTTTTCCATTATCTTTTTAGGCTTTTGAATGATTATTTTTCAAATAAAAAGGATTTTATTTTGTCGTCTGCAAATCCTTTGAATTTTGGCAGGTATAAAATTTTGCAAATTAGGAATGGGTTAAGGTGTCCACTTTAGAAGCAGAAGGTCGAAGGTTCAAATCCAAGTGAAAGCCAGCTCACTGGGTCAGAACAGACACAGCCAGTTGGTGAGCTGCCAGCTAGTAAAACTAAGGGTTACCGCAGTCCTGTCTCTGTGAGGTGCCCGGCTAAAGAGAATGGATTCCAGAGGTACTGTCCACACAAGGACAAAATGTCTTATTAGTCTATTCGTGCTGCCATTTAACCCTTTCCTGTACTACCACTGGTTCTTACGTCCTTGTGATATTATACTTGAGAAAACATTGTAGAAAAAGAAGAAATTGCTTGTAACAAGCAATTTCTTCTTTTTCCACAATATTTTCTATCCTATTGAATGGTTATTTTTCAAATTAAATTCACCATAAATTTTTGTCTGCAAAAGCTTTGAATTTTGACAGGTCTTTCTTAAAAAAAAGTTAAAACAGGGACGGGTTAAGTAGAAGTTACACTATCATAAACAAAGCCTTTATATATTTGTAGAATCACTTTTAACTCATTACCAAATGCCAAAAAAGTAGACTGGTCCAAAATCAAAGACAACAGCTCAAAGTAAACAGAATTTTAAATACCGGTATTTCTTGCTTTGTGGGTAGAAATTCGTAACAAGCAATTTTTACGTTTTCCACATCGTTTTCCTGAACCTTTTTCTTGACAGGCGTCGAAGGTGGATTTGTTTGGAAATGTCAAGAGAACGATTGTTTGGCATTGATCAGGTTTTTGAGTTCAAGATTGGGGATAAACGTACATAACATATTTAGGTGACAACAAGAATCCGTTATGTGACTTTCTTTGAGATGTGCTGATCTTGGTCTCGAATAGTTTATCATAAGTTATAAGCTCTTGCCATGCTAAACCAGGAATATTTCTATTTTGGGAGGAGGTATAGACAAAGATCATCCTGCACATAAATACTGTTTGATCTTAGTCTACATCCCCTGCTTGTCCCTTTTAAGCCAGAGTTGTTTGACAGATAATTTTCTTTAAATGAATATTAACAAAAAATAAGTGCTTTAATTGATCTTCCTTAAATCTTTGGGTAGTTCCGGTGAAAAAATCGATGATATCGGTATTGAAAACATTAACAGGTTGTTGTCAGCTCTTACTATGTGTCATCAATGTTGAAACCCTAGATGATCTAGAGACTATTTTATTTTAACAGCTGAGCTTAATTTTTTAAAGCTAAGTGACGTTTTACGTGTTTATAATCGTAAATGAGCCGGTATGAAAGGGTATTTTTCGGATATATCCTTATTCCGGATATACGTATTAATTACCATAAAAAGAGCTTTTTTTGATCGAAATAAATACAATGATACTCACGGAAATACATTCGGATTCCGTTATTTCCTTTTTTTAAAAATGGTTTCACATTTCAAGCGCGGCTATGAATTTATAAGATATCTGTCATTTCACAAACGGGAACTGTTACAAAGAAGCTCTCCATACGTCTTCCTTTCATGACCATGGGAATTTACCAAATACCCTTTTCATTGATGAATATGAAATAAATTTAATCAGAATTGCACTGCATGATCCTCAACAAGCTTTGTAAAGTATCTGGAGGCTTGTGGAAATGATTGTCGCCTCTATAGGTCCTCCAAAGATATACCATTCGTTTCTTACCAATGGCAAGTAAGATATATCATTAATTTCTTACAAAACGGCAAATGATATGGTAGGGTGAGCAGCTGGTGGCTCAGATGAAATGTCAGTTATGAATTAAATGATTTAATGTTGAAAGTTGTGTTTAACCGATAACCGGAAGGCAAAATATTAGACTGTGCCAAATTTAAAGGAGTTGCACATGATAACTTTAAGTTTATGAATTTGTATATATTTTCATCTTTCTGGGCAGAAAACATTCGGCAAATTGACAAAATTGCTTGTCACAAGCAATTTTGTCAATTTGTACAATGTTTTTTCCAATACTTTTTCTTAAAGGGCGCCTAAAAGCGTCATTGTGTGGGGATTGGTAAACCAATTTAATTCAATCAACCTGCACAAGCTTTAGCATCTGATATTAGATGTGTGCACAGATTTATATTTTTCATATAAAATTTAATCTGGTTAACCCTGGTTTATACGTCCCAGTGGCTTTCAAATTGAGAATGCATTGTAGAAAAAGAACATGTCTGTTGCATTTTTTCCTTTTCCATAGTATTTCTATATTGTTTTATATATCATTTCATGTATTTAAGTATTTGAGAAAAAGTGAGAAATGAAAAAGTGGAAATATAAAAGAGATGACCGTAAGAAGTGTTACAAAGATCAAACTAAGACAATCTTTTTGAACGTTTTAATCCATTTAGATGACACCACATTCTTATTAGTATATTGAGATATATCATGCAATGACATATATGATACAATGAATATCTACTAAATATTCAAATCTTTTTGTTGTAAAAAATTGAGCTTAAACATGGTGGGTTTTTTTTTCTAGATTTTTCTTACTTAACCCATTCCAACACAGCAAAATTTTAGACTGGTCCAAATTGAAAGAAGCTGCAGACCACAATTTCAAGTTGATGGAATTTTGAATTTTTTCGTCTTTTTGGATAGAAAACATAGTGGTTAATGAAGAAATTGCTTGATACAAGCAATTTCTGCATTATCCACAATGTTTTCAAAAGCTTTTTTCCTGAGGGCGTAAAAAGGAGGGATTGAGTTGGAATGGGTTAAACATTTTTTCCCAATTTTTTCTAAATGAGAAACGTTTTAAAATAAATTTATTTTACCTCTTGCGTTTATAATCCTATTTAAAATGTACAAGCTCGTAATTTCCTTAGAATAAGAGGGAATAGCAAATGACTTCCTTTGTTTCTTGTAATAATGGATATCGGATGAAAATCAAAAGCAAATAATCGATCATTGTGAGACATATCCAGTGTATATCCAAAATACCACCCGTGGTCTATTACGCAATCAGAGATACCGATCAGAAGCGTGTAAGTTACTTGGATTAAAACAGCAGTTTATGAGAGGTCATCGTTAACTTTTAAATTTGATTTACCATTTAACCCTTTACAGGAAAAAAAAACTCAGAACGAAAGAGGATACGCACGCATTTTTAATAGCCATGTGTACCGAAAATAATGGATCTTTCAGATGTGGAGAAAATCGGCGTAAAAAGTACTCTTTATCGCAATATTGTTATTCTTGGTTGTTGTTGTGTGGTTTTCTTGTTTTAATAAGAATTTTCAAGTTAAAGAAGTAAACGCAATGATTTCCTACAAAGGACGCCTTTGCTATTTTTTTTTTTTTTTTTTTTTTTTTCGAAATAAGAAGTAAAATATAAAAACTGGACGAGAATGAATTTGGTTCCTAGGTCGGGAGAGAAAAACGATTATAACGTGTCACATTAATATAAACTACCACAACAATTCCATATTCTAAGAGATTTTTTAAGAGTACTCAACATTCCTCTGTATCAAATTCTGAAAAATTATCTGATTCTACGCAAAAAAGGAGCATTTAACCTCTGATAGTGTAATTTTACTTTTTACTTAGGGACCCAGCCACATCATTTTGCATATAATATATGGATAGAAAGATAAAACATTAATCAATCTTTAGAACTAGATAAATTCCAAATAATATAAATCAACGACTCCCTTGTTAATTAGTCAAAAGAAGGACATCTGGGTAGTCGTGTGAAAATCAAAGCAAATAGCCGATCGTTATGAGATATATCCGGATACCACCCATGGACTATTGCGTAATCAAAGATACCGATTCAAAACGTGTAAGTTACTTGGATTAAAACAGGAGTTTATGGATGGACATCGATAATTCTTCAGATTAAAGTACCATTTAAACCTTTGTAGATAAAAGAAAATCTCAGAACGAAATAGGATACAGACGAAATATCGAAATCCATTTGTATCAAAAATAACGGATCGCTCAGATTTGGAGAAACTCCTTGTAAAAATACTCCTTTTATCGCAATACTTTTGTTCCTCCGTTGTTGTTTTGTCTGTTTGCTTGATCCAATAAATATTCTCAAGCCAACGAAATAAAAGCAACAATTGATCATGAAGGACACTTTTGCTAATTTTTGTTTCGAAAATGAGAAGTAATATATGAAAACTGGATGAAACTCGGACGGGAAGACGATTATAACGTGTCAACGTAAATAAAAACTACCAAAACATTTTCATAATCTATAAGTATTACAAAACTACTGAATATTTTTATGTGTGATGTACCGAAAAAATAATTAATTCTCTCCAAAACAGACGCTTTTAGTCTCAGTCCTTATATACTCTTTGTTGAAATTTAAACCGGAACTACCCAATAGAATCAAGGGAGTTAATTAAAGGGCAATTTTCGGGAGAACTCCGTATATCGGTAGGGGCCCATTGACCATTCGCTGGCCCCGCCCACTTTTTCTGTTTGCCCAGCCCAATCACTCTAACAGGAAGTTACACTTCGATATTAAATGGCGTTAATTTGCAAAATGTATGGCTAGTAGTTTGTAATGAAATGGGTGAAATGGTTGTTATGGGACCGAAACATCGTAACTACAGCTTGAATAAGCTGTAGTTACGATGTTTCGGTTGCTATATCAGCAAAACTGTTTCACACAAATGGCGACCTATATTGTGGTTCAAAGCTCATTTTCGGGCTGAAGGAATTATTTGATTGGTCGATTGATTCCTTGATTGACCGCCGTAATTAGTCAATTAAGCTTCCAGTGCTCGCTACACTTGATTTACATTCTTCTAGACTATCTGTACATGTATTGTCAAAGTGACTGCACTTTACAATCCACATCCCAAATTTCACGCGCAGTCGCGGGCGTAAAATGAGTAAGTGTCAATCACTTCGAAATACTTTGATGTTGTTAAAACCGTTACACCTTGTATATTACAAGCTGTTTTTCCTGGTTCATTTCCATAATCCAGACTTTTACACGCAGCATTCGATCTACACTCGTCTAGACATTCTGCCAGCGTCAAATGTCGTATTGTGTATAGATTGTCGGAATGTATACGTCGATTTGGGTACACTTGGAATGTTGTACCATATGATTCGCATTCTGAAATTCATGTGATATTTATTTAAGTTTTTTCTATTTTGGAAAATTTTAAACCTGCCCAATTTCAAAGGATTTGCTGACGCAATATAAAACCGATTTTGTTTGAAAAAAATAATCATTCAGACGGTATAAAATATTGTGGAAAATGAAGAAATTGCTTGTTACAAGGAATTTCTTCTTTTTCCACTATGTTTTCTCAAGTATAAAAACACGGCGACGTAAAAACTAGATATTGAGCAGGAAAGGGTTAACTTTATGTTTTTCACGAGTGGCGAAGCCTGGAGTGAAAATATGCTTTAGTGGTTCACGAAATAAAAGATTAGTTAATCTTACACGAAAACCAAACTAAAAGCGTTAACCTGTCCTGGACAATCCCCGAGAAAACTTAATGGAAAACGAAGAAATTACTTGTGACAAGTAATTCTCGTGACAAGTAATTTCTTCATTTTCGGAAATGTTATTATCATATGGGATAGTTTTTTTTAGCTCACATGAGCACAACGTGCTCATGGTGAGCTTTTGTGATCGTTGAATGTCTGACGTGCGGCGTCACCAATTGAGATGTTTACACTCTAGAGGCCACAGTTTTGACCCAATCTTCATGAAACTTGGAATAATTGTTAGGTCATGAGGATGAACCCTATAGATTATGGGAGGGTTCTATTTGAAAATACAGGAAAAGGGGCCTTAATGACAATTTCTTTGTTTACACTCGAGGCCACAAATTTGGCTCTATCTTCATGAAACTTTATCAGGATAATTATTAGGTCATAGAGATGAATACTATTGATTATTAGAGGGATCTTTCCGAAAACACAGGAAAAGGGGTCTAAATGACAATTTCTTTGTTTATACTCTAGAGCTCACAAATTTGGCCCAATCTTCACGAAACTTGGTCAGAATAATTGTTTGGTCATGAGGATGAACCCTATCGATTATTGAAGGAATCCTTTGGAAAACACAGGAAAATGGCCTTAATGACAATTTCTTTGTTTACACTAAAGAGACCACAATTTAGGCTCAATCTTCATGAAACTAGACCAGAATTATTGTAGGTCATAAGGATTAACCCTATTGATTATTGAAAGGTTCTATCGGAAAACCACAGGAAAAAGGGGCCTTAATGACAATTTCTTTGTTAAAAGTCTAGAGGCCACAATTCAGGCTCAATCTTCATGAAACAAGGCCAGAATAATTATTAGGGCATGAGGATGAATCCTATTGGTAATATGGAGGATTCTATTGGAAAACACAGGAAAAGGGGCCTTAATGACAATTTCTTCGTTTACACTCTAGAGACCACAATTGTGGCTCAATTTTCATAAAAATTGTCCAGAGTAATTGTTTAGTCACAAGGATGAACCCTACTGATTATAAGAAGGTACTTTTGGAAAACACAAGAAAAATGGGCCTTAATGACAGTTTCTTTGTTAATGCTCTAGAGGTCATCATTTTGGCTCAATTATCATGTTACTTGGTCAGGATACTTGTAAAGTCATAAAGATGAACCTTATAGATTATGGGAAGGTTCTATAGGATAACACAGGAAAAGGGGTCATATTGACAATTTCTTTGTTTACAATATAGAAGTCACAGTTTTGCCTCTATCTTCATGAAACTGATTATAGTTATTTGTCTCTAATTGCATTTTTTAATAACAGGCAGTTCTGGTGAGCGATCTAGGACCATCGTGGTCCTCTTGTTTTTATTGTACTTACTTTATAATATCGTCTGCTTCCCCTTTGAATTAGGTCAAGTCTATAACTTTGAAAACAGTAAAGGATTAAAGAAAACCTCGTCTATCGTAAATTGAGTTTACACTGTCTACAATATCAACTAGATCATCTTGACAACATTTATTCCAGATCAAGCTATTATGTCCCATTTAAAAATCAGCTCCTCCAGGACTTCAGCGCTATACCCATTACTACACAAAGCAGCTTTTTGACGCCGTGAAAAAATATAATCATGGAAAACCGTGGATAAAAAAAGTTGCTTGAAAGAAACAATTTCTCCTTTTTCACAATATTTTCTACCCTATATTTTCTAATTTTAGCGCACATCGGATTGAAATTGAACTTCTTTCAATTCAGACCAATTTTTGTACTCTGGCAATAAATAACCCCTTCTCACACAATCCTGCAGTTTTACACCTCCCATGAAAAGAAATTTTGGAAAATGTGGAAAATGAAGAAATGGTTTTTACAAGCATTTCTAGGCTACATTAGCTTAAAGCCAGCAGGCCGCTTTTGTTATGGCGTACTGTGAGCGTTCATGCGTCCGTAAACGTTTATTTTCAAAATCTTCTCGGATTCACAGATTTGCACAAAATTTTCTGATCCGTGGGTAACCTTTTATTAGAGTCCATCAAAGAATTTTGTTCTGATAAAAACAAGTTTTTATGGGCAGTTTATAATATTCTCAGAAACGAGTTAATCTATTTCAATGAAATTCAACAGAGCCTTGGGTGACACTTTATCATATTCCTAATGAAGAATCTTGTTTAGATGAAAACAAAATAAACATTGCCTAAATGAGCGGGCTAATTCCATGTCTGGTGTATAGAAAAAACTCCGAAAATGTTCGCCTCGGAAACCAGCAGATGGATTCAATAAAATGGTTACCCTTATGGGATTTCTTTAAAGTAATTTGTTCTATTGAAAAACGTGGCTTTTATTGGCGGGGTAAATTTCCTTTTTATAGTATATTGCGAAAACTTTGAAAATCTTTATCCTGGAGGATAGATTTCAACCAAACTTCACGAGAATGATCTATCAGATTCATTGAAGAATATTGCTTTGGTTTATTTGCCAAATTTCAGATAAGATAGAGGCTAGGAAAGGATGTAGTGGTGGTACTGGTGTGAGAAATACCCCTTCAAAACAGGTTTCCATATAGGCCTCTGAAGTACAAGACAGAGATCATTTTACTAATGATTCATTTTCATATATCGTTGGTGTTAATCTAAAACCTCGTAACTACAGCTTGAATCAAGCTGTAGTTACGAGGTTTTAGAATTACACCGACGGTATTTTTGGTTGAACACCAAGAAAAAAAGAAAAGCGAAAAAAAAAACCAACATACACTAACTTATCATATTGGGTTGGCCACTTGGTTTCTTGAAGGATCGCTGGCGACTGACCTCCGACCTCCAACATGGCAATTCGACTGAGGTAATAATCGATATTATTTTGTAAAATATATGGTCAGGGAGATGGAATAATAAAGTAAATCGTTAGTTGGCGACAAAAACGTCGTAACTATAAACATAAAAAACACATATAAGCTGAAAATAAGATTTTTAATTCACCTAACTAACACAAATATTGAATATTAATGTAGTAGCTCTAAGTTAACTTCCGGTATATTAATGATTTGATTGGTCAAACGAATTTTTTTTATTGATTACAGCGTCGATCCCTCAGTTACTAACACCATTTTTTTATTCGTAATTATGTGTGTCCAAAGAGTTAATCCATTACCAGACGGCAATATTTTTAGACTGATCCAAATTGAAAGCAGTTGCAGACAACAATTTCAGGTTTTGAGATTTTTTCAACTTCCTGGGTAGTAAACAATGTTACAAGCAATCTTTTTCATTTTCCATAATGTTTTCCAAATTGTTTTTCTTAAGGAGCATCAAATAGTGTCGTTGTGTAGGATGTGTGAAGTACTGACGTATAGAATGAGATAGATAGCGACTTGTTTGTTTTTGTCTTGTTTTTTTGGGGGGGGGTTGTTGTTGTTGTTGCTTTTATTGTTGTTTTTGATAGATAAAACAATTCGGACAGACTGGCTGAAAATGAAAGCAGTCTTCAATTTTTGTTATTGCTTTTGTCTTGGTTGGAATCATTATTGATATGTGAAATACCGACGAATAGAATTAGAAAGGTTAGTGACTCGATATTTTTTTTTGGGGGGGGGCGTTGTTGTTGCTATTATTGTTGTTCAATTCGGACAGACTGACTGAAATGAAAGCCGTCTTCAATTTTTGTCATTTTTTTTTTTTTTTTTTTTTTTTTTGGGGGGGGGGGGGTGTTGTTGTTGCTATTATTATTGTTTCTAATGGAAAAATCCTTCAAATGCTTACTTACTTGATTTCTTGACCAAATACGAGGTACCAGTGGAGTTATTTAACGGACTAGACAGATTGTAGATTTCTCTACATCCGGTACACAGAGAGGTAACCGAGTTATAAAAAACACTGCTACAAGTTGGAGATACGCTGCAAGTTGATGAACACAAACTTATTCCTAACTTTCCGTATCCAAAAGAATTAGCAAAAACTTGATCAGACTCCGGACAAATTTTATCCGTCAAACCTGCCACACTCTCAAAACGTATAAACTTGTTTAAGGTAAATCCTGGTACTACAACTAAGACGTTAACTAACATTATTGTCACTTTCATACTGTAAAACAAGACGTCTGAAATCAATCGATCGCCACGGTCAACCAAAAACCGATTGACCAATCAGATCATTCTTTCAGAACTGAAGTGGACTTTGAAATCCAACATTTATCTTAGGCGTTTTCCGTTTTTTGGTTTGTTTGTTTTTTTGTTTTGTTTTTTGTTGTTGTTGTTGTTTTATTTTGTATGGGTTTTTTTCCCGACATAAACGCTAGACTACAGTTTTTTCGAGTTGTATTTACGCCGTGTAGGTCGCCAAACAAAGATTCGATTTTTTTGTTCTTGTTTTGCCTTGTATTTTGCGAACTAACGTTGGTTTGATTCCTTGTCGCAGGCTAGTGGGCTTGACCGGCGATCCGTCGATTCACAAGCGAATAAAGTCCTGCATGCACTCACACTTTGAACATTAATTTCTTATCACAATCTGAGTTTTTCGAATACGTCGTTAGACATGTTATAGTACAGATATACTAGTGTAACAAGAGGAGCTTGGGCGCCCGTATCGCTCAACAGGCATTAATTCACTCGTCAACAGTTCAAAATCGATTCCGCTTTTTTTAGTATGGTCTCCGAGAAATAACTACAAATAACAATAACAACATCAAAAAACTCTCAAAAGAAATATGGAAAATGAAATGTAGCTTTAAACAAGCCATCTTTTCATTGTTCACAATGTCTCCTATCAAAAAGGTTTTTTCTCAATCTTGAAATATATAATCTGGACCAACCTAGAATTTTGTTGTTTGGTGAAAGCTGAAGGATAATGATAAGGCAACCCATATACAGACATTTTTGGTCATAAATATGTACAAGAGTTGCAACTGATGTGCACATTTTGACGGCATCTGATAAAGAGTCACCGAATGTTCATTCCTGTGAAATTTGGTTGAATTCGAGCCAGTGGTATTTGAGGAAAACATTTTTAAAGAAAAGTTTTACGGACAGACGCACTGACACAATACAAACACAGCGCCATGACAATAGTGCAATGGACCTTGTTCTGTAGAGCTAAAAAGAAATATTGTTGTATTTTATAGATTTATCTGCAAATCAAATATAGCAAAGATAATGGGCTTGACCATTTTGTTTACCTTGCCATTAGCATTCACCGTATAAAAACTTCTCAGAATCGATCGGAATTTTAATATTTTGAATAAAGTCTACTTTTCAAATAGCCTTTGGTCATCAGGCTCTCAGTTCTCTACTCTATATTTAGATCAATTCAATCATTCAATGTTTGATTAATTGATTTATTGAATGAGGATTAACGCCGCTTTGAACAGTATTTCAGTCATATCGCGGCGGCTTGAGCACCTAACAATGGATTCCTGGTATTTCTCAAACCAGAACTACCACTACATCCTTTCCTAGCCTCCAGCTGCTATCCTACTTAGGTTTACGATTATCCACCCATTGCTGAGAAACAAATGTCGGAAAGAATATGTACCGCCGGGGATCGAACCCATGACATCCCATGGTTGAAGATTAGGAGTCAGACGCCCTACCGACTGCGCTATGACGGCGGCCATTCATTATTTGAAAAGGACCGCATGACTACTATGAAAAAGAACCAGCCCAGCTCAGATCGCCGAGTATTTGCATTAGGACTAATCCTATTACCGGACGATGAAATCAAGTAAGATCGGTCAAAATTAAACAGATTATAAACGACGATTAAAAATGTTGAAATTAACCCATTACCACAAAGTGACGCTTTCTCACGCAAAGAAAATACCTCCATGGAAAACATTGTGCGAAAACGAGAAATTACTTGTAACAAGTAATCGCTCTTTTTCTCACAATGTTTTCTACCCTATTTGCAACTTTCTTTCCAAATTGATATGTCGTCTGCGACTTGTTCAGTTTTAACCAGTCTAAAATTTTGTCGTATGGTAACGGGTAAATAACTAACAGTCAAAAAAGTTTTAACAACATTGTATGAAAATAAAAAAGTGCTTGTGACACGTTTTTCTTTTTCTACAACAGTTTCATCAAGATGTTATTGTTCTGGAGTTCGTAGAATGCGGCTTTTTGTGATAATGGGTTAATATAGTAAGAATTCGCCGTAAATATGAAATTACTTGAAATAAGTGCGAAATGAAGAATAAATACTATCGATTCTATTAACACATTCAAGAAAAACGTACTTAATGGACTATTCAGTTTTTTTGTGTGTAATTCTATTAAAAGCATCATTATTACTCGTCACTTGATAATAGGACATCCGTTGCTTTACGACATATAATTTCGTTTTTTTTCAAAAGTTGATCAATTGCGATTGCCAATCAAATAATCATCGACCAATGGAAACATTCATGTAGATTTGAAGTTAACTTTGAGGTGTGTGTATTTCCGTTTATTCATCGTCGCTACCGTAGGGCATGCCCATATGAGGGACGCTCCAAGAAGACGGTTAGTTGTTACGGGGGATAGTGCAAGGATACAGGACGCAACTGCTGAGAGCTCCGCCTGGTTTTTTAATGTACTCGATGGATAGCACCATCACACGGGGCATCGGTTTAACATCTCATCCGAAAGACAATTAGTTTGTTAGTTTATATGGCCAGCCCAGGGCTCGAACCCGTGATCTTGAGGTTTGAAGTCAAGTGCTCTACCAACTGAGCTAATCGGGCTGACAAAAAAGCTTTGAGGACCGACATTGGTCGCTATTTATGCAAAGCATTTAAGTTGGTTTATCGACTTGAAACTACGTGACTACAGCTTGTTCAAGCTGCAGTTACGACGTTTAGGTCGCCAACTAACCATTCTACTTTTTGTTACATGCAACTAACCATAAATTTTGAAAAATTACGCCGTTTGAAATCAAAGCGGGACTTCCTGTTGGAGTCAATGGGCGGGTCCAACGGAGTAAGTGGCCGGGGCCAGCGACTGGCAAATCACGTATAATGGCGTTTAACTTAAGGCAACCAATCAAAAACGAAAGTTTCGATCCTACTTAACCTATTTACCCTTGTCATGCTGAACTCGGAATATTCCGGTTTTGGCAGGAGATGTAGACCAAGATCAGCCTGCACATAAGTGCAGTCTGATCTTGGTCTACACCCCCTCTTTGCGTGACAAGGGTTAAAAGCCGCGTTATATGATAAAGCTCGAACTTCTGCTCGTCATCCAAATGGTTCGTCTTCACGTGACGTCATACAATTGACCAATCGATGACACCGCCCACTTACTCTGTTGGCCACACTCACTGACTCCGACAGATTGTTCCGCTTCGATTTTAAATGAGCAACATTTATGGGCAGTAGTATGTAACAAAAAGAAGTGCAGTTGGTTGGCGACCTAAATGTCATGAATAAGCTGTAGTTACCACGCTAAAGTCGCCAAACAAAATAAAAATGTTAACTAAAAATGCGGCCAATGTCGGAGTTCAAAATAGATTTTTTCATTGGTCGACTGGTTATTTGATTGATAGCCGCGATTTGTCAGTTAGGCTACCAATCATATATAAATTAATTTTAGTTCCATCTAACAAAAATTCTGCATTCTTACTGGCTGAAAGGTTGGTATCATAACGTCATGGGATCTTTATGTATGGATCTTTTTTGTATTAATACAAACAAGTTCCATAAAACTGTTTCAAACTGGTTTCATTTTGATACGTCGCCAAAGATGGACATAAATGGTATCATCTTATCCATCTGTCCGGCTGCTCCTCCGGCTATTTGCTATTCGTCCCCATCCCTAGTTCGGCGGTATGATCGACCATAAGTCCTCATCATGTTAACACATGTCCTCCTATATTCATGAACGAATTTGAATGAAAATTTCGCAGAATGTTCCTAGTCACCTGCCCCTGCGAATATTGTCTGTAACAACTAGAGACGCTTGAGCACCTGTATCGCTCCACAGGTCAGAATGTACTGAATGTACCGATCTAGGCTGCGTTAGAGATAAAGGTAGCTTTTAAAATTCGAGTCATGTACTCTAAAATTAAATCTTTTGTGAAGATTAATAATATTTCAGCTCCAGTATTTGAAAGTCACGTAGGTCTTGAACAGGGAGAGATACTGTCCCCTTTACTTTTTGCTCTCTTAACCCTTTCCTGGTTAATCCCTGGTTTTTACGTCCCTGTGATTTTTTAATTGAGGAAACATTGTGGAAAAAGAAGAAATTGCTTGTAATAAGCAATTTCTTCTTTTTCCACAATATTTCTACCCTACCAAATGGTTATCTTTCAAACAAAATCAACTTTAAATTTTCGTCTGCAAAACCTTTGAATTTGGAAAGGTCTAAAATTTTGAAAAAAAAGGAAAGGGTTAATAGAAGACATAGAACTTAATTTGTAGTTGGACTTATCTTGCGGCATGGATCTAAATGATTTAAAGGTTTTGCTCCTACTCGTTGCAGAGGATATGGTTATTTTGAGCGAGGGTCCAAAATTGAATGAAAACTTCACTGAATGTTCCTAGTCACCTGACCTTGCGAATATTGTCTGAATTTTGTCTTTTTAGGCTGCTTCACAGATAAAGCTAGCTAAATGTAATTTTCCTTGTTAATGCACTGCTTTTCCATTCCTGGTCAGATTTGCATGACTTTCTTTTTACAGAAAGTTTCCAGTAAACTGTCCTTGTGCATATTTTAGGGTTATAACTATTCTACACTGCGTCACAGAAAAGGGCCTTCATGTGACGGCGTATATTGTGACTATGGCACTCTTGTTGATAATTTTACATTTTAATTGGTTAGTTGGTTGAATTTGGTTTAACACATTCACACTCAATACCCCCTTTTTACGCCCCTCAAGAAAAAATATTTGGAATACATTTTTAAAATGAAGAAATTGCTTGTATCAATGAAAACTGATAATGAAAACTGCATTATGAAAAGTGCTAAGTACGTTCTAAGTGCTGAGTTCTTATTTTCTTCGCTGCCAGCATAGTCCTTTTTTTTTCAAATTTGCTCCGGTAAATGATTGCAAACTTACGATTGAAATATTGATTCTCTTAATGTTTTAAGTCTGTTTTCAGAGACCGTTTCTTTCCTTTCTATATGTCTATCTGTCTGCATGTCTCTCACTCCCAGCCCCTTTCTCTGTATGTCTACCTGTCTGTCTCTCTCCCAAATAACTTGTCCTCTTGAACGTGGTTTACACTAGAAAGGACAAGATATGTGCACTGATCTGAAAAAAGTTAAAATGTACAGTATACGGTCTGAGGTATACAAAAAAAAAAAAAAAAAAAAATTCTATATTCGTGATATATGAAAAGTGTGACAACTTGGTAGTTAAGAGATGAAGAAAATATTTTTTGTATTCATGGAGGTAAGAAACGAAAACTAATCACACTGTATGCATACGCGAAGCGGATTCATACATAAGTGTGATTAGGTTTTTGGTCCATACCTCCATGAAAACACAAAATATTCCCTTCATTCCCTATAAAATAATAGTATCTAGCGAATATAGCAAAAGCTTAGATAAACTATTATTATATTGGAACTATTGTGCGCGGAAGCATTAAAATTGCTGTGTACTCAAAATTTTGTTCATGGAGTTATGAATAATTTTTTCGACCAATCAGAACGCCCGATTTTGATAGACGAAACTAAAAAAATATAATTAGTTTCGTCTATCAATAACGAGCGTTCTGATTGGTCGAAAATAAAAATAAATAAATAAAACTCCATGAAAGCCCGATTAGCTCAGTTGGTAGAGCATTTGACTTCAAACCTCAAGTTCCACCTCGGGTTCGAGCCCTGATCTGACCATATCTACTAACAAACTAATTGTCTTTCGGATGAGACGTTAAACCGAGGCCCCGTGTGACGATGCTATCCATCGAGCACGTTAAAGAACCAGGCGGGGCTCTCAGTAGTTTCGTCCTGTATCCTTGCACTATCCCCCGTAACAACTAACCGTCTTCTGGGGGCGTCGCTCATATGAGCATGTGCTACGGTAGCGACGATAAATAAACGGAAATACACACACAGCAAAAAAAAAAAAAAAAAAAAAAAAAATCTCTTCATCTCTTAAAATTTCGGTGATCTTGATATGGGTAGAGGAAAACGTATTTTGATTCTAAAATTAAAATGTGAAAATGTAAAAATACACTTTTATGATCTAGCTAGGATAAACTCGCGGTAAAGAGGCACTCGTCTAGTTACGGTTTGAAAAAATCGCACCCTACTCGATCGAAAGTGATTTTAAGCAGCTCGTTGTCTTGAAAATGGACATGGTGAACCCCACTTTTTCCCATGTTTGTGCTAAAAGTGTTTAGACGAACAAATATTCAAAGGGACAAAATAACATTCTGTCCGACAAATATACTTACGCTCGTATGTCCTTCAGACAAGGTCACAGGGTTATGCAATATAAACGCCTCGGTGGGAGAATATATAAATTCGATGGCCCAAAATATACAATTACCATGTGACCTTGCCTGAAGGAAATATGAGCACGGTTATATTTTTGGAAAAGGGTCAAATTCGAGTCAGTGTCAAAGGGTCTGCTAGGTCTAATGTGGCATTTGAAAGCTAAGTACCAGATAAGTTAATGTTAAATGTGTTTTTCTTGTGCTATGATATAAAGAAGCAATAAAAGCCATGTTCAAGTTTTGGATAAACTTTTTTTTAAAACTGTGTCCGTGTCGTAAGGTCACAGGTCACGGTCTCAAATGAAACCACTGCCATGCTAAGTGTATTTGTAAAATATCAGGCCCCTAGGGCCAACAGAGACTGAGACACGAATTCTTAAACGAATTAGGATGCTGGTATTCGACAGCATGACAATAGCCCTACTGAGAAGCATCCCGGATGCGAGGTGAAGAGGATAAGGTTCTAGTCTATGAAGATTCCAATAAGAAATATCATATTTGCCTAAATTCAAAAAAAAGGATTGTCAGCTTATACAATACAAAGGGCATATATCATTTTTATATAACAATAAGAAACATATTTTTGTTAAACCTTAATTAACGATTTTCTTCCATTCCCTATCCCTTACAACATTCAAGTCTATTGTAAATGTTACAAATAATAAATTCACCTGTCACCGGTAAACAAAAAAATCTGTCAAACTCAAAATGATTTCTAAGGCAAATAAAAAACCTGCTTCTAGCTACATGCGATTAAATTATTCTTTGCTATCGAATCTTCCTTAGAAGGTAAACTCTTGACATACCTTTATTGACGGTATTCACTCTTTTTCTTAATAAATTGCGCCTGCGAAGACCCCAACCCCCCAAAAATCATGAATGTAGCCACAGGGAGCAGTTGCGTATGCTAGATATTCGCTAAAATGACCCAAAAGTCAAACCAGGCCTTTTAGAAATACTATATATAGACAAGGGATACAACTCAGAATTCCTGAGATCCCACCCCTGTCTGTTTTAAACGTCTCTAAAAATTACACTTCTTTGTTTACACATTTTACAGTTGTACATATTCGTCACACATATAATCATGTGTAACCTTGACCCATCCATTCCACGAAAACTAGACAGCCTTCGGAGTACAGACAACTTTCTTACAGAAATACACCTCAATTTTGCTCGATTGTCGAGAAGTAGCACCTTCACTTTTCATCAGTAAATAGCATATCCCAGAAAAGCCACTCATTTCTATTATGTATAGAGCAATGGTAAATTATAAATCAAATACAATTTTACCTTTAAGTGGTTAATTCTGATGTTTCCAGAGCTCTCCTAGCCTTATGAAGTGTTACATCCTTTCTACAAGTCAAAAGGCAGCCATCTTGTAAATAAACTGATATATCCTTAAATGCAAACAAGATGCAACATCGTGGAAAGTGGGGGGGTGTTTACAAGTGGGGACGCAAGTTGCAATAAAGGCCAATGACTGAAATAGAGGGTAGTTGAAATGACAATTTCTCATTCATAACTCATTAACATATCATATGAAAATTGAAAAATATGTCCAATATGTATCAATGGTTCTCTAACCTGATACAAGATATCTAATTTCTAAGAAGAATATATTCTTAAGTTTATTCAAATTGTAAAATATGCATTTTTGTGAGAAAATCCACAAAGATAAAAGATAAAGATGTGGCGATATAGGTAACAAGGGTGCTCCTCTTTTCCCTAAGTTTTTGATAATCTCCCTTTCGATTGCTCATTTAATACTTTTTAATGAGAATAGGAATTCCACAAGGTTTTGTTAATCAAAATCAAAGAAATAAGCGTTTCGATAGAAAAAAAACCACGACATGAACAATAAGAAAAAAAATCTTTAATTATATTTAATTAATATTGAAGCAAGATCAGAACAGGCTACTTTTGGAGATAAGATACATCTTTTAACCCTCGAATTGTCTGAGTAATATTGATTCAGAGCCTGTATAGATAGTTATGCTGAATGTATTTGCTTTTCACTTTGTGTGTTAAAACATTTGTCTTTCATTAAATGATTCAAATTTTATTTGCAAATTTCAATTATAATTATAGTTAAAGTATAACCCATTAATGAGGAATGCAAAATAAATGATAACAATCACTATAATTCAATAGTAGATTTGCATCAACTCATACTGCTTTTACTTCTTCTTACACAGAAACAATTACAAAAAATAATTTGATAATACTTACATGTATACGTGTATGAACGTATTACCAAATGTTATTTAACAATATACTCCGTTTTTAGTATACAGGTAAATTACTCATTAAAAGTTATACGTAGACCTTTTCTTTTGAATTGAATCGTAATTGATGACCAAGAATTTACAGAGAAAAACAATCCAAATTACGTTGGATATCATACAAATAAACATGTTTTAACTACTAAGATAACTACCACAGTTGTCTTCTAATCCAATATAGAACAGAACAGAACATAAGTTTATTACAGACGTTGAGCATATTAGCTCTTAGTCCAAAATATAACATGTAATAAAACACACAATGGAAAAAAAACAGTCACATAAATAAACAATATTAATTATACCATGTTAATAATGAGAGTATCATAATGTAGCGTAAACTTTATACATATTAGGTAAAAGCAGAGATCTTAAATCTTCATAATAGCGACAAATCAAAGTGACACGAAATTCGTCTTCAATATCTGTTAAGGTACATAATTCGCATAATTCGCATGTTCGAACTGTTGACATTTGGGTGGCGACCTGTTTCGACTTGTAAATCGTGTGAGGATAATCTAATCTGTGCTAATATATTACGTTGTTTTCTATTTTCAAGGAGTATAATATAATTTGACGTTTCATAACTCAATTTAAGGTTACAAAACAAAACTAGGGAGGAAGAAGCATCAATGGATTAGTGCCATTTACTTATGTATATATCTTTGACTCTTTTTTCAAATATCGGATTAAATTTTTTTCAATATGTACCAAATCAGGGTAAAACCAAACTTCACTGAAGCCTGAAGTCTTCAATAGTTTTTTTTAACTCTGTTACTCCAGTTTTTAACTT
Organism: Fragum fragum; assembly: GCA_946902895.1. Lineage (NCBI taxonomy): Eukaryota > Metazoa > Mollusca > Bivalvia > Cardiida > Cardiidae > Fragum > Fragum fragum. The sequence goes on from OX336381.1 coordinate 3,756,011, forward strand.
CGGGGTCTTTTTCAATTTCTAACCGCTGGCTTTGTAATATTGATGTTAAAATACAATTGTTCTTCTTTTTACTGTACAGTTTTAGCCAATGTTTGACTATACGAATATGTCTATTAACTATAAGCGGGAATCTTCCTATTTCCAATAAGAGAGAAAGAGAATTCGCTGACTGTTTTAGATTTAGCATGCGCTTTAAAAAATTTCCTATGAATTCTTTCAATAATTTCCGATCGGGTGAAACCCCAGACTTCACAATTATAATTAAGAATGGGTGTAACGTAACTATCAAACTAAGGATTTTCACAGGAATACCATAACCTTTATAAATTTAAACAAATAACTGTAGAGTACTCTTCTGTGTAAAAGAATTCATGTATTCATATTTCATTTTCTAGAATGGCTATCAACAAATAGCATATCACACTGTTTCATAAACTTCTGCATACTGAAAGTTAATTTTCAACCCATTTCCAGAAAAAAATATTATACTATTTATATGTTGCTACATTCTCAATGCTATCAATCCTGCTGGTGAACTTTCCATTGACTTAGAGATTCAGCTAGTGAAGATTCCATTAAAAGATGAGAGAAAGGGTTTTGTTTTAGTGAAACATTAATAATATAATTAATTCAAGACGTTTCACAAAATAAGAAATTTGGCTTACAAACTAATATTTGATATTTCATTTTAGCAATGTACTTATCAAAGTCAACAACTTAACTTTGTTACAAAATGCATCTGCATGGTATGTAGGGTGAGACGCTTTGCTGAATTCTACCCTTCCTTCTTAGAAGCCAAATAACAGTCGTCATTGGTGACCTATGGCTTTTATCTGGCGTTCCACAGGGGTCAATCTTTGGTCTTAACTTGTTTCAAGTTAACGGTGTGGAAGCCTGAACTAATCATAACTCATAAAGTCCTATTTTTTTTCAATTATTTATCTTTTTAACCTAGCTTACTTTTTAACTAACTTTCAAATACATACAATTCAATATCTTGGGCTCTAGTAAATGATTAGAGAGCCATTGATAAATAATGAATATTTTGTTTAAACTATGATGGTGTTATAAGTACCTTAAGAATAAAATTTTCTCATCTAGTCTATTCTGAAATCCATTTTATAATTCTTTTCTTGGCATTTACATCCCACTTGTGGCCTTTCTCGTCCATTACCCCTTTTTACACATTTTTGCATCCGTTTGTGCTTTATGGATGTTTATCATAAAAAACAACATGGCTGCCTTTTGACTTCTTGAAAGGATGTAACACTTCATAAGGTTAGGAGAGCTTTGGAAACATCAGAAATAACTACTTAAAGGTAAAAATGTATTTAATTTATAATTTACCATTGCTGTATACATTATAGAAATGAGTGGCTTATCTGGGATTTGCTATTCACTGATGAAAAGTGAAGGTGCTACTTCTCGACAATCGAGCAAAATTGAGGTGTATTTCTGTAAGAAAGTTGTCTGTACTCCGAAGGCTGTATAGTTTTCGTGGAATGGATGGGTCAAGGTTACACATGATTATATGTGTGACGAATATGTACAACTGTAAAATGTGTAAACAAAGAAGTGTAATTTTTAGAGACGTTTAAAACAGACAGGGGTTGGATCTCAGGAATTCTGAGTTGTATCCCTTGTTTATATATAGTATTTCTAAAAGGCCTGGTTTGACTTTTTGGTCATTTTAGCGAATATCTAGCATACGCAACTGCTCCCTGTGAATGTAGCAGTCAAACATCAAACATGATTTTAGTCTTCTGCACTCAGTACTTCAGTACTTTGTTTTAGAAAACGTAGTTGTTGAGGGGAAAAATAGAGGGATGGAAATAATGATAAGCCATATTAACCCTTTACCATTTTTTGAAATTTTAAACTGGTCCAGATTAACCCATTCCCACAGGATAAAATATAAGACCAGTCCAAATTCAAAGAAGTTGCAGATGACAATTTAAGTTGATGAAATCATTATAATCTTTGTCTTTTTTGGTTGAAATAATTGTGGATAATGAAGAAATTGATTGTAACAAGCAATTTCTTCATTTTCCACAATTGTTTTCCAAAGGTTTCATATTGAGGGATGTTTAAAAGCGTCACTGTGTGGGAATGGGTTAAAAGAGGTTGCAGACAACAATAAAAATTGGATGAAACTTGATATGAAACCATCCTGTGTGGTAGAAAATATTGTGGAAAAAGGAGAAATTGCTTGTTATAAGCAATTTCTTCTTTCCACATTGTGTTCTTAAGTTAAATTCATGGCAATGTAAAATCCTGGGTTTGTACAGGAAAGGATTATAATATGCTTGATTTGATAATGAAATAATAAAGACATCTTTATTTTTTTACAATTGCTTAAGGTTGAATATTTTAGGTATAGATGTACAAAAAAAGAAATGGTTTGTCTGCTTTTAGGTCAGTGAAACTCTTGATTTTTCTATCAAATTTTAACGAACTCCACTGTTTCCATAAACAGTTTATCTATATATCTTTCTGATTACCCCTGTATGCGATTTCAGTGTTTTAGCGAGGAATCGCAGTAGCTGTGCTCAGATTAGAAGGTGACAAAAACTGTCAGCAAAAATATGCAAAAGTTAAAAAGGACCAAATTCGGCAATTTACTCATCAAGAAATGGTAAATGGTGGCTAGTTTGAATACACTTTCCTTAAAGAGAGCCAATTGATGGGTAATAATAAGGGTCTACTGAAATATAAAAACTGATAGCCTTTTTATTTTTAAGAAGCTTCATTCAGTCATCCCTGCCCTTATACTAAGTCACGGCCACAGCACAAAGTCAATATGACACACAAACCAATGAGCCCATTTCATTCATCTGATTTGCTGTCAATCAGAACTGTAATTAAATTAGGCAATGTGTTGGTCTTGTGTCAGACTTATTGACATAATTGACTATATAAACAAGTCTTTGAGCTTGGATTTGATTTCAAGTCAAAGTAAATGTATGTATTAACAAAACTATTCATGATTTTTTTGGCAACAGCAACTTTCGCCGACTAAGACAAATTGCGCCAGAATTTTATTTTCGTAGCATTTGGCAACAACTGCAACCAACAGTGCAAACCCTGGGTAAAACTGATTCTAATTTATAGGAGTTTGATGAGGTTTGTCTTTGTGTGTAGAAAGTATTGTGGATATTGAAGGGATAGCTTGTAACAAGAAAATTCTTTGTTTTCTACAATGTTTACCAAGCCTTTTTTGAAAGGCATGAAAAGGGATTTTATTGGAGTGGTGTAAATTAGTGTGAACTCAAGTATGCTTCATTTGAAGTATTTGATGGAAATGGATGCAAGGAAAGTCATAAGACTAGAGTTCAAAGCTTAAGCGTAGGCACTAGTCAATTAGTAATTCTATAAGCATGACTTACTTGCTGTTCCTTGGTCTGTAACAGTTGTCAGCTTTTGTTGACCAGTGACTTTTGTTTAAATTTGCAAAAAAATTGATTTGCCAAAAAAATAGGACATGGTAGGGCTGGGCTTATCAGGCTTAGAGAAATCTTGATATATTTCTTTAAAATCTTCTTCCTTTAATCCATTACCAGACAGCAAAATTTTAGACTGGTCCAAATGAAAAGGAGTTGCAGACGACAATTTCAAGGTTATGTTTTTTTATTTTTTTTTCAACTTTCTGAATAGAAAACATTGTGTAAAATGAAGAAAGTGCTTGTATGCAATTTCTTCATTTAACACAATGTTTTACCAAATATATTCTTAGGGCATCCAAAAGTGTCACTGTGTGGGAATGGGTTAACCCATTACCAGACGACAAAATTTTAGACCTTGTGTGCAGTCTTTCCATAGTCTGCACAACCTGTTTGTTTCTTTCAGGATAGAGTTATTGATAAAATCAACTATCAAAGAAATATTGACATACAATATCAAGAAAATTAGATTCGAACAATGTTTAGTCATGTTTTCAGATTCATCTTAACCCATTACCAAACTGCAAAATTCTAGACTGGTCCAAATTGAAAGGAGTTACAGACAACAATTTAAAGCTTAAGAATTTTTTAATTTTTTTCAACTTTCTGGATAGAAAACATTGATGAAAATTAAGAAATTGCTTGTAATAATCATTTTCTTATTTTTCCACAATGTTTTTAGCTCACCTGAGCACAACGTGCTCAAGGTGAGCTATTGTGATCATTAATTGTCTGGCGTCCGTCTGTCTGTCTGTCCGTAAACGATTATTAAAAAATCTTTTCCTCCTAAACCATAAGGCCTAGAGCTTTGATATTTTGTACATATCATCACCGATTGACCTGCTACCAAAATACTTTAAAGAATTACTGTACTTTTAAAATTAAACCTTTTCTATGCGATCCAAGATTTTACAAAGGAAATCTTAAGAAATCTTCTCCTAAACCATAAGGCAAAGAGCTTTGATATTTGGTATGTATCATCAGCTATTGACCCTCGACCAAAATACTTCAAAGAATTACCAAATATTGAATATTAACCCTCTTCTGTGCGATCTCTGGTTTTACAAAAGAATAAAGAAGGAAATCTTTGAGAATCTTCTTCTCCCAAACCATAAGGCCTAGAGCTTTGATATTTTGTATATATCATCACCTTTAGACCCTCTACCAAAGTACTTCAAAGAATTAACAAATTTTGAAAAGTAGGCCTTTTCTGTGCGATCCCTGATTTTACAAAGGAATAAAGAAGGAAATCTTTGAAAATCATCTTCTCCCAAGCCATTAGGCCTAGAAATCCGATATTTGGTACATATCATCATCTATTGACCCTCTCCAAAAATACTTCAAAGAATTAACATATTCTGAAAATTAGGCCTTTCTGTGCGATCTCTGATTATACAAAGGAATAGAGGAGGAAATCTTTGAAAATCTTCTTCTTTCAAACCATAAGGCCTAGAGCTTTAATAATTGGTAAGTATCATCACCTATTGACCCTCTCCAAAAATACTTCAAAGAATTACAGTCTGTGTGACCCCTTATTTTTGATAGGAATAAAGAATGATATCTTTGAAAATCTTCTTCTCCCAAACCATAAGGCCAAGAGCTTTGATATTTGGTATGTATTATCACCTATATGCCCTCTTTCCAAAATACTTCAAAGAATTACTGTATTCTGAAAATTAGCCCTTTTCTGTGCAATTCCTAATTTTTTGTCAGGAAGAAAGAATGATATCTTTGAAAACCTTCTTCTCCTAAACCATTAGGCCCAGCGCTTTTATATTTGGTATGCATTGATGTCTATACTTCAAAGCATTGCCTTATTCAGGAAATTAGGGTTATATGGTGGGATCATCAATATACCTAGGATTAAATGAGAAAATCCTTAAACATTTTCTCCAAAATAATTAGACAGAGGGCTTTGCTATTTTGTATATATTATAAATCCATGAACCATCATACTCAGACGAGCGATTTAGGACCATCATGGTCCTCTTGTCCTGATTGTTTTTGTTGAGAGGCATCCAAAAGCGCCATTGTGTTGGAATGGGTTAACCCATTATGAGACAACAGTTTTAAGATTGTTCCAAATTTAAAAAAGTTGAAGATAACAATGTAAGTGAAGGAACTTTTAAGATTCTTTGTCTTCCAGGGTAGACAGGAAATAGGAAATGAAGAAATTGCCAGTAACTAACAATTTTATCTTTTCTACAATGTTTTCCAAAATTATTTTTTATTGTTTGTAAACTCATTCCCACACAACAAAATTTTAGACTGGTCCAAATTGAAAGGAGTTACAGACGACATTTCAAATTTGATGAAATTTTAGATTTCTTCGACTTCCTGGGTAGAAAACATTGTGTTAAATTAAGAAATTGCTTGTTACAAGCCATTTCTTTATTTCACACTATGTTCTCCCAATTGTTTTTCTTTAGGGGCGTCGAAAAGCGTCATTGAGTGGGAATGGGTTAAAATGCAGGATTGTACGGGAAAGGGATAAGTTAGAATATTCTAGAAAATATAACCAAGAAATAAGTTTATTCAGAACAAGGATAGTTCGTAGTTATGTACCCAATCAAATTTATGAAAAATTATTTAAAAAGAAATTCTTATCATTGTAGGCACAAAAATGCTTATCAAAGAAAAACGTAACTGACGCAAAGTAAGAAATTTTGAAGCAGTTACCATGGGTACTGGTGGATCATTTTTGCGGTCACAAGATGATGATGACATACTTGGGACAGACTTGGACAGGAATAGTGGTGGAGTCATCAAACGAATCCCAATTGAGATGAAACCGCGAGGCAAACTGGGGCTCAGAAGTGTGGGGTCAGTGGGGCGGAAGCCAACTAAAGGTGGAAGTCTAAGGTAAGGGTCTCGTCATATATCTAGAAATATTTTTAAATGGTTCAAATAAATGCATCCATTAACCCATAAGCGGATGACAAAATTTTAGACTTTTCTGATTTGAAAGGAGTTGCAAACGACATTTTAAAGGTTAGGAAATTTTAGACTATTTTTAGCTCTCTGGATAGAAAACATTGTGTAAAATGAACAAATTGCTTGTCACAAGCAATTTATCCATTTTACTCCATGTTTTCCCATTTTTTTTTTTGAGGGCGTCGCAAGGCTTCTCTATGTGGGAATGGGTTAAGAAAAAGGAATTCTATTAGATGATGTAAGATTTTTATCTTTGTTTCAGCTTACAGTCATTCTCGGTAATTTTTGATCTGAGGAATGTCATATTTGATAAATGAATACTCAAATATAAGTTAACTTAAATGTACTGATAACATTTATTCCCACCACCTACAAAATAGCGGGATGCATATTGGTCTCACAATGTCTATCTATCTGTCTGTTCAAAGAATTTTTGCTTCAGTACTCAAACACTAGAACTAATTTAACAATTGAACTTCATAGTTCCCAATAACCAAAGGAAGTGCCCTGTTATTTTGAAGTCACAAAGGTCAAAGGTTAAGGTCACAATTGAACTTCGATCCCCGATGGCGGCAGTCATCCTTTCCGACTATTTGTCTCTCACCAATGAGTGGATAATCATAGACCTATGTGGGATAGCGGCTGGAGGCTAGGAAAGGATGTAATGGTAATGTAATGAGAAATATTAGGATTCCGTTGTTAGGTGCTCCAGCTGCAGCGATATAACTGAAAGATTGTTAAAAGCGGAGTAAAACCCCATTCAAAACAAAAAAACACAATTGAACTTGATTGAAAACAGTTTCAATGCTCTAGGTCTTAAGCCATTTGACTCAGGAATTTGAAACTGTATATGAATGTTATCTGTGATCCAAAGAGGTACCCTGTTTATTTGGGGTAATGTAGATCAAAGCTCAACTGTGCTGCTTAAGTGACAAAATGCTGGTGTTTGTGCTGGTAAGTAGGCCTTTTTGACAATTCTAGTTAACCCGTTCCAACACAAGCCCTCCTTTCTACACCCCTCTAAAAAAGCTATAGAAAACATAGTGGAAAATGAAGAAAATGCATGTAACAAGCAATTTCTTCATTTTCCAGAATGTTTTTATGCAAAACAAAGAAAAAAATATCAAGAATTTGATCAACATGAAATCGTCGACTGCAGCTCTCTGAATTTTGACCAATCAAATATTTTGTTGTGTGGGAAAGGGTTAATTATACCCAGCCATTTTGGCGAAGGGGAAATAGTAATGGTCTCTGTTCATCATTCCGTCATTCCGTCACTAAACGTGTCCAGAGCATATCTCTGAAAGTATTACAGCTATTAACTAGAAACTTCATGGATGGATAGATCTTGTTGAGGAGAAGTGCAGTGTACAAGAACCACAATTCTTGCTTGCATAGTTTTGGAGTTGGTGCCCTTTGTTGTTTTAAAAACTAAGATTTTGTCCGGGGCATATCTCTGAAAGTATAATAGCTATTAACTTGAAACTTCATATGTCAATAGATCTCAATGAGGAGAAGTGCAGTGCACAAGAACCACAACTCTTGCTTGCAGTATTTTGGAGTTATTGCCCTTTGTTGTTTTAAAGACTAAGATTTTGTCCGGGGCATATCTCTGAAAGTATAATAGCTATTAACTAATTCCCATATAACAAAATTTTAGACTGGTCCAAATTGAAAGAAGCTGCAGGTGACAATTTCAAGTTCATGGAATTGAAAATTTGTTCGTCTTTTTAGATACAAAACATTGTGGACAATGTAGAAATTACTTTATACAAGCAATTTATGCATTTGCCACAATGTTTTCCAATGCTTTTTTCTTAAGGGGGTAAAAAGAAGGGATTGTGTGGGAATTGGTAAACTTGAAACTTCATAGGTGGATAGATCTCGTTGAGGAGAAGTGCAGTGCACAAGAACCACAACTCTTGCTTGCATAATTTTGGAGTTATTGCCCTTTGTTGTTTTAAAGACTTAGATTTTGTCCTGAGCATATCTCTGAAAGTATAATAGCTATTATCAATCTCATTGAGAAGAAATGCAGTACACAAGAAGCCTAAATTTAATTGGCTTGAGTTTACTATCAAGCTTTTACGTCCGGGCATGGCCATGACCGACATGGCTCTTGTTCTATTTAGAAGTTCCAGGTGGACCTTCTGCAGAGGTTAACTCAGACTCTCTTTTACCGTAGACCAGCTGGACTACTTGGTTTTAATCCTTACATGTCCTTCTTGGATTTAAGATTCTCCAAATTTATTTCATTTTTTCCAATTTAAAAGTCAGTGTATTGTATATCAAAATGTGTGTATCACACATGGTTGAAAGCGAAATAATTGTTGAAATCATAGTGGGGAAAGAAGAAATCGCTTTTTTCAAGCAAATTCTTTTTATCCCACAATTTTTCCCCTTTTAAGATTGTTATATACATGTTATAAAAACAAGAAATTCTCTGAAATTAAAGTACTGAAAGTACTGTAAGCTAGTGAAGGATGGTTTTATTCAGTAATCTTCTTTGTCAAACATTATCATGATAAAGAAAGGATGTTAAAGTAACCAAGGAATTACCTCATTCCCACACAATCCATCCCTTTTGCGCCCCTCAAGAAAAAGTTGTGGAAAACAATGTTGAAAATGAAGAAATTGCTTGTTACAAGCAATTTCTTCATTTTTCCACATTGTTTTCTACCTAAAGAGGTAAGTATTTTAGAATGTTCAACACTTTGAAATTGTTGTATGCAACTTCTATGAAGACTCTGATCAGAGTCATTTTGAACACATTATGCTCAAGTAAGCTAAAATACCTTGGAGATGAACTTGCAGGCAGATTTGGCAATATTCCTGAAATATATAAGAACTACTTTTCATGGCGTAGGTATTTAACGGATTTAGTGGTTACGCCTCCAGTGGCAGTTTGCACTCGATGAACTTTGAGACAATCTCAAAATTTTGTCTATTAACTTAACCCTTTCCGGTTTAAACCCGGGTTTTTACGTTGCCGTGATTTCATACTTGAGAAAACATTGCCGGAAAAGGATAAATTGCTTGTAACAAGCAATTTATCCTATTTCCACAATATTTTCTACCACATCAGATAGTTTCATTTCAAATTGCATCCAGTTTTGATTGTTGTCTGCAACCTCTTTCAATTCGGACCAGTCTAAACTTCAAGAAACAGGAAAGGGTTAAGCTATCGAAGCTGGCACATGCTAGCTAAAAAAGGCAACATAAGATTTGTAAGCAGACAGGCTACATTTGCACAAACTGGTATGAGAAAACCTAACGAACCCCAAATAACAGCTGCTTGTTGAGCCTAGGAGCTATTGCCAATCCTCCCTTTAACCCATTCCCTAACAATATACTTTTTTGACAACCAGCCCCTTCTGAAAAACAGTTAGGAAAACATTGTGTAAAGTGAAGGAATTGCTTGCAACAAGCAATTTCTTCATATTCCTCAATGTTTCTACACTGAAGGTTGAACAAATAAGAAAAATTCATAAAATCGAAATTATTTTCTGCAACTCCTTTTAAATGGGATCAGTCAAAAACAACAGGTCTCTGGCCTGGGAGATGGTCATAGTCATGACCTTGGTTTTAACTTTGGTTTACAAACTTCACCATTTTGCCTGTTTTGATGATTATTTTTTATTCTCTATTTTGCAGATCTGATCTTTCCATCGATCTTGAAAACCCAGAAGTCGAGAGGATTCGTAAAGATTTTGAGATGTACCGCTTAAACAAGGAAAATGAAATAACAAACATGCAGAGAAAGGAACAAAAGTATGAGACAGAAAATAAACGCTTACGGGCAGAACTGACGGTGTTACAGAAAACGTGTAACAACATGAGACAAGAGAGAGACTCCGCCTATCAAGAGAAGCAACAAGCTTTAGCAAGGGCTGCAGCTTTTGAAAATGATCGGGATAAAGTGCAAAGAGTATTCAAGGTGAGTTACCTGCTGTCATTTATAGAAGATACTATAAACCTGTAGTTAATCATTGTCATGCCGTATAAATAACCTTTCTGAATTGCTGTAAAATCAAAGGGCTGAAAGCACTTATAGAACTTGTTGTTCGAAAATCAATATTTCTCTTAGAAATCAATTTCATAAACAACTCAGGCAGGAAGTACAAGCAGAAGGTGTAGACCAATATCAGACTGCACCTATGTGCAGACTGATCTTGGTCGACACCTCCTGCCAAAACCAGGTTCAGCATGACAGGGGTTAATTCTCAAGAAGACTTATGTAAAGTATTTTAGAACATTTACCCGTGCCATACTATATGAAATAGTGAATAGCATTCAAATCAAAGAACTGAAAGCAATGAAATGCCTTAACCCATTCCCTCACAATAGAATTTTAGACTGGTCCGAATTGAAGAAGTTGCAGAAAAGTATTTCAAGTTAGTGAAATTATTGATTTTCCCTTTTAGAGTAGAAAGCAATGTTTTCAATGAACATTGAAGAAATTGCTTGTTACATGCAATTTCTGTATTTTCCACAATCTTTTCTAAAGCTGTTTTCTTGAGGGTCATTACAAAACCTGATTGTGTTGGAATGGGTTAAGTGGGTCTTGGCTGACTTAATAACCACAAACAGGTGGTGTAAACTAAGATCAATCACATGTGTGCAGGCTGATCTTTGTCTATACCTGCTGCCAAAGCAGAAATATTTCGTATTCAGCATGACAAGTTTAATAAGAAACAGTAAATAAGATAACCAAATGTATTTATTAAACTCCTAGCTCTAAAAGCATCTTAATTATAATATAAGTCAGTGCACTGACTAAAAATACTATAAAATCGGAATAGTTTAATCCATTACCTGACAGCTTAATTTTAGGCTGGTCTTAATTGGAAGGATTTGCAGACAAGAATAGTTCATGAAATTTTAGAATTTTTCAACTTTCCGGGTAGAAAACATTGTGTAAAATGAAGACATTGCTTATTGCAAGCAATTTCTTCATTATCCACTCTACCTATCGTCATGTCTGTTTTCTATCTGTAAATTCAAAAAATCTTGTCCTACTGTATAAATATTTCTAACTGATATCTAGAATTCATGGCCCCTTTTTGGATGAAGGGTCATGGATTTGGCTGTTCTAGGATCAGGACCCGATTCCTTGTTTTTCAGATTTTCCGAGAAACCAAAGAAAATGAAATCCAAAATTTGTTACGTGCCAAAAGAGATTTAGAAAATAAACTAGCCAAGATTACCCATGGTTCTCTGCCAGAGGATAATGACAGTGCTTCCCGTAGTGGTCTAGATAGTAGTTTAGGTTAGTAGGTCGGGTTGTAACAATATTGTTGTCTGGGCTATTTAATTTAAGATGGATAGTAAGATATGAACCACCTGGGCTATGTTAAATCTGTTACATACCTAGAACATTCACACACATATACATAGTTCATGTGACCTTCAGGTAATTTGCATGTTTTACTGGTTATATAAAGGTAGCGCAGAGCAAGATTCGGGGCTTCAATGCTAGGTTAGACTGTTAAGAATTTGGGTTGTAAAGATGGAGGTTTTTGGCTCCAGAAATATTCTTGAGCAGGGAGAGAGCTAGAGAGATGTTTGTTATGTGGAATCAGGGACTGTTTAATTAGGGTAGATTAAAAAGTAAACTGTAATCGTTTCTGGTGTTTGGACATTCAAATGTTTTATCATCCAGAACATGTGGCGGGACCGACTCAAGGTGTCACACAAGGTGGATCATAATTCTTACACACTTGGTCTTGAGAAGTAAAACACAATCATATTATATGACCCCTCATTAAAAGATCAGTGGACATATTGTTTTACCATCTTACTATCTGTCCATCTGTCTGTTTGCTAAATTAAGATAAAAATGTCTTCCATACTATTAAAGGTCAATATTTGATGTGTAGGTACATTCAAATTGTTAACATCTAATAAGGGTCATATGCACAGGGTTCAAATCTTAACCCTTTACCCCTAACTTTCCTATCAAAGCCTCACCAAAAACCTTAACTTTACTTTTTGCTTCTATCTTTTTCAAGATTCAATGCTCTTATTTGGCATGACAATAGCTCTCATAGCTGATACAAAGGTCAAGGTCATTTATCAAGGTCAATCTTCTATTGAAATTTCTGTTTTTTGGGAAGTGACCAATTGTGGCTCTCAATCAAGGAATCAATCAACCAATCAAATCATTCATTCTGTTCTGAATTTAACTTTAACCCTTTCCTGTTTTGCAACATTTTAGACCCATCCAAATTCAAAGGTTTTGCAGACAAAACTTAAAAGTTGATTTTGTTTGAAATATAACGATTAAGTAGGGTAGAAAATATTGTGGAAATAGAAGAAATTGCTTGTCACAAGCAATTTCTTCTTTTTCCACAATGTTTTTTCTGTTATAAATTCATTGGGACGTAAAAACCAGGGATTAACCAGGAAAGGGTTAAAATCCCGAACTCTTTTAATTTTGATTTGTACAAAAATGCTGTGATGTTGGAACTGGATAAAGATTATGTGATTCTCAAGCTAAAAAAATCTTTGAATTTAAATGTCTTATTTAGCCCAAAAGAGACATTTATAATGGCCTCTTGTTGTTTACTTTTAATACCAGGAAACAGTACTCCAGGGGACTGGTGGACAACTCTCGAATCAGACTCTACTATGGGGAGTACAATACATTTACATCAGGCTCCAACCAGAGGACCAGAGTTGGCCAGTACTAGTATGGAATTTGATGGACCATTCACTAATATCAATAAAGGTATGTTAAACTTTTAACTCATTACCAGACAACAAATTTTTCGACTATTCCAAATAGAAAGAATTTGCTTACAATACTTTTTAATTTATAAAACTGAAGAATTTTTCTTTTTAGCTTTTCCTTGAGGGGCATCAAAAAGCAGGATTATGAAGGAACAGGTTAACCCTTGTCATACTGTATAAATTACCTTAATGAATTGCTGTAAAATCAAAGGGCTGAAAGCACTGATATTTATTGATGAATTTCTAAATAACCTGGCACAGTTATTCTCCACCATGAGTAGATGTGCCATTTGACAGAATTTTTGGGATATTTCTAATGTCAAGGTCACAGCTCAAGGTCAAACACTAAAATTGTGATTGTCAAGAGTATTTCTCCTACAATTATGGATGGATTTCAAAATAAATTGGCACAATTATTCTCCATCATGAGTAGATATGCCATTTGACAGAATTTTTTGGATAGCTTCAAGTTCAAGGTCAAAGCTCAAGGTCAAACACTAAAATTGATGGTCAAGGTCAAGTTGATGGTCAAAACTTTGCGGGCTGGGCAGCAGTTGTCCTGGGACAACCATCTAGTCTAGTTGCTCACATTTAATATTATGATATCTCTCATTGAGATGCATCTGATGATAACAAGGTTAATGTCATCTAAAAAGGAGAAGGTCATCTATCAAGGTTTAACGTCAAACATAGGTTTTTTGGTTACTGGGGCATAGGTGTTTACAAACACATCTTGTTCAACTTAGACTTTTGTATTCACTATCCAGCAGTGTACAGTTGGGCATCACATACCTGTTTTCAGCTCTCTTGTTATCCCGTTCCTGCACAAGCCCTCAAGTCAAAAGATTTGGAAAACATTTTGGAAAATGGAGAAATTGCTTGTAACAAGCAATTTCTTCATTATCCACACTGTTTTCTATCCAAAAAGATGAACAAATTAAAATTCCATTGACTTAAATTAGTTGTTTGCAGATGCCTTCAAATTGGGCCAGTCTAAATTTTTGTTGTACGAGAATTGGTTAAATTCAATGTAAAAAGTTTGCATGTGATTCTATTTACAGAGGATTGGTCCACAGCCCTTGCCAGTTTAAATCAAGTTGTGCCAATTATCCCTGAACAATCACTCAGTTGTACAATCAGAATTTATATCTCTGCACCTAAAGATTCTGAGGTGGAAGTAGAAACTTTTATCAAGGTAAGGTTTCATTCCAACCAACTCCAGGTTTAATAAACCAATTTGGGCTGTCAATCTAAATATTTCTCAGCCAATTAAATATGTCAATCAAAAAGAGGTTGCAATGCCATCTCCGACACACTCAGACACATATTGACCAATCAAATATCGAGATGTATTTGCTCCGGATATTATGACGTAAGAAAAATAAGATACTGACACAAAACCATTTGCTTTTTGTTTTTCTCTTAGCAAAATAACCCAAACTAGATACTGAAGACTAATGTTGTCTGGAACATCGGTTAAACTGCCCGATTTGATCGTCATTTTTATTGACTCCTCAGAATTAGGTCAAAATGGTGGTGAATGTGAGTTTTTCGAGTGATCTCCCCTAATTGCAATACAGTTAATAGTGTCTATACAATATATAGACACTAAGAACTGTATTTCTATTAACCATCAAACTACTGTGTAAAAATCGCCTGTGCTTTTAATATATATTGTGATTTGGAGACAAGGCTTGAATCAATACCAAGTAGAATGTGTAGACTGAGATCCGTCTGAAATACCATACAGAATTATCTTAGTCTATGTGTCCTGCCATTGAAGAAATTATTTGGATCGGCCAGAAAGAGGTAGCATTTAGAGCAGAGTTAAAGATATGAGGCGGTTCTGCTGACAATTTCAATGTGTCATTACCCCCTTAACCCATTCCCACACAGTGACGCCTTTGGACGCTCCTCAAGAAAAATAATGGGAAACGTTGTGGACAATGAAGAAATTGCTTGTAACAAGCAATTTCTTCATTTTCAACAATGTTTTCTACCCAAAGAGTTGAAGAAATCTAAAATTTCATTAATTTAAGATTGTCGTCTGCAACGCCTTTCAATTTGGACCAGTCTAAAATTTTGCTGTCTGGTAATGGGCTAAACTCTGTTATTGGTACCATTATACCCCCTGCCTAAGAAGTACAGGGGGTATATTAGTTTCACGATTTCTTGGCTCCATGGCTCTCCTAGAAACAAAATCCTCTCCCAAAGGAATCCTAAAATCTTTGTTAAAGTTGTTTACAGACCCTTCTTTAACCATTTAACAAATGACAACAATTTAGACTGGTACAAATTGAAAGGAGTTGCAGACGGCAATTTAAAGATTATGGAATTTTAGATTTTTTCAATTTTGGGGGAAGAAAACATTATGTCAAATGAAGAAATTGCTCGCAACAAGCAATTTCTTCATTTCATACAATGTTTTCTGAATTTATTTTCTAAAAAAGGCATCAAAGAGCGTCATTGTGTGGGAATGGGTTAAATTATTCCAAAATATGACTCAAGCCTGTTTTTAAAGTATTTGCCGAATGGAAAATGAAAATAAATTTCAAAATTATTGTATGTTTACAACATAGAATAATTTTCAAATTTGTTTTTGTTTTCTGTTCAACAATGATTTTCATATTAGACTTGTGAGTTATTCTGAAAGTACATGTATTTATATTGGTGTTTGTAAACAATTTTACTGGTGATTTTTGTCCCACCAAGAGCTACAGAATCTTAACCTATTCCCACGCTTTTTGACACACCTTAAGAAAAAGGCTTCAGAAAACATTGTGGAAAATGAAGGAATTGCTTGTTACAAGCAATTTCTTCATTATCCAAAATAATTCCTCAAAGACAAAACATTTTCACCAACAAAAAAGTGGCCTCTGCAACTTCTTTTAATTTAGACTGGTCTAAAATTTTGTCGTCTGGTAATGGGTTAAATGGATTAAATGATAAAGAGTTAAAGAAAATAACAAAGAATATTTTAGAGATAGTTCTGAGAAAATACTGCTTTTGGAATGTTTGTCTTGTCAAATACAGACATTTTACAGGTTCCCTCTATTACTGATTGACATTTTTACCCTTTATCTAATAACAAAATGATAGGCTGTTTCAAATTGAAAGGTGTTGCCGACACCCATTCATAATGCAATGAAATTGATGAATGAAGTCAAATGAGGATACTAAACATTGTGAGAAAAAGAGAACTTGGAGGGTTAGCCTTTCGAATATGGGTTTATATGATAATTGGTGAACCCTTTCCAGTACAATCCCAATTTTTTTTTATGCCCCCGCATCGATAAGATCGGGGGCATATTGTTTTACCGTGTCCATCTGTCCATCTGTCTGTCTGTCTGTCCGTCTGTCTGTCTGCAAAACTTAACCTGCCAACTAAACATTTTCCTATAACTTCAACCCTGATTAAGTTACAATGCTAATATTTGGTATGTAGATAGGTCTCAACAAGGCGCAACTGGGGAAGGTCATTTCATCAAGGTCAAGGTCAAAATTTTAACCCTTTACCCGTTTCTAAAGAATTCCCGTTATGGGGGCATAGTGTTTCACAAACACATCTTGTTGTCCTTGTAATATTATACTGGAGAAAACATTGTGGGGAAAAAAAGAAGTTGCTTTTAACAAGCAATTTCTGCTTTTTCCACAAATATTTTCTATTATAAAGAATGGCTACTTTTTGAATTTTATTTACTTTATAGTGTCATTTGCTAACCATTTAAAGTCTGAAATTTTGAAAAACTGTTAAGGATTTAATATCTATACTGCTATCTATACTGCTATTTTCAGGATTATCAAAATGAATTGAACAACCTCTGTGAGGAAGCTGGGAGATCGTTAGTTATTGTTTATTTACCTTTTGATGATATGGACTCACATGTAAGTTCTGTAAAATTTTTGTTGATTCCTTACCAAGGGGTCAAGTTTGAACTGGTTCAAACTGAAAGAAGAAATAATTGGGTTTTTAGCTCACCTGAGCACATAGTGCTCAAGTGAGCTATTGTGATCCCCTTTTGTGCGGCATCTGTCCGTCCGATGTGCGTCGTCCGTCGTGCGTCAACAATTTCTTTAAGCAAGATCTCCTCCCAAACCACTGGGCCAATTTGAACAAAATTTAGAAGAAATGTTCCTCAGGCGGTCCCCTTCAAAAATAGCTAAAAGAATTGAAAACTATTGAAAACTCTGGTTGCCATGGCAACAAAGGCAAAATTTTAAAAATCTTCTCCTCCTGACCCAGAAGGCGTAGAGCCTTGATATTTTGCATGAAGCATAAGTATATTGACCTCTTTCAAAATAGCTAAAATCATGATCCTTGGGTCCCCAGGGGCGGAGCCCCAGGGGTCGGGATGGTTATATAGAAATAAAGAATGATTTTTTAAATGACATCTCCTCCCAAACCACTAGGCCGATTTGAACCACATTTGGCAGAAATGTTGCTTAGGTGGTCCCCTTCAAAAATAGCTAAAAGAATTGAAATTCGTTAAAAACTCTGGTTGCATGGCAACAAAAGTAAAATTTTAAAAAAATCTTTAAGAATCTTCTCCTCCTGACCCAGAAGGTGTAGAGCCTTGATAATTTGCATGAAGCATAAGTATATTGACCTCTTTCAAAATAGCTAAAATCATGATCCTCGGGTCCCCAGGGGGTTGGTGGGTGGTTATAAAGAAATAAAGAATGATTTTTTAAATGACATCTCCTCCCAAACCACTGGGCCGATTTGAACCACATTTGGCAGAAATGTTGCTTAGGTGGTCCCCTTCAAAAGTAGCTAAAAGAATTGAAATCGTTTAAAACTCTGGTTGCCATGGCAACAAAAGTGAAATTTCAAAATAATCTTTAAGAATCTTCTCCTCCTGACCCAGAAGGCGTAGAGCCTTGATAATTTGCATGAAGCATCAGTATATTGACCTCTTTCAAAATAGCTCAAATTATGATCCTCGGGTCCCCAGGGGGGGAGCCCAAGGGGTGGTGGTGGGTGGTTATATAGAAATAAAGATCGATTTTTTAAATGCCATCTCCTCCCAAACCACTGGGCCGATTTGAACCAAATTTTGCAGAAATGTACCTTAGGTGATCCCCCTTCGAAAATAGCTAAAAGAATTGAAATCCGTTTTAAACTCTGGTTGCCATGGCAACAAAAGTGAAATTTCAAAATAATCTTTAAGAATCTTCTCCTCCTGACCCAGAAGGCGTAGAGCCTTGATAATTTGCATGAAGTATCAGTATATTGATCTTTTACAAAATAGCTAAAATCTTTGTCCTCGGGTCCACAGGGGTAGACCCGGGGGGGGGGGTATAGGCAGTATAGGCATGAAGCATCAGTTCACAGACCACTGTCTTATATCTGAAATTATAACCTATGGAAAAAGTTTTTTCCTTCTTTCAAATCAGCACTAAAGCCTTGGAATTTGTAATTTAGACTTTTTGATCCCCAGGTTCATAGTCTTTATATGTAATTGTGGCCCACTTGTTTCATAATCCTAACCTTAACATGAAATTAGACTGTTGAAAGAAAAAGAGCCTTTATCTCAGGTGAGCGCCCCAGGGCCAACGGCCCTCTTGTTTCCTGGTTGCCCTAATACCAAACAGTAAAATTTTAGTTATTTCCAAATTCAAAGAATTTGCTGACCACAATTCTCAGTTTATGAAATTTTGAAAATCTCTCTCTTTGGTGAAGAAAATATTGTGGGTAACAAAGATATTGCTTGCTATTGCTTGAGGGGCAAAAAAGCTTGATTGTGTTGAATATGTTAATGAAAAGATTTTGGGAACATAACTTTTATCTTTCATTCATGTGGATCAACAAGTCATAAACCCAGTGAAATATATGTAAAACTCATGTTTTAAAAATTCAAAATTTTGTGTTGCATTTTATCATAGAAGTACTTTGCTCAGTCTGTGCAAAGTAATTTTATTAACTAAACTTTTATAAGCTTAATCCATTCCCACAAAATGACACTTTGAGACGCCTCTGAGAAAATAAGCTTTGGAGAACATTGTGGAAAATGAAGAAATAGCTTGTTATAAGCAATTTCTTCAATATCAACAATGTTTTCTGTCCCAAAAGTAAAGAAAATCCAAAATTTCATAACCTTTTAAATGTTGTCTGCAACTCCTTTCAATTTAGACCAGTCTAAAATTGTACCATCTGGGAATGGGTTTATTACTAAAGTGCTTAATTCATGACCAATCCCCGTCACTAGCCTCTCACGAATAGTCTGTAAGCCATTTCATGTCTGCTTTGTATCTGTGCTTTGTCCAATTTTAGCTTGGCTGTTTTCGGAGAAAACCTGAGGTATTGCTATAGCCTTGGTGTCGTGTGATATCTCTGGTTCTACTAAAGGCATTAATTTGAAACTAGGCACACTTGTTCACTATCAAAAGAGCAACCTATACTATCAAGGGGGATAACTCTAGATGCTTTTATCCACTATCCAGCGTCCAGCAGATCGTAGGCACCTGTAGGCGGTGCTCTTGTTGAAATATTTGAAATAATGGAGCATCTTGATGAGATGATGTGCAGATTTGGTGACATACCTTCAAGGTCTAGGTCATAGTTTAAGATCAAATGATCGGATATCTTCAATATTTTATTGATTGTTTTTATTGTTTTTAAAATAAATTGACATGCTTGACTTGTGTAAAAGGTTTTCAGAGTGCAAGATTTGGTGACTTACCTTCAAGGTCTAGGATATGGTCCAAATCACCAATTCTGTCTTGTCCGGAGCATATCTTTGATATTTGTCGAAGGATTTCAAATGAATTGACATATTTATGCAACTTTATGAGGGGGCAGCAGAGCTCCTTTCAAGGTCAAGTTCACAGATAAAGTTCAAATGGCCAGATTTACTTTGTCTACAGAATATTGTCCATATAATTGTGAACCAGGATGAGACATTGTGCAGGGCGTTGTTTTCAATTACCATCTTTTAAGATCAAGTTTACAGTTTAAGGTCAAGTAAACAAATTAATATATGAACATGAATTTGCATGTAGTTAACTTCTTGATACAAGTGGCTATGTCAAATATCAAAGTTGCTGTTAGATAGTTGATGGATTGTTGATCAAACCCTGACAAAGTTTTATTTGGATATCAAATAGGGTTATTGCGCAAAATGTATGGCCAGTAACAAAATAATGGAAAGGTTGGTTTGGCAACTAAAATGTCGTAACTACAGCTTGGGTAAGCTGTAGTTATGACATTTAAGTCGCCAAACCAACGAAAGAGTTTCACATGAATGTTGAGCAATGTTCGAGTTCAAAGTTTACTTCCGATATAAACAAAAAAAAAGATTGGTCAATTCGTTATTTGATTGACAGTCAGGCTCTGTCAATTGGCAGTGGCATTTAAAGTTTGTTACGATCATGTTACAACTGTATTTTTTCAGAATACAGGAACTCAAGTTGGTTTTAGAAAGTACCAGGCTGATAAGGCAACAATTTTCCTGGCTTTTCTAGGAGACAGTTCTAACAGGTATTGACTTCCCCAATAGCAAATCGATAAATATGTTTGATTAGGGACCTGGAGGCAACAGGTTCAAGCCCCACCGTCACTTGGGTATATTCATGGGCAAGAGCTAAAATAGTCAGCCCCGGTCAACCCAGATTGGGTTGAAGAAGGTTTAAGCCATTCCTTCTATCCTAGTGATTTGAAAGCTTCTCTATTGAGAGTTCCAGAATAATTCTAAAACCTTAAAACTTTATCGCAATGAAACTGAAAATGTTTAGTATAAACAAACGGTTTTATAACTATAATGAAAAGAAGAAAAAATTAAGTAGTGTCAAATGACAAATATTTGAATGAAAACAGAGGATTCATGAAACTTTATCATAGTTTCACCCGTTCCTGTACAAACCCAGGATTTTATATCATTGGGATTGTAAACTTGAGAAAACATTGTGGAAAAGAAAAAAATTGCTTGTAACGAGCAATTTCTCCTTTTCCCACAATATTTTCTACCACATACTATGGTTTAATTACAAATTACATCTGATTTTTGTTGTTGGCTTTAACCTCTTTCAATTTGGACCGGTCTAGAATTTAAAAAAAAAAGGAAAGGAATAGATAACTGCTTCTTTCCTAGGGATGTGAAAACATCTTGATTGAATGTTAAAACTCTCTAAGCTCAAAGCTTTTGTTGCAATCGAAATAAGAAAGTTAGGTATAAACTACTAGGTTTTGTAAATATGACTAATCCATTACTACACAACCAAATTTTCGACTGATCTGAATTCAAAGCAGTTGCAGAAAACAATAAAAAAGTGGTTTGAATCGAAGTATAAGGGCAAAATAGGGAAGAAAACATTGTGAAAAAAGAAGAAATTGCTTGTTACAAGCAATTTCTTCTTTTGTCACATTGCTTTCCATTACTTTTATTTCTTTGATACTTTAATATGCCAGACTGTGTGAGAATGGGTTAAAAAGAAGATAATTTAATAATCTTGTGTCAAAACTTCTTTCTGATTAAAATTTTAAACCATTACCAGACTGATCCAAATTCAAAGATGTTGCAGATAACAATTTTCAATTCATGAAATTTTAAAAATCTTTGCCTTTTTTGGATAGAAAACATTGTGAAAGAAGTAATTTCTTAATTTTCTACAATATTTTCTGAAGCTTATTTTCTTTGGGGCATCTAAAAGGGTTACTGAGTGGGTTAAGAGACAATTTTTTTGCTAAAGAGAGCTCTTGTTACACTGAACCCATTACCGTACAATCCAACATTTAGAAGCAACTACAGAAATAGTTTGAAAAAAAGAGTTTTTGCTTTCCACAAGCCTTCATTCAAGAGGTCATTTAACAAGGTCAAGGTCACTTTTCAAGGTCATATTTCTGAAAAAAGGCTGTTATAGCAGCATGGTGTTTCAGAAACACATCTTGTCTTTCAAGGAAACAAACATCCTGGAACAAGCAATTCCCCCAACTTTTTCCAAAATACTTCTTTGATCTTCATAAAAAATGGGATCATGAGGAAATGTGTTATTTTAGTGTTGTCTTATGGTAGCTCATATTTCATTCGTGACAGGTATACCAGTATTGAATTTCGAGCTGGACATTTGGATCATCCAGGAGAAAGAACAGCTATATTCTGTTTTAGAGAAATAAAAGGGTAAGTGTACTGAATCTACCTGAACCTTTTACCCAGATGATAATTTTTTGGACTAGTCTAAGTTCAAGGAAAGTGCAGATGACTAGCTTTTCAAAGTGTATAAAGAGTGAAAATTAAGCACTCTAATGGGTAGAAAATATAAAGTGCAATCAATTTCTCCTTTTGCCACACTGTCTGTTCCTGTTATTTTTATTCAGTGTGTTAGCCCCTACCTTTGTAAATGAAAACCCAAGGATGCAATTAAATGAAAGGCAATTTTACTTTTTTTTAACCCATTCCGACAAGGTGATGCCTTTAACTCCCCTCAATAAAAATGCTTTCAAAAACATTGTTTAATATGAAGAATTTGCCTGTAACAAGTAATTTCTTCAATGTTTTCTACTCCCAAAAGACAAAGATTCTTTAAATTCTATCAACTGAAAATTGTTGTCTGCAACCACTTTCAAATTGGACTGTCTAGTAATTGGGTAAATTTAATATCATGAACAATTCTGTCCTAAAAGGGAGAAGGAGATGGTCAGACTGCAGAAGTATGCAGGCTTATCTTCATCTATTGAACCTGTTTAAGTAGAAATATTTAACCCTTGTCATGCTGAAGCCACCCTCATAGCGCACATCAGACTTCTTCATTCATTGGATGTCATGGGTTCAATTCCTGGTGGCGGTACATATCCTTTCCGATATTAATTTTGTCTCCCACCAATGGGTGGATAATCATAAAACTAACTGGGATAGCAATTGGAGGCTAGTGGTAGTACTGGTGTGAGAAATATCAGGAATCCATTGTTAGGTTCTCCAGCCACTGCGATATGACTGAAACATTGTTAAAAGTGGCATTAAACCCCATTCAATCCAATCAATCCTTGCCATGCTGAACCCAGAATATTCTTGTTTTTGCAGGAGGTATAGAAAAAGATCATCCTGCACATAAGGCCCTTTGATTTATATGTAATAATGGAAAGGATTTTATTCAGCACAAGAAGGGTTAATGTATTTAATGTAGAATTCAGTGGTTATGGGCTGAACACTTTCAGGTAATATAAATGGTTGTTTTTCTTGAAGAAGACTGAAAAGAGTATAACTAATTTCTTATTAGTAAGAAATAAATGTAAGCTCAACTCAGGTCTAGCCTAGTTGGTTAGTTCAATCAGTTGGGCAATGCGATCTCAATCCTAAGATCTTGAGCTCAAACTCTGACTAAGTAAACATTCTTTCTAACAATTGACAAAAGTCATTTCATCATGTGTCATTTGTCTCTCACCAATTGGCCATCTTGGTCCTCTTGTAAATCAACACCAAAAAACTTTTTTTTTAGACTTGTCCAAATTGAAAGAAATTGCAGATGACTTTAAAAGACTTCAAAATTGAAAAAATAATGCCAACTAAATGAAAAAGAAGAAACCATTGTTAGAAACTGCCTTTGAAAAGCAATTACTAATTCCATTTCAAACTGTGTTTCCAAAACTATATTTTTTAGCATATCCAACCTTTCAATTGTTTATTGAAGCGGTTGAAAGTTGAATATAATTTACATGTGTTGAATTTATAATTAGTACAGAAGTGCTAGTAAAGACTGATTGAAAAATTATTTCAGAGGTAAATCTCACCAAGAAGCTCGGGAACTCAGAAATAAGATCCGAGACAGTGGAAGTGCTAAAATAATTGATGGTTATACAAACCCATGTAAAGGTGCTGAAATGGCTTATCAGGAGATAATGAAAGTGCTAAAAATAGTGAGTACTTGTTGCCATATTGACAGATTGTCATTGTCAATCAAAAATCTATAGACTAGTCAAACTAGTTAAAATTTTGAAAAACAGTAGTAAAGGTTTAATATCGAAATTGAACTTCCTGTCGAAGCTTGGTGGCGTAGCTAGCAATCAATCAATTGGATCCTTGGTATCATCCTTGTTATCTGAGAGAAAAAATGATAAAGCTTGTTGGAAGAAATTTCGGGTAATTTTCAGTTGAATGCAGTGTGTGGAAACCAGACTGTGAAAAGTTGAATTCTGTCTTGTACATTTTTTTACTTTGAACCCTTTCAATTTGAAATATCTAGAGGATAAGTACTGTTCGTGCATTGATATGTCTGCTGCAGCTCCTTTTAACCCATTCCCACACAGTGACGCTTTTAGACACCCTCAAAGAAAGGAGCTTCAGAAAAATGAAGAAATTCTCCACAATGTTTTCTACTCTGAAAGTTGAAAAAATCCAAAATGTCATTAGCTTTAAATTGTTGTCTGCAACTTCTCTCAATTTGGGCCAGCCCAAAATTAAGCCATCTGGTAATGGGTTAATTTGGACCAGTCTAAAATTTTGCCGTATGGTAATTAGTTAAAAGATAAATAGACATTATTGCTCTGTAATTTTCAGAACCACCAATGATATATTTTTTGCTTGGTTAGGTTAGTTATGAATGCCATTTTCTAATAATTTAATTTTTAGTTTCATCTATCAAAAACAGGCGATCTGATGGAAAAAAAAAAAAAAATAACTCCATGAACAAAATTTTGAGCAAGCAGCAATTTTGTATACTTCAATTCAAAATAGTTCCATACAAAAAAGTATCAAAATGTTTAAAGTTTTTTGCTTTTTTCACTCGATGCTATGAAATTATAAGAAATAGACAGAATATTTTTTGTTTTCATGGAGGTATGAACCGAAAAACTCATCACACTGTATGAATACGTGAAATATATATGTATTCATACAGTGTGATTAGTTTTTTTCGGTTCATACCTCCATGAAAACAAAAATATTCTCTTCCTTTCTTAAATAATTGGATAATATTCTTCCACCGCAGACATCCTGCTTTTACATTTACATGCTAAGTTATGTATTATTAGTCCTGATATGTCTTCTTTGGATTTTAGGAGCTTGGTTTAGACACCAAG